>CM057348.1:57979211-59186624 GCA_030015575.1 Agapanthus africanus
CAAGTTTGGACTTTGGATTTTGCTCCTACTGGGGTAAAACCCATAGGATGCAAATGGATCTTCAAAAAGAAGATTGGTGTAGATGGTCAGGTAGAAACCTATAAAGCTATACTTGTTGCTAAAGTTTTTCGTCAAAAACCAGTATTGGACTATGATGAAACTTTTTCACCAGTGGCTATGCTTAAATCCATTTGGATCCTACTTACCATTGCTACCTTCCATGACTATGACATCTGGCAAATGGATGTTAAAACCGCTTTTCTAAATGGAAGTTTAGAAGAGTGTGTTTTCTGTTAGTGTATATGCCCTAGGGGCCATTATTGTATCATACTAGTTTGTATATTACTTAATGGAAGCTTGGGATATTCACATGTATATAACAGTCTTGTTAAACATGGTAGTATGCTACTTGGTTTTTCTATCTTAATATGTGAGTATACGTATTGATAGAGCTCTTAGGATCTTGCTTGACTACCAGCGTTGTGATGGCAGTCACACTAGTGGGGGCTGGGTAGTCTACAAGCACATCCTTATTCAGGTCCCTAGTCGTTGGATTATCGAGACAGGGCATCGATACTCCGGAGTAGACTAGTGTGTACGCTTCTCATCCCAGTTGGGGAGATGGTCTGTCCCACAGCCGTCAGTACGTCGTACTGGAGATAGTATGCAGGTGCTCGTTAGGTTACGGGTACACCGGACAGGACTCACAGGGAACTGTTGGTTGGTTTTATACCAGTCGTCAGTGAACAGTTCCCAGGTGACATGAGTACAGCATAGTCCGCAGACTTGACACTGCTACTTTGCCTCGAGTGTGTCCCACTGTTCTTAGATTGCTACTCTACCACGGCTCAATGGAGTCGTGCAAACAGGTAGCAGTTGGGTGCAGTCCCGAGCACTTGGAGGCAGTGGCGGTTAGACAGGATTCGTCTCTCCCGGTATTGGGGGTTGATATCGCGCTGTGTCAGAGAGCCATTACGCAAAGTCCCTGACCAGGGCAAGCGTGATTTGCTGGTAGGTTCCAGTAGTTTCTCAGGGTGTAATGGGCTTCGCTCCGACACGACTTATACCGCTATTAGGGGACTGACGCTTGCCGCCCCCTAGGCCCGATATGCGATAGTCTTAGACGAACGGACCGGACTGTATGGAGATTGTCACATCAGACTCAGTAGGAGTTCGGATGGGTTTCCTCATCGGCCTTCTTATCGACATCTACCTGGGGACCGTTACGTACAGCTAGTGCCGCTTGCGGTCTGTGGTTAAACCCACTGCCAGCGTAGTAGTCGAGTCTCTAGAGTCCCACACAGAGAGTTTCCCTACTCCAGGCGAAACGATATAGAGGTCGTATGGTTTTACGACAAGGGTTCGGACGCATACGTGTGTTTACGCACGTACGACTTTCAGACAGTTTTTACTAGTCGGCTTTGGTTTAAACCAGTTACTAGTATCCGGTTATTGGATTTATACAGTCTAAAGTTTTTCCGTGTTTTCACGGATAGGAGGGGCGTTCTCGTAATTGCGCGACAAGCTTCTAGAAGATGGTGACTAAGGGGGTTAAGGTGGCATATACATTAAATGAGATTAGTGAGTCATATGGATGATTCATCCATGTCATTAATGCATCATAAATGCTTAATGACTCATGGAGATGAATCACCATTAGATATTTATCAAGCATGGTTGTAAATCATTTTCTTTTCTTTTCTTGAAAAACAATAATGCTTGATATATATTATGATAGCTCATTTTCTCATTTCATTATTATTCTCACCTTCTCTCTCCTCAAGCTTCCTCTCTTCAAACCCTAATCCTCCCCTCTCATGTGTTGAGTACAAGGATTAGTTGGACTACTTAATCCATAACCCTCACTCTATATCATCTAGGTACTTTGATTAGCACTTAAAGAAACCTAGTTGCCTCAAGTTTAGAGGCAAAGCTTGGAGTAAAGCTCTCGTGGTGGATCGTCTACTACTTGGAGAAGGCCGAGGAGGAGGTGGAGTTCGTAAAGACGAAGGATACGATTCTTTAGGTATAATCACTTCACATAGTAGTTTAGAGCTTCTATGATAGTTGTTAGTTATCGTTTAGCTTCGATTCATGCGGTTAGTCGATGTTTAAGCAAAGAACAAGATCGTTTTTCATTTTTCCGCCTCCCCGCAAGTTGTGGGGTGTTGTACATCGACTTACATTTTCATGGATCAACCAGGGGGTTTCATAGACAGTGAGAGCAGCGGAAAAGTATGCAAATTGCTTAAATCCATTTATGGATTAAAGCAGGCATCGCGGAGTTGAACATCTGCTTTGATGAGACGGTCAGGGAATTTGACTTTATCAAAAATGTATATGAACCTTGTATTTATAAAAACATTGTAGAGAGAACTGTAGTATTCCTCGTTTTATATATTGATGACATTCTCCTAATAGGAAATGATATTCCTATGCTACAATCGACCAAGTTGTTCTTGTCACAGAAATTCTCTATGAAAGACCTGGGTGATACCTCATATAATCTTAGATTAAGATCTATCGTGACAGATCTAAAAGAATATTGGGGCTTTCACAGTCGAGGTACATTGACACCGTACTAAAGAGGTTTAGTATGGAAGATTCTAAGCGCGGTAATTTACCCACTTGTCACAGAATCACCCTCTCCAAAGAGATGTCTCCCAAGACTGATGAGGAGAAGGCTCGCATGAGCATAGTACCCTACGCTTCGGCTGTAGGGTCGATAATGTATGCAATGTTTTGTACCAGACCAGATGTAGCTTATGCACCTACCGTGGTAAACAGGTATCAGTCTAACCCAGGTGAGAAACGTTGGATAGTAGTAAAGAACATTCTTAAGTATCTGAGAAGGACTAAGGAGATGTTCCTGGTGTATGGTAATGGGGACCTCTAGATCGAGGCTTTTACCGACTTTGGCTTCCAAAGCGACAAGGATGAATCTAGATCTGTCTCGGGTTATGTGTTTACCCTCAATGGAGGGGCGGTCTGTTGGAAGAGTTCTAAACAGGCCACCGTAGCAGACTTAACGATGGAGGCTGAGTATATTACTACTAATGATGCCACAAAAGATGAAGTCTAAATGAGGAAGTTCGTTTTTGAACTTCGGGTGGTTCCATCCATTGCTAATCCAATACCTTTATATTGTGATAACAATGGAGCCATGGCTTTGGCAAAAGAACCATGGTCCCATCAGAAATCCAGACATATCATGAGGCGGTATCACCTGATCAGAGAGATCGTGGATCGCCAGGAGATCGAGGTGCGGAGAGTAGATACAAAGGACAACACAGCAAATCCATTCACCAAGGCCATCCCTCAAGTCCAGTTCGAGAGACTGTTCGAGATGTTGGGCATGCGGTACGCCAGCAACTGGCTCTATTGCAGACAGTGGGTACTTATTGCGCCAATTACAGGCCTTAGTGCAAGTGGGGGATTATTGATATGTATACCCTAGAGGCCTTCATTGTATAAGATGCTAGGGATATGTATGTACAGGACAATCTTGCTCGATATGATAGTACGCTATTTGGTTTGTCTTTATCTTAACATGTAATGTGTTTTACTTAGTATTTCATATCTTGTATATATGTTGATAAAACCCGTAGGATCTTTGCCTGACTACCAGCATTGTGATGGCAATCATACTTGTGGGAATGGGTAGTCGATAGGCACATCCTTAAAGTGTCCCTAGTTGTAGGAGTATTGAGACTGGGCATCAATACTTCAGAGTAGACTAGTGTATACATATCTAAACCCTGACGAGTGGCGATAGATTGGTCCAGCAGCCATTGGTGAGGTGAACCTAAGATTGTATACAGGTGCTCACTGGGGGTGAGTACACCAGACGGACTCACCGAGGACTTGCTAGATGGAATTATACCTAGCGTCAGATAGCAGTTCTCTGATGACATGAGTGTAGATAGTCTGTCGACCTGAGATCGTCATTTGTCTCGTGTGAGTTCCCACTGTGCTTTGATTACTACCCTACCATGGCTCTACTGAGTCGTGTAAACAGGTTTTAGTTGGGTACAGTCCCAAGCCACATGGAGGCAGTAAGCGACTGTTGGGGATTCGCCTCTCCCAGTATAAAGAGTCGATGTCGCGCTGTGATCGATTGGTCAACACCATAATTCTATGGTTAGGGCGGATTGAGAATTACTGGTAGTTGGACCAGTAGATTCTCGGATGGTCTTGAGCTACACCGACATGACTTGTTTGGTTATTAGGGGTCTGACGTTTTCCACCCCCTAGACCTGGCATGCAATACTCTCAGACGAACAAACCGGACTGCATAGAGATTGTCACGGACAGGCTCAGTAGGAGTTCGGATGATTTCGCTTGTCGGCCTTCTTTTTCGACAGATACCTGAGTAGCCGTTACGTACAGCTAGTGCCGCTGACGGACTTGTGGTTAAATCCACTGCCAGCGTACTATCGAGTCTTTAGAGTCCCACACAGAGGGTTTTCCTGGTTCAGGCGAAACGATGTAGAGGCCGTATGGTTTTACAGTAGGGTTCCGATCATATACGTGTACTAGCTACACGGATATTGTTCGGACGGATAATACTAGTGGGCTTTGGTTTAAGCCGGATCCTAGTATTATATTTTTGGATTATTATTATCTCATTGTATTCGTACTTTTCGGAATACGAATACGGGTATGTATATACGGTGAGGGCATTCTTGTAATTTCATAAGACATGCTTTTAGAAGGAGACACTTCATTATTAGATTTATCTATTTATAGAAATATATTAATGAGGTGGAAATGGAGATATTTGTGGTATGAGTGAAGCATGGCTAGTTGATTTATTTATTGCCTTTGATTTTACTATTCAAGCATGTGTCATTATTTTCTATTGAAAATATTGCATGCTTGATTATTGGGGATGATTAAGCCATTCCTCACTTGGCACAACATAAGACTTGAGCTCATTTGTGTTTTGTTCATTCTCTCTCTATTTTTCCTCGCATCCTTCTTCCTTAAGCCTAACCCACATATGTGTTGTGAATCCTAGGGCTCTTAAGATAAAATACTCCATTCATCTTTCTCTACATCTTCTAAGTTGTCTAGTCTAGCAAACTAGCTATCTTAGTTACCCCACACTTAAGCTTGAAGTTTGAACCATAGGCTCTCGGGTGGATCATCTTCGACAAAGAAGAGACCGATGATTGAGTTCCATTCAAGCTTTCTAGGAGCCAAGAAGAGGAGAAGAAGATTCAAGCTCGAACCAAGGAGCTAAAAAGAAAACAAAAATACTCGAAGGACTAGATCAACGAGGTATAAACTCTCACCGGGTAGTTAGAATCTCTTCGTAGTAAGTCGTAGCTAGTTGTGGTTTAATTATGATCCTGAGTTGTCTTGGTCGATATTGCGAAACCACACTTTTGAAATTGAAAAAATCATTTTGTGTGTATTTCGCTTCCTCGCGGAATCGCAGGGTGCGCGACATCGATTTACACTTAGCACCCAAACCCGAACCTAAACCATAACCCGAGCCCTTCTCTTCTTCCCTCTCATTCTTTTCTCTCTCCTCTCGTACTCTCCTCTTCTTTGTGCTCACACTCCCAACAACTCGAGATCCTCTCAACAACTCCCTCTCATCTCTCTCTCTCTCTCTCTCTCTCTCTCTCTTTAACCCTCTCACTCTCTATCTCTCTCTCTTGTTTTCACCCTCTCTCCCCCCTTAAAACTCCATCGACTCTCTCTTGTTTTCACCCTCTCTCCCCCTTCAAAACTCCATCGAAAGCATCCCCTTTCACCTTCAATGAGCCCATGAACACCACCACCGAGCCTCAACTCCTTCCCTCCCTCAACAGCCAACCTCCACCACAGCAACCCTTCTGTAATGACTCTAAAATGTTGTACGGAAAGTTTACCGTTAATTTACAAGAAATGAGTTTTACAGCCTGAACTTGAGTTATAAGTTATTTTTGTTAAATAACAGCAAGAAGCAACTTGTAGCTCACTGGTAAAGTATTGCATTGCTGTGATGTAGCCCCTGTGTTCGATTCCCATCAAACACAATTATTTTTTTTCTGAATTTTTTTAACTTTTTGGAAGCCCAAAAGATTGCACGTGTAATACACGGGGAAATGAAAAGTTCAGAAAAATCAAACGTGTGGAAAATGGAGTAAACTCTGAATAATCTACGTGGCATGAATCTAGAGACCCAAAGCCCTAGATCGACCAGCCAAACATGCATATAAGCCGACACCGACGGTCGTATGAAACCCATTGAATCCCGTGCTTTACAATCTCGTCTCTTCACCTACCCCTAACCCCTCTGCACTGTTTGATTTCCCTTCAATCAAACAGAGACCCTTCAATTCACAATTTATCACAATTTTAATGCTTTTAATCCACACTTTAAATTCCCAAACCCTAATTCTCCACTATAAATACCACCCCCTACCTTAGATCGGCATCATTCTGAAAATTCTAGCCAAAACTCTCTAAAAAGCTCCTAGTGCAAGTGAAGTAAAGTGAAGTTAGCGAGCAAATTGGTTCCGGCGAATATCGAAGCCAATTTCGGAGCTCCCGTGACGCCATGACGACACCCTCTCCTTTCTAACCCTTTCTTTGAGTTTCTAAAACCGCAAGTCCCTCCCAATCTCCCTTTCTCTCTATTGAAATTCCATTTTTAAATTTATATCGGTAAGTGGAGTTAATACCGATATCTTTTTTATAAACCTTAGAAACTCCTTCTCTTTTATTCTTTGGTCAATCAAGTTTTTACACAATACTTGTAATCTTAAATATAAATATTTAGAATCAATTTTATCGAAGAATCTCATGTAAAACAACCATATTTGAACTTTTACATTAAAATACCTTGAACTTTGTTATCACATCTTTTCGACAATTGTTTAAACAATACTTTTAGGAAAACATCACGGGGTAACAACCTACCCCACACTCACACTTGGATTCATAGCACGATACATCTTTTGTATGAATATTTGTTACGAAGAAAACTTTACAATAAAATACCACCTACTTTAAAACCAGATTTCTTTTAAAATAGTATTTCATATCCTTTGCAATTATGCATCTACAACCCTCTTTAGGGATCCGCTAACGGATGGTGTGAATTATTGCACATCCTTGGAGTAGTAGACGAGATGCAGACCTCCTCACAGAGTATTTGATCTCGAAAGGATTTAAATACGGTTTTTAAGAAATACGAATTTTCAAATAAATTAAAATTATTTTTAAAATTAAAATTAAAATTATATAAAATTATAAATCCATATTTTCAAAATATAATAAATCTATATTTTTTTTAAAATGAAAAGATTAACAAATAACAATAAATTACCATCAAGATACCAAAAAGACAAGTTTTTCAATAAAATACCATGAACTTTCCAAGCTAAGTAATTATCACTAACATGCCTCAAATACTTAAAATCCATGCTCATAAAAACCCTAAGTAATACTAATCACCCTCGAGATTTACTTTTTAATTATATTAAAAATATTTTTCATAAAACCCCCTCGAGATATATAAAACAATATTTAAGGACTTTAGTAAATATAGGTTTAAGCGGGATCAATTCTCTTGAGCCCCAGGGAGCCGGAGAAAGTGAGTGCTTGCCTATTTAAGATAGACAATTTAACGGAGTTATCAATGGTAATTGTCTTGGAAAAAAACATAAATCCTGCCGTCCATATGCAGCAGTTACCGATGACTCCCGAACCTAATTCAAGAGCTAAATTTGTTTACAAGTGTTTGATTCAGTCTAAGTCAAATTCAAATATGAATCTAAAATCAAACATGAATAATTGATCATGAACATGAATACTTGATATCAAACATCAATATCAAACATATATACTTGACTTGACTTGACCGAACCATGGTTATAACTTGACATGACTACTTGAATACTTGACTAAATCCCGAACATGAATACTTGAACATTTTGTATCCATGGTTTTGGAAAGACTTCTAAATATAATCTATACAATAAATTACGTGGGGATAAAGGGGTAGATTGGTACGGAACATATATCGTGGCACGAGAGGTCACTTAAAAGACACCTACATGAATTCACGTGCCGCTGTCCCGTGGGTTATGACGGGGCCTTGTACTATATGGTACCATAGTCCACGGGATAAGATTGACTCCTTTCGTATACATGAATATTTTCTTTATTAAGCTACAAACAACTACGTTATAATAACTATAATATTCCAGCAATCAATCATATACAACTTACCTGTTCATTTCACATTACTCCTTATATTCTTTTTCTTCTTTTGGGACTTACCGAGCACTAGTTCGCTAACGACATTCCTTTCTATTTCGTTCTTTGGAATGTTCGTCAGGAGGACAGGCTCTCAGGAGATCGAGCCTAGCCAGAAAAACTTGGACCAGCTTGCGGCACAGCCTAACTTCTAGTTCCTTATACTTACTTTCCTGTATACCATTGTTTAGGCACTGCTTACTATCATTGTATCTTTTCATTTTCAAACAGTTGTATGTAAAGATGAATGTAAATAAAGTTGCTATTTTATTTTAATACTCTTGTCATTCTTGTACATTTTTATATATTACTTAATTATGCTTAGTGTATTTATTTCTTAGTAAATACGTTGCGGCCTGCCACGTCACCGTTTCCGTTTACTAGGAAGCGGGACGTGACAGGTTTTGTTGGTGGCCCCATGCGGGTCAGTTCTGCATGATGTCTTAAGCAATATATCGTAAGAATTATAAGAATCAGCAACTATACATTCCTGTTCATCACAGAAAACTGCATTTTAATACCACTCATTCGTTATCTATTTTTGTATATATCGATACTATTAACCAGTGTCTACTCAATAATTACAGATTACAGGTGTTCGTGATAAAAGACTGGAAATACACTCAAAATAACGGATAGAACGTTTGGGAACTGACACTGCAAACGGAACAGAAAACCAATCGATATCCAATGAGATCTTGTGCAAACAATATTGCATACACAATTTTTGGTCCTACACAATGCATGTGCACTAGACCATGATGGGGGGCTGCCTTGGCACACAAAGAGCATAAAATGAGGGTGATGTGTAATAAATGCTAAAAGTTATGATGTGACTTAATGCATCAAGTTCCCTCCAAAACTACTGAGTATAATCTGAGCTGATATGAAGAAATCAAACAACACCAGTGGACTTGTTGAGTGCACTAGACTTCACCACACAAAAACGAGACAGAAAGCTCGGACTAAGGCTGGCGACAAGCCCTAAAAATCCGATATCGCCGGCCCTTATGTGTCCAAATGTGCCCATCTTTCTTCTGTCCCTCTCTTGAAGTCACATCATCTTGTTTTTATTATTTGTTTAATTTTGTTTTGAACCTATAAATACCATGCCTTTGGGTAAGTTAGAGGGCACTACTTTTTGTGAGAGAGAAGTTTGTAAAAATTGTAATCAGTGATCTTGTAACCCTTAGTGTGAATTTCTTGCCTTCCTTTAGTCTTGCAACCACTTTCTTGAGTTTGCAAGATTAGATTTTGGTATTTGAATTCACTTGTTTGTACTTGGAACCATTGCAATAAAGGCTTCATTTATATCAAGTTGATTCTTGTATCTCTTCTCATTTTGCATTTTCTTTTTTATTGTTATTTCAATTTATGATGTATGAGTAGTTTGTTCTTGGGTTATGGTGAGTTAGGTTGTGGAATGGATTTCTTCCAACCCCTCCCTTTTTTATTCTTGCATTTTACACTTCCTTTCTTAATTATGCAATTTTATTATGTTTTGCTTGATAAGATATATTGTTTTGAATGGTTGCAAATCAACCTTTAACATATATATTATTCCTTCTTTACATTTTATTGTTACTCTATTATGATTTGAAGTTGAAAGGAATACGAAATTAAGTTAAGTGTTGCAAACTAGTTAGATAGGACATATAGCACACAAAGCATATGTTCTATACTTGCTAACTTCATTTAACTAATTCCGTATTCATTTCATTCTAAAAATGGACCCTGAATCAAGACGGAGAGTTGGGGGTAAAAGCCGTATTGCAACCATACCAAACCTTAGCCTAAGTTTTCTCTAAAAAACCCTAAACCTTTCTTCATTTAATTGTTGTAAAAACATGACAAAAATCCATTTCCAATCCATTATTTCAGAACTCAAAATGATGTCGTGATATCCACTCCCTGTGGTTCGACCCGTACTTGCCGGCTTTCATCAACGCACCGTGCACTTGCGGTATTTTTTAGAACCCGAGACTCACGTCGTGCACTATTTTCATTAACAAAACCGGCATATCCTAATTTGACAAAAAGCCTTCAACGGCACAACACCGTAAGTTTTCAACAATTCCTTACATTTCTGATTTCTTGAATCTATTCTAACCATTCCTTTTCTATCAAGGTCATGGATTCTCCCAATAACACCAGTACCAATGTCAACGACAATACCCCACTGCCAACTCTACCACCACCAACTACTGTTGCAGCTCCCATCAATGAGCAAACGTTACTACTTGAGGCTATCAAGGGCCTTCTAGAAGGTCAACAGCAGCAGACTTCTATCTTCATGTACCGCCCCGAAGCCGAGGCACCCGGAGTCAAACAATTCCGGGCACTGCACCCAAAACATTCCTTGGGGAAAGAGAGCCCACTGGAGACGGAAGAATGGAATCGATCGATCGAAGATGATTTGGCAGCAGCTCAAGTTCCAGATATTGCCTAGGTGAGAGTTGCTAAGATGCAACTGACAGACAATACCAGAATCTGGTGAAAGGCTGAAAAAAGCCGTCTCACCCAACCTATTGAGTAGAAGACATTTCGCGATCTGTTCGATGTGAAATACTTCCCTGAGACTTCCCGTTTTGACATGGAGCAGCAGTTCATCCATCTATAAGAAGGCTCAATGTGGGTCAAGTCTGTGGATGAATACGATGCTGAATTTACCATGCTCAGCAGGTAAGATATGGTCTCAAATTCAAGTTCCTGATCTCACTCATTACACTACTAACACAAGGTCGTAACTGGTTCGCTGCACACTTGATTCCTACTGTTGAGATCCGGGCACGACGATTTCAGCAAGGGTTGGACCCGAAAATCCAAGCTGCACTCGCTATAGGGGATTTCCTAACCCATGAACTTATTTTGAAAGCTGGCCGACGCTATGAGACAGTTGTGAAGAAGAAGGGCAGACCGCACACTACCGGTGTGAAACGCCCTGCCATACAGATGACAGGAGGAGCCTCTTCTAGACCAACTTTTGCACCCAGGAGACTGGGAGGATCATTTAACCGGTCCAGTCCAGACTTTTGTTTTTATTGCAAGAGGATGAGACATTTGGCGAAGGACCGCAGGTATGCAAATGGCCTATGTTTGGTTTGTGGCGCATCCACTCACGCCATAGGAGTATGTCCATACCGTTTCAACACGGCACCAGAACCCGGACCCACCATCACAGTTCCACAGCGGCCAGCCATTCAGGTTCCTGCACCTCATTTAGCTCTCCCTGCACCAGCTCCACATGGACCTCCTGCACGGCCTCAACGTCAATCCCGTCAGGCACAGAGAAACATACCTCAAGGGCAGAGAAATATGCCCCAAGGACAGAGGAATGTGCCTCCAGCAAAGAGGAATGTACCACGACGTCGGGCTTTCACAATGACGGTCGAGAAGGCCGAAGCCACAGGACAAGTCATCACTGGTAATTCCCAATCCTTTCAAACCTTTTCAATCCTTGTATATCACTATAACTTTTCTTATACCCAAACCAACCTCACACAACTTAGGTACAATCTTAGTAGCCTCCCTACCTACTCTAGCACTCTTCGACACTAGAGCATCACATTCTTTATGTCGCAACGGTTCGTCCGAACTCATGCGATTCTAGTTAAATCGCTCGTGTCCAGCTGGAATGTCAGTTCAGGGAAAGGCGTTCTAAAAGCAACTTTGGAATACGATCTGTGTCCAATGGTCGTTTGCAGTAAAGAATTTTATGCGGACTTCAAGGTGCTGGACATACCGAACTTTGACGTAGTCTTGGGAATGGACTGGCTAGGAACTTTCTTCGTTACCATCGACTGTTGCCAAAGGAGGGTAGTGTTCGAAATACCAGATCATCCAGTGTTCTATTTCAAGAGTGGAGACCGTACCATGGAACCTAGCGTCTACAAAGCATAACCAAAGAAGGCAGTGGTTGCAGCATTGCAAGCGGAAGAATCGAAGCCAGAGGTAGTTCGTGAGTTCGATGATGTATTCCCGGAAGATATATCAGGTTTGTCTCCCAATCGAGCTCTTGAATTCAGCATCGATTTACAACCTGGTGCACAACCGGTAATCAAAGCTCCATACTGGTTAATTCCAGAAGGATTGAAGGAGATCCGCATTCAGTTGGACGAACTCCTGAAGAAAGGTTGGATTCGTCCGAGTACTTCAAGCTGGGGATCTCCGGTATTACTGGTGAAGAAGAAAGAAAGTTCATACATGATGTGTGTGGATTATTGAGCTCTGAACGAAGTGAAGATTAAGAACAAGTATCCACTACCACGCATCGATAACCTTTTCGATCAGCTAAGTAGGTCTTATGTATTTTTGCAGCTAGATCTTCGTTTGGATTATCACCAGGTGAAGGTCAAAGAGTCCGACATTCCGAAAACGGCGTTTAGGACTCAATATGGTCATTATGAATATCTCGTAATGCCATTTGGAGTGATCAATGCACCTGCCATTTTTATGAACTTGATGAACCAAGTTTTCCGAGAGTACTTAGACATATTCGTTGTCATCTTCATCGACGACATCCTGGTATATTCAAAGAATCGGAAAGAACACGCCGAGCATTTACGGATTTTCCTAGAAACATTGCGACAGCATCAGCTCTACGCCAAGTACAGCAAGTATGAATTTTGGCTAGATCAAGTCGGATTTCTCGGACATATCGTTTTAGGCAAAGGAATCTCAGTAGATCCAGCTAAGGTGTCAGCGAATGGCCGACACCAAAGACGGCGAAGAATATACGAAGTTTCTTGGGATTAGTTGGATACTACCGACAATTCATTGAAGGCTTCTTAAAGATTGCAGCACTCCTGACCAAGCTCACACGTAAAAATGAAGCATTCGTGTGGTCAGAAACATATGAAAAAGCTTTTGTAGAATTCAAGTCAAGGTTAACTTCTGCACCTATTCGTATAATACCGGATCAATCAGGAGGATTCATTATGCATTGTGATGCGTCCGGTAAAAGATTAGGATGTGTTCTACACCAGCATGGAAAAGTTGTGGCTTTTGCATCAAGACAGCTAAAAGTTCATGAGAGCAACTATCCAACAAATGATCTGGAGTTGGCAGCCTTCATCTTCGCACTTAAGATTTGGCGCCACTATCTCTTGGGAGAACGAGTGGATATATACGCTAACCATAAGAGTCTGAAGTATGTATTTACTCAGAAAGAACTGCGGCAGAGAAGATGGCTAGAACTTATGGCGGACTTCGACATCGACCTACAATATCATCCTGGAAAGGTGAATGTAGTTCCTAATGCACTTAGCCGCCAGCTATTAGCAATGAACCTCACCGCTCAGTGGAAGCTACAGCAAGAATTGAACGGATTGGCGATCGAAGTAGTTATGCCAGGTAACGCTTCATATTTGATGAACTTATAAGCTCAGTCCACTCTTGTCAATCAGATCAAGGCAGCTCAAGCAAATGATACCAGGTTGCAAAAGATCCGAGAACAAGTATGTTCCCCGCCGAACACAGAGACGCCACCGCGCAGGTCCGTCTTTCCTGAAATTCGGGGCAGATGCTAATTGGTGCTATCCGTCTACCTCTCCGAAGATGCCAAGTTGATTTATGGCACAATGTATCGAAAGTTTAAACGGATGCGGCCGATGTAGCAGTCTTCGTCAGATTCCCCAAGTTTGAGGGGGTTTTGATTGTAGGGACTCTTTTCCCTGCAGGCGCAAGCCCCTGCAGTTAATTACGCTACCGCATCGCGGTAACAACTTTCTCCTTCTCCAGATGGTCACTTTGTGTCGTGAGTGTTTGTTTTGTTTTTGGTTGCCCGTGGATTGTATACGGAAACTAATTTATGTTGTCGCCCGTAGGGCGTGGATTAGTCCAAATCCGTATCTTCTTAGATTTGGGTTTGCGGTTTTGGTTTAAGGATACGTTAGCCTCATTTGGGACTAAGATCAACTTAAACGTTTGTTAAGGATACGTTAGTCTAATTTCTAGACTAAGATCAACTTAACATGATCGTTTAGATCCAACAAGAGAGCATTTGGACTATGTTGTTTAGTTTAGAGACATTGCGGTCGATTACCAATTTAAGAACATGGTGGTCCAATGTTAGTTTAGGGACATCTCGGTTCATCGGTAGTTTAAGGACATCTCGGTCTGTGGGTTTAAAGGGAACCCATAGTCCAGGTTAAGGACATCAGAGTCCGTGGGTTTAGAAGGACCCCACAGTCCAGGTTAAGGACATCGTAGTCTATGGGCTTAAGGACCCTACAGTCCGGTTTAAAGACATCGTAGTCTATAAAGTTTAAGGACATCGTAGTCCATGAGTTTAAGGACCCCACGGTCCGTGAGATGTGTGGTTGTCGGGACCCGTCACCTCTCTGAAGACGTTGAAGGATTACAACGACAGATATCAGAGGAGTAAAGAGATGTACCCTTTGAACCGGTGTGACTTGGTTGAAAGATCAGTAGCCCATTTTAGGACTGAGATCTGTTGAATATTCGTGAGCAGATGGGCTCGGTTCAATATAAGTTGAGGACTTATGTTCAGAATTGGGCTAAGTCCAATTAAAATATTTACATTTTTAATTCTGGCTATTGAGCCTTTACTTGGGCTTTGCCTTTTTAGTAATGCTGAGCATTAGGTCCTGACAATTTTTGTCTTGTATTGAATGCATAGCATTCATCAGAACAAAGTGTGTTCTGACAGTGCGCCACGTGGCGCGTCAGGCGCTTTGCGTCAATTAAAGAGCGCATTGCGCTTCTGTCAGGTAGTGCACAAGAAGGTGACACGTGTCGCGCTTAGCGCTAAGCGCTAGTTTATTAGCGCATTGCGCTTTCCATTTATGAGCACTTGCGCTGGTTTAGGGGGGCACCAGTGAGTGACACGTGGCGCGCTTGGCGCCAAGCGCCAGCCCATGAGCGCAGTGCTCTGTTTTAAAAGCGCAAAGCGCAAGTAGTGTTTATGGTTGACACGTGGCGCGTTTTGGTGTTGAGCGCCGGTCCAAGGAGCGCAAAGCTCTGTTTCAGAAGCGCAAAGTGCAAGCGATGTCTGTGGTTAACACGTGGCACGTTTTGGCGCTGAGCGCCGGTCCAAGAAGCGCAAAAGCGCAGTTCATGAGTGCAAGGCACTGTTCAGTAGCGCAAAGCGCATCTGATCAAATTTATGATCAGAGAACAAGTTTGTGTTCTTCTTTTAAAGGAGGCTTTGCCTCAAGATTCAAGAACAAAATTTCGTGTTTATAAAAGGGCTCTGCCTTTGTAGATCAAAGATCTATGAATGAAGTAAATACTTCTTTTATTTTTATGATTAGATCTTTTGATCTTTTTCTTTTTATCAAAGACTTTGGTCTTTTGTAGATCTATGATCCTTTAAGAAGATAGTTCTTCTTTTTCAATGAGATGATTTCATCTCTGTTGTTCAAAAATTAATTCTTTACCTTGAAAAAATGATCTTCTTTTTCTAAGAGCTTGCTCTTCTTTCTCTTTGAGTTTTTTCTCAAAGTTTGCAGGGAAGTTTTCTCTATATAAGACTTGAAGTCTCGGAGCCTTTATATAGGGCCAATTGATTTGTTAAATCAGATTTAAGAGATCTTTCTCTGATTAATTTGGGAATATTTCTCACCGTTGGATCTTTGATCCTAAGGCTTCTACTTTGCAGAAGATAATCTTCTTATTTTAATAAGATTGGAAAGATCTTTCCATAACAGAATTTTAATTCTGATTAATTAATAATTTATTATTATTAGATCTTTTGATCTAACGGTGGGGAATTTTTAATTCCAGCGCTGGCGCACTGTTTATATCAGATTTTTGCATTTTTATACCGCCCAATTTTTATCACATTGCTTATCGGTAGGTACTCTTGAGCCATGTTTGCTAGTTAATTACAGGATACAGGTCCTCAGCTCTAAAACAGTGAAATTCATGGAAAAGCACGACAAATTCCGGATTACTGCCAACCACAGATAAAACACGAGTCTCCGCTCTCTATCCGTATGTTGCCGCACACCAGTTTAAGGGACAAAATGGCAAATCTATTGTCATTTTCATGCACAAAGCACAATGTCAACACAAGATCCAACATATCTACGCGGAGCTCAAGAAAATCATGGCAAAAGATCCACATCAAATCACCTTTTGATCTGCTGAAAATCTGGAAGAAATGTGAACGGATTCTGAGAAAAGTACTATACCACACTGAAGAGGACTACAAATAAGGGAAACCGACGAAAATGGAAGGCCCAACTCCCTAGTAAGGCCGCGGTTCCGAGGCATAAGCGTGCTTAGGCTGCGGAACCGCGGCCTGACTAACTCAGCAATTGACCAATTTTTAAGGGTATTTTTGTAATTTTATCTTATGGCAGATTGTTGCCCTAGGTTTCCAGTTCCCTGCCTATTAATAGCCCAGAACTTACCAAGCCAAGGGTGTTTATTCTTGTATTAGGATTTAGATATACTTTGTTCTTCTTCTTCCTCTTTTTCATCTTTTCTCCATTAAAATCTTATAGTGAGGTTTCATGAGTGAAGTGATGAATAAAAGAGTTCTTTTTGTTATCATGCTTGTCTTGTTATGTTGTTAATTATAATTGCTTGTAATCTTCAATTGCTAATTTAGTTGTTGTTATTTGTTTTTTGTTTCTTTCTTGTTCTCTTTTTCTTTATCCTTAACAACAATGATGCTTAAGCTTGATCCTTGCCAAGGTGAGGTCTCAAATAGCTAGTTGTAATCTCCTAACCTCTTTCTTTCTATCTTCCTCCTTTTATTTTATTTTCTTTTTCTTGTAATGGGTGAGTAGTTTTCTTACTTGTTAGGGTAGGATAAGAAAAGTTTGAGAGAAGGAAATCTCTCTCACTCTTTCCTTGCCCAACATCTTAATTCGGACTCCCGTTAATTAAACCACAATCCGCTCCCTACGGCACCTTATCCTACATGATAGCGGTGATTCCTTAGTGAGACCGGTTGTGGTTGAATTAACCGGAGGTTAAGGCTAAGAGCCAAGAACGGACGGACAAGTACCAAAAGGAAGAACTTAAGCGTTGGAAAGCCTAGCTTATACTCGCAAGTTCCTTCCTAGTCGTGCTAATCCCCGTTGTTGTCGATTACCGTAACACCGATATTAAGAGTGGCAACGAAAGAAGTGAGAGACTCCTAACTCAAACTAACCTAATCCTAACCCTAACAAGCTCTCTTTATATACATTTTTAGCACATAGTTAATCTCAAACAAACCTGGACCTTTGGACTTAACTCGTTAAAGCACATAGAAAAAGATTCCCATCTCCCTGCGGACGACCCGTCCTCAACCAGCTAGCTACAAGCGAAACCGTCTTGATTGCGGTAATAAACTTGAACACGCAAAAACTCTACCAATCAAATGGCGCCGTTGCCGGGAAGACGGTAGTTTATTTCTTTGTGTAATTTCGGGTTAATTTGTGAATATAAACATAACCAAAAAACAAAACAAAAAAAATATACATTGTAAAAATCATCTTGTTATTTTTGATTAGTTTTTGTGCAAGTGTGTAGGAGAAAAGGAAAGGTCGAGTTCAGTGCCAAAGACGTGGGAAGTTAGACCCATATCTCGCGGCTACACCGCGGGTGATCAAGACGAAACAAATGGTCTACTGAAAGATTCTGGAGCAGATCCAGTGGGCAAATCAGGATTCAGGAGCTCCAGAAAAGAAGAGGACACCCAGAACAGAACAGCACAGGAATTTGAAGACCCATTTCCACTTTAATGCCGCGGAACCGCGGCATAAGGAGTCTATTGCCGCGGAACCTCGGCCGTTTGAAGCCATCGATCCCCAAAAATCCCTGTGAGTGTTCCTTACTCCTTCCCCACTCTTCTGAACTCCACTGAACTGTGTTTTCTGCAGCATTCTTTGCGCAAACTCTCTTCCCCCTTCCAATAAATTGTTTTTGTGCAGGATTCTTTGCGCCGCGCGAAAAATAAAAAAATTGATTGCAGTTGATTGTTACTGCTTTGCATATTTTAATCGGACTTTAAGGGGCTTGAAACCAATATAGATTGGGTGGGGATTTCATCACCCTTCCTAGGACCCCAGAAATCACAAAAAGCATATGCATTGACCATTGTTTAATTAAAAAATACTAGACTCAGCCCTAAGGACTTCGCGCTCAATAGGACAGAGGACTAGTTACAGGCATCGGCCGTTTATCCTATCCTGACTTTGCGGTGTCTAGGCAAGTGTGTCCAAGGTAAGTGGTTACTTAATTAGGACCACTACTTACGTAGTGGGGATCCTCCCACTTACCTGGAACTTACCTGGCCGCAATTGGCGGAGAAGAGACGGTTTGAGGTCCTATTTCTAGCCCTTTGGAACAGTTAGGAGCTGTCTAGCTGACCTAGGTGACCCTAGATCTAGGTGTGATTGCGCATATTTTGTCTGTGATTGTTTGAAGCCGTGAGTCCGTACATATTTCTGTAAAGCTCTTTCTAAAAAAAACACAAAAAACCAAAATCTTTTATAAAAACTTGCCCTTTTTTGCCAGAATCCATTTTTTCACCCACCTCCTATCGTATTTCTCCATTGACGTTCTCTTACCCTCACCTTCTCCGCTTTGACTATACTAAACTCGTTTAGTGTATGTCCACTTGGACTCGGGACACTTGCGCCCGCCTAGTCCGCGTTACGTTAGTCGCTACCGACTACGCGATCGACTCAGACGTCGAAACTCCTTCCACGCCTCTTTCACCCTTACCTTTGCCGGCCAACTCCGACGTTGACCAGAATTCCGTTCATACATCCTCACCTTCACCATCACCAACCTCTTCTTCTGCGATGTCAGGATTTAATCCAAACATCTCTTTGACTCCCCCGGGATTGATTCCACCTCCTATGGATGCGAATAACCCACCACCACCGCCTGTTGTAGCGCCACAGCGAATCGCGCTCCAGGATCGTTTCTATCCCACCCGCTCTGCACTTCCCACCTGTCTTTCCCTTCCACGGCCAATGGGGATAATTTTGAAATTAAGCCCCACTTCATTAACATGCTTCCGAAATTTCATGGGCTTGAATCTGAAGATGCCTATATCTTCACCAACAAGTTTCAGAATGTTTGTGCCATGATGAAAACTACCCAGCTGTCGGACGATGCTATACGGCTACGGGTCATTCCGTTCACTTTGTGCGATCTTGCTAAAAAATGGCTGTATAGCACCGCTTCCCACTCCATAACCAGTTGGGACGAGTTTGTGAAAGCGTTTCTCAAGAAATTCTATCCGAATCATAAAACCGCAAGGATCCGTAACGAAATCAACCAATTCTCTCAGCTTCCTACTGAACCCTTTTGGAAGTGCTTTGACCGGTATAAAGACCTTCTTGTTCAGTGCCCTCACCACGGTATTGAGAAATGGCAACTTTGCCAAACCTTATACGAGGGCCTGAACCCAGCAACCAAGCAGTTGTTGGAAACCATTTTTCAGGGCCACTTCCTATCGAAATCTGACGAGGAAGCGTGGCAATTCTTCGACGACCTTGCGGAACAAACGCTTCAATGGAAGAGCACCAGACCAACTTCTTCTTCTTCTTCCTCCACTTCTACTGGTCAGTCTAGGGTAGGAATTCACCAACTCGATATCTCTATTGCGATGAAAGCTGAAATGGCTGCAATAACGAAAAAACTTGAAGCGATAGAGAGCAAATTTTCATCTCCTGCTCCTGCCCCTGTTCTTCCCCTTCGTACCATTTGTGCTTGTTGTTCCGATCCTTCTCACTTAACCGAAGAGTGTCCTTACAATCCACCATCTCAAGGATAGGATCAGGTTAATGCTGCATTTCAGCAAAGACCAAGAAACGATCCATACTCTTCCACCTACAATCCCGGTTGGAGGAACCACCCCAACTTCGCATGGAATCAGAACCAGCATCAATTCCAAGGCAACAATTTCCAGAAGCCCCCTCCTCCGCAACAACAAGCGCAACAACAAACTCAACATCAATTTTAGCAGCCCTTCCAACCCCAACCTTTTCAAAATCAGACGAACAACTTTACACCCAACAATTATTTTCCCCAAAACAACTTTGTTCCGTCAAACAACGATAAGGTTTCCTCGCTCGAACGAAATCTGGAGGCGTTTGTTAAACAATCGACACAATCCACCGCCAACATCCAGTCCTCCATTCAGTCCTTGGTGCAACACATTGCTGCACACGGGCAAAGCATCAAGACCATCGAAGCCCAGATAGCACAACTGAATGCGGCCTTTAGCGAGCGAGAAAAGGGGAAGCTTCCATCTCAACCACTCCCAAATCCCGGTCACCCACATAATGTACATGTTGCTCTTGAACAACAGAACCATAATGTGAGTGCCGTGACTACATTGAGATCGGGAAGGATGCTGCAAAACAATATTGGCACACGGATCGACGATGACACCCCGGCCGCTTCTTCTTCTTCATCTTCTTCTGAGCCTATTCTCCATTCTTCAAAAGGCTCTTCCTCTTTTTCTGCTCTAAACGGACCCACTTCTCACCCTACGAAAACACAGCTCTAGGATCCGTTCCAACTCCACAATCTCCTCCACAAGCATTGGACTCAACCAATTTTAAAAACGTTCCATTTCCAAACCGGTTGAGGCCCAATAAACAAAATTCACAAATGGAGAAGATTCTGGAGTTGTTTAAGCAGGTTAACATCAACATTCCCCTTTTAGATGATGTCCAACAAGTCCCGTCCTACGCGAAGATTTTAAAGGACTTGTGCACGAAAAAGAGGAAATCTCAGGTACCCAAGAAAGTTTTCTTGGCTAGTGCTGTGAGTGATGCCCTTACCCAATCTTTACCTCAAAAACGGAAGGACCCTGGCTGTCCTACGATTTCTATTACCATTGGGGATAAGAACATCAACTGCGCACTTTTAGATCTTGGTGCCAGTGTTAACCTGCTTCCGTATTCAGTATATGAGCAACTAGGTGTAGGAGAGCTGAAACCCACACACTGTACTCTCCAAATGGCCGACCGATCAATCACCCATCCTAGGGGTGAGCTAGAGGATGTGTTAATCAAGGTTGGGGACTTCATATTCCCCGTTGACTTCGTTGTATTAGACACACAGCCTGTAGCTAACCCCCGGTATCAAATTCCGGTGATACTCGGTCGCCCATTCCTTACAACCTCAAATGCTGTGATCAATTGTCGAAATGGTTCGATGAACCTATCTTTTGGAAACATGACAATTGAACTCAACATTTTTAGGTTGGGGAATCAGCCCTCCAAACCTAATGCTCATATACTAGACGTTTGCTCAATCCAGGAGATCACCCCGGAAGAATGTGAATTCGAGGAGTTTTTGTTCGATCACGATAACCTTAACGCCACTAGTGCGTTCCTCTTCGAACCTGCTGTTGTTTCCGCGCCCGACAATGACTATGAGTGTTTCACTTTCTCGAACGATCTTAGCCACTCACCACCCGAGTTTGAATCCTTCGAATTTCCTGATGAGTTACCTGAACCATCTGAATCGGTCGCTTACACTCGATTTGAACCTCTGCTGGAATCCTTTGAGTTCGAGACCTTTTCACCAATCCTGCCTTCAATCGTTTCACCTCCAACGCTCGAACTCAAGCCTTTGTCGTCTCACCTTAAGTACGCTTACTTGGGTGAGAACGAGACCCTCCATGTTATCATCTTGGCTTCTCTAGCTCCCGAGCAAGAGAGAGCCCTTCTTGCGGTCTTGCACAGCAATAGGCAAGCTTTTGGCTGGTCCATGGCGGACATCAAGGGGATTAGTCCCCTGATCGTTGAACATCACATTCATCTGATGGATGATGCCAAACCAGCCATGGATCCACAAAGGCGACTCAACCCAGTCATGAAGGAGGCTGTAAAAAAGGAAATCGTAAAGTGTCTGGATAGTGGTATCATTTACCCTATCTCTGATAGCCAGTGGGTGAGCCCCATTCATGTTGCCCCAAGAAGTCAGGCATAACGGTCATAACCAACGAGGAAAACGAGTTAATCCCTACTCGCACCCAGACTGGGTGGCGAGTATGCATCGATTACAGAAAACTCAACGCCGCAACGCGGAAGGACCACTTTCCGCTACCTTTCATTGACTAAATGCTTGAACGATTGGCCGGACACGAGTACTACTGCTTTCTTGATGGCTACTCCGGCTATAATCAGATTTCCATCGCCGAAAAAGACCAGGACAAGACCACATTCACTTGTCCTTTCGGCACGTTTGCATATCGTCGCATGCCCTTTAGGTTATGCAATGTGCCCGCTACCTTCCAGCGGTGTATGATGGGAATCTTCTCAGACATGGTGGAAAAATTCTTGGAGATCTTCAGGGACGATTTCTCCATCTTCGGCGATTCTTTTAATGAGTGTTTGCTGCATCTCGACGCTGTCCTTACCCGATGTAAGGACAAGAACCTCACTTTGAATTGGGAGAAGTGCCACTTCATGGTACGTGAAGGTATTGTCTTAGGACATATCATTTCGCAAAATGGCATAGAGGTTGATGATCGCACGCGGAAAGCGTGTCGGATGTTCAAAGAATTAAAGTGTAACCGCGATCAGGACGGTGTCGCTATGCAGCTAGCCGGTTGAGCACGGGTCGGTCCACAGGGAGATGGTGGTATCTTACCTTCTTGTCTTTTACGAGTCAATAAAGAATTTGTATGTTTGTTTGATCTAACCTATGTGTTTATTTGCAAGTATAAAGTTGTTAAGAAGAAAATACGAGATTGTAAGCTAAAGAAATCCGTACTCAAAACCTTTGAGCCGAGTCTTGACCAATTGAAGCTCGAGCAATCGGCAACAACGTGGATTAGGGGATTTAAGCGCGGTATTCGTGGAATCCGGCTTATTTACCCTTGTCCTTCCGTTCTTGTCTCTTGCTTTCGCCTCCGGCCAAACCGAACGCAACCGGTCGCGGTTAGGAGTCACCGTTACCTTGTCAGGGTACGGTGCCTAACGGAGCGCTTGTGTATGGTTTGGGCGGAGTTCAATGGAAAATAACAGGAAAACGAAAAGAGCAAAGAAATGTTAACTTACAATATCATATGGATTCTTAACAACAACAATAATTACAACATTCACAAAATGAACAAAAGAGAGCAAAAGAAAAGAGAAAAGAAAAGAAAAGATTACAAGCAAGTAATTAAAGTGCATGGTAATAAATTGCAAGTAATTAAAGACAAGAATGAAAAATGCAAGAAAGGAATTACAAGAACCATAGAGCTCAAAACAAGCATGGGATCAATAGCCAACCCTTAAACTTGCAAGCTCAATCAAGAGGTTGCAAGATCAAGAGAAGGGTAAAGAACGCATGTGAAATGAAGCACTAAGGAGAGAACGAAATAATACAACCCCTTGAGACCAATGACCAAAACTTAAACTTGCAAGCTCACTTAAGAGGTTGCAAGATCAAGTTAAGGTAGAGAGCTCAAGGGGGAAGCTACACAAAAAGAATAATACAAAAACCTTTATCTTTATTCACATCCACAAAAAGCTCTCACTACATTTTCATGGAGGAAGAATGAAGAAGAAGAAGAAGAACTATACAAAAGACTACAAAAGAGTGGACACAAAATTGGACCCTTGGCTTAGCTCAAATCTGCTGTATTTATAGGCAGGGAAAATGAAATCTAGGGCAACAAACTGGACTCACATGAAAAGACCATCCTACCCCCCAAAGCCCGTGCCCTGAACCCTGTGTACGGCCGCGGATCCGCCGCCTATGCCCCCTATTGGCCGCGGATCCGCGCCCCTACAGTAGGGTTAGGGTGTGGGCAACTTGGTACTTCCCTGGTCTGCTGTCCCCTGTTGTCTGGTACATGTATTTTCTGATAATTTCATCCAGAATATCTTCAGATTCTTAGTCCAAGATTGCATTATCTTTTTCACTTTTGACTTCTATCTCCCTCGAGCTCCGTGCACCCATTGATTCTTGTGCAGCCCCTCTCGTGCTCTGTGCTTGTCCGAGACACGAATGACCGCTGTCATATGCCTTGTCCCTGGAACCGGTACGCAGCACCGGACGGATATGGATGACCGGAACCCGGCTTTTATCTATTGTCAACAGATGTTCTGTATTTGGTGTAACTGTGGAGATTTTGTCTTGAATTGCAATATTTGTACTGGAAACCTGTATTCTGTAAATATGTAACAAACACGGATTAAAAGTACCTACCTATAAACACACGAGTATAAGAATGGGCGGTATAAAATGCAGTATTCTGTGATGAACAAATACCCCCAAACTTAACTTTTGCTCGTCCCGAGCAAAACCAATTATTCACAAAAAAGTATAAGATCCTAACCGCACTTTCGCAGGGAACGCGATTGCACTGAGCACGTGCAACAAGCCGTTTAAACCTCTAGGTGTCCCTAGTAGGAGGAGTGTTGTCTCCTGAGGGTTTTCAGCGGATACTACCCACAAAATCCGGTCAAGTTGGTTTTGTAAAATAACTAAGATTCAAACCCTAAAGTTTTGTTTTAGAAAATAGCAATTCTATAATCCTAAGTCTAGACCATCGAACCTTTATTTTTCACACCTCGCTTCTTATTTAACTACAGATTTTATATGTCTTTACGTGTAGTGCAAATAGTGTCGTTAAGTTCCAGAAGGATCGATTAAAGTCATCATGTCGCATAAAAAAGCCCAGATAACAATTTTAAAAGGATCACATAAGTTTTATAAAGAGTTAAGCATTTTTCAAGTTTCGTTTTCCAGTAAGGTTTCAACTTCAGAATTTCTATCTTCCTTAACAGGAAACTGAGTCGTATTTTTCACTCCACCTTTTTCTTGTTTTCATTTCATACACACCTCTGTGATCGTGCAATAGTCTTTATCATAGAATAAAACCTTCATATCTCCGTTAAAAATTTTTTTTATAAAAGCCTGTCTTTTATCAAGATTATTCTCACACAAAGAACCGTTAGGAATTTTAACTCGGAGAGAACACTTGCTTGACTTTGTTTTAAATTGGACTTTCTAGGCTTCTTAGCGAGCTTTGGGCCAATGCACCCAAACCAGTTGGTTTTAAGGCATTAGGTGTAGAAACAACCCAGCGGACTTAATTACTCAAGTTACCTAGGTTCAAAAACAAAAGACAGTTTGACGTGAAAATCAGATGATTCAATACGAACGGAGATATAACCGGTAGTTCAATTATTTTTTTGGATAAAAAACGTGTTTAGTGGGTTTGGTGTGTAATCATTCCAATCAAGTTTCCGATGGGTTATTTTTCAGACTTAGCTCCAATTACGGCATCAATAACATTCCTTCATATTCGCTTTACTTCATAAACTATTCTTGACATTACTTATTTCCGAACAAACCTATTTGATCCTCAGAAAATCATTTATCTGTTTAAAAGTTTAAACATGAAAGACTTGTCATCTAATTCCCAAAATTCACGACACGTGTAGTGTGATGTAAAGACATATATCAGCTATAGTTAACTTCAAAGGAGAGTTATCTTTCAGGTTTTCAAAATCTAAACATACGATTTAGTTATTCCTATTTTTTCAAACAAAAACCGTCGAATGTTGAATCAGAGTTCTTCCACAATCTAACTTGACAAAAAAGTTTTTATATTTTTAGAAAATTTTCAGATTTTTATGGATTTTATGGATTTAATATGCAGATGCAAAATATACAAATGAATGCGAAGGAAGAAAGCTTACCGAGCACACCCCCAAACTTAAACTTGACAGTGCCCTCACTGTCAGGCTATACCAAGAGGGTCAAAATTGCCGGCGCTCCCTAAAAACAAATTATATACTAAACAAAAAGGAAAACAAAAATATATACAAAAAAGTGTCCCCCCCAAACTTAAGTAAAACAGTGTTTCCACTGTTACGCGTTGAAATTCAGGATTTAGGGGGGAAAGAACAGTATCAAGCTATACAAGGCCTTACACAGGCCAAAAGTGAGCACCAACCATTCAAAGATTTTATCGCTATAATGTACAGGTTGGTGGAAGAAGGCGTAGAGAAAAGAGAAGGACAATATGCGAGACCGTATGCGAAGAGAAGCGGGATACGGTCTCGGTATATGAGAGGAAGAAGAATGGCGGAAGGGAAAAAGAAGTGGAATACGAACTTGAGGGTGCAAATGGAGTAAATAGATTAGCACAATTTGTGATGACCGATGTGTGAAAAGTGATTGTGCTAATATATTTACTCGTCGAGAAATTGGATCAAATCCCTCAAGATTCGAGAGAAACCATGGGTACGCCGAACTCGGTAAACCAGACATACGAAATGAAAGGGAGACGGTTTCTTGCATGGTCGGAACGATGGAAAGGGTGGAGGGAAGTGGTTGAGGAAGGTTATCGGTTAAAGGTGCAGGAGGGTGTACACAGTCAGTGGAAGG
This sequence comes from Agapanthus africanus, assembly GCA_030015575.1. Lineage (NCBI taxonomy): Eukaryota > Viridiplantae > Streptophyta > Magnoliopsida > Asparagales > Amaryllidaceae > Agapanthus > Agapanthus africanus. Next base: position 58,005,786 of record CM057348.1, read on the forward strand.
GATAGGATGAATTGGAAAATCCGACTCATCAATTATAACTGGTTCATCCTCAAAACTATCCTCAGAATTCTCCTCAACGTTAAGCTCATCCATGCCTTCATCATCAATATCAAGACGCATATGAAGTTCGGGAAAAACATTTAATGACTCGGGATGATGATTTGAAGAGAAAAACTCAGCCAAATCTATGGGTTCATCATCCAAAATATTCCCAGCGTCAATATCCTTAATCAAGTGAAAGTCAATTTTCTCAGACACCTCATCAAAAGCATGGATTTCAATCAATTCAGGTTCTAAGATGGAGGTGTAGAGGTCAAAAGGATTAGGATCGGTTTCACTTGGAAGAGACCCTTCACAATCGGGCAAATCAAACACTACGAAGTCGCACAACTCATTCATCATTCTATCTTCAATTGATAAATCATGTGGGATACTCGATAGACTTTCAAAACAGGAGTTGTGGGATTCAATTTGGGACGGGTAGGTTTGATTTGGAAGGGGGTACATCTCACTCTCTCCACTCAAATTCACAGCCTGTCTTGCCGCCTCATCATACATTGAAAAATTAGGAGCTAGTTGAAAACTAGCTACCGGGTCAGTAGGTTGTATGAGAGCGGCCATGGACGCATTCAAATCCATTATCTGTTGGCTTGACGCTACCCTAAAGTCTTCCAATGACTGTTCCAGACTAGACATGGGTTGTGAAGGGGTTTCAGTAAAAAATTCAAAGTTGTTTGTATACTGAAAATTCCCAAAAGGCTGTGTAGAAGCAATGTCTAGGGAAGTTGCAAAAGTTGGGTAGGACTGGTAGGAATTGAATGGTTGGACAGGGGTAGGATCAACAGGTGGATAAGAAGGCGAATGAAATTGTTGATCCCGAGAATTTGAAGTGGTGAAAGGAGTGAAAGATCGGCTACGGGATTGTTCAATACGTTCAGCGATGGACAAAGGACGACTTGCAGAAGGGGTATCAACATGAGCGGGTGCGGGAGGTTGAAAAGGTTGATACAAAGTGGAATGAGGAGTGCAAGTGTTTGTCCTAGACGCTGCTATGCGATCTTTCAGTGAAACTTTGGGCATGGAGGGGTCGTTCGATATTCGGCCAAAGCAAGAACCGTAAGAAGTAATGTCTGGTTGTGGGTACCAAAGTTCGGCAAGTGTTTTGCGAGGTGGGGTACCCATGATATGAAGAGAGAGAAAGAAAGGCAGAGAAAAGACGGGGAAAAAAGAATGTGATAATTTTTTAATTTTTTTTTTATTTTTTTTAGTTTATATATTAACAAAAGAATAAAAAACAATATGGACAAAAACAACACGACGCAAAAATACCACACACCTAATCGTTCTAGGGTTCACCTAGGTCAACTAGACCTGCTCCAGAACTTGATTGTCGAAGTAAAACTGTGTCGAGAAACAGGCTCAAGATACACTGATCACGAGGCCAGGTAAGTGCAGAGATAAGGGGAGGTTTTCCAACGCTTTCGCGAAGTTCCTTAATTAAATAATCCTTTCGCTTTTGGCGGTTTCGCCGTTAACACTTTCCTAGACACCCCGTAAACAATATACCGTTAAGCAAGGTTCTAAATACAGTTAACTTCTCCTAGTGAGCGCGAAGTCCTTAAGGCTTAAAGTCTAGTTTCTTTTAAATTTTGTGCGGGTAAACGTTATGCTCAAGTTCGTGATTTGTGGGCCACGGAAAAGGTGATGAAATCCTTTACCGTATGTTGTGGGGTTCGCTTGCCCTTAAGTCCGTATTAATGTATGCAATGCGCAATTCAAAAATTCTATAAAGAATCAAACAATCGTGTTTTAGTTTAAGCGCGGCGCTGCAACAAATACAGGTTAGTCAATTTTTAGCGTTTGCTAGCGAACTTGCAAAGAATCCTGCAAAGAATAGTATATTGGAAACGTCGGATTTGAGAAGAAGGTGTTAGTAAAGTACGTACCGTTAAGTTTTGGGTTAGGAAACCCCCGTTGAATCAAATCCGGTAAGCTTGGAAAGTTCGCTTGCGCGGGTCAAACTACCCGGATCTTTGGCACTGTACTTCGTAATCACCTTAACTTTGAACGTACACTTTGCTCCCACAATCGCAGTTTGCAAATACGCAAAAATCTGCACACCTGCCCACAAAAATGATCAAAAAAAAAAAAACAAAAGATTTTTTATTTTTATTTTTATAAATATATACAAAAAGAATATTAACCCGAATAACAAGAAAGAAAATACGCTACCGTCTCCCCGGCAACGGCGCCATTTGATCGCACGCGGAAAGCGTGTCGGATGTTCAAAGAATTAAAGTGTAACCGCGATCAGGACGGTGTCGCTATGCAGCTAGCCGGTTGAGCACGGGTCGGTCCACAGGGAGATGGTGGTATCTTACCTTCTTGTCTTTTACGAGTCAATAAAGAATTTGTATGTTTGTTTGATCTAACCTATGTGTTTATTTGCAAGTATAAAGTTGTTAAGAAGAAAATACGAGATTGTAAGCTAAAGAAATCCGTACTCAAAACCTTTGAGCCGAGTCTTGACCAATTGAAGCTCGAGCAATCGGCAACAACGTGGATTAGGGGATTTAAGCGCGGTATTCGTGGAATCCGGCTTATTTACCCTTGTCCTTCCGTTCTTGTCTCTTGCTTTCGCCTCCGGCCAAACCGAACGCAACCGGTCGCGGCTAGGAGTCACCGTTACCTTGTCAGGGTACGGTGCCTAACAGAGCGCTTGCGTATGGTTTGGGCGGAGTTCAATGGAAAATAACGGGAAAACGAAAAGAGCAAAGAAATGTTAACTTACAATATCATATGGATTCTTAACAACAACAATAATTACAACATTCACAAAATGAACAAAAGAGAGCAAAAGAAAAGAGAAAAGAAAAGAAAAGATTACAAGCAAGTAATTAAAGTGCATGGTAATAAATTGCAAGTAATTAAAGACAAGAATGAAAAATGCAAGAAAGGAATTACAAGAACCATAGAGCTCAAAACAAGCATGGGATCAATAGCCAACCCTTAAACTTGCAAGCTCAATCAAGAGGTTGCAAGATCAAGAGAAGGGTAAAGAACGCATGTGAAATGAAGCACTAAGGAGAGAACGAAATAATACAACCCCTTGAGACCAATGACCAAAACTTAAACTTGCAAGCTCACTTAAGAGGTTGCAAGATCAAGTTAAGGTAGAGAGCTCAAGGGGGAAGCTACACAAAAAGAATAATACAAAAACCTTCATCTTTATTCACATCCACAAAAAGCTCTCACTACATTTCCATGGAGGAAGAATGAAGAAGAAGAAGAAGAACTATACAAAAGACTACAAAAGAGTGGACACAAAATTGGACCCTTGGCTTAGCTCAAATCTGCTGTATTTATAGGCAGGGAAAATGAAATCTAGGGCAACAAACTGGACTCACATGAAAAGACCATCCTACCCCCCAAAGCCCGTGCCCTGAACCCTGTGTACGGCCGCGGATCCGCCGCCTATGCCCCCTATTGGCCGCGGATCCGCGCCCCTACAGTAGGGTTAGGGTGTGGGCAACTTGGTACTTCCCTGGTCTGTTGTCCCCTGTTGTCTGGTACATGTATTTTCTGATAATTTCATCCAGAATATCTTCAGATTCTTAGTCCAAGATTGCATTATCTTTTTCACTTTTGACTTCTATCTCCCTCGAGCTCCGTGCACCCATTGATTCTTGTGCAGCCCCTCTCGTGCTCTGTGCTTGTCCGAGACACGAATGACCGCTGTCATATGCCTTGTCCCTGGAACCGGTACGCAGCACCGGACGGATATGGATGACCGGAACCCGGCTTTTATCTGTTGTCAACAGATGTTCTGTATTTGGTGTAACTGTGGAGATTTTGTCTTGAATTGCAATATTTGTACTGGAAACCTGTATTCTGTAAATATGTAACAAACACGGATTAAAAGTACCTACCTATAAACACACGAGCATAAGAATGGGCGGTATAAAATGCAGTATTCTGTGATGAACAGTTGACAAAGCGAAGATTGAGGTCATTTCCAATCTCCCTCTTCCCAGATGCGTCAGAGACATCCGAGCCTTCCTTGGCCATGCCGGTTTCTATAGACGGTTCATCAAGGACTTTAGCAAGATTGCTAGGCCCTTGACTCTTTTGCTGGCCAAGGACACGCCATTCGACTTCAACTCGAGCTGTGTGACTGCGTTCTAGTCATTAAAAAGCTCACTCACTTCTGCTCCCGTTCTTTCTTCTTCTGACTGGACGCACCCATTTGAGATTATGTGCGATGCATCCGACTTTGCCATCGATACTGTCCTTGGACAACACATCAACAAGATGCCGCACGTAATCTATTATGCTAGCCGAACCCTGAACGACGCCCAACTGAATTATACAACAACTGAGAAGGAATTCTTGGCTATTGTATTTGCTTTAGAAAAGTTCAGGCCCTCCCTCATCGGCTCTCCAGTCATTGTCTACACAGACCATTCTGCTCTGCGCCATCTTTTTGTGAAGAAAGATGCAAAATCTCGGCTAATACGTTGGATCCTCTTGCTTCAAGAGTTTGACCTTGTCATCAAGGACAAAAGAGGATGTGAGAACGTAGTCGCCGACCATCTCTCACGACTTCCTTCTTCGCCGTCGCTTCAAATTCCGATCAACGACGTTTTTCCGGATGAACAGCTCTTGACAGTATCTTGAGAACCCTGGTTCGCAGATATTGTGAACTATTTGGCCACAGGATTACTACCGACTGAATGGTCAAGTCAGGACAGACTTCGATTCTTATCCCAAGTAAAACACTTTTACTGGGAAGAACCCTACCTGTTCAAGTACTGTCCCGACCAGATTATTCGTCGGTGTGTCCCTGACAATGAATTCAAGAGTGTGCTGTCATTTTGCCACGATCAAGCATGTGGCGGGCATTTTGGCCCCAGAAAGACAGCTAAGAAGATCTTGCAGTGTGGTTTCTACTGGCCACAACTCTTCAAAGACGCTCATGACTACTGCAAGACTTGCTCCCGGTGCCAACACTTGGGCCGAATATCCAGGAGGAACGAGATGCCGCTCCAACCAATCTTGGTTGTGGAGATTTTCGACGTTTGGGGGATCGATTTCATGGGGCCGTTTTCCAGCTCTTTTGGGAACTTGTACATCCTTCTCGTTGTTGATTATGTCTCTAAGTGGGTCGAGGCTGTGCCCAGCCGGACTAACGACAACAAGTTTGTCGTTAGGTTTCTTAAAGAAAACATTTTCTCCCGGTTTGGGCACCCCCGAGCGATCATTAGCGACAATGGAACTCATTTCTGCAATAAAACTTTCGAGGCCTTGATACGGAAATACTCCATTAATCATAAGCTAACTACGCCCTACCACCCCCAAACCTGTGGGCAAGCCGAAGTTTCAAATCGACAAATCAAGCAGATACTGGAGAAGACAGTTTCCAAGAACCGTAAGGATTGGTCGTTGAAACTCACTGATGCCCTTTGGGCATTTCGAACTGCTTATAAGACCGATCTTGCCATGTCTCCCTATCGGCTTGTGTACGGAAAGGCTTGCCACCTCCCTGTGGAAATAGAGATCGCGCATTTTGGGCGATAAAGGAGCTGAATCTGTCTCTCGAAGATGCGGGCAGCCATCGGAAGCTGCAGTTGAACGAATTGAGCGAGCTTAGGGATGAGGCTTACGAAAACGCGGTTGTCGTTAAGAACCGAACGAAGGTGTTTCACGATAAACACCTTTTGCGCAAAACTTTCACACATGGTCAACAGGTGCTGCTTTACGACACCAGGCTACATTTCCATCCAGGTAAGCTCAGATCTCGCTGGAAAAGGCCATACTTTATGCAGAATGTATATCCGCATGGCGCTGTGGATTTGGAGAATCCAAAGGACGGTTCATTTTTCAAAGTAAACGGACACCGACTAAAACCGTACCTTAGCGCCGAACCAACAGAGGAGCTCCTGGTCTTACAGGAGCCGGTTTACCCTGCATAATCTTCCTCTGCCTACCACCAAACTTCGGTTATCCAGCCAAGAACGGTGGACACTATTCCAAATAAGTTTGGGGGTATGTATATACCATTTTGTATATATTTATGGATATTCTTTTCCATTTTTGCTATTTTTATTTTCTTTAAAAACAAAAAAAAATGGTGTATATCTAACCGACAATTTTGACCCTTCAATGATCTCTTCATGCAATGACAGTGAGGACATTGTCCAGTCTAAGTTTGGGGGTACGCTCGGTACGCATTTCTAACCTTCGCATTCATATGTATATTTTTGCATCTGCATACTAAAATCCATAAAATCCATAAAAATCAGAAAATTTTCTAAAAACATAAAAACTTTTCTGTCAAGTTAGCTAGTGGGAGAACTCAGATTCAACATTTTGACGGTTTTGTTTAATAAGATAAGAATAACTAAATCTTATTTTTAGATTTTGAAAACCTGAAAGATAACTCTCCTTTGAAGTTAACTATAGCTGATATACGTCTTTACATCACACTACACGTATCGTGAGTTTTGGAAATTAGATGACAAGTCTATTATGTCTAAAAACTTTTAAATGGATAAATGATTTTCTGAGGATCAAATAGGTTTGTTCTGAAATAAGTAATATCAAGAATAGTTTATGAAGTGAAGTGAATATGAAGGAATGTTATTGATGCCTTAATTGGAACTAATTCTGAAAAATAACCCATCTGGAACTTGATTGGAATGATTACACACCGAACCCACTAAAACACGTCTTTTATCCAAAAAATAATTGAACTGCCGGTTATATCTCCGTTCGTATTGAATCATCATGATTTTCACGCTAAATTGTCTTTTGTTTTTGGGCCTAGGTAACTTGAGTAATTAAGTCCGCTGGGGTGTCTCTACACCTAATGCCCTAAAGCCAACTGGTTTGGGAGCATTGGCCCAAACCTCGTTAAGAAACCTAGAAAGTCCAGTTTAAAACAAAGTCAAGCAAGTGTTCTCTCCGAGTTAAAATTCCTAACAGTTCTTTGTGTGAGAATAATCTTGACAAAAGACAAGTTTTTATAAAAAAAAGTATTTCTAGCGGAGATATGATGGTTTTATTCTATGATAAAGACTATTGCACGTTCACAGAGGTGTGTATGAAATGAAAACAAGAAAAAGGTGAAGTGAAAAATAAGACCTAGTTTCCTGTCAAGGAAGATAGAAATTCTGAAATTGAAACCTTACTGGAAAACGAAACTTGAAAAATAATTAACTCTTTATAAAACTTATGTGATCCTTTTAAAAAAATTTATCTAGGCTTTATTGTGTGACATAATGACTTTAATCGATCCTTCTGGAACTTAACGACACTATTTGCACTGCACGTAAAGACATATAAAATATTAAGTTAAATAAGAAGCGAGGTGTGAAAAATAAAGGTTCGATAGTCTAGACTTAGGATCATAGAATTGTAATTTTCTGAAACAAAACTTTAGGGTTTGAATCATAGTTATTTTGCAAAAATAGCTTGACCGGATTTTGTGGGTAGTATCCGGTGAAAACCCTCAGGAGACAACACTACTCCTACTAGGGACACCTAGAGGTTTAACGGCTTGTTGCATATGCTCAGTGTAATCGCGTTCCCTGCGAAAGTGAGGTTAGGAATTTTTGTGAATAAATTGGTTTTGCTCGGGACGAGCAAATGATAAGTTTGGGGGTATTTATTCAATTCAGATTTTTGCATTTTTATACCGCCCAATTTTTATCACATTGCTTATCGGTAGGTACTCTTGAGCCATGTTTGCTAGTTAATTACAGGATACAGGTTCTCAGCTCTAAAACAGTGAAATTCATGGAAAACCACGACAAATTCCGGATTACTGCCAACCACAGATAAAACACGGGTCTCCGCTCTCTATCCGTATGTTGCCGCACACCAGTTTAAGGGACAAATTGGCAAATCGATTGTCATTTTCATGCACAAAGCACAATGTCAACACAAGATCCAACATATCTACGCGGAGCTCAAGAAAATCATGGCAAAAGATCCACATCAAATCACCTTTTGATCTGCTGAAAATCTAGAAGAAATGTGAAGGGATTCTGAGAAAAGTACTATACCACGCTGAAGAGGACTACAAACCAGGGAAACCGACGAAAATGGAAGGCCCAACTCCCTAGTAAGGCCGCGGTTCCGCGGCATAAGCGCGCTTAGGCCGCGGAACCGCGGCCTGACTAACTCGGCGGTTGACCAATTTTTAAGGGTATTTTTGTAATTTTATCTTATGGCAGATTGTTGCCCTAGGTTTCCGGTTCCCTGCCTATAAATAGCCCAGAACTTGCCAAGCCAAGGGTGCTTATTCTTGTATTAGGATTTAGATATACTTTGTTCTTCTTCTTCCTTTTTCATCTTTTCTCCATTAAAATCTTGTAGTGAGGTTTCATGAGTGAAGTGATGAATAAAAGAGTTCTTTTTGTTATCATGCTTGTCTTGTTATGTTGTTAATTATAATTGCTTGTAATCTTCAATTGCTAATTTAGTTGTTGTTATTTGTTTTTTATTTCTTTCTTGTTCTCTTTTTCTTTATCCTTAACAACAATGATGCTTAAGCTTGATCCTTGCCAAGGTGAGGTCTCAAATAGCTAGTTGTAATCTCCTAACCTCTTTCTTTCTATCTTCCTCCTTTTGTTTTATTTTCTTTTTCTTGTAATGGGTGAGTAGTTTTCTTACTTGTTAAAGTAGGATAAGGAAAGTTTGAGAGAAGGAAATCTCTCTCACACTTTCCTTGCCCAACATCTTAATTCGGACTCCCGTTAATTGAACCACAATCTGCTCCCTACGGCACCCTATCCTACATGATAGCGGTGATTTCTTAGTGAGACCGGTTGTGATTGAATTAACCGGAGGTTAAGGCTAAGAGCCAAGAACGGACGGACAAGCACCAAAAGGAAGAACTTAAGCATTGGAAAGCCTAGCTTATACTCGCAAGTTCCTTCCTAGTCATGCTAATCCCCGTTGTTGCCGATTACCGTAACACCGATATTAAGAGTGGCAACGAAAGAAGTGAGCGACTCCTAACTCAAACTAACCTAATCCTAACCCTAACAAGCTCTCTTTACATACATTTTTAGCACATAGTTAATCTCAAACAAACCTGGACCTTTGGACTTAACTCGTTAAAGCACATAGAAAAAGATTCCCATCTCCCTGCGGACGACCCGTACTCAACCGGCTAGCTACAAGCGAAACCGTCTTGATTGCGGTAATAAACTTGAACACGCAAAAACTCTACCAATCACGCACCTTGCGCTAGCGCACCTACGTTCGATACGTGGCGCGCAGCGCAGAGCGCAGCGCAACTGCGCTAGCGCACCCGTGTTTGACACGTGGTGCGCAGCGCAGCGCAACTGCGCTAGTGCACCCATGTTTGACACGTGGCGCGCAGCACGCCTGGCGCAGGATTTGAAGCGTTGCTTCAATTTTTGAGTTTTGAAATTTTAAAACAGAGATTTTCTCTGATTGGGGGTGCGCTGCCTAGGGCGCAGCGCATCTAGTGCTAGCGCGTCTGTGTCTGACACGTGGCGCGCAGCGCGCCTAGCGCTGAATTTGAAGCGTTGCTTCAATTTTCAAATTTTGAATTTTAAAACAAAGTTTTGCTCTGATTGGGGGAAACAAATGCCCCCCCACCGTTGCGCTCACGTAGAGCACACGTGAGTGCAGCGGTGGCAACATCTGAGCTCTTGGATCAACTCAGAAGTTGAAGAGGCGGTTCAATGCCTATAAATAGGACCTTTGGTCCCTTAGATGATTATCATCTTCTTTCTTGAGAATTTTTATTCAGAGCCTTGCTCTTCAGTTTAAGAACTTTTCAAGAGTCAGAACTCTACCAAAACTTAGGTAAAGTTTAAAATTTTAATAAATTAGGGTTTTTACCCATTAACAGAGCCTTGCTCTTCATAGATCTTTGATCTAAAAAAACCCTTTTAGGCTTTCATTAATAGAGCCTTGCTCTCATGAACCCATAGATCTAAACAGATCTTTTCTTGGGGTTTCTTAGCCTACGAACAGAGCTCTGCTCTTAGATAATATGTAGATCTCTTAATCTTTGATGAAGAACACTTAAGAGTTTTTCATGAATCTTGAAAAACCCAGAATTTTTAATTCACAAAAATTAATTTTAATTAATCCTTGATGGATTTTTCCATCATCATTACAGAGCCTGGCTCTTTAAGGAATTTTATTCCTTCATGATCAGAGTGTGACAAGTGTCACTCTGTCATAGAGCTTTGCTCTCAAATGGAGATTTTCTCCTTTTCCCGAGAGATTTCTCATTCAATGAGAATTTCCTTGAGGATTTCCTCATTAATTAACAGTCTCATCCAATGATGAGGCTGTTTTTATTAATAATTTTTAATCGACGAATTGTCATCTAGATTTTGTGGGTCCCCTTTTGGTCCCCCTTTTCACTGCATTGCAGTGTGGTGCAACTTTTAAAGTACCGAGTGTCAGAATTTTAAAATTAAATTATAACACTGACAGTCGATTTCTGTCCCCCCTTTTTGCAGGCAACATGTCTTTCGATGCTTCGTTTCTATTCATTCGTTCAGAGGGAGGATTTCCGGGAGCACCTATAGACCGGGAGGTCCTAGCTTTGATCAGAGATCATGATCCGGAACATAAGAATCTTCACCTCTGGGGGTCATGGTACAATCAAATTATCAGGGGTCGACAAAGCTTTTCGTGCGCGGTACCCTCGGAACCCATCATGGCGATCCATTACGCCAACTCACCCCCGGTGAACTACGCCGTGGAGATGGTTATTTGGACTTCAGAAGGCCTTCTTCAGCCCGCTATAGCTTCGATTCCCGTTCAGCCTCCCATGGTTTTAGATACCTTAGGACGCCGTATTTGTCAAGGCGAGGCGCGGCCATGGGGGCAACCATATAATATAGGTCTGATTCCTCGTCATCCGACCGGTTATCTGCAATGGGCCCGCTACATTCTGTCAGCGAAAAAGTCGCAGTTGTTGAGGCTTGGGTTGTATACCGCCGTTTATATTTCTCTTTTCCAGTATCCTACGCTTCCCACCTGGTGGGTTAAGGTCTTTTTCGAGCAGTGGAATATCCCTACTCACACCTTCCTTTCACTGGACCGGGAAGTGTCAATCTCCTTAGAGGAATATGCAGAAGTTTCTGGCTTACCGGTTATAGGGGAGTATTATGAGGAGCTGCTTCCCATAGACGAATACGTCTTCGGTGCCAAGCCAGTGATAATGGGCCTTACTCCAATGAATGTCGAGTTTGATCAAAGTGTTGAATATCCACGAGGGTCTTTTCCTCGAATCTGGGAGCTGCGGGGTTAGTTTCGAGGATTTCATCGCTCGCTTTCTCCATCCGAAAGTACTCTCGAAGGAAGCTGTTAAATTTGCTACGCTTGACGACCCTTTTAGCTTAGGTTTAGACAACCTGCCAACGACGGAGGTAGATCAGAAGAGTTTCTTCCTTCCTAACTCTCCAGTTGTTCCTTTTGCGGAGATTGCAGTCCCTGGGATGGATGAGGAAGCATTCTTTTTGGGATTTCTTGGGCTATGGTTGAGCTGGTTCGCACTCCCGATGCACCTTCGCCGTATGAGGACATCTGTCTTTTACCCGGCTCACCGGATGACTATTGGGGTGAAAGTGGCTGTCAGGGTCGCCGACTTAGCCTATCTGTATTATGGCCTTAGTCAAGCGGCGGATACTACTGAACCCGGAGTACAGCATGTGAACTTCTCGATGCATTACTTCATGTCATGGCTCGAGCTACATGCACTTGGCGTTTTTGGTATCCATAGAAGGCCTTCATTCTATGACAGGTGTAGCTTCCCCCGGATTATGCGATTAGTCGGCGCCTCAATTGTAAATCCGTCACCGTGGGATGCTAGAGGTTTGCTCCTTCGTCCCCGTACGGTTGGAGACAGGATGACCTTCACCGACAAGGTGTTAACCGTCGGAAAAGAGTCTGCCACAACGGTGTGGCTATTGCAGGATATTTTCAAAGATGGAGCCTCAGTTTTGACAGTTCAGGAGATCCTCCATTTATATTCTATCAGACCGGGCTTCTTGGTATTTAGGCAAAATGATGCGGCACTTTTCATGAGATATAATCCGCATCGTTTTGCCCAACAATTGAGCTATAATCAAGGAGTGCCGCTAGAAGCTTTCTTGATGGAATCCACTGCCACTGAAGAGGGGATGCGGAGCGTGCTGCATCACTTCATGTGTTTGAATACTGGCTCTCACTTCTTTATCAGCGAACCGAGTTGCGTCCCACGGATCCTTAATGTGTATACGGCATGGTACTAGCATTCGATGGGCGCCGTTATTAAGGAAGAAAGGAGGTTGCTGCTTGATCGCAAAAGTGCACCTCCTGCCAGTGATCGCAAAATCCCTTTGAAGCGACGGACCACTGTCCCCCCTCCGCTAAGAGAAGTCGCTGCAGTCGAGCCTCTACGTGTGCTAAGCCCTACGCGCGGGTTGCCCCGTGCTCCTGTAGAGACGGTGGATGTACCATTGGTGCCCCGTGCTCCCGCAGAGACGGTAAACGTAGCTTCACCCGAATCTGGCGTGGGCTCGGATATCGAGACTCGTCGTCCCAAGGTGCCCACCAAGCGTAAGCTCGTGCTTGCTGCGACTGGAGCTCACGCACAGAAGAAGAAGAAGAAGTCAGTCCTCTCCCTAGATGTTGTACTCGGCCTGGAGTCTCAGGCTCCTTATAACGTGGGCCAAAGTGAATATGGGACCAATGAGGGTCTCTTCATAGCGCCAGAAGACACTGATCTCGAGACCGCTATTGCGGCTTCTGTGCGCTCTGCCACTCACCAAACAGAAATAGCCGCCCTCGTGCAATCAAGTAAATGTTAGTCGCGTCTTGTTATTGCATTATATCTTTATTTTTACTGTCATGTTTTGATTGACATTTCTCCTTTTATAGCAGGCTTTACCACTAAAGAGATTCCGGTGGCTTCCCTCAGGTCCTTCGAAGAGGAGGGGAGGAATCGTGCTTTGTTGGGCATTGGTATGTCTCGGTTTATTGTGTCTTCATTATCCTTTCTTATAGACAATCTGACCCTTTCTTTATCTCATCGCAGGGACCACAACGCCGATCCCGCAAAATGAAGCGAAACTTCTTTCCGGGCCAGCTACCGAAGTCCCGGCCTCTTCGGCACTGCCGCAAGAGGCCTTACTCAAACGACCGATGACAGAAGCCTTGACGGCTCCAGAGGTAACCTCGGGTGCGGACGATGATGTCCTGTTGAAGAAGGCTTCTAGAAGGTCCACTTTGACGGCCCGAGCAGAAAGGAAACGCCGAGTGCGTGCAGCAAGGGAGAGCAGTGCTGCCTTAGCCGCGGGTGCGGGTTCGAGCACCGCTACCCCTGTCCTTGCTCCCTCAGAGGAATCTCCGGTTGCCTTGTCTACTGCTTACAGACGGGCAGCACATGCGGCTCGGGAAGCAAACAGTAAATCAGCTTAAGGTAATGTGCCGTGAGGTTCCGTTGTCAAAGTTTTAAGTATCAATTCTCATATATCCTAGCTTGCAGAGCCGAGTCTTCCCGAAGAGGTGGCGGCGACCGCTGAGCTTGAGGTAGCGGTGGAGGAGGTAGCTATGATTGCCGAACCCGGGGCGACGGTAGGCGAGGTGGCTGCAATTGCCGGGCTCGAGGTGGTGACTGACAAGTCAGTTACGATTGCCGAGCCTAAGATAGCTGTGGAGGAGGTAGCTACAGCCGCCGAACCCGAGGTGTTGATGGGTGAGATGGATACAATTGCTGAGCCCGAGGTGGCCGCTCCTTCTCAAGAGTCGGGAACCGCCCCAATCATTTCTCTTTCTACCTGCTACCCTTTGCTATCTTCTGGCGTCGCGAGCGTTACAACGGCTCTGGTAGAATCAGGGGATGAGGCGATAGGAGGTGAGAACCTCCCGATGGAAGAGGATGGAGCAGTTGCTGTGTCAAGTGACGCCCTTGTCACGGTTCCGACTGGCGACTCACTAGGTAGATTTGGATCATTGCTTTTCTTTTTATTCTGCTATCTTTTCAATCTTTCCTCACAGGGTTTATCTTGTTTCTAATGCAGGCGCGGCTAGTGCTGATGTCGCGCTACCCGAGGCAATGCCATCAGCTACCGCCTTGACGGTGACACCTCCTCTACCCTCTCTCATACCATCTCAGATGTTGGAAGGTGCGAATTCATGACCCATCAGTCTTATTCTTTTTAAGCTGTATAATTTATGTACTGACGTTGCATTACTGTGTCCTTGCAGGAGTCCTTTTCGACCACCTGTATCAGGTGTTGTGCCCACACTTCTCCTTCCTGTCAGAGATTAGTCCGCCTGCTGGTGTCGGTGAGTAATTTTCTAAACGACGTCCTTTCTTTAACGGGCAGTCACATTACTGGTAACTCTTCTTTATGTTGCTTGTAGCCTTACAAATTGAAGGAGGGGACGAGGCTGTCGTTGCGCTACCAGCACTCCCAGCTCTGCCCCCTACTGCAACTGGTATAGTAGACTCTATTTTCTTTGTGTATATATATTCTTTATTTCTCGAGCCATGATCTGACTATGATTTATTTTACAGCAATCACATCGACTCCAGCCTCTTTCAAGTCTCGCATTATGATGCCGGCAGGGCCCTTCTCCAGACGTCCGTCCTCGAAAGGCGCCGCGAATAGTCTATGCATGCTGAGCGACTATATTGAGGAGCTCGACGTGGAGACTCCCACATCTGCTGTGGATTTTGCCGCGGAGGTTAACCCTATGCTGGCGACTCTCGTGAATTTTCATGGTGAGGGCGTCGTTGAGTCCTGAGTTAATTGCTGCAGGGAAATCGAGGCTTGCGTGCATGAGCTTAAGCTTAGGCGTCCTGCACCTGAGATTCTGGCTGCGAGCACTTAACGGGCTGCGTGGTTTGAGCAGAGCACTTCTTACTTCCGCCATCTTGAGCAAGAAGTGGCTTTAAAGCAGAAGGAATGTAAAGAAACTTCAAGCGAATCTGCTCGACTGCATGCTCAGGTTGATGTGATGCTGCCCAGTTGAAAGTTATCCTCGAAGGCCTTCTGTGATGCATTTTTGATGGGTTAACATTGAGGCAAAAGCTCGACGTCGTCGATCAGGATGCACAAGATCGTGAAGCAGCTCAGCGGGCCGCCGAGGAACAACTTTCGTCTTACTTGCAGCAACGAGCCCAGGTCAAAGCAGAGTTGGCCGCGGCAGCTGATCAAGAAGATGGGCTAAAGGAAGTGTGCGAGCGGCTGATTGGATTACTGAAAGCGCTTCCTTCTCAATAATTTTTTTTGTACCATTTGTAATTATGAATAAAATGTATTCGTCCTTTTATTCTCTCATATGATGTATTTTTGTAACCAATTGAATTCATGAATAAAAGATACACATTTTTTTTGCAATGTCTTGTGTCATCTCTCTGCTTTCTTCTTTCTTTTGTTATCAGCGTGTCACCTTAGCAAACATAGCCGGCAGATGATGGAGTGAGCATCTTGTCTTGGCTTCTTCGAGAGGTAGTGATGGCTTAGGAAGCAGGTTCAAATCTGTTACCTATGACTTTTCAACTTTATGAGCCGTGAGGGTCTCATAAAGACTTTTCTCCCTACGAGTCGAGAGGATCTCATAAGTGTATTTTCTCCTTAGGAATCGTGAGGATTCCTAAGTGTGTTTTCCCTTATAAGTCGAAAGGATCTTATAAGAGAGTTTTTCTTCCTTACGAGTCGAGAGGACCCGTAAGTGTTTAGTGGGATAGACATGTAGATGACGTATTTCCGAAACGGGTTCATATGTATGACGTATTTCCGTGACGGGGTCATATGGATGAGGTATTTTCGAACGGGGTCATGTGGTGACGTATTTCCGAACGGGGTCATATGGATGACGTATTTCCGAACGGGGTCATGTGGATGACGTATTTCCGAACGGGGTCATGTTGATGACGTATTTCCGAGCGGGGTCATGTGGATGACGTATTTCCGAGCGGGGTCATGTGGATGACGTATTTCCGAACGGGGTCATGCGGATGACGTATTTCCGAACGGGGTCATGCGGATGACGTATTTCCGAGCGGGGTCATGTGGATGACGTATTTCCGAGCGGGGTCATACTGATGACGTATTTCCGAACGGGGTCATATGGATGACGTATTTCCGAACGGGGTCATGCGGATGACGTATTTCCGAACGGGGTCATGCGGATGACGTATTTCCGAACGGGGTCATATGGATGACGTATTTCCGAACGGGGTCATGTGGATGACGTATTTCCGAACGGGGTCATGTGGATGACGTATTTCCGAACGGGGTCATATGGATGACGCATTTCCGAGCGGGGTCATGTGGATGACGTATTTCCGAACGGGGTCATGTGGATGACGTATTTCCGAACGGGGTCATATAGATGACGTATTTCCGAATGGGGTCATATTGATGACGTATTTCCGAGCGGGGTCATGTGGATGACGTATTTCCGAACGGGGTCATGTGGATGACGTATTTCCGAACGGGGTAATGTGGATGACGTATTTCGTCTGTTGTAATAAGACGAATATCGGAGTGGTCTCCAGGTTGTCTGTGAGCCGTTGAGATATGGCTTCTTCTCCTGATGGAGCCTGGGGAGGGAAGGCGTGATTCCTTCTTTGTTTGCGCCCCTGGATTGTGTACAGGGATTGATGTGATATCACCTGTAGGGCATAAATTTTATATGTTTTTATTTCCGCGATGCTCTATCATTTCAGCTTTTATATCACGAAGGTCGCGATTTCCCAATCATTTCGGCTATTTTTCGCGGTGCCCAATCATTTTGGCTATTTATTTTATTTTTACTTGCTGTTTTTTATTGCGAATTGCCTAATCATTTCGGCTATTTTGCATGCATACATTTTTACTTGTTGATTTTGTTACAAGTTGCCCCATCTTTTCGGCTATTTCGTATGCATGTGTGGCTCGCTAGCTTCTCGCTGCAAGCTTGGAATTAGACACCGATTTCGGCATCAGCACCGCTACAACTGGGATATTGCCGGGAGAGAATCATCATTTGCCTCTGTCGATGTTAAACAAAGGTGGCTTAGCGAACAGGGTTAGGATCCTGTCGACTAAGGATTTAGACTTCATGAGCCGTAAGGGTCTCATAAAGGTATTCCTCCCTGCGAGTCGTGAGGATCTCGTAGGTGTCTTTTCTCCTTAGGAATCATAAGGATCCCTAAGTGCATGGTCTCTTATAAGTCGTAAGGATCTTACAAGAGTGCTTTCTCCTTATGAGTCGAGAGGACTTACAAGGGTCGTTCACCGTGCGAACATATCCCTAGTCACGGATAGGACTTTGTTAGGGAAATGTTTATTCGCGCCCGTGGATTGTATACAAGGGTCATCATTGAGCCGCTTGTAGGGCAGTATTGGAGGTTGTGGGGGCTGCTTAAGAACAGGTTCAGATCCCTGTAACTTAAGACTTTTGAATCTTATGAGCCGTGAGGGTCCCATAAGAGAGTTCTCCTTACGAATCGTGAGGATCTCGCAAGTGTAATTTCTCCTTAGGAATTGTGGGGATCCCTAAGTGTGTTGCTCCCTTGTGAGTCGTAAGGATCTTACGCAGGTGGTTTCTCCTTACGAAGTCGAGAGGACCTTGCAAGTGTCTTTTAAAGAGATTGCGCCCTTTCAGGTTTTCACAAAACTCGCCGGTAGCCCTGCTGTTTTTACTCACGGAGCCCTTTCGGGTTTTCATCCGTGCCCATTTTGCTTATGGACATACCGTTTTCTTTTTCTTTTTTTTATTCCTTTTTTTTGTATCAGCTTAGGGATGCTGTAACCCACAGTAGTTTATCGACGTCTCGGTCAACGGCTAGTTTTAGGACATAGTGGTCCATCGTTAGTTTAAAGACGTTCCGGTCCGTTGTTAGTTTTTAAGGACGTTTCGGTCCATTATTAGTTTAAGGACGTTTCGGTCCGTCGTTAGTTTAAGGAAGTTTCGATCCGTTAGCTGGCTACTACTTATAGAGTTTGGGCTTAGGAAGATAGCGAGCGGACATAGTCGTCGTCATCTATCATTGACCTAGGCCGTGACTCGTCAGGTGTAGTTCATTTTTAGGAAATAACCATTTATTGGTCCGAAGGGCCTTTCGCCATGCATATCCATGGGTAAATAGGCCCCACCCTAGTAGACTTTGTCTATGATATAAGGGCCTTCATAGTTCGGCTCGAATTTCCCCCGCTTGGCACGATTGGAGATCATAGGTCTTTTGACCACTAGCACAAGTTCGCCTTAGCAGAATGTTCTCGTCCAAGTCAATCTTTCGTATGAGCGTCATCTTTGCTTTATAAGCTTCCAGATTTTGCTGCGCTATAAGCCGGGTTTCATCAAGGGTATAGAGCTTCTCAAGCCGAAGGTGAGCATTCTCTTTGTCCGTTAGCTCGTAGTGAACTGCCACTTGTAGAGAGGGTAGCTCTATCTCTAGGGGAAGTACCGCCTCTGTACCGAATACCAATACATACGGCGTTGTGTTTGTGGCCGTTTTGAACGTAGTTCGATACGCCCAGAGAGCTTCATGCAGTCTCCCGTGCCAGTCCTTCTTATTTCGGGACACCGTCTTTTTCACGATCTTTGTCAAGGTCTTGTTGAAAGCTTCAGCTAGACCGTTAGCTCGGGGATTATAGACTGAAGAGTATCTCCAATCTATGTTATGTTGTTGTGCGAAGCGGCTGATCTTGTAGCTTCTGTAGGCTGGCCCGTTATCGGAAATGATCCGTCGCGGAGTTCCGAACTGATAAATGACGTGTGTCTTGAAGAAATGGAGGATATTCTCCGTCTTTACTTCCCTTAGCGGTACTGCTTCTGCCCATTTGGGAAGTAATCAGTTGTCGCCAAGATGAATCGATGTCCTCTGGACAATGCTGGTTCGATGGGGCCGATTATGTCGGTTCTCCACATTTCGAACGGCCAGCTAGCCATTGTTGGATGTAGTGGATTTGGATGCTGATGGATGAAGTCTCCATGAATCTGGCATGAATGGCATTGCTTCGCGTATTCGAGGAAGTCTTAGATCATCGTGGACCAATAATAACCCATCCGTTTGATCTTCAGTTTCATCTTCGGCCCAGCTTGGTGAGAACCGCAGAGTCCATCGTGAGTTTCTCGGACAACTCTCTTTGCCTCTTTAGGTCCCAGGCATCTTAACTACAGAGAATCAAATGATCTCTTATACAGAGTTTCATTGACGAAAGAAAAGGATAGAGCTTGTTTTATAAGCTGATGTCTTGAGGACGCATTTTCAGGTGTTCGACGGGATTTGAAGTAGTCTATAAAGACTTCCCTTAAATCCTTAGCCTTTTCCTGGTCTTTTATTTGTAGAGTCGTTCGCTCGGTCACTCCCTTCTCTTCGGGCGACTCTGGAGACATTTATGCCGGTGCAAGAACCCGACGGTTTTGCACAACGATTCTCACGTCATCGAGGTTCTCGTCGGCTAGTTCTTTAGCGAGCTTGGCTAATGCATCCGCTTTGCTATTTTCCTCACGCGGTATGCTTTCTAGGGTGTAGGAAGGAATTTGAGTCAGCAGTTGCTGTACTCTCTCGCCGTACTTCACCAACTCTGGCTTGCACGTTTACTAGTCGCCGTTTATTTGACTAACGACTAGCTGGGAGTCTCCGTATATGGGGAGGTTTTCAATTCCCATATCGATGGCGATCTCGAGACCTGCTATCAAAGCTTCGTATGCTGCTTCATTATTCGTCCTCGGCTCTGTTAAGGAGAAAGCAAAGCGCATTATCCCTCTTTGTGGAGTCGCGAAGATGAGGCCTACCCCTGATTTGATTATAGGGGTGCTTTGTTTGCGCTTCTTCATGGAGGACGCCCCATCAAAATAGAGTTCCCATTGGGTATCATTCTCTCTTCTCTCCCTGTCGATTGTATCAAACGCATGTTCGTCTGGCAATTCGCAGTTCAAGGGAGAACCGGCAGCTATTGGATGCTCAGCGAGGAAGTCGGCGATGGCCTGGCCTTTCACTGCCTTAAGAGGTAGATAAGTTATCGAGAACTCCATCAAGAGCAGGGCCCATTTAGCGAGTCGTCCCGTTAATATAGCCTTTGACATTAAATATTTGAGAGGATCCACGTTCGATATGAGATGGACCTCATGTGCCAACGCATAGTGTCTGAGCTTCGTTATCGCGAAGATCAATGCCAGGCAGTATTTTTCGATGGGGGAGTAATTGCTTTATGCCCCCAGGAGAACTCCACTCAGATAATAAAGGGCTCTCTCCTTCCCTTGGTCGTTTTCTTGTGCCCACAGCGCGCCTAAAGAACCTTCAAGGGCTGTTGTGTATAGGACGAGAGGTTTTCCTTTAACGGGAGTGGCCAGCACTGGCGGATTCTGCAGGTATTGCTTGATTTCGTCCAGTGCGCTTTGGCATTTGCGATCCCAGACGAACAGGGCTCCCTTCTTCATTAGGTGACTGTAGGGACGGCACTTGCCTGAGAGATTGGCTATAAATCGCCGGATATACGCGAGCTTCCTTTGGAGAGATCGTAATTGCTTGAGAGTCCTTGGCGGGGGCATTTCCATAATCGCCTTGATCTTTGACGGATCTATCTCGATACCTCGGTGTCGGACGACGAATCCTAGGAATTTGCCCGAGGAAACTCCGAACGCGCATTTGAGAGGGTTCATCTTCAAGTTGTATTTCCGAAGGCGTTGAAATACGGTCTTCAGATGCTCTAAATGTTCCTCGTATGATTTGCTCTTAACCACGAGGTCGTCGATATAGCATTCGACGACTTCATGTATGAGGTCATCGAAGATCTTCGTCATGGCCTTTTGATAGGTGGCGCCGGCATTCTTTAGGCCGAAAAGCATCACCTTGTAGCAGAATATGCCCAAAGGGGTCCGGAAAGCGGTATATTTCTGGTCCTCAGGGTGCATCTTTATCTGATTGTATCCTAATGAGCCGTCCATAAAAGAGAAGACTTCGTGGGTGGACATGTTGTCTATCATCAGCTCAGTGACTAGTACTGGGAAGTCGTCCTTCGGGCAAGCTTTATTGAGATCCCGAAAGTCCACACATATGCGCACCGTCCCATTTTCCTTCATCACTGGGACAATGTTAGCGATCCAGTCAGGATATTGAACCTCCTGGATGAAGCCGTAGTGGATTAGCTTCTTGACCTCAGTGTTGATGCTCATTTCAAGCTCGAGCCGCATTCTTCTCGGTGCCTGTTTGATCGGCTTGACGTCCGGGGATATCGCCAATTTGTGCACAGCAATCTCTGGATCTAATCCTGGCATCTCGGAATAGTTCCATGCGAAGCAATCTTTATGCTTCATGACCGTGTCTTTTAGCGTAGCCACCCTTTCTTCAGACAACGGCTCGCTGACGAATGTCGGCTGCGGATCACTTGCCATCCCCAAATCAATTTTCTTGAGGTTATCTGCAGTAGTATGTATCCCATCTTCCAGCTCTTTTGGTGCCGGTGGAAATTCTGAGATTACCTCGCCACCATCGTTTTCGAAGCACAAGGAGAGGTCATCCAATTCTCTGGCTCTTATTCTGACAGCGTTATCATGTGACAGGTATGAGCTCACTTCCAAGACCGATGTTGATCTGGTTCTACCCTCGTAGATTTGGGTTCATGCTTCTGCGGCGGGGTTATCCTCCAGCTGCTGGATAGAGCGAACCTACCTTGCTGATATTGGTATTCGACCCAGTTCTTGAAGGTCAAGCAGTCTTCAAGAGGATGTCCTATTGCCCTATGATAGGAGCAATAGTCCGGGTGAGAGACTTTGCCTGCTTGCTCGGGGTGCTTGGACTCCGGGAGTGTAATCATTTGATGTTTTATGGCAAGATCAAGTATTTTCTTTGTATTGTCGTGGGCAAAAGAGTATGCTCGACCCATCTTCTTTATAAGAGATGAATCTTGGTTGCTCGGTTCTTGATCGCGTGGCTTCTTGGTCCCGTTCTGCCGCTGTCGAACGCCTTTCCCGTTCTCTGGCTTGTTTCTGCCTCTGCATCGGGTCTTTTGTATAACGGGTTGACAAGGAGGAGCGTTTTCGTTTTTCACAGCCTGCTGAAGGAGGCGTTGCATCCTGGCTTTCTTGTAGATGGCCATTTTGCGATTATGGTCGTCTCGAACCTTTTGACCTGCTTCCCTTATAAGCTTGTCCATTTGTTCTTCGAACGACGGACTGAGCATTTTCACAGCGGGAGCTCTTTCTGGTTCACGGTTAGCATCTTCCCACAGAGCATCTCCCTCTTCATCAAAGTCATGTACGACGTAGCAGTCGCGGAGTAGCTCCCGTTTCTTGGATTGAACATACCCAAGACCGGCCGTTTCCATTCTCCCGCTAGGCAGCTTTCATTGAGTTTCGGGAACGTTCCAGATCCTATTATAGAAACGTGCTTGTCGCGCAGTTTGCTTAAGGGGTATACCTTGGCGTCTCAAGAGTCTCTTTAGTCCATTCGTGTAATATCTGGACAAACGGATGGGCTGGAGCCTGTCAAGTGTAGAATCCGCGCCGTGCCAGATTTCTTTCTCCACTTTGGTTTCCCCAGATCGGTAGAATAGGATTGCCTTTTCACTTTCTCGCCTGGAAAGGACATAGAACGTCTGCAGCTCTTCCACATTGTAGGTATCAAGCGTGTCTAGTTCTTTATGATGCTTGGGCGGAACCATGGCAACCTGCAAACTTTGCTCTTCATCAGCGAAGGTTTGTACTGAAGGCCGAGCAGAGAATACGACATGGACCTCATCTTCCGAGTTGCTGTCGAAGATAAGCATAGGAGCGGACGGTCCCGACTTGTTGTACTGGGGCGGACCTGAGTAAACTATCTCTTCTTCCTCCTCGGTATCACTCCTGAAGACCAGAATGGTGGTGATAGCTTTGTTCTCCGGTTTGTGACATCTTTATGTGTCCTCAAAGTCTGGTAAGAAGTATTTTGCATCTTCATACTTGCGGACTTCGTTCACGGAGAATGGGTTTAGCTCTCCTGTCACAGTATACTCGAGACCATCCTTGAAATACTTCATACACTGATGTTGTGTTGAATGGATGATGTTGTACTCGTGTAACCAAGGCCGGCCGAGCAAAGCATTGTAGCACGTCTTGGCGTCAATAACGTGGAACTTGATATCAGTAACAAGCAGCCCAAAGCGTAACGTCAGTATTACGGACCCAAGCATCCGTGATGACTGAGAGTCGAACCCGGAGATGGTGATCTTATCCCGAGCGAGGTGTTGAACGCTCATGCAGATTTCCTTCAACACCCTCACGTTGAAGAGGTTGACGGAGGACCCATTGTCGACCAGGATTTTTCCTATCTTGATATCATGACAGTATCCGGAGATATATAGGGGACGGTTATGCTCACACGTTCCGAGGAGAAATCTTCATCGCCGAAGGTGATATCGGCTGTGTGCACTTCTTCCAACACGTCCTTCATCTTTTCTTCGGCGAGAAAAGCTTGGAATTGTTCAGGATCTTGTAACGCCTTGATCAACGAATCTCTCGCCTCTTTGGATAGCAGAAGGGCGTCGAGAATACTGAGCTGCGAAGGTAGCTTTCTCAAGTGTGCCAGAACGTTGTAGTCCACCTTATTTTTCTTTGGCGGGTTCTTAGCTGTCAGCTTTTCGACGGCTTGGTCATCAAGGATGATATCCTCAGGGACTTTTTCTTTTCCCTTATCTTTTCTATTTGACCCACTGTTCGAGGGCCCAAGATTTTTTTGGGGCAGCGTACGGTTGCGCAGCTGAATATTTTCACAGGTTTTCGGTTCTTCCTCTTTTCCCAAGGTGGACTCCTTAAAGAGGGGGGCCAAGAGTCATTTCTTCATCAGAATCGCTCCCAAAGGTAAGAACTTGCGATCCCCCATAGTCAACCATGTGGCAGTTGCCAGCAGTTCTTTTGTGCTCCTCGGTCGTATTTCTTCGCTCCCGACGAGCTTTGCGTTTCATCCGCTTGAAATGTTGCCGGTGAGCAACATATCCCTGCCACCATCTTTTACAAGTGTTGCACTCCTCGGTGGGGTGCGCAATCTTTCAATAATATAAGCAGTAGCTAGGATGTGTTTCCGCTTCAACAAGAATGTTTCCTTCGAAGGGTGGCGGCTTCATTCCCATCGATATGGATTTAGCGAACCTTTTCCTCATCTTGAACCTGCTTTTGTTTGTGGCGGATGAACTTTGTTCCGGCGGGAGTGTCTCGACTCTTTCGTCCAGTCGCCGGTGTTTGGCCTTTTCAAATATGGCCATCTCACGCTGCCGATCAGCTTTACTTTTCAGAAGAGCTGTATTCAGGAATGCATCAATTATTTCATCTGATGGCCCCAGAAGTTCTGGCTCAGGACCTGCCCCCAGTTTCTTTGTGCAAGGAGCCTCTTCATCGTCTATCGACGAGTGAAAGATCACATGGCAACTTGCCACGTAATCTTCAGATTCATCCGACGAGTCTTCTCCATCATTTCCGTCCTCAAGGACGTGGCTGAGGAACTCTTGGAGCGTGATTGGAGTCCGCGCCTTCTGGTTATACTCTTCCAGCGCGTCAATCTGCTTTTGTAGGTCCGTGCGCTTGTCGCCAGGCTTCACGGGCTTCTTGGATTCTTCTTCTTTTTCGAAGACTTCGACGGCTGGGTGTGCGAGCTTTGGCTATCACCACTGATCTTTGGAGTTGGGCACGGCTTCAGCATCCCCTCGATGATCTCTGGCTCCAGTGGATTCTTCCATCTAATTGCCGGACATGTGTGGAGATCCTTCAGCATTCTTTTTGTCTTGGCTGAAAGAGCAACCTCCCATGGAGCTTCCTCTATAAAAGAGCATGATGCCCCCGGTGTATCTGTCTTCTTGGGAGTGTGTGACTGAGGCGGGTTCACCTTCCAGTTCTCAGATAATACAAATTTGCCCTGCTGGTATTGATCTTCTATCCAGCTTTTGAAGATATAACAATCCTCGATCAGATAGCCCAACATTCGGTGATAAGGGCAGTAGTTAGGATTGCTAATGTCGCCGGGTTGCGCTGGGCGTCTTGGCTCTGGAAGCGTAATGAGCCTGTTGCGAAGTGCAAGCTCGAATAACCTCTTTGTCTTGTCTCGAGGGAACGAGTAAGGGCGACCCATCTTATCTTCGAGAGATCGAGTTCTGTTATTTTGGCGATCAACTGGTCTCGGGCCACCAGGCTGCTGTTGAGCATTGGCCACGACGATCGCTTTCCCCTTTCCCCTCTCGTTTCGAGAGTCTGGCTTTGGAGGAGACGGTCTATGACCCATCTGGTCCATTTGGGCCAATTTGTCGATCAGGGCCTGGAAAGTAGTCGGCTTGAAGAACATCATGAACTGGGAGATAGTTGCATGAGGGTCCAAAGTGCCCACAAACATGCCTACCGCTGGCGCTTCTTCGATCCGCTGTTCGCATTTTGACCACAGATTTCGCCATCGTATGGCGTATTGGACCCACGTCTCGCCTGGCTTTACCCTGGCATTGATCAATGCCGCTATTGGAGTGCATTCACTAGCACTCGCAAATCGCTGGGTGAATAACAGTTCCATTTCTGCAAAAGTCTTGACGGAGTCGTTTAGAAGTTCGGAGTACCATTCGAAGGCCCTCTCCGACAAGCTGCCGACGAATTGACGGAGCAAAAGCTTATCATCGCCCCCGGTGTTGCCGTAAAGAGCTCTGAACTGGGCGACATGCTGGTGAGGATTGCCTGTCCCCTTGTACACGTGGAATTTAGGGATCGTATATCCCGGCGGGTATTTTATTTGGTCATACCAGCTTGGATATGGTCGCCCAGTTTTGACGACTTGGTCGGCCGCTTCATTCGCCTGGTGAGCTCGTATTTGCTAAGCTATATAGTCATCCAGTGCAGCTTTGGAAATGGTTTCCTTCTTGGCTGTTGAATGAGCCGGAGGAGGATTGGATGTCTCCCCTCTATCGTCTTCAATAATGATCGGAGGGTCTTCAGCTGGAGGATCCGGCTGTAACATCATCCCTACCATGTCTTGAAAGAGAAGCGCTATTTGTTTTATATTGGCAACTTGTTCTGCTGCTTCTCTGTCCTTCTTTTCGAGGACCCTGCGTAGGAAGTCAGCATCAGTTTCTTGTTCGTGACGCTGTTCTGATGATGCCTCCGGGCTTTCTTTTGGCCCGGTGAGAGCGGCCATTGCAGTCAGCATCTCCTAAAGCTTCTGCTGCTGTTGTTCCTGAGCTCTTGTGATGGATCGGGTGAGCGGGCGGTGGCCCGTAGAAGTGCGGCTATCCTCTTTCTCAGATGCCATATAAATAGTGTGCACCATTATACCCCCAGACTTGGGGCGTTTGGTCTCGGCGTCTTTGCGTTCTGCCGTATTCATAGGGGCTTTCTCTGGCCTCCTTTTCGTTTGAGCAGTTGATGTTGAGGGGGCCGTTGCAGCGGGCACCCAGGCAATTGTCGTCCTTTGTGGCTTGCTAGGACGGTTCTCTTCCTGCTGAACCTTCAGCTTCTTCTGTCGGCGAAGATAGTCTTGATCGATCATTGACTCCTGGACCCGTTGCCAGACTTTGTAAACTTTAGAGGACAGCCGCTGAGGGGGCTGCTCCGGCTTTGCTTCTGTAACATTCTCCACGGGTGGAGGAGATCTTTTCAGTACGGCGGTAGGAGAGCTCCTGCGCACCTTGTTCAGCAATTCAAAGTTGTTCCCGGTTGGAACAGCAGCATTGACTTCCACCGTTGGGGCTGGTGGAGTTAACCCAGAGGGGGAGTTGCCCCCAGCCTTCCTTACTCGGCGCCAGTGGTGACGTCGAGCGTGTCAAGCCGATGGAGTTGGTTCGGTGATGGGGATGGCTTTGTCTTGCCCCCTGTTCAGGTGAGGGGCTGTTGCTGGC
Source organism: Agapanthus africanus (assembly GCA_030015575.1). Classification (NCBI taxonomy): domain Eukaryota; kingdom Viridiplantae; phylum Streptophyta; class Magnoliopsida; order Asparagales; family Amaryllidaceae; genus Agapanthus; species Agapanthus africanus. Next base: position 58,032,608 of record CM057348.1, read on the forward strand.
GTCAGCCTCTTGAAGACTGATGTCCGTTGAGAAGCGGTATACAACCGGTCAAAAACAGACTTCTGAGCAAGGACGGGAACCGTAGTGGGAGCCGGAACAGTCAATTTTGTAAAGACCGACCCTTTGGCGGGAGAAGCCGCATTGACGACTTCAGGAGCAGGGATGGCTATCCTTTTCGGAACAACCTTCTCTGGGATTGCAGGCTTCATCACGGGCCCACATGAACTTTGGCCCAGTCTGGCAAAGACCGAGGAGCTGGAGCTGGACGACCCGTTGAGAGGGGCCGCGGTAGTAGCAAGCCGATCAAAGACCGACTTCTTAGGAGCTTCTGGTGTTGGTACAGGGGTGCTGAAGCTCATCGATGGGAGCATAGTCCCAAAGAACAATCCGATAGTGGCCTGAGTCACCTGGTCCACCAGCATCGTGAACAAGGAGGCCCCTTGGGGCCCGTAGGCTATGCCTCCAGATGAGGTGGAGCGCGAGTAGCAGTTGCAGTTGGAACACTTCACACAAGTAGATGCCATTGCCGTTTCGCTTTCTGCGTCAAGCAAGAAACCAAATCTTAGTAACTCGAACCCAAGGGCAACCATTAGCAAACCATGATTGGTTCGCGAACACGACACACGAAGTGTGGAGTGGAAAGAGGAAAAGGTCCCACCGGGCGTTCCAGAATCTGTTCCCCGCCGAACACAGAGACGCGACCGCGCAGGTCCGTCTTGCCTGAAATTCGGGACAGATGCTAATTGGTGCTATCCGTCCACCTCTCCGAAGATGCCAAGTTGATTTATGGCACCATGTATTGAAGGTTTAAACGGATGCGGCCGATGTAGCAGACTTCGTCAGATTCCCCCTCGTTTGAGGGGGTTTTGATTGTAGGGACGCTCTTCCCTGCAGGCGCAACCCCCTGCAGTTAATTACGCTACCGCATCACGGTAACAACTTTCTCCTTCTCCAGATGGTCACTTTGTGTCGTGGGTGTTTGTTTTGTTTTTGGTTGCCCGTGGATTGTATACGGAGACTAATTTATGTTGTCGCCCGTAGGGCGTGGATTAGTCCAAATCCGCATCTTCTTAGATTTGGGTTTGGGGTTTTGGTTTAAGGATACGTTAGCCTCATTTAGGACTAAGATCAACTTAAACATTTGTTAAGGATACGTTAGTCTAATTTCTAGACTAAGATCAACTTAATATGATCGTTTAGATCCAACAAGAGAGCATTTGGACTCTGTTGTTTAGTTTAGAGACATTACGGTTGATTACCAGTTTAAGGACATGGTGGCCCAATGTTAGTTTAGGGACATCTCGGTCCATCGGCAGTTTAAGGACATCTCGGTCCATCGGTAGTTTAAGGACATCTCGGTCCGTACGTTTAAAGAGACCCCATATTCAGGTTAAGGACATCGTAGTCCATGGGTTTAGAGGGACCCCACAGTCCAGGTTAAGGACATCATAGTCCATGGGCTTAAGGACCCCACAGTCCGGTTTAAAGACATCGTAGTCTATAAAATTTAAGGACATCGTAGTCCATGAGTTTAAGGACCCCACAGTCCGTGAGATGTGTGGTTGTCGGGACCCATCACATCTCTGAAGACGTTGAAGGATTACAACGATAGATATTAGAGGAGTAAAAAGATGTACCCTTTGAACCGGTGTGACTTGGTTGAAAGATCAGTAGCCCATTTTAGGATTGAGATCTGTTGAATATTCGTGAGCAGATGGGCTCAATTCAATATAAGTTAAGGACTTATGTTCAGAATTGGGCTAAGTCCAATTAAAATGTTTACATTTTTAATTCTGGCTATTGAGCCTTTACTTGGGCTTGGCCCCTTTAGTAATGCTGAGCATTAGGTCCTGACAATTTTTGTCTTGTGTTGAATGCATAGCATTCATCAGAACAAAGTGTGTTCTGACAGTGCGCCATGTGGTGCGTCAGGCGCTTTGCGCCAATTAAATAGCGCATTGCGCTTCTGTCAGGTAGTGCACACGAAGGTGACACGTGTCGCGCTTAGCGCTAAGCGCTAGTTTATTAGCGCATTGCGCTTTCCATTTATGGGCGCTTTGCGCTGGTTTAGGGACGCGCCAGTGAGTGACACGTGGCGCGCTTGGCGCCAAGCGCCAGCCCATGAGCGCAGTGCTCTGTTTTAAAAGCACAAAGCGCAAGTAGTGTCTATGGTTGACACGTGGCGCGTTTTGGCGTTGAGCGCCGGTCCAAGGAGCGCAAAACGCAAGCGGTGTCTGTGGTTGACACGTGGCACGTTTTGGCGCTGAGCGCCGGTCCAAGGAGAGCAAAAGCGCAGTTCATAAGTGCAAGGTACTGTTCAGTAGCGCAAAGCGCATCTGATCAAATTTATGATCAAAGAACAAGTTTGTGTTCTTCTTTTAAAGGAGGCTTTGCCTCAAGATTCAAGAACAAAAGTTCTGGTTTATAAAAGGGCTCTGCCTTTGTAGATCAAGGATCTGTGAATGAAGTAAATACTTCTTTTATTTTTATGATTAGATCTTTTGATCTTTTTCTTTTTATCAAAGACCTTAGTCTTTTGTAGATCTATGATCCTTTAAGAAGATAGTTCTTCTTTTTTAACGAGATGATTTTATCTCTGTTGTTCAAAAATTAATTCTTTACCTTGAAAAAATGATCTTCTTTTTCTAAGAGCTTGCTCTTCTTTCTCTTTGAGTTTTTTCTCAAAGTTTGCAGGGGGTTTTCTCTATATGAGACTTGAAGTCTCGGGGCCTTTATATAGGACCAATTGATTTGTTAAATCAGTTTTAAGAGATCTTTCTCTGATTGATTTGGGAATATTTCCCACCGTTGGATCTTTGATCCTAAGGCTTCTACTTTGCAGAAGATAATCTTCTTGTTTTAATAAGATTGGAAAGATCTTTCCATAACAGAATTTTAATTCTGATTAATTAATAATTTATTATTATTAGATCTTTTGATCTAACGGTGGGGAATTTTTAATTCCAGTGCTGCACATCTTGCGCTAGCGCACCTACGTTCGACACGTGGCGCGCAGCGCAGAGCGCAGCGCAGAGCGCAGCGCAACTGCGCTAGCGCACCCGTGTTTGACACGTATCGCGCAGCGCGCCTGGCGCTGGATTTGAAGCGTTGCTTCAATTTTTGAGTTTTGAAATTTTAAAACAGAGTTTTGCTCTGATTGAGGGTGCGCTGCTAAGGGCGCAGCGCGTCTATGTCTGACACGTGGCGCGCAGCGCGCCTGGCGCTAGCGCGTCTATGTCTGACACGTGGCGCGCAGCACGCCTAGCGCTGAATTTGAAGCGTTGCTTCAATTTTCAAATTTTGAATTTTAAAACAGAGCTTTGCTCTGATTGGGGGAAACAAAGTAGAAAGTGGACTTCGAACTGACTTCATCATCCACGAAGACGGATTCTTATGATCTAGAAGTCGATTGTGTGTACCTACCGGCTCAGTTCGAGAAGAGTTGATGAAAGAAACTCACAACTCTCCTTATTCTGTACACCCCGGTGTTACAAAGATGTACAAGGATCTACGGCAAAACTACTGGTGGCATGGAATGAAGTGAGAAGTAGTAAGGAGCGTAGCCAAGTGTTTGGTGTGTCAGCAAGTGAAGGCTGAACATCACAGAACTGCTGGTCTACTTCAGCTGTCACCAATCCCAGAATGGAAATGGCAGCACATTACTATGGACTTCGTGACTGCCCCTCCTTGCAGTACGAAAGGTAACGACGCAATATGGGTTATTGTGGACCGACTCACTAAGTCGGCTCACTTTATTCCATTTCGAGTTGACCAATCAACCGAGACGTTAGCAAAGTAGTATATGGAGGTAAGCATAAATCCAAAGTAAGATTTAAACCTTCAAAGTGTACTATATTTGATATCCATGAACTCATGCAGGAGATTGTGAGATTGCATGGAATACTTGTTTGCATCGTCTCCGATCATGATACCAGATTCCGATCACAATGTTGGCAGAGTCTGCAAGCTAGCCTGGGAACGAGTCTGAATTTCAGCATGACTTATCATCCATAAATGGACTGACAATCTGAGCAAACAATTCAGATTCTGGAGGACATACTAAGAGCTTGTATGCTAGACTTCGGAGTTTCGTGGAAAGATCACCTACACCTTGTGGAGTTTTCATACAACAATAGCTATCAGGCGAGCATTAGAATAGCACCATTCACAACACTCTATAGACGGAAGTGTCGTTCACCGCTAAGTTGGGATGACATCGGAGATCATGAACTCCTTGGACCAAAGATGATTGTGGCAACTGTCGACGTAGTTCGCACGATCAGGAAAAGAATGAGCATAGCCCAAGACAGACAGAAGCATTGGACAGATGCAAAGCGGCGACATCTGGAGTTCCAACCTGGAGACCATGTTTTCCTAAAGATCTCTCCAAATTAAGGAGTGAACCAATTTGGCAAGAGGGGTAAGCTAAGTCCAAGATACATAGGACCGTTCGACATTGTTTCCCCTAATCAGAGCAAAGCTCTGTTTTGAATTTCAAAATTCAAAAATAGAAGCAACGCTTCAAATCCCGTGCGCTGTGCGCTGCGTGCCACGTGTCAAGCGCAGACGCGCTAGCGCCAGGTGCGCTGCGCCCTAGGCAGCGCACCCCCAATCAGAGCAAAGCTCTGCTTCAAAATTCAAAATTTAAATTGAAGTAACGCTTCAGATTCTGCGCGCCACGTGTCAAACACAAGTGTGCTAGTGTAGTTGCGCTGCGCTCTGCGCTTCATGCCACGTGTCAAACACGGGTGCACTAGCGCAGTTGCGCTGCGCTCTGCGCTGCGCGCCACGTGTCAAACGTAGGTGCGCCAGCGCAAGGTGCGCCAGCGCTGGAATTAAAAATTCCCCCACCGTCGGATCAAAAGATCTACTAATAATAAATTATTAATTAATCAGAACTAAAATTCTGTTATGGAAAGATTTTTCAATTTTATTAAAACAAGAAGATTATCTTCTGTAAAACAGAAGCCTTAGGATCAAAGATCCAACGGTGGGAAATATTCCAAATCAATCAGAGAAAGATCTCTCAAAACTGATTTAACAAATCATTTGGCCCTATATAAAGGACCCTAGACTTCAAGTCATAGCATACAGAAAAGAGAGAGAAAAACCCTCTGCAAAATAAGAGAAAGCTCTTAGAAAAAAGAAGATTTTTCTTCATCTTCAAGATAAAAATAATTATGTTCTTGAATAATAGAGATGAAACCATCCCGTAAAAAGAAGAACCATCTTCTAAAAAGATCAGAGATCTAAGAAAAAGACCAATATTTTTAATAAAAAAGAAAAGATCAAAGATCTAATCATAAAATAATAAAAAAAAGTAAAATACTTCACTCATAGATCTTTTGATCTATAAAGGCAGAGCCTTTTATAAAAACAAGAACTTTGGTTCTGGGATCTTGAGGCAAAGCCTCTTTTGAAGAACATAAATCTGTTCTTTAATCTTAAAATTAATCATAAGCGCTTTGCGCTATTAAAAACTGCCTTGCACTCATGTATTGCGCTTTTGCGCTTCTTGGATCAGCGCTCAGCGCCAAAACATGCCATGTGTCAACCATAGACACCACTTGTACTTTGCGCTTTAAAACAGATCACTGCGCTCATGGACTGGCGCTCAGCGCCAAGCACGCCACGTGTCACTCACTGGCGTGCCCCTAAATCAGCGCAAAGCGCTCATAAATTAAAAGCGCAGTGCGCTAATCAACTAGCGCTTAGCGCTAAGCGCGACACGTGTCCTCTTCGCGTGCGCTACCTGACAGAAGCGCAACGCGCTCTTCAAATGGCGCAAAGCGCTTGGCGCGCCACGTGGCGCATTGTCAGAACACAATCTGTTCTGATGAAGACAAAAGATATCAGAATTCAATGATTAGCATTATTAAAAGGGCCGAGCCCAAATAAAGGCCTAATGGCCAGAACAAAAAAATAAATGTTAAAATATTTTAATTGGACTTAGCCCAATTCTGGCCATAAGTCCTCAACTTATCTTGAATTGAGCACATCTGCTCTTTCAACCAACTCATCTTGGTTCGAGGGTACATCTTTTCACTCCTCTGATATTTGTCGTTGTAATTCCTCAACGTCGTCAGAGAGGTGACGGGTCCCAACAACCACACATTACTACGGACTATGGGGTCCTAAACCCATCGACTATGATGTCCTTAACCTCGACCGTGATGTCATAAAACTAACAACGGACTGTGGGGTCCCTAAACCCATGGACTATGATGTCCTTAACCTCGACCGTGATGTTTTAAAACTAACAACGGACTGTGGGGTCCCTAAACCCATGGACTATGATGTCCTTAACCTCGACCGTGATGTCTTAAAACTAACAACGGACTGTGGGGTCCCTAATCCCATGGACTATGATGTCCTTAACCTCGACCGTGATGTCTTAAAACTAACAACGGACTGTGGGGTCCCTAAACCCATGGACTATGATGTCCTTAACCTCGACCGTAATGTCCTTAAACTAATTATCAACCGCAATATCACTAAACTAAACAACAGAGTCCAATTGCTCTCTTGTAGGATCTAAACGATCCTGTTAAGTCGATCTTAGTCTAAAATAAGACTAATGTATCCTTAACAAACGTTTAAGTCGATCTTAGTCTCAAATAAGGCTAACGTATCCTTAAATCCAAACCCCAAAAACCCAAATCTAAGAAAGATACGGATTTGGACTAGTCCACGCCCTACGGGTGACAACATAACTTAGTCTCCGTATACAATCCACGGGCAACCAAACACAAAACAAACACCCACGACACGAAGTGACCATCTGGAAAAGGAGAAAGTTGTTACCGCGATGCAGTAGCGTGATTAACTGCAGGGGCTTGCGCCTGCAGGGAAGAGCGTCCCCACAATCAAAAACCCTTCAAATGAGGGGGAAACTGACGAAGTCTGCTACATCGGCCGCATCCGTTTAAACCTTCGATACATGGTGCCATAAATCAACTTGGCGTTTTCGGAGAGGTGGATGGATAGCACCAATTAGCATCTTCCCCGAATTTCAGGCAAGACGTTCGCCGCGTCTCTGCCACGTCTTTCGAAGGGGAACAGATTCTGGCACACCCGGTGGGACCTTTTCCTCTTTCCACTCCACACTTCGTGTGTTGTGTTCACGAACGAATCGCGGTTTGCTAATGGTTGCCCTTGGGTTCGAGATACTGAGATTTGGCGTTTTTCTTGGTGCAGAAAGCAAAGATCAATGGCGTTCACCTGCTCAATGTGTTCCTCATGCAACTGCAACCCACGTTCTGCCTCAACTGGGGGCATAGCTTACGAGCCCCAGGCGGCTTCCCTGTTCACGATGCCGGTGGAACAGGTCACCCAAGCCACCACAGGATTGTTTTTCGGGACCATACTTCCGCCAACGAGCTTCAGCGCTCCTATGCCAGCACCGGAAGCTCCCAAGAAGTCGGTCTTCGATCGGCTTGCTACTACCACGACCCTTCTCAACGGGTCATCCACCTCCAACTCCTCGGTCTTCACCAGACTAAGCCTGAACTCCGATGGGCCTGCCAAGAAGCCCATGACACCTGAAGTGGCCATCCCATAGAAGATAGCCATCTCTGCTCCTGAATTCGTCAAGGCGGCTTCTCCTGCCAAAGAGTCGGGCTTTACAAGACTGACTATTCCGGCTCCCATTCCTGCTCGAAGGTCTGTCTTTGACAAATTGGATACCGCTACTCAAAAGACGTCAGTCTTCAAGAGGCTGGCATCAGCGGCGCCTCATCTGGACAGGGGGCAAGACAAAGCCATCCCCATCGCCGAACCAGCCCCAACAGCTCGACACGCTCGACGTCGCCACTGGCGCCGAGTAAAGAAGGCCGGGGGCAACTCTCCCTCTGGGCTAACTCCACCGGCTCCAACGGTGGAAATTAATGCTGCTGTTCCAACCGGGAACAGCTTTGAGCTGCTGAACAAGGTGCGCAGGAATTCGCCTACCGCCGTACTAAAAAGATCTCCGCCGCCGGTGGAGACTGTCACAGAAATGAATCCGGAACAGTCCCCTCAACGACTGTCTTCAAAAGTTTACAAAATTTGGTGACAAGTCCGAGAGTCAGTGGTTGATCAAGACTATCCCCGCCGGCAGAAGAAGCTGAAGGTCTGACAAGAAGAAAACCGTCCTGTTAAGCCACAAAAGACGACGGCTACTTGGGTGCCCACTGCAGCGGCCCCCTCAACTTCGACCGCTCATAAGAGGAGAAGGCCGGAGAAAATCCCCATGCCTTCGACAAATGTCAAAGGCACTGAGCCTAAACGCCCTAAGTCTGGGGGCATGGTGGTGCATACCGTCTATATGGCATCTAGAAAAGAGGATAGCCATATCTCCACAGGTCATCGACCGCTTACGCGATCCATGACAAAAGCTCAAGAGCAGCAGCAGAAGCTTCAGGAGATGATGACTGCGATGGCCGCACTCACCGGGCCAAAAGAAAGCCCGGAGGCATCCTCGGAGCAACGCCATGAGCAAGAAACTGATGCCGAATTCCTTCGGAGAATACTTGAGAAGAAGGACAAAGAGGCTGCGGAACAAGAAGCCAATATAAAACGAATGGCCCTTCTATTCCAAGATATGGTAGGCATGATGATCCAGCCGGATCCCCCAACCGAAGATCCTCCAGTGATAATTGAAGATGATAGAGGAGAAACATCAAACCCTCTGCCGGCTCTATCAGCAGCCAAGGAAGAGACAATCTCCAAAGCTGCCCTAGATGATTATATCGCTCAGCAAATACGAGTTCACCAGGCAAATGAAGCGGCTGGGCAAATTGTTAAAACTGGGCGACCGTATCCAGGATGGTATGATCAAATAAAATACCCGTCGGGATACATGATCCCCAAATTCCATGTGTACGAGGGGACAGGCAATCCTCACCAGCACGTCGCTCAGTTCAGGGCTCTTTGCGGCAACACCGGCGGTGATGATAAGCTCTTGCTTCGCCAATTCGTCGGCAGCTTATCGGAGACGGCGTTCAAGTGGTACTCCGAACTTCCAAATGACTCTGTCAAAACTTTCGTGGAAATGGAGTTGTTGTTCACCCAGCGATTCACAAGTGCTAGTGAACGCACCCCAATAACGGTATTGATTAATGCCAAGGTAAAGCCGGGCGAGTCATGGGTTCAGTACGCGATCCGATGGCGGAATCTGTGGTCGAAGTGCGAACAGCGCATTGAAGAAGCACCAGCGGTGGGCATGTTCATGGGCACTCTAGACCCTCATGTCACTATTTCACAGTTTATGATGTTCTTCAAACCGACCACATTCCAGGCTTTAATCGACAAGCTAGCCTAGATGGATCAAATGGGCCATAGGCCGTCTCCTCCGAAGCCGGAACCGCGAAACGAAAAGGGTAAAGGGAAGGCAACCTTCGTTGCGAACACCCAACAGCAGCCCAGTGCTCCAAGACTAACGAATCAATTGGAAGAGAGACGGCGCTATTATAATGAGATAATGAAGCGCCCTTACTTATTCCCGCAGGATAAAACGAAGAGGCTGTTCGAACTAGCGATGCGCAACAGGCTTATCAATTTGCCGAATCCAAGGCGACCATCGCAACCCGGCGAAGTGAATAATCCCAATTATTGCCTTTACCACCAAACGGTAAGCCATCCGATCGAAGATTGCTTCGTCTTTAAGGGATGGATCGAGGATCAGTACCTACAAGGCAAGTTTGCGCTGTCTGAGAAGTGGAAAGTAAACCCACCACAACCGCACACTCCTAAGAAGACGGACACACCGTGGGCTACGTGCTCTTTTGATGAGGAAGCTCCATGGGAGGTGACTCTTTCGGCCAAAACCAAAAGGATGCTGAATGAGCTCCAGACATGCCCGACAATCAGGTGGAAGAATCCGCTGGAATCCCAGATCATCGAAGGGATGCTGAAGCTGCGCCCAACTCCGAAGATTGGTGGTGATAGCCAAAGTGCTCACACCCAGCCGTCGAAATCTTCGAAAAAGAAGAAGAAATCCAAAAAGCCCATGAAGCCTGGCGACAAGCGCACGGACCTGCAGAAACAGATCGACGCGCTGGAAGAGTATAACCAGAAGAAGCGGACTCCAATCACGCTCCAAGAGTTTTTCACCTACGTCCTTGAAGACGGAGATGATGGAGAAGACTCATCAGATGGATATGAGGATTACGTAGCAAGTTGTCATGTGATCTCTCACTCATTGATAGACGATGAAGAGGCTCCTTGCACCAAGAGACTGGGGGCAGGCCCTGAACCGGAACTTCTATGGCCGTCAGACGAAATGATCGACGCCTTCCTGAGTGAAATTCATCTGAAAAGAAAAGCCGATCGGGAGCGTGAGATGTCCATATTTGTAAAGGCCGAACGCCGGCGACTAGACGAAAGGGTTGAAATACCCCCGCCAGAACAAAGCACATCCGCCATGAATAAAAACAAGTTCAAGACTTGGAAAAAATTTGCTAAAGCCATAGCGATGGGAATGAAGCTACCACCCTCCGAAGAAAACACTGTCGGTGAAGCAGAGATGCATCCTAGCTACTGCTCATATCATCGAAATATTTCGCACCCCACCGAAGAATGCGACGCTTTTAAAAGATGGTGGTAGGGATATGTTGCTTACTGGCAGCATTTCAAGCGGATGAAACGCAAAACTCGTCGGGAGCGAAGAAATACGACCGAGGAGCTTGGAAGAACTACCGGCAACTGTCACATGGTTAACGCTGGGGGATCACAAGTTTTCACGTTCGGGAGCGACTCCGATGAAGAGATGACTCTTGGCCCTCTATTCAAGGAATCCACTTTGGGAAAGAAGGGAGAATCGAAGACCTGTGAAAATATCCAGCTGCGCAATCGTACGCTGCCCGAAAAGAATCTCGGACCCGCGAACAGAAAAGATAAGGGAAAAGAGAAGGTCTCTGAAGTTATCGCCCTAGATGACCAAGTCATGAAAGAGCTGACCGCCAAGGACCCGCCAAGGAAAAGTAAGGTAAACTACAACATTCTGGCGCACTTGAGGAAGTTACCCTCGCAGCTCAGCATTCTCGACGCTCTCACAGCCGATATTACCTTCGGCGATGAAGATCTCCTCCTTGGGACGTGCGAGCACAACCGTCCCCTATATGTCTCTGGATATTGTCACGATATCAAGATAGGCAAAATTCTGGTCGACAATGGGTCTTCCGTCAATCTCCTCAACGTGCGAGTGTTGAAGGAAATCTGCATGAGCGTCCAGCACCTCGCTCGTGATAAAATCACCATCTCCGATTTTGACTCCCAGTCATCACGGACTCTCGGCTCTGTGATATTGACGTTACGCTTTGGATTACTCATCACGGATATTAAATTTCACGTCATTGACGCCAAGACGTGCTACAATGCTTTGCTCGGCCGGCCTTGGTTACATGAATACAACATCATCCCTTCTACACAACATCAGTGTATGAAATACTTCAAGGATGGTCTTGAGTACACTGTGACGGGAGAGCCGAACCTATTCTCCGTGAACAAAGTCCGAAAGTACGAAGATGCAAAATACTTCTTGCCAGACTTTGAAGGCACAGAAAGATGTCATAAACCGGAGAACAAAACTATCACCACCATTCCGGTCTTCGGGAGTGATACCTAGGAGAAAAAAGAAATAGCTTTTTCAGGGCCACCCCAGTACAACAAGTCGGGACTGTCCGCTCCTATGCTCATCTTCGGCAGTGACTCGGAAGATGAGGTCCATGCTATATTCTCTGCTCGGCCATCAATACAAACCATCGCTGGTGAAGATCAAAGTTTGCAAAATGCCATGGTTCCGCCCAAACATCATAAAGAACTAGACGCGTTTGATACCTACAGTGTGGAAGAGATGCAGACATTCTATGTCCCTCCCAGGAGAGAAGGTGAAAAGACAATCCTATTCTACTGATCCGGGGAAACTAAAGTGGAGAAAGAAATCTGGCACGGCGCAGATTCTACACTCGACAGGCTCCAGCCCATCCGTTTGCCCAGATATTATACGAACAGACTAAAAAGGCTGTTAAAGCGCCAAGGCGTACCTCTCAAACAAACTGCTCGACAAGCACGGTTCTATAACAGGATCTGGAACATTCCTGGAACTCAGCGAAAATTGCCCAACGGGAAAATGGAAACGACCGGGCTTGGGTATGTTCAATCCAAGAAACGGGAGCCACTCCGCGACTGCTACGTCGTACATGACTTTGATGAAGAAGGGGATGCTCGATGGGAAGATGCTAACCCTAAACCAGAAAGATCTCCTGATGTGAAAATGCCCAGTCCGTCGTTCGAAGAACAAATGGACAAGCTTATAAGGGAAGCGGGTCAAAAGGTTCGAGACGATCATAATCACGAAATGGCCATCTACGAGAAAGCCAGGACACAACGCCTTCTTCAACAGGCTGCGAAAGATGAAAATGCTCCTCCCTGTCAACCCGTTGTATAAAGGACCCGACGTAGAGATAGAAACAAACCAAAGAACGGGAAAGGCGTTCGACGGCGACAAAGCGGATCCAAGAAGCCATGTGATCAGGAACCAAGCGGTCTGGATTCATCTCTTATAAAGAAGATTGGTCGAGCATACTCTTTTGCGCAAGATAAGACGAAGAAAATACTTAATCTTGCCATGAAACATCAACTGATTACATTCCCGGAGTCCAAGCACCCCGAGCAAGCAGGCGAAGTTTCTCATCCGGACTATTGCTCATATCATAGGGCAATAGGATATCCTATTGAAGACTGCTTCACCTTCAAGAACTGGGTTGAAGATCAATATCGACAGGGCAGATTCGCTCTATCCAGCAGCTGGAGGGTAACCCCGCCGCAGAAGCATGAACCCAAATCCACGAGGGTAGAATCATATCAACATCGGTCTTGGAAGCGAGCTCGTACTTGCCATGTGATAACGCTATCAGAAGAAGACCCCGACAGTATGGATAACCTCCCCTGGTGCTTCAAAAACAATGATGACGAGGTGATCTCAGAGTTTCCACCGGCGCCGAAAGAGCTGGAAGATGGAATACATACCACTGCAGATGATCTCAAGAGAATTTAATTGGGGACGAAAAGCGACCCGCGGCTAACATTCGTCAGTGAGTTGTTGTCTGAAGAAAGGGTAGCTACACTAAAAGACGTGCTTATGCAGCAGCATAAGGATTGCTTCGTATAGAACTATTCCGAGATGCCGGGGCTAGATCCAAAAATAGCTGTGCACAAGCTGGCAATATCCCCAAACGTCAAGCCAATCAAACAAGCACCGCGAAGAATGCGGCTCGAGCTTGAGATGAGCATCAACGCCAAGGTCAAGAAGCTGATCGACTCTGGCTTCATCCAAGAGGTGCAGTATCTGACTGGATCGCCTACATCGTCCCAGTGATGAAGAAAAATGGGACAGGGCGCATATGTGTGGACTTTCGGGATCTCAATAAAGCCTGCCCGAAAGACAACTTCCCAGTACCGGTTACCGAGCTGATGATAGACAATACGTCCACCCACGAGGTTTTCTCCTTCATGGACGGCTCGTCAGGATACAATCAGATAAAAATGTATTCCGAAGACCAGAAGCACACCGCTTTTCGGACCCTTTTGGGTATATTCTGCTACAAAATAATGCTCTTCGGTCTAAAGAACGCCGGTGCCACCTATCAGAGATCGATGATGAAGATCTTCGATGACCTCATACATGAAGTCGTCGAATGCTATATCGATGACCTCATGGTGAAAAGCAAATCATACGAGGAACATCTAGAGCATCTGAAGATCGTGTTTCAACGCCTTCGGCAATACAACTTGAAGATGAACCCTCTTAAATGCGCGTTTGGAGTTTCCTCAGGCAAGTTCCTAGGATTCATTGTCTGACACCGAGGCATCGAGATAGATCCGTCAAAAATCAAGGCAATTATGGAGATGCCCCCACCAAGGACTCTCAAGCAATTGTGGTCTCTCCAAGGGAAGCTCGCGTATATCCGGCGATTCATAGCCAATCTCTCAGGAAAGTGCCGTCCTTACAGTCACCTGATGAAGAAGGGAACCCCGTTCGTCTGGGATCACAAATGCCGAAGCGTGCTGGACGAAATCAAGCAATACCTGCAGAATCCGCCAGTACTGGCCGCTCCGGTCAAGGGAAAACCTCTCATTCTGTATACAACCGCCCTTGAAGGTTCCTTAGGCGCATTATGGGCACAAGAGAATGACCAAGGGAATGAAAGAGCTCTTTATTACTTGAGTCGAGTTATAATGGGGGCAGAAAGCAACTATTCCCCCATCGAAAAACACTGCCTGGCATTAATCTTCGCAATAACGAAGCTCAGGCACTATGCGTTGGCGCATGAAGTCCGTCTTATATCGAAGGCGGATCCTCTCAAGTATTTGATGTCTAAGGCCATATTGACGGGACGGCTCGCTAAATCGGCCTTGCTCTTGATGGAGTTCTCAATAACTTATCATCCTCTTAAGGCAGTGAAAGGCCAGGCCATCGCCGACTTCCTCGCTGAGTATCCGATACCTGCCGATTCTCCCCTGAATTGCGAACTTCCAGACGAAAATGCGTTTGACACGATCGACGGTAGTGGCACCTGATGGGTACTTTACTTTGATGGAGCGTCTTCCATAAAGAAGCGCAAACAAAGTACCCCTATAATCAAATCCGGGGTAGGCCTCATCTTCGTAACTCCATAAGGAAGGATAATGCGCTTTGCTTTCTCCTTAACAGAGCCGAGGACAAACAATGAAGCCGAGTATGAAGCCTCGATAGCAGGTCTCAAGATCGCCATCGACATGGAGATTGAAAACCTTCTCATATACGGAGACTCCCAGCTGGTCTTCAGTCAAGTAAACGGCGACTATCAAACGTGCAAACCAAAACTGGTGAAGTACGGCGAGAGAGTACAGCAACTGCTAACCCAAATACCTTCCTACACCTTGGAAAGCATACTGCGTGCGGAAAATAGCAAGGCGGATGCATTAGCCAAGCTCGCTAAGGAACTGGCTGATGAGAACCTCGATGACGTGAAGATCGTTGTGCAAAGCCGTCGGGTTCTTGCACCGGCAGAAATATTTCCAGAGACGTCCGAGAAAAAGGGAATGACCAAGCCAGCGGCTCTACAAATAAAAGACCAAGAAAAGGTTGAGGATTGGAGAGAAGTCTTTATAGACTACTTCAAATCCCGTCGAGCGCCTGAAGATGCGTCCTCAAAACATCAGCTCATGAAGCGAGCCCTATCTTTCGCCTTCGTCAATGATACCCTGTATAAGAGATCATTTGACTCTTTATGGCTAAGATGCCTGGGACCTGAAGAGGCAAAGCGAGTCGTCCAAGAAACTCACGACGGACTCTGTGGTTCTCACCAAGCCGGGCCGAAGATGAAACTGAAGATCAAACGGATGGGTTATTATTGGCCCACGATGATCCAATACTGCCTCAAATACGAGAAGCAGTGCCACTCGTGCCAGATTCACGGGGACTTCATCCATCAGCATCCGAATCCGCTACATCCGACAGTGGCTAGCTGGCTGTTCGAAATGTGGGGGACTGACATAATCGGCCCCATCGAACCAGTATCGTCCAGAGGACATCGGTTCATTTTGGCGACAACTGATTACTTCTCCAAATGGGCAGAAGCAGTACCGCTGAGGGAAGTGAAGACAGAGAATATCCTCCATTTCTTCAAGACACACGTCATTTATCGGTTTGGCACCCTGCGACGGATTATCTCCGATAACGGACCAGCCTACAGAAGCCACAAGATCAGCCGCTTCGCACAACCACGCAACATAGACTGGAGATACTCCTCAGTTTATAATCCCCGAGCTAACGGTCTAGCTGAGGCTTTTAACAAGACCTTGACGAAGATCGTGAAAAAGACGGTGTCCCGGAATAAGAAGGACTGGCACGAGAGACTGCATGAAGCTCTCTGGACGTACCGGACTACGTTCAAGACGGCCACGAACACAACGCCGTACGCATTGGTATTCGGTACAGAAGCGGTACTCCCCCTCGAGATAGAGCTACCCTCTCTACGAGTGGCAGTTCATTACGAGCTAACGGACGAAGAGAATGATCACCTTCGGCTTGAGGAGCTCGATGCCCTTGATGAAACCCGGCTCATAGCGCAACAAAATCTGGAAGCTTATAAAGCAAAGATAACGCGCTCATACGAAAGATTGGCTAGGCCGAGAACATTCCGCCAAGATGAACTCGTGCTAGTGGTCAAAAGACCTATGATCCCCAATCGTGCCAAGTGGAGGAAATTCGAGCCGAACTATGAAGGCCCATATATCATAGACAAGGTCTACCAGGGTAGAGCCTATCTACTCATGGACATGCATGGTGAAAGGCCCTTTAGGCTAATAAATGGTCGTTTCCTGAAGAAGTACTACGCTTGACGAGTCACGGCCTAGGTCAATGATAGATGAAGACGCCTATGTCCGCTCGTTATCTTCCTAAGCCCAAACTCTATAAGTAGTAACCGGCTTCCTTTACAACGGACCGAAACGTCCTTAAACTAACGACGGACCGAAGCGTCCTTAAACTACCAATGGACCACCATGTCCTAAAACTAGCCGTTGACCGAGAGGTCGATAAGCTACGATGGATTGCAGCGTCCCAAAGCTGATACAAAAAAAAGAATAAAAAAAGAGAAAAGAAAAAGAAAACGGTACGTCCATAAGCAAAATGGGCACGGATAAAAACCCGAAAGGGCTCCGTGAGTAAAAACAGCAGGGCTACCGGCGAGTCTTGTGAAAACCCGAAAGGGCGCAGCCTCGTTAAAATAAAAAAAAAGATGAGAAAAGAAAAAGAAAACGGTATGTCCATAAGCAAAATGGGCACGGATGAAAACCTGAAAGGGCTCCGTGAGTAAAAACAGTAGGGCTACCGGCGAGTTTTATGAAAACCCGAAAGGGCGCAATCTCGTTAAAAGACACTTGCAAGGTCCTCTCGACCTTGTAAGGAGAAACCACCTGCGTAAGATCCTTACGACTCGCAAGGGAGCAACACACTTAGGAATCCTCACGATCCCTAGGGAGAAATTACACTTGCGAGATCCCCACGATTCATAAGGAGAACCCTCTTATGGGACCCTCACGGCTCATAAGATTTGAAAGTCTTAAGCTACAGGGATCTGAACCTGTTCTTAAGCAGCTCCACAACCTCCGATACTGCCCTACAAGCGGTTCAGTACTGACCCTTGTATACAATCCACGGGCGCGAATAAACATTTTCCTAATAAGGTCCCATCCATGGCTAGGGATATGTCTGCACGGTGAACTGCCCTTGTAAGTCCTCTCGACTTATAAGGAGAAAACACTCTTGTAAGATCCTTACGACTTATAAGAGATCATACACTTAGGAATCCTCACGACTCCTAAGGAGAAAACACACCTACGAGATCCTCACAACTCGCAGGGAGAAATACCTTTATGAGACCCTTACGGCTCATGAAGTCAAAGCCTTAGTCGACAGAATCCTAACCCTGTCTACTAAGCCATCTTTGCTCGATATCAACGAAGGCAGATGATGATTCGCTCCTGGCAATATCCCAGTTGTGGCGGTGCTGATGCCGAAATCGGTGTCTAATTCCAAGCTTGCAAGCAAAAAGCTGGCAAACCGCACGTGCATACGAAATAGCCGAAATGATGAGGCAACTTGCGACAAAATCAGCAAGTAAAAATGTATGCATGCAAAATAGCCGAAATGATTGGGCAACTCGCAATAAAAAGCAGAGAGTAAAAATAAAACAAATAGCCGAAATGATTTGGCACCGCGAAAAATAGCCAAAATGATTGGGCAATCGCGACCTTCGCGATATAAAAGCTGAAATGATAGAGTATCGCAGAAAGAAATAAAAAAAATGAAATTTATGCCCTACAGGTGATATCATATCAATCCCTGTATACAATCCAAGGGCGCAAACAAAGAGGGAATCACACCCGTCCTCCCCAAGCTTCGTCAGAAGGAGAGGCCAAATCTCAATGGTTCATAGACAGTCTAGAGATCATCTCAACATTCGTCTTATTACAACGGACACAACATCAAGCAAAGCGGAACAGCGGCAACTCCCAATTCCATGACTCGGCGGTGTACAGATGACCGAGAGTCAAACTCCAACTCCGTAAAATGCGGATAAAGTCAACCCTTCCTGGTCCTCGCAGAGCACGGCAATGACCCCGTGTGAAGCATCCAGAGCGGAGCCTGGTCCTCGCCGAATACGGCAGTGAACCCGTGGGAAGCATCCAGAGCAAAATTTCTGGCTACGTGGAACGCGGATTATGTCGCTCCTGACCCCGTGGAAAACGTCCACAGCGGATCCTGGTCCTCGCAGAGCACGGCAATGACCCCGTGTGAAGCATCCAGAGCGGAGCCTGGTCCTCACCGAACACGGCAGTGAACCCGTGGGAAGCATCCAGAGCAAAATTCCTGGCTACATAGAACGCGGATTATATCACTCCTAACCCCGTGGAAAATGTCCAGAGCGGATCCTGGTCCTCGCAAAGCACAGCAATGACCCTGTGTGAAGCATCCAGAGCGGAGCCTGGTCCTCGCCGAACACGGCAGTGAACCCGTGGGAAGCATCCAGAGCAAAATTCCTGGCTACGTGGAACACGGATTATGTCACTCTTGACCCCGTGGGAAACGTCCAGAGCGGATCCTGGTCCTCGCAGAGCACGGCAATGACCCCGTGTGAAGCATCCAGAGCAGAGCCTGGTCCTCGCCGAACACGGCAGTGAACCCGTGGGAAGCATCCAGAGCAAAATTCCTGGCTACGTGGAACGCGGATTATGTCACTCCTGACCCTGTGGAAAACGTCCAGAGTGGATCCTGGTCCTCACAGAGCGCGGCAATGACCCTGTGTGAAGCATCCAGAGTGGAGCCTGGTCCTCGCCAAACACGGCAGTGAACCCATGGGAAGCATCCAGAGAAAAAATTGGACTGTGAGGTCCTTAAACTCACGGACTATGATGTCATTAACCTCGACCGTGATGTCTTAAAACTAACATTGGACTGTGAGGTCCTTAAACTCATGGACTATGATGTCCTTAACCTCGACCGTGATATCTTTAAACTAACATCGGACTGTGGGGTCCTTAAACCCATGGACTATGATGTCCTTAATCTCGACCGTGATGTCTTAAAATTAACATTGGACTGTGAGGTCCTTAAAACTCATGGAATATGATGTCCTTAATCTCGACCTTGATGTCTTAAAACTAAACAACGGACTGTGGAGTCCTTAAATTCATGGACTATGATGTCCTTAACCTCGACCGTGATGTCTTAAAACTAAACAACGGACTGTGGAGTCCTTAAATCCACGGACTATGATGTCCTTAACCTCGACCGCGAGGTCTTTAAACTACGGTATCCTGAAAAACGTCCAGAGCGGATTTTGGTCCTCGCAGAACACGACAGTGAACCCGTGGGAAGCATCCAGAGCAACCCCTGACTCCATGAAATGCGGATAAGAACAACTTCATCCATCACTTGTGGGTCCTCACGACTCGTAAGGGAGTAAATTCTCTTGTGAGATCCTTACGACTTTCAAGAGAAAACACACTTAAGAATCCTCATGATTCTTAAGGAGAAATTACACCTACGGGATCCTCTCGACCGGTAGGGAGAAAATTCTTTATGAGACCCTCACGGCTCATAAAGTTGAAAAGTCTTAGGTGACAAATCCTAATCCTGTTTTCTAAGCCATCACTACCTTACAAAGAGCACAAGATTGACAGCTATATACTATCTACAGACCGCACTTGCTAAAATCACATGGCAAACAACACAGCAAGAAAGAAGAAAGCAGAGAGATGACACAAGACATTACAAAGAACGTGTATCTTTTATTCATGAATTCGATTAGGTACAAAATACATCATATGAAAGAATAAAAGAACAAATACATTTTATTCAAAATTACAAATGGTATAAAAAAATTTATTAAGAGGAAAGCGCTTTCAATAATCCAATCAGCCGCTCGCGCACTTCCCTCAGCCCCTCTTCCTGATCAGCTGCCGCAGCCAACTCCGCTTCGACCTGGGCTCGCTGCTGCAAGTAAGACGAAAGTTGTTCCTCGACGGCCCGCTGAGCTGCTTCACGATCTTGTGCATCCCGCTCGACGACGTCGAGCTTCTGCCTCAATGTTAACCCATCAGAAATACATCGCAGAAGGCCTTAGAAGATAACTTTCAACTGGGCAGCATTCGCATCAATCTCAGCATGCAGTCGAACAGACTCGCTTGAAGTTTCTTTACATTCCCTCAACTTTAAAGCCACTTCTTGTTCAAGATGGCGGAAGTAAGAAGTGCTCTGCTCAATCCACGCAGCCCGTTAAGTGTTCATAGCCAGAATCTCAGGTGCAGGATGCCTAAGCTCAAGCTCATGCAAGCAAGCCTCGATTTCCCTGCAGCGATTAACCCAAGACTCAACGACACCCTCACCATGAAAGTTCATGAGCGTCGCCAGCATAGGGTTAACCTCTGCGGCAAAATCCGCAGCAGATGTGGAAGTCTCCGCGTCAAATTCCTCGATATATTCGCTCAGCATGCGTAGACTGGTCATAGCACCTTTAGATGATGGATGCCTGGAAAAAGGCCTTGTCAGCATTATAATGCGAGACTCGAACGGGGCTGGAGTCGATGTGATTGCTGCAAAATAGATCATAATCAGATGTCGGCTCAGGAAATAAAGAAAATACGCAAAAAGTAGAGTCTACTATACCGGCTGAGGCAGGGGGTAGAGCTGGGAGTACTGGTGACACAACGACGGCCTCGTCCCCTCCTTCAATTCGTAAGGCTACAAGCAAGATGAAGAAGAGTTAGCAGTAATGCGACTGCCCGTTAGAGAAAAGGACGTCGTTTAGGGAAAATACTCACCGACACCGGCAGGTGAACTAATCTCTGACAAGAAGGAGAAGTGTGGGTGCAGCACCTGATACAGGTGGTCAAAAAGGACTCCTGCAAGGACGCGATATTGCAACGTCAGTACATATGTTATACAGCTTAAAAAATAAGACTGATGAGTCACGAATCGGCACCTTCCAACATTTGAGATGGTATGAGAGAGGGTAGAGGAGATGCCACCGTCAAGGCGGTAGCTGATGGCGCTGCCTCGGGTAGTGCGACATCAGCACTAGCCGCACCTGCATTAGAAACAAGATAAACCCTGTCAGGAAAGATTGCAGAATAAAAAGAAGGGCGGTGACCTAAAATTTACCTGATGAGTCGCCAGCCGGAGCCGTGACGAGGGCGTCACTTGATACAACGGCAGCGTCTCCCTCCTCCATAGGGGTGGTCTCACCTCCCGTCGCCTCATCCCCTGACTCCATAAGGGCCGTCGTCACGCTCGCGATGCCAGGAGACGGCAAAGAACCGTAGGCGGGAAGAGCGATGATCGGAGCGGTGCCCGACTCTTGAGAAAGAGCGGCCATCTCGGGCCCAGCAATTGTACCCGTTTCGCTCGCCGCCACCTCAGGCTCAGTGATTGCAGCCGTCTCATCTACCGCTGCCTTAGGGTTGGCCATGGTAGTCGTCTCACCTGCCGCCACTTCGGGCTCGGCAGTGGTAGCTATCTCGGGCATAGCGATCGTGACTGTCTCGTCAACCACTACCTCGGGCCTAGCAATTGCGGCCACCTCGCCTACCGCCGCCCCGGGTTCAGCAGCTACCTCCTCCACCGCGCCCTCAGGCTCAGCGGTCGCCGCCATTTCTTCGGTAAGCCTCGGCCCTGCAAGACAAGATATATGAGAATTGATAGTTTAAAACTTTGACAACGGAAGCTCACGGCACATTACCTGGAGTTGATTTACCGTTCACTTACCGAGCCACAAGTGCCGCCCGTCTATAAGCAGTAGACAAGGCGACCGGAGACTCCTCTGAAAGAGTAGCAACAGGAGCAGCGGCGCTCGAACCCGCACCCACAGCTAGAGCAGCATTACGATCCCTTGCTGCGCGCCTCCGACGCTTCCTTTCCTCCCGGGCTATCAAAGCAGATCTTTTAGAACCCTCCTTCAACAGGACGTCATCGTCCACATCCAGGGTTACCTCTGGAGCTGTCAAGGCCTCCGTCATCGGTTGTTTAAGTAAGGCCTCTTTCGGCGGTACCGAAGAGGCCGGGACTTCGGCAGCTGGCCCGGGAAGAATTTCCGCATCAGCTTGCGGGAGCGGCATTGTGGTCCCTGCAATAAGACAAAGAGAGGGTCAGATTACTCATAAGAAACGGGAGCAGAAACATGGCGAACCAAAATGTACCGAGGCCTAAGGATGCTCGAAGTCGTTCCACTTCCTCAAAAGTCTTGAGAGAAGCAGCGAGAGCTTCTTCGGTAGAAATGCCTATTAAAGAATAAAAAGCGTCAGTCAAAAAAAAATAATACAAGTATGATGCAATGGAAAAAAATACGACTAAAGATTACCTGATCGCGCAAGGATAGCCAACCTCTCTTCGCGTCTTGCCAATCGCTCGGAAGCCGCAATGGCAACCGCCAGATCAGTATCATCTGGCGGCATGAATAAGCCCTCATTTGTCCCATACTCGCTCAAGCCCTCACTATAAGGAGCATGAGGCTCCTGGCCAAGTACCACGTCAAGAGAAAAGAGCGACTTTTTCTTCTTTTGAGAGCGAGCTCCGGTCGCAGCCAACACCAGCTTGCACTTAGTGGCCACCTTGGGATGGCGAGTCCCGATATCCGAGCCCACGCCAGATTCGGATGAAGCTACGTTTACCGTCTCCACGGGAGCACGGGGTACCGATGGCACGTCCATCGTCTCAACAGGATCACGGGGTAATCCACGTGTGGGGCTTAGCATACGTGGAGGCTCAACTGCAGCAGCCTCTCTTAGCGGAGGGGGCACAGCGATCCGTCGCCTTAAAGGGACGTTGCGATCGCTGGCGGGGGGCGCACTCTTGCGATCGAGCAGCAGGCGCCTCTCTTCCCTGATGACAGCACCCATCGCGTGTTGATACCAGGCCCCGTATACGTTAAGGGCCCTCGGGATGAAACTTGGCTCGCTAATGAAGAAGTGGGAGCCCGTATTCAAGCGCATAAAGTGATGTAGCGCACCCCGTATTTCCTCTCTGGTGGTAGCAGGTTCTTCCAAAAACGCCTCCAGTGGAACCCCCTGGTTATAACTTAGCTGCTGGGCAAAATGATGGGGGTTGTATCTCATAAAAAGGGCCGCATCATTTTGCCTGAATACGAGGAAGCCTGGCCTGATGGAGTATAGATGTAGAATCTCCCGGGCTTTCAACACGGAGGCCCCGTCCCTAAAATTATCGCGCAATGCCAGCACCGTCTTGGAAGTTTCCTGGCCGATTGTCAGGACTTTGTCCGTGAAAGACATACCAGCCCCGACCGTGCGCGGACGAAGAAGCAAGCCCTTAGCTTCCCGCTGAGACGGATTCACGATAGACGCGTTAACCAGTCGCATAATTCGCGGGAGCTTGCATTTCTCGTAAAACGAGGGTCTTTTATGAATACCAAATACCCCGAGCACGTGCATTTCCATCCACGAAATAAAGTAGTGCAACGGGAAGTTGGCAGCATTCACCCCCGGTTCAGTTGTATCCGCCGCCACGCTAAGACCATGGTACAGGTGGGCCAGCCCGGCAATCCCGATGGCCACTTGTATTCCGGCCACCATTCAATGTGCTGGGTAGAAGACAGACGGACTCATATAGCGAGGGTGCATGGGGAGCACGAACCAACACAACCATAGCCCGAGAAACCCGAGAAAGAAAGTCTCCTCGTCAATGCCCAGAGCGGCGATTTCTGACAGAGGGATGATCGCGGCATCGGGAAGATAAAAGCTCTTCTGATCATCTTCCAGTACTGGTCGACGGTACAAGCCAAAGCCGAAGGGATCGTCGAGCTTGGCAAATTTTTCACCTCGTTGCGATAGAATCTTCGGGCAAAGAAACCGGGCAATGAAGTCTGCGAAACTGACCCCCCGGCCTCCAGATTCCAAGAAGAGACTCTCGTACATATTCAGCACCTTTATCAGACTAGGAAACTGGTGCTGAATGGCGTTCTCCGGCGTTAAGCCCATTACCACCGGCTTGGTGGCAAAAACGTATTCATCCGGAGGAAGCAACTCCTCATAGTGCCCACCCCTCACCGGCAGACCGGAAATCTCAGCAAATTCTTCTAAGGAGATGGAGACTTCTCTGTCCAGTAGAAGAAAGGTATGGGTTGGGATGTTCCATTGCTCCAAGAACGCCTTAATCCACCATGTCGGAGGAGCAGAATATTGGAACAATGAGGCGTAAACCGCAGGATATAAGCCGAGCTTCAGCAAGTGCGTTTTCTTCGCCGACAAAATGTACCTGGCCCACTGCAAATATCCGGCCGAATGTCGGGGGGTCAACCCGATGTTGTAAGGTTGTCCCCAAGGACGCGACTCGCCCTGGCATATGCGCCGCCCCAAAGTATCCAAAGCCACCGGCAGCTGCATGGGTATGGCGGCAATCGAAGGTTGAAGAAGACCCTCTGGAGTCCAATTGACAACCTCCACGGCATAGTTCACCGAGGGTACATCCGCATATGAGATCGGCTCTGACGGCTTCGCACAAGAGAAGCTTCGGCGACCTTTGATAATCTGGTCATACCACCTACCCCACAGATGAAGGTTTTTGTGTTCCGGGTCATAGTCTCTAATGAGCGCGAGAACCTCCCGGTCCACCGGTGCCTCAGGGAATCTTCCCTCTGAATGGAAAAACGGGAAAGAAAGATCGGAAGACATGTCGCCTGCGAGGAAGAACGAAAGTCAATTATCAATATTATAATTTAATTTTAAAATTTTGACACTCGGCACTTTAAAATTTCTACCACGCTGCAATGCAGTGGAAAGGGGACCAAAGGTGGACCCACAAAATCCAGATGACAATGCATCAATTAATAAGACGGCCTCATCATTGGATGAGACTGTCAATTAATGAGGAAATCCTCAAAAAAAATTCTCATTGAATGAGAAATCCCTCGGGAAGAGGAGAAAATCTCCCTTTAAGAGCAAAGCTCTGTAACAGAGTGATACTTGTCAAAACTCTGGGCATGAGGGAATAAAATTCCTTAAAGAGCTTGGCTCTGTAATGATGATGGAAAATCCATCAAAAATTAATTAAAATTAATTCTTGAGAATTAAAAATTCTGGGATCTTCAAGATCCATGAAAAAACTCTTAAGAGTTCTTCATCAAAAGATCAAAAGATCTACATATTATCAAAAGAGCAGAGCTCTGATGCATGGGATAAGAAACCCCAAGAAAAGATCTGTTTAGATTTATGGATTCTTGAGAGCAAGGCTCTGTTAATGGGTAAAAACCTTAATTTATTAAAATTAATTTAATTTTACCTAAGTTTGGTAGAGTTCTAACTCTTGAAAGTTCTTGAACAGAAGAGCAAGGCTCTGAATAAAAATTCTTAAGAAGAAGATGATAATCATCTGAGGACCAAAGGTCCTATTTATAGGCACTGAACCACCTCTTCAACTTCTGAGTTGATCTAAGGGCTCAGATGTTGCCACCGCTGCACTCACGTATGCGCCACGTGAGCGCAACGGTGGGGGGCATTTGTTTCCCCCAATCAGAGCAAAACTCTGTTTTGAATTTCAAAAATCAAAAATTGAAGCAACGCTTCAAATCCCGTGCGCTGTGCGCTGCGTGCCACGTGTCAAGCGCAGACGCGCTAGCGCCAGGTGCGTTGCGCCCTAAGCAGCGCACCCCCAGTCAGAGCAAAGCTCTGCTTCAAAATTCAAAATTTAAATTGAAGCAATGCTTCAGATTCTGCGCACTGCGCGCTGCGTGTCAAACACAGGTGCGCTAGCACAGTTGCGCTGCGCTCTGCGCTGCGCGCCACGTGTCAAACGTAGGTGCGCTCGCGCAAGGTGCACCAGCGCTGGAATTAAAAATTCCCCCACCGTCAGATCAAAAGATCTACTAATAATAAATTATTAATTAATCAGAACTAAAATTCTGTTATGGAAAGATTTTTCAATCTTATTAAAACAAGAAAATTATCTTCTGTAAAACAGAAGCCTTAGGATCAAAGATCCAACGGTGGGAAATATTCCAAATCAATCAGAGAAAGATCTCTCAAAACTGATTTAACAAATCATTTGGCCCTATATAAAGGACCCTAGACTTCAAATCATAGCATACAGAAAAGAGAGAGAAAAACCCTCTGCAAAAGAAGAGAAAGCTCTTAGAAAAAAGAAGATTTTTCTTCATCTTCAAGGTAAAAATAACTATGTTCTTGAATAATAGAGATGAAACCATCCCGTAAAAAGAAGAACCATCTTCTAAAAAGATCAGAGATCTAAGAAAAAGACCAAGGTCTTTAATAAAAAAGAAAAGATCAAAGATCTAATCATAAAATAATAAAAAGAAGTAAAATACTTCACTCATAGATCTTTTGATCTATAAAGGCAGAGTCTTTTATAAAAACAAGAACTTTTATTCTGGGATCTTGAGGTAAAGCCTCCTTTGAAGAACATAAATCTGTTCTTTAATCTTAAAATTGATCATAAGCGCTTTGCGCTATTAAAAAGTGCCTTGCACTCATGTATTGCGCTTTTGCGCTTCTTAGATCGGCGCTCAGCGCCAAAACATGCCACATGTCAACCATAGACACCACTTGCGCTTTGCGCTTTAAAACAGAGTACTGCGCTCATGGACTGGCGCTCAGCGCCAAGCGCGCCACGTGTCACTCACTAGCGCGCCCCTAAATCAGCGCAAAGCGCTCATAAATTAAAAGCGCAGTGCGCTAATAAACTAGCGCTTAGCGCTAAGCGCGACACGTGTCCTCTTCGCGTGCGCTCCTGACAGAAGCACAACGCACTCTTCAGATGGCGCAGAGCGCCTAGCGCGCCACGTGGCGCATTGTCAGAACACAATCTGTTCTGATGAAGACAAAAGATATAAGATTTCAATACTTAGCATTATTAAAAGGGCCGAGCCCAAATAAAGGCCTAATAGCCAGAACAAAAAAATAAATGTTAAAACATTTTAATTGGACTTAGCCCAATTCTGGCCATAAGTCCTCAACTTATCTTGAACTGAGCATATCTGCTATTTCAACCAACTCACCTTGGTTCGAGGGTACATCTCTTCACTCCTCTGATATTTGTCGTTGTAATTTCTCAACGTCGTCAGAGAGGTGACGGGTCCCAACAACCACACATTACTACGGACTGTGGGGTCCCTAAACCCATGAACTATGATGTCCTTAACCTCGACCGTGATGTCTTAAAACTAACAACGGACTGTGGGGTCCCTAAACCCATGGACTATGATGTCCTTAATCTCGACCGTGATGTCTTAAAATTAATAACGGACTGTGGGGTCCCTAAACCCATGGATTATGATGTCCTTAATCTCGACCGTGATGTCTTAAAACTAACAACGGACTGTGGGGTCCCTAATCCCATGGACTATGATGTCCTTAACCTCGACTGTGATGTCTTAAAACTAACAACGGACTGTGGGGTCCCTAAACCCATGGACTATGATGTCCTTAACCTCGACCGTAATGTCCTTAAACTAATTATCGACCGCAATGTCACTAAACTAAACAACAGAGCCCAATTGCTCTCTTGTCGGATCTAAACGATCCCGTTAAGTCGATCTTAGTCTAAAATAAGACTAACGTATCCTTAACAAACGTTTAAGTCGATCTTAGTCTCAAATAAGGCTAACGTATCCTTAAACCCAAACCCCCAAAACCCAAATCTAAGAAAGATACGGATTTGGACTAGTCCACGCCCTATGGGCGACAACATAACTTAGTCTCCGTATACAATCCACGGGCAACCAAACACAAAACAAACACCCACGACACGAAGTGACCATCTAGAGAAGAAGAAAGTTGTTACCGCGATGCGGTAGCATGATTAACTGCAGGGGCTTGCGCCTGCAGGGAAGAGCGTCCCCACAATCAAAAACCCCTCAAATGAAGGGGAATCTGACGAAGTCTGCTACATCGGCCGCATCCGTTTAAACCTTCGATACATGTTGCCATAAATCAACTTGGCATCTTCGGAGAGGTGAACGGATAGCACCAATTAGCATCTGCCCCGAATTTCATGCAAGACGTTCGCCGCGTCTCCGCCGCGTCTTTCGGAGGGGAACAGACATACTCGAACGAGTTGGAGAAGTGGCATACCGTTTAGCACTACCACCCTCATTGGAAGGAGTGCACAATGTATTCCACATATCCCAGCTACGACAATATGTGAACGACCCCAGTCACATACTGGATCACTCAGAGCTCACAGTTCATACTGATCTAACCTGTGAGCAACAACCCGTTGAGATCCTGGACCAAAAAGTAAAGGCGTTATGGAATAAGGAAGTAAACTTGGTCCGGGTGATGTGGAGAGAGGATTCACCACGAGAATCAACATGGGAACGTGCGTGCAAGATACCATTACCTCTTTGAAAATTAGTCCATATGTAATTGTAAATTTCGAGGACGAAATTTTTATAAGGAGGGTAGAATGTAACGACTCTAAAATCTTGTACGGAAATTTTACATATCCTTTAAGAATAAACATGAACTACATGTAATTTTATCGATATTTATTTTCTAGTTAGAGGGGATGCATCCACGTCCGGGTCACCGGCTGTTCCTCACCGGAGGAACTATCGTCCCGCTCGTGCTGCTGCCCGGGCCTAGGTTCATGCTTCTATCGCTGGAGGTATATATCACACTTCAATTTTTGTTAAACCTTGATTTCTTAATACCACTTTGTCTTAATATTGATTGTCTTGATATTTCTTGTAGACGCATGGCATCTCCATCCCAAGCGGGGGACTCGAGGCGAATCAGTCCCATAGGCTGAGGCCCGACAGAGCTAGGGGAGGCAGCTTTCCCCCTCTTCTTTACCCCTGATTATCGCTATACCGGAGATTATGCCGAGAGGTTTGGCCGGTATATGGGGGATGAAAGCCACCTCATGAAGAAGTATCCACTTCACGTTGAGTGGGGCAACCAGCACCGGTGCTCATTCGCTCTCTTCTGGGAGCAGGCTCGGGTATTAATATATATTTTCATTTGATTTATCCAATATATTTATTATTAACACTTGCAATTTAATAACATTATTTTTTTTTATTTGCAGTTGGATTACGATTTTCAGCCTGTACCTGACCCTGATCACCCTGAGAGGGTGCTCGATCTTCATGCTCTGTACCATAGACTGATGAAGAACATGCAATCAAAGGTCCGATACAATAGGAACGAGCTGAAGATCGACTGCTATTCCCTGTGGATGGTGACCCCCGAGGCAGAGAGAGCGGCTCTCCTACATACTCCGGCCTTTGCGAGAGTCAACGTAAATACATATCCTCTCTTGTGCCAATATTTCGACTCTTAGCGCAAAAAGGTTTGTATTTTAAATGTAATTTATTGTTTAGTATATAATTTATTTTTTTGTGTTGCTTAATTAGAAAACTAAATCTGAATGTGTTGTGCAGAAACAGGCGGATCAAAATAAAAAGAATAGAAAGTCAGCGAAGAGGGGTCGCCCCACTTGTACAGGTGGCTCGAGGAATATTACTCATGCCATGAAGGCATCAGTAAATTACAATAGATCTATTGTGATATAATGTAATATTAAGAGTTATTTTATAATATATAAATTTTTTGCGAATTGCAGGGAGCTCAGACCCTGGCGCAGGGTGGTACACCGAGCGTGCTGACCGCGTATCTTGTCGTCCACAGCACCTCGACAGATCCCGCCACGGGCGAGTTTCTATACCCCGACACCGCTACCTAGGAGTATTTCTTAAGTGTTAATATTTATTCAACCCCTATTTGAAATTTTTGTTTTGAAAAGTGTAGGGTTCCTAGGCACTCTAGTGAGGTCTCCCAAGCCATCAACCATGGCAATTACAAAAAATATGGTGCCTACAAACCCTAAACTACGGATCGATAACTAGATGTCTAGGCGAACAATGAACTAGTTAACACTTAACTAATGAGAAAACGGAAATACAACCTTTGTAGATCCGGTCCTCCACCTCCACGGCTACGCAACGAGGTCGTCTCCGCTGTCCAAATCAAATCCGGGCTCTAGAGTCGGCTTCGTCGGAGAATGGGCAAGCTAGGTCGTCGATGTCCATGCCGAAGATGATCTACGTCGAGGCATCGCTAGATCAAGCTCACAACTTCACCAAGTCATGAAACTTGTGAAGTAAACACACTCTACTACTTGGCAAGAGGTAGAGGATGAAGAAATAGGAGTTGGGTTAACTTTAGAATTGGATTTCTCACTCTAATTCATCAATCACCATTGATGAGGTAAGCTTTCTTCTTCAAGTTCAAGGAAGAAGAAGAAGGAAATATTATGATAAGTTAAAAGAAAAAGAAAAGAATAATCAAAACTTATCATGACTAAACCATGGTAAAGTGTAGAGATTGAACTAGGGTTAAAACAAATGGTTAGGTTAAGCATGAGATAAGAATGGTGGACAAAGTCAAAGGTTCATGAATCTTCAACTACAATCCAAAACAAGCCACCATTTTCCTCATTTCCTTTTCCAAAAAGAAAATAAATAAATAAATAAATAAATAGATAAATAAAGGAAATGAAACCCTAACCATTCTTTTAACCATGGTTTAAATCTTTGCACTTAACCAAGTAAATATGTATCATCAAACATGATACAATCAATTGCACAAAATCATATCGCATATGTAATGCGCACATCTGAGTGAGAAAATCCATCTTAAGTAAACCGATACTAGTTGATGCAAAGTAATATATCAAATATATAAATATGCATTAAATCATTAAATCAACACTTGATTCAATGATCCGGTTATGTCGCACACAACCGACTAGTATACAATATATCGGCTTATCGAATCAACGCTTGAATCGATAACTAGGTTATATCGCATACAACCATTCGATACATTTATCGCGAGAATAGAATACGGTATCACATACACGCATTATTCTCGGTCCCGCACATATCTCATATGCGCTCCTATTTCGTTTCGCTTGAGCCAGGAAACCTCTGTGTAGGACTCTAAAGACTCGTCAATACGCCGGCAGCGGATGATGATCATATCAAACATCCACAAGCCGCAAGCGGTCTGCTAAACGTAACGGCCACCCGGGTATTGAGCGATCTGAAGATCGACGAGCAAGCCCGCTCACACTCCAGTGAATCCGACCAGTAACACTACCGTACAGTCCGGTCTGATCGTCTGATATGTCGCATATCTCGCCTAGGGGTGGTAAACGTCAGACCCCAATAGCTCGATAAGTCGTGTCGATATGAGGTCTATAACTGTTCGAGAAACTACTGGTAACACTTACCAGTAAATCTCAGCAACCCTGGCCAGGGATTTCCTGTTATAGCCAATCGAACACTGCGCAACATCAACTCCCTATACCGGGAGAGACGAATCCCCTCCTATCGCTCATTGCCTCCATGTGACTCGGGACTGTACCCAAAAACCACCGTTTTGCACGCCCTCTTGGACGTGGTAAGATGGAAATCAAAGCACAGTGGGAACCACAAAAGACTCTATGACGATCTCGGGTCAACAGACTACTCTGTACCAGTGTCACCAGAGAACTGCCATCTGACGTGAGGTATAATACCATCTGGGAGTTCTCGGCGAGTCCGTCCAGTGTACCCAGTCTCTACTGAGCACCCGTATATCATCTCTGATGTCAAACACCAATGGATATGGGATCATCCATCGCCCATCTGTATGGGTCGAGAAGGTATACGCTAGTCTACTCTGGTATATCGATGCCCCGTCTCGATACACCCACGACTAGGGACTTTGAAGGATGTACTTATGGACTACCATGTCCCCACTAGTATGATCCGCATCATAGTCCAGGTAGTCAAGTACAGATCCTAAGGGCTTTACCAACATGTAACAGAGAGACAATCAGTGTACACGTTAAGGTAAAGTGTAACCAGATAGCATACTATCATGTCGAGCAAGAAAGTCATCCCTATATATGTCCCAGCATCCACTACAATATACATCCTATGTACAGTAATGGCCTATAGGGCATACATACAACTAACAATCTCCCACTTGCACTAGGGCCATCTGTAGCAGTGGTTGCAGTATCTCATACTCAACCATCCCATAAAAGTCTCTCTCTGGGAACAGGCCTTTGTGAGTGGATCCGCTGTGTTGTCCTCTGAGTCTACTCTCCTAACCTCGATCCCCTGGAGATAAACTATCTCCATGATCAGGTGATACTGCCTAAGAATATGTCTGGATCACTGATGGGACCGGCGTTCCTTGGCATAAGCCACAACTCCATTGTCTCACAATGGTAGGAACGTAGTTCATCTCATGAACTAATATACACCCAAACAGCCTCTTTGGTAGCATCTTAAGTAGCGATATATCCTGCCTTTATCATCTAGTATGTCACGGTATCCAGCTTGGAACTCTTCCAACATACCGTCCCTTTACTGAGGGTAAAGACAATGCCTGTGACTGACACTCAGTCGTCATTATCACCCTGGAACCCTTCCAGTGATTCTCCCCAGGATCGATTGACACCACCTCACTACATCTAGTGAGTTTCCTAACATCCATTTAGATCTATCTCATAGATCCAAAATCCAGGATTTAGTAGGTATCACTTTAATCCTATATGGAGAATCTTTGTGATAAGCGGAGATTGATCGAGCGTAGCATAAGAAACTCCTTTCTTATCAAGAGTATGTCATCCACGTACTCTACGAGGATCGTCACCATACTCCCTACTACCTTTTTGTATATACAAGGTTCATCTACCATTTTGATGATGTCAAACTCTTTGACTACTTCATCAAAACAGATGTTCCAACTCCGCGATGCCTGCTTTATCCTATATAAAGCATCTTGCACATGTTTCCGCTGCTCCCACTGTCTACGAAGCCCTCTGGCTGTGTACTTATAGACGCTCTCTTCTAAATCATCATTTAGAAAAGCAGTCAAGACACCCAACCACCAGATATCGCAGTCATGGTATGTAGCCGTGACAAGTAGGATCTGGATGGACTTAAGCATAGTTACTTGAAAAGGTTTCATCATTATCCACACCTGGTCGATGAAGAAAACCTTTAACAAGTCTAGCTTTGAAAGTCTCAACTTTTCCATGCACACCAAGTAATCTTCTCAAGATATACTTGCTCCTGATGGGGATTTAACCCTTCAGATATAGCAACTAAAGTCCATACTTTGTCGGTGTATAAGGATTCCATCTCAGATCACTAAACATCCAGCCATTCTTACAGAGTCTTACTCTCGATGGCCAGCTCGAAGCTAGTTGGGTCATCATCTCATGATGCAATCCTCGCTCCCACTGTCATAGAGAAACAGAAGTATCTCTCTGGTGGGTGAGGAACCCTACTAGATCGGCGGAGAGGCTGAGGTTCGTTGGTTTCTACTGAATCCTCTGGTTGTACCAAATCATCTGCTGTAGTTTGTACAGCTGGAACACTTCCAGTTCTACATAACAGACCTTGCCTCGAGCTTGTCCGGATTTTGCTTTTAGACATAGGCCGGACAACCCCAAATCTTAACTAGCTTAAGACATGGGCTCTTCCCATACCATATCATATATGAGGTGGTAGGCAACTGATTTGATTCGAACCCTATTCAATAGGTATGCAGCTTCTCAAGCGCATAACTCCCAAAAAGGAAATAGGTAACTCAGTAGTACTCATCATAGAGCACACCTTATCATATAGGGTGTTATTGCTCCGCCCCGATATACCATCGTGCTATGGTGTATTCAGAGGAGTAATGCTGAGAGAGAATCTCATTCTCCTTTTAGAATAGTCCAGTATTTCCGTGCTCAAGTATTCTCCTCCTTGATCTCATCAAAGGATATAATACTTATACCCGTATTTTGGTTCTCTACTTCTAACTTATATTCTGTGAATATCTCAAAAGGTTCGGACTTGTGTTTCAACAGGAACATAGGTCTGAATCTCGAAAGATTATCAGAGAACGTAATGAAGTATAAAGAACCGATCTTGGCATGTGTAGACAGGGGAGCTTACATACATCAACATGTATCATATCCCAAGAGTTCATTAACTCTTTCTCCGTTTACAGTAAACGGAGCTATGGTCATCTTATCTTTGCGACATGACCGGCGAGTTTCACAAGATGTAAATTCAAACTGATTTAAATATGCATCTATATGTAACTCTAGCTAGTCGGGTCACATTGATCTGACCTAGTCTACAATACCTCAAGAAGGATTCGTTCATTTCTGAACTCTTCCTCTTGTGTGTGTTCCGTATACTAAGAACTGTAGTTTGATTTAGAACTTCAACGCTTTTAGATAACGTGCCTGAACCGATCAACTTTTGATATAGGAAATGTTCAAAACATTATCCAACAATACAAAATTTTACCGTTTCTTTACTAATAAAGAGACAGATATGATTTTGTATATCAGGTTCGGTATCTAATAACATTCGTTCAGAATCAATATATTTGTAATACAGGGTGACAGTGACCAACAGACTTGGCTGCAACACTTGCCCCGTTTTCTGTCTCATGAAACTTATCACCCGATCTCAGTTCTCTACCTTTCTGTAGCCCTATGTAACAAGTTACATATCTGGGATCCTGATCTGGTATCACATACCCAGGACGTAAAGGATACTGAGAAACAGTTCTGTATAATGAACACACCCGAAGATGATGCATCAGCATGCACTCTCTTCGTTTGGGCGGCACGGGAAATCTGGTATTCCCCAATTTCCTGCTCTGTCTTATAACAATTATAAGTTGGAGCGGGACCAACGTTCCCCAGCTCAGTATAACAAGCGGGTTCGGTCAATAATCCGTTTTATTATCTTGATTAAGGCGTGATATGGTCGCTACCAGGAGAGAGAGAGAAGAAAACACTCAGCGTGCGCTCTTGCAAGAATAGATTGGTTATTATTTTATCTAATCAGGATGGCTCCCACTGCTTTTTATCAAATCTTCCTTCAAACCCTAAAAGGAAAGACTAGCCGGGATTAATTACACACTACAAGTTCGCCAATCTTTCAGCCAGGCCAGTGTCGGTACTTTGAGGGAGGTCCCCCGTGCTTTCGCACGAACCTAATTACTGTAAACCTCGTTTTCCCAGAGGCGTAACCCCGTTGACACCTTTCTAGACACCTACTTGATCGGTTAATTGTAATGTATAAAACTCTCCCAGGAGTAACTCTTACTCGCAGCGGGTATCGGGATCCAACTATCTCATAGAAGGTATGCAATCTCATTGCAAATTTCAACACTTGAAATTCCCGATAATGTTTTGCCCCTAGCACCTATGACCTTGGCTAAGGTCAACAAATCATAAGCACTAGTCAAGTTCTACCCGTCATTTCGTGATTAATTAGACCCACCCACATGACCCTTGGCTAAGGTCAACAAAGCCACATGACTGTCCTAACTAATCGCATCATATGCGGTGTAGGAAGACATCACTTAGCTACCATACACTACGCCTCGGCTAAGGTCGACAAACGTAGCACGAATACTAAGTACTCTACTTCCTAAAATGACTGAGGGCTACGACAGGTTTTTCTGAAAACCTATTGCGTAATGAACTTGATATCGTTGTAGAATCAAATGATTTTAAAATGGAGTGTTTTTGAGGCTTTTCTAGTTTTGCTAAAGGAGTCATTCCCGGTGAAGGGATCGTCGGTCCTTTCCTCGTCGAATGAGGTGCGGGATATATCATATATATCACTGTGCAAAGCAAAAACACTTAAAAGCAATCAAAAGACAAACCGAGTGTGTAGCATCTGCCAGTTATTGCTAAAGGAGTCACTCCCGGTGAAGGGATCTCGGTCCTTTCCTCATCGAATAAGGTGCAGGATATATCACATATACCGCTATGCAAAGCAAGAACTGTAGCTACCTGTTTTATTTTGAAATTCGATTCTACAACATCTTCGGTTTCTTTTATTTCATTAATCACATTAATGAAGTCCCATCAATTATGTACCTAATCATCACAGATAAATACGACGTACACTTATGCCATCCGCATTCGCCTCGATGTCCTCTCATGCACCGTTAGGTTAGGTAACTAACGACAGAGCAGGGCAGGGCTAGCGCGGGTGTAAAACATAAGCAACGTCTATATAATATATCATATATACTATATACTGTATCTATCAAAGAACATCACATGATCACATCACAAATATCGCAGCAGAAGAAACATATGAAATATTGGATATACTAGGACGTCCGTGTTTTCAATACGAGCCAGTATAAAACACGGATTCCACGGTCGTGATGAATAGCCAAACCCACACCCCTAGACCCCTACGAGAGCGGCAAGCAACCCTACCAATTCTAGAGTTAGGAGACCCGGACTCGACTCCTCGAGTTGGCCTCCCACTGGACCCCAGAACCCGGTTACTTATGCTCCCCTCCTTGGGTCTATCCTAGTGCGGAAAAGTAAATAATATACAAAAGATGACTACTTCCGCAACCTGGAAGCGCCCCAATAAAAGAATATTACATACAAGTTTTTACATGAATGAAAATGAAAAACACTCATCTCACATAAAAAACCCCGGCTATTCAAACACGACGATCCAATATAACATATCCAGCAACACATAACATCACATGTCATCAACGTAAGTAAATATGCGCATCCCAATTGTCGTTGACATATAGCAACGAAACCGGCGATATCACATATTACACTTACGGTCACAGAAAAGAAAGTGTAAAACTACAACAGTTGGAATCCGCAACCACCTCAGACATCACATGCCTGACCAAATGAATCACTTAGACATCGCATGCCTAACAATTATAAACCCCGCATTTTAGTCTCAAAATCGAAAACACTTTTCAATATCAAGTCGGGCAATTCAACAAGATTCCCGACATCCTGATCGAATGCTCGTCGCAAACTTCAGTAGACGGCCGCACCCCCGATACCGTCGACGAAGTGCACCAAGGCGGAACACCGCTACCGCGAGCACCCGAACGGATGCTTTCGGCGACGGGGTTCTCCTACAGTCACTTGGTCTGGGCTATGGAGTGAGGCTGTCTATTAAGTTTACCCGGCGAGTATCCGCGTACGCTACGTGATTGCGACGGACTTTTGATCACATCAAAATTCCGTGGCAACCGATCAAGTGAGACTAAATTGCTACGTTTATAATATTCATTCAGTTATCATATAACTTTTGTGAATTCCAATTATTGTATCCCATTCCAGATAAACAGAAAATGTTAAACTTTCCGATCGAACAATCGAACACCCAAGTTTTCCCGATAAAGATCAACACATGAAACTAGTCTAACAACATTCAGTTCGTACCTCAGTACCAACGGTCCAGCCGTAGAAGGGTCAAGCCAACGCCTCACATGTGGCACGCCGTACTGCCCCAAACCCGAAGGTTCAAAGGGCAGTTCAAGACGGTCACATAATCGAGTTAAGGTTTGTTGTCTTCTAGAGGGACCATCGCGTTACTTGCACTACTTAGAACGTCGTTAAACTTCGGAAAAATCCAACACTTGGAAATTTCCCGACAGGGGAAAATTTGGGTATTTATATCCGGTCGAACTTTTTAACATATTCTAAGATTTATCCGGAAAGCCAAACAGACAAAATTTGATACCCCGATCGAAACACCGAATCCCCAAAACAACTGCAGAAATATCAACTGTGGAATAAGTTTTAAATATTCCCAGAAAACTCAGCATAAAATAATAGGAATTACTGTGCAGAGCAGGTACGATGACGTCACCAATGTAGCGCGGAACCGCCGCATAAGCAGTGCTTATGCCGCGGTTCCGCCGCCGTTCAAACGAATTACTCACCTGAGTTTGCACCGTAATTCTTAGTTTTATTTTATGTATTTTCTAGAAATTTTTAATTCACAAAAATCCGC
This sequence comes from Agapanthus africanus, assembly GCA_030015575.1. NCBI lineage: Eukaryota > Viridiplantae > Streptophyta > Magnoliopsida > Asparagales > Amaryllidaceae > Agapanthus > Agapanthus africanus. Next base: position 58,070,476 of record CM057348.1, read on the forward strand.
ATTTTAGGAAAAAGTCCAGAGAGCAATATTGGTTCGGGGTTTCGGGTTCGTTCGGACTTCAATTTCCGTCTGGACTTCGCCTAATGCTCTAGCTTAGCTCTGATACCACTGTAGGGTTCCTAGGCACTCTAGTGAGGTCTCCCAAGCCATCAACCATGGCAATTACAAAAAATATGGTGCCTACAAACCCTAAACTACGGATCGATAACTAGATGTCTAGGCGAACAATGAACTAGTTAACACTTAACTAATGAGAAAACGGAAATACAACCTTTGTAGATCCGGTCCTCCACCTCCACGGCTCCGCAACGAGGTCGTCTCCGCTGTCCAAATCAAATCCGGGCTCTAGAGTCGGCTTCGTCGGAGAATGGGCAAGCTAGGTCGTCGATGTCCATGCCGAAGATGATCTACGTCGAGGCATCGCTAGATCAAGCTCACAACTTCACCAAGTCATGAAACTTGTGAAGTAAACACACTCTACTACTTGGCAAGAGGTAGAGGATGAAGAAATAGGAGTTGGGTTAACTTTAGAATTGGATTTCTCACTCTAATTCATCAATCACCATTGATGAGGTAAGCTTTCTTCTTCAAGTTCAAGGAAGAAGAAGAAGGAAATATTATGATAAGTTAAAAGAAAAAGAAAAGAATAATCAAAACTTATCATGACTAAACCATGGTAAAGTGTAGAGATTGAACTAGGGTTAAAACAAATGGTTAGGTTAAGCATGAGATAAGAATGGTGGACAAAGTCAAAGGTTCATGAATCTTCAACTACAATCCAAAACAAGCCACCATTTTCCTCATTTCCTTTTCCAAAAAGAAAATAAATAAATAAATAGATAAATAAAGGAAATGAAACCCTAACCATTCTTTTAACCATGGTTTAAATCTTTGCACTTAACCAAGTAAATATGTATCATCAAACATGATACAATCAATTGCACAAAATCATATCGCATATGTAATGCGCACATCTGAGTGAGAAAATCCATCTTAAGTAAACCGATACTAGTTGATGCAAAGTAATATATCAAATATATAAATATGCATTAAATCATTAAATCAACACTTGATTCAATGATCCGGTTATGTCGCACACAACCGACTAGTATACAATATATCGGCTTATCGAATCAACGCTTGAATCGATAACTAGGTTATATCGCATACAACCATTCGATACATTTATCGCGAGAATAGAATACGGTATCACATACACGCATTATTCTCGGTCCCGCACATATCTCATATGCGCTCCTATTTCGTTTCGCTTGAGCCAGGAAACCTCTGTGTAGGACTCTAAAGACTCGTCAATACGCCGGCAGCGGATGATGATCATATCAAACATCCACAAGCCGCAAGCGGTCTGCTAAACGTAACGGCCACCCGGGTATTGAGCGATCTGAAGATCGACGAGCAAGCCCGCTCACACTCCAGTGAATCCGACCAGTAACACTACCGTACAGTCCGGTCTGATCGTCTGATATGTCGCATATCTCGCCTAGGGGTGGTAAACGTCAGACCCCAATAGCTCGATAAGTCGTGTCGATATGAGGTCTATAACTGTTCGAGAAACTACTGGTAACACTTACCAGTAAATCTCAGCAACCCTGGCCAGGGATTTCCTGTTATAGCCAATCGAACACTGCGCAACATCAACTCCCTATACCGGGAGAGACGAATCCCCTCCTATCGCTCATTGCCTCCATGTGACTCGGGACTGTACCCAAAAACCACCGTTTTGCACGCCCTCTTGGACGTGGTAAGATGGAAATCAAAGCACAGTGGGAACCACAAAAGACTCTATGACGATCTCGGGTCAACAGACTACTCTGTACCAGTGTCACCAGAGAACTGCCATCTGACGTGAGGTATAATACCATCTGGGAGTTTTCAGCGAGTCCGTCCAGTGTACCCAGTCTCTACTGAGCACCCGTATATCATCTCTGATGTCAAACACCAATGGATATGGGATCATCCATCGCCCATCTGTATGGGTCGAGAAGGTATACGCTAGTCTACTCTGGTATATCGATGCCCCGTCTCGATACACCCACGACTAGGGACTTTGAAGGATGTACTTATGGACTACCATGTCCCCACTAGTATGATCCGCATCATAGTCCAGGTAGTCAAGTACAGATCCTAAGGGCTTTACCAACATGTAACAGAGAGACAATCAGTGTACACGTTAAGGTAAAGTGTAACCAGATAGCATACTATCATGTCGAGCAAGAAAGTCATCCCTATATATGTCCCAGCATCCACTACAATATACATCCTATGTACAGTAATGGCCTCTAGGGCATACATACAACTAACAAAAAGTTCAAATTTAAATGATATACTTATATTTTACTGGTTAATATGGGTGTAGGAGCGGGTGGTTGAGCAGGCGGAGGTATCAGGGATCGATTTTACTGGACAGAATGATCCGATGCTCCTGACCCCAATCCTAAACGCCACACACGGAGGGCACCACAGAGGTTGAGAGAGAGGCCGGGGACTGGGTCCTAGCGGGGCCTATATGAGGTTGGACTCCACTCCGGCGGTTACTTTCTCTATCTCCCGTGAGCGACGTCTAGAGCAAGATGTTTCCACCTTGAAGGCCACCGTCCAGGAGTTGAAGAAGATGATGGTATGTATACTACTTAATAGTAAAATATTATATCATATTATAGATAGCAACATATCCAATATTAGTACGTAGCCTGAGCTTATTTGGTTGTAGACTTAGCTTTGATTAATCATACATACATATAACTGTCTAATTAAAATAAACTACAGTTTTCAAAACTAGATATCCAAACGGGGCCTAAGTCCCTAAGTATTCATTGATTGGGGTTTCGCAATAACCTGATAATGATATGAATTAGACTAATACACAGTTCTTACTCGTTTATTACACACAAAACTGAACAGGCGCGATGGGGTACTTCGGCTGCGGCTCCACATGCATCTCCTTCGGCTGCGGCTCCGCAAGCCACTACCTCGGCTGCGGTTGCGCAGACCACTCCTACAGCTCCATAGTCCACTCAGACTTCCGCACAGTCCGCATTGGTCGAGTTGTTGACTTAGGGTTTATCTGAGGAGCAGATACGCAAGATTACGGCGATTATCAGAGGTGGAGCTGGACCGAGCTAGGATAGCTTTTTTATTTTTATATTTTAAGCATGTATATACTTATATGATACATATTGTATATATTTTGGACGATATTGGTGGTGTATGCATGTTTTGCTTGTTGATTTTTATATTTAAGATTGATATCATATTTTGCTTATTGATTTCTTTTATATATTATGCGTGAGATGATTATGAATACTGCGGTATATATTCTGCTTGTTGATTTCATTCATATATGATGTATATATTATTGTGCGCGGGGCGAGGAAAAAACAGACAGCCCTTTTTTATTAATAAAAACCTGATAATTTATCCCTACGGATTAATCCGTAGGTGTAACAACCCTAATTTTCTTATATACTTTTTCCTATACAAATTTTTAAATTAATTTTTCAAAAATCCATAAAGGGGTATTTATTACCTAAGCATAAGACTTAAGTAATTAATTAGCAATTTAATCACAAGAAAAAGCTTGTAGCTCATTGGTAATACCTTGCACTGCTGAACCAAGCCACCAGAGTTCAAATACCATACCCCACATTATTTTTAATATTATTTTGTTTTAAATTCTTTGGAAGCCCAACAGTGCACACACCATAACTCCCAAAACTTGAACTGAACTTCAAAAACTAAATATACCAGTACTTACCCCACGAGACCCCCACCTCCTCGACCCCCGACTCGGGCCGGCGCCGCCGGCCGGACTGGGCCGGATGGCCGAGTCCCCAACAGTGAAGTTGTGTCTCTTCACCTACCCTACCCCCTGTATACTCCAAATTAATGGATCGGTTCCCGAGACTTCAATATACCCTATTTACTACGATTTTTAATGATTTTCTTATATTTTTATAAAAAAATTTATCAAAAACCCTTTACCTACCCTACCCCTAGCCTACCCTATAAATACACCCCCTACCCTCTACTCTCTCATCCCAAAATCCTGAGCCCACTCTCTCAAAATCTTCTCAAGAGTTGTGTATTTTGAAAACAAGTTCGCGGCGAAGCTCCGACGAAATTCCGGCGACGTTTTGAGGAACAACCGGCGATGAAGCAACGCCTCGAAAACCCCTTTAGTCCCCCCTCACTCCTGTGCTTAATCGAAACCCGTAAGTCCCATTCTATCCTTCTTTCTTATTATCTAAAATACGAAATTACAAAACCCGACGGAATCGGAACAAATCCGATTTCCGATTCGGTTTTCTATAAAATTTCACTTCTCACCAATACATTCATGCTTAAACATCGTTATGTTGACTATTAAACATTTAACAAACAATTTGAACGTGTTTCATCATATGAAATGATAGCGTTCTCAAATTATCGTATTTTTCACTTAAATACCATAATGTTTCGATTTCACATTTAACCCCCTTAACCTTGCTATACATTTAAAATAGAACACGAGATAATGACCTACCTCCTCACACACGCATATACAACCTAAAACGATATCGTTAAAAACTTAGAATACGATAAAACAATACTTTCATTTAAATACCATATTCTTAATAAAACCATTCCTAAAAGTTTTAGCTTTGATACACTTTTAAATAAATACCTCTTATTAAGAAAACACGATAAGTTGTGGATATCGATCATTTATCTAAACCTGACTTTGTAGTATCTAGGCTAGGCAAGTGAGAAAGGTAACTTTAAAAGGCCCGTCTCACAGTGATTCGTGAGCGGGTCCCTCCTTTCCTCATTTGTACTTACCTGGCCATAATTGGCGGTAAAGAGGCGATTTAAGGCATCTAACGACTTGTCGTTTAGACCATTTAGAAATAGACTAGTTGACTTAGGAAACCCTAGAATCTAAAATACGGAAAATTGACATTTTTACAAATAAATACATTTTACTTTATAAAACCGTTTTCTAAAGGATTAGTATTTACAATCTTTTCAAAGCGCCGCTACAACCCATTTTTGGGGAACCCGTTCGGGATGGTTCGGATTATCCACATCCTCGGGTATAGTAGTGCGAGATTCAGACCTCCGCAAGGAGCATTCGATCTCGAAAGGTTTAAAATACGACATCTTAAGAAAATGAGATTTTTGGAATATAAAATATTTATTAAAATTATTTTTGTATAAATATATGTATATTTATCATTTAAATATCTATTTTATTATAATATAAATATTCTACCTTTTTCTAAAAATCACAAGAATAAATTTTACACTAAAATACCATGAAATTCAAATAAATCAATATTACAGATAGATACCTTTATTTATAAAAAAACACTAGAATATTTTCACTAGAAATGTCACAATATAAAATCCACCCTCATTACAACTCTAAAGACGAGTAACAAATACTTGAGGTGTATTTTGAAAAGTATATAAAAGTGTTTTTACATAAAAAAAAACCCTCAAGTTTTATAAATTATCCTAAAGACCCTAGCAATTATAAGACTTCGATTTACATTTCTGATTGTCTGACTCGGGTTTGAGTCTGATTAATCTGACTTGAATATAATTCAAGTCAATCTATAATCTACAAGATTCCAATTCAATATGAACGCATGAATCCATGAATCCAATTATCAATTTATACAACTTGACTGAACCGAACCATGGATATATATATTCCTTTTACATGATTCTCAGTTATTCCATTTAAATGACTCTACAGTTATATCCGTTTACCGATATCATGGTTTCGGTCAGTCAATCAATTATACACTCAATTCAATTTACAGTACAAAACAATACAATCAAAACACTGCGGGGTTTAAGGGGTAGACTAGTACGGAATATATTAAAGGTGGCACGAGGTGGTCACTTAAGACGTAATTACATCCATGCCGTTGTTCCGTGGTATTATTGACGGAGCCTTGTACTACAGGTTACCAAGATCCCCGGTGTAACTGGGACTCCCCTCGTATACACTGGCATCTTCTGTACCAGGCTACAAACAACAGCGTTAATACAACATTACAATATTATAATACAACATTAAAAGCTACTCTCTCTCTCTCTCTCTTACTCTCTGTATATTTCTCCCTTATCTTTGGGACTTACCGAGCGACCTGTTCGCTGACGACATTCTATTTCTTTCTTCTTTGAATGTCGTCAGGTGATTCGGACCCGACAGAGATCGAGCCATCTGTAGAAGATTTAGAGTAGTTTGCCGAAGGCCCTGCACTTTAGTTTCATTGTACACTTTTCTTTTCAGTACTTTTCATTTCCTGTTATGCCACTGTTTAGACATCTTTTATTTCAGTTGTATTTCCTTTCATGTATTGTACAAAAGAATGTTAATGAATAAAAGTTGTTGTTGTCTCTTGTGTATTTATTTTATATTGCTTAGATACGCTTAGCGTATGTACTTCTGAGTATATACGTAGCGGACCTCGTCGCGTCCCCTTCGCCGTACACTGGGAAGCGGGGCGTGACAGGTTTTTTTGGCGGCCTATGTAGGTCAGAGCTGTATGAAACCCTATCATGCAGTTCTGTTCTGCGTGAACAACCTAAGCAATATAACACAAGAACCAGCAATTAAAACATTCTTTACAATTCATGTTCCATGAATCTTGCAATTTCGTATTCCTTGAATCTTATCATTTCATGTACTTGAATCTGTCTTAACCCAAATTTTTCTTCAGGGTTATGGATTCCCCGAACAACACCAGCACCAATGTCAACAACACACCTCCACCTCCAGCACTACCTCTCACACCAGCTGTTCCTGCGCTACCCACCGAGCAAACAGTGCTACTTGAGGCGATCCGCAGCCTTCTTGAGGGACAACAATAACTCCTGAACCGTCCCGAGACTGATGCACCGGGGGTAAAGCAATTCAGGGCTTTACATCCCAAGCAGTTCTCCAGAAAGGGAAGCACACTTGAAGCTGAGGAATGGGCACAAAGCATAGAAGATGATCTGGCAGCAGCTCAAGTGCCAGACATAGCTTGGGTCCGTGTGGCGAAACTACAGCTCACGGACAATGCTCGCAACTGGTGGAAGGCGGAAGAAAGATGTATTGTACAGCCTATTGAATGGAAGACTTTTCGTGAGAAGTTCGACGCGAAATACTTCCCTGTGACTGCCAGGTTTGTCATGGAGCAGCAGTTCATTCATCTACAACAAGGTTCGATGTGGGACAAATCAGTAGATGAATATGACGCTGAATTCACCATGCTAAGTCGGTAAGATATGTCACAGTATTTCAAATTTCTAAAATATCACATACTACACAGCTAACATAATCCTTAAACAGATTTGCAGCACACCTGATACCGACGGATGAGATCAAAGCCCGTCGATTTCAACAAGGTTTGGACACGGAAATCCAAGCTGCACTAGCCACAGGGAAATTTCCGACTCACGAGGATGCTCTGGAAGCTGCCCGCCGTTATGGAGCAGTGATAAAGGCTAGGGGCAGATCTCAATCTGCAGGAGTGAAACGCCCTGCCACTCAAATGGCAGGAGGGGCCTCTTCAAGGCCAGTTGTTGAACTCAGAAGACTGGAAGAAGTCAAGGATCGGCCAAGACCGGATTTTTGCTTTTATTGCAAGAGGGAAGGACACTTGTGGAAGGACTGTAGGCGCGCAAAAGGCCTATTCTTGGTTTATGGCACGTCCAATCACGGAATTGGAAACTGTCCTTATAGACGCAACCCAGCATACACACCCGTCAACTACCCGCAGCAGCCAGCTATCCAGGCTCCTGCAACTCGTCCTGCACTCCCAGCACCACCTCCACGTGGATTCCCTGCTCAGCCAAATCGCCAATTCCATCAGGCACTGAGAAACATGCCTCGGGTACAGGGGAATATGCCTCCAGCTAGGAGGAACATGCCGAGATGCCAGGCTTACAATTTGGCGGCCGTAGAAGCTGATACGGTTGGTCAGGATAACCCTGGTAATTCTCTTCAACCTTTTCACACCCTTGCATCACTTTGTCATTCTTTACACACTCTCACCAAAATTTTCTTGAATCTGTTACACTTTCCTTTTACAAATTTTGAGGACGAAATTTTTATAAGGAGGGTAGAATGTAACAACCCTAATTTTCTTATATACTTTTTCCTATACAAATTTTTAAACTAATTTTTCAAAAATCCATAAAGGGGTATTTATTGCCCGAGCACAAGACTTAAGTAATTAATTAGCAATTTAATTACAAGAAAGAGCTTGTAGCTCATTCGTAATACCTTGCACTGCTGAACCAAGCCACCAGAGTTCAAATCCCATACCCCACATTATTTTTAATATTATTTTGTTTTAAATTCTTTGGAAGCCCAACAGTGCACACACCATAACTCCCAAAACTAGAACTGAACTTCAAAAACTAAATATACCAGTGCTTACCCCACGAGACCCCCCACCTCCTCGACCCCCGACTCGGCCTGACTCGGGCCGGCGCCGCCGGCCGGACGGCCGAGTCCCCAACAGTGAAGTTGTGTCTCTTCACCTACCCTACCCCCTGTATACTCCAAATTAATGGATCGGTTCCCGAGACTTCAATATACCCTATTTACTACGATTTTTAATGATTTTCTCACATTTTTATAATTTTTTTATCAAAAACCCTTCACCTACCCTACCTCTAGCCTACCCTATAAATACACCCCCTACTCTCTACCCTCTCATCCCAAAATCCTGAGCTCACTCTCTCAAAATCTTTTCAAGAGTTGTGTACTTTGAAAACAAGTTCGTGGCGAAGCTCCGACGAAATTCCGGCGGAAATTCTGGAGACGTTTTGAGGAACAACCGGCGACGAAGCAACGCCTCGACAACCCCTTTAGTCCCCCCTCACTCTTGTGCTTAATCGAAACCCGTAAGTCCCATTCTATCCTTCTTTCTTATTCTCTAAAATACGAAATTACAAAACCCGACGGAATCGGAACAAATCCGATTTCCGATTCGGTTTTCTATAAAATTTCACTTCTCACCATTACATTCATGCTTAAACATCTTTATATTGACTATTAAACATTTAACAGACAATTTGAACAAGTTTCATCACATGAAATGATAGCGTTCTCAAATTATCGTATTTTTCACTTAAATACCACAATTTTTCGATTTCACATTTAACCCCCTTAACCTTGCTATACATTTAAAGTAGAACACGAGATAATGACCTACCTCCACACACACGCATATACAACCTAAAACAATATCGTTAAAAACTTAGAATACGATAAAACAATATTTTCATTTAAATACCATATTCTTAATAAAACCATTCCTAAAAGTTTTAGCTTTGATACACTTTTAAATAAATACCTCTTATTAGGAAAATACGTTAAGTTGTGGACATCGATTGTTTATCTAAACCTGAATTTGTGGTGTCTAGGCTAGGCAAGTGAGAAAGGTAACTTTAAAAGGCCTGTCTCACGGTGATTCGTGAGCGGATCCCTCCTTTCCTCATTTGTACTTACCTGGCCACAATTGACGGTGAAGAGGTGATTTGAGGCATCTAACAACTTGTCGTTTAGACCATTTAGAAATAGGCTAGTTGACTTAGGAAACCCTAGAATCTAAAATACGGAAAATTGACATTTTTACAAATAAATACCTTTTATTTTATAAAACCGTTTTCTAAAGGATTAGTGTTTACAATCTTTGCAAAGCGCCGCTACAACCCATTTTTGGGGAACCCGTTCGGGATGGTGCGGATTATCGCACATTCTCGGGTATAGTAGTGCGAGATTCAGACCTTCGCAAGGAGCATTCGGTCTCGAAAGGTTTAAAATACATCTTAAGAAAATGAGATTTTTGGAATATAAAATATTTATTAAAATTATTTTTGTATAAATATATGTATATTTATCATTTAAATATCTATTTTATTATAATATAAATATTCCACCTTTTTCTAAAAATCACAAGAATAAATTTTACACTAAAATACCATGAACTTCAAATAAATCAATATTACAGATAGATACCTTTATTTATAAAAAAAACCAGGATATTTTCACTAGAAATGTCAAAATATAAAATTCACCCTCATTACAACTCTAAAGACGAGTAACAAATACTTGAGGTGTATTTTTAAAAGTATATAAAAGTGTTTTTACATAAAACCCCCTCAAGTTTTATAAAATACCCTAAGGACCCTAGCAATTATAAGACTTCGATTTACATTTCTGATTGTCTGACTCGGGCTTGAGTCTGATTAATCTGACTTGAATATGATTCAAGTCAATCTATAATCTACAAGATTCCAATTCAATATGAACATATGAATCTATGAATCCAATTATCAATTTATACAACTTGACTGAACCGAACCATGGATATATATATTCCTTTTACATGATTCTCAGTTATTCTATTTACATGACTCTACAGTTATATCTGTTTACCGATATCATGGTTTCGGTCAGTCAATCAATTATACACTCAATTTAATTTACAGTACAAAACAATACAATCAAAACACTGCGGGGTTTAAGGAGTAGACTGGTACGGAATATGTTAAAGGTGGCACAAGGTGGTCACTTAAGACGTAATTACATCCATGCTGTTGTTCCATGGTATTATCGACGGAGCCTTGTACTACAGGTTACCAAGGTCCCCGGTATAAGTGGGACTCCCCTCGTATACGCTGGCATCTTCTGTACCAGGCTACAAATAACAGCGTTAATACAACATTACAATATTATAATACAACATTAAAAGCTACTCTCTCTCTCTCTATTACTCTCTGTCTATTTCTCCCTTATCTTTGGGACTTACCGAGCGACCTGTTCGCTAACGACATTCTATTTCTTTCTTCTTTGAATGTCGTCAGGTGATTCGGACCCGGCAGAGATCGAGCCATCTGTAGAAGACTTGGAGCAGTTTGCCGAAGACCCTGCACTTTAGTTTCATTGTACACTTTTCTTTTCAGTACTTTTCATTTCCTGTTATGCCACTGTTTAGGTATCTTTTATTTCAGTTGTATTTCCTTTCATGCATTGTACAAAAGAATGTTAATGAATAAAAGTTGTTGTTGTCTCTTGTGTATTTATTTTATATTGCTTAGATACGCTTAGCGTATGTACTTCTGAGTATATACGTAGCGGACCTCGTCGCGTTCCCTTCGCCGTACACTGGGAAGCGGGGCATGACAATACGGCCAAATGTTACACCTACAGATTAATCCGCAGGGGAAATTTTGCCCCTACACATTTATCTGTAGGGACAAAATATCAGGATACCTAGTATTTTGCCCCTATAGACTCGGTAACAGGTGTTAGACTTGTCCCTGCGGCTTAATTCGTAGGGGCAGAAACTTTGCCCCTACGCATTTATCCGTAGGGACAAAATATCAAGATACATAATATTTTTCCCCTACACATTTATCCCTACACATTTATTCGTAGGGGCATAAAGATGAACCTACAGAGGGATATATCTGGCCCTACGCATTACTCCGTAGGGGCATGTATTTGCCCCCACGGAGTTATCCGGAGGAGCAACTATTTTATTTTATAAACCGATAAATTAAATAAATATTTTGTCCCTACGGATTAATCCGTAGGGACATATGGACCTACACATTAATCCGTAGGGGCAATTAGTACTCTGTAGGGGCATGTTTGAGGCAAAGACTTGCACCTGCGGCGTGTGCACCTACGGTGTATTTTTGTGCCCCTACGAATATAACCATAGGGGCAGTGGTTTGCTCCTACGACTTTATCCATAGGGGAAACCCCTATTTGTAGTAGTGATTTGATCTCGAAAAGATTTAAATACGGTTTTTAAGAAATACGAATTTTCTAAATAAAATAAAATTATTTTTAAAATTAAAATTATATAAAATTATAAATCCATATTTTCAAAATATAATAAATCTGTATTTTTCAAAAAATGAAAAGATTAACAAATGACAATAAAATACTATCAAGATACCAAAAAGGCACGTTTTTCAATAAAATACCATGAACTTTCCAAGCTAAGTAATTATCACTAAAATACCCTAAATATTTAAAATCCGTGTTCATGAAAACCTAAGTAATACTAATCATCCTCGAGATTTACTTTTTAACTATATTAAAATATTTTTCATAAAACATCCTCGAAATATATAAAACAATATTTAAGAACTTTAGTAAATATAGGTTTAAGCGGGATCAATTCTTTTGAGCCCCAGGAAGACGAAGAAAGTGAGTGCTTGCCTATTTTAGCTAGACAATTTAACGGGGTTATCAATGGTAATTGTCTTAGAAAAAGACGCAAATCCCGACGTCCATGTGCAGCAGTTACCGATAATTTCCAAACCTAATTCAAGAGCTAAATATGTTTACAAGTGTCTGACTCAGTCTGAGTCCAATTCAAACCTGAATCCAAAATCAAACATGAATACTTGATCATGAACATGAATACTTGAAATCAAACATCAATATCAAACATGTATACTTGACTTGACTTGACCGAACCATACTTATAACTTGACATGACTACTTGAATACTTGACTACATCATGAACATGAATACTTGAATATTTTGTATCCATGGTTTCGGTAAGACTTGTAAATATAATCTATGCAATACATTACGCGGGGATAAAGGGGTAGATTGGTACGAAACGTACATCGTGGCATGAGAGATCACTTAAAAGACACCTACATGAATTCATGTGTCGTTGTTCCATGGGTTATGACGGGGCCTTGTACTACATGTTACCATAGTCCACGGGGTAAGATAGACTCCTCTCATATACATGAATACCTTCTTTATTAAGCTACAAACAACCATGTTATAATAACTATAATATATCAGCAATCAATCATATACAACTTACCTGTTCATTTCACATTACTCCTTATATTCTCTTTCTTCTTTTGGGACTTATCGAGCGCTAGTTCGCTAACGACATTCCTTTCTATTTCTTACTTTGAAATGTTCGTCAGGAGGACAGGACTCTCAGGAGATCGAGCCTAACCAAGAGGACTTGGACCAGCTTGCGGCATAGCCTGACTTCTAGTTCTTTGTACTTACTTTCCTGTATGCCATTGTTTAGGCACTACTTATTATCATTGTATCTTTTCATTTTCAAACAGTTGTATGTAAAGATGAATGTAAATAAAGTTGCTGTTTTATTTTAATACTCTTGTCATTCTTATACATTTTTATATATTGCTTAATTACGCTTAGCGTATTTATTTCTGAGTAAATACGTTACGACCTACCACGTCACCGTTTCCGTCTACTGGAAAGCGGGGTGTGGCACCTTCTCTTTCAAACCCCCACTCTTCTTAAACCCAACCCTAAGCTGCACCACTACTGCAGCTGCCACCACAACCCCGCCACCGCGATCATCATCTTGAACCACCACCTCACTGCAACCCTACTCCGAGTACATCACCACCTTATCTCAAACACCTACACCCCCACTGCCCCATCGCTGTTGACCAACTTCGCTGCCGGCATAGTCTCGACCCCTTCTCACCGCACCATCATCGTCGAAGAGCTCCGTCCTCCACTTTCGAGCACCACCAACACTCCGAGCAACTAAACGGAGCCCTTACACCACCCACAGCCGCCGCCACCGCCTCCACCTTCGAGGCCACCTCCAGCACCACCGAACTCCTCTCATCTTCGAGGCCACCGCCAACCCACAGCACCGAGCACCTCCCCCTGCACAACCTCAGAAACCCATCAAGCCAAGGTCGAGCTTTGTTCAAGTCGAACCCGATCCTCGACGAACCAAGGACGTTGCCGTCATAATCATCACTATCGTGTTATTAACATTGATGTGTTGTTGCCATCATCATCGTCGCTGCCATGGAGCCACTGCACAGAGATCAAAACCCGAACTCCACCTTCAAACAAAGCCTTGATCTTTTCATTGAGCACTTGCATCCATCGCCAAAATCCGCTATTCCAGTCGCCTTCATGGCCGTCTAAGCCGTGGTTTCGGTCTTTGTAGCCGTCACGGTTGTCAACGCAGTCACCGTCGTAGTACCGCACATGTCCGTCATAGCCCGGATCGCGCACGAGTCTCGCGTCGCGCTGTGCCCGATTCCGCAACGTTCGTATCCATCTCGTGTGTCGAGGCGATCTCCGCATTCGTGTCGCTTCCAAATCAGCGACCGAAGGCAAGTGAACCCCTCGCTTGCTTTACATGCTTTAAGATATTAGTTTGTCAAGTTTACCGTAATTATCGTTACATTCTAATGTACGACCGTATTTATTTGATCATATTGAGTGGAACACATTCGGGTTTAATAATACCTTTCTAATACCGTGTAGAAATTGTAGTGATTAAAACACATTTTAATTAATTGGATAAAACCGATGTTTCAATCGTGACATGTATATAATGCAAGAATGTTCGATGCAAACCCTAAACCAAAACCTAAATAAAAATAACGGAACTTGTGATCGATAAGTCCCTTTACTGTTTATGAATATCATGTAGAAATTTGAATGTAAAATAACGTTGTTTCGCACAAGAAACGACGTCCCCAAAAGGCGACGTCAAAACTGGAATTTACTAAACCTGTCACCGTATTAAATTCAAAATAAATTGTATATAAATCATATCATAGCGTTACAGGGCTCGTATCGAAACCAATGGAATAATCTACATCTCTTTATAAATAGTTACTGGATATTAACATGTTATGCTAATGAAAATGGGATAGAAATACGCCTCTGGACTGCAGTCCAGAGCAGTAATTTCTATCGATACCTAATTTGAGAGACCTATACATCCATATACACATCTGAAAATATGTGGAGACCCATACCATTGCGTAGATTGTAACAACCCTAAATTTCCTATACAAAATTTTTCAAATATTTTTTTTCAAAAATCCACAAAGGGGTATTTTAGCCTGAGCACAAGATATAAGTAATTATTTTGTTTTTAATTACAAGCTACAGGAATGTAATAACTCCATTTTTAGTGTACAAGAAATTACTTTAAATTTAATGTATACTAGGAGTATTTATTCTTGCTGCTATCATTTTAAGTAATTAAATACCACAATAATTACAAGAAGGAGCTTGTAGCTCATTGGTAATACCTTGCACTGCTGAACAAAGCCACCAGAGTTCAAATCCCATACCCCACATTATTTTTTATATTGCTTTTTTAAAAACTTTAGAATACCAAGAGTTTACACGTGCATATCTCACAAAAACCCCACTACACCCAAAGATGTAACACTTGCAGGAGTTAGATGAACCGTCGGGGGGGATCCTGGACGCCGGAATCGGCCGGGAATCGGCCAACTCGGCCTCGACTCAGTCGACTCAGTGCTCCGACCGAGTCAGGGCCGAGTCACCCCGAGTCGGTCGATTCCGGCGACGGCCACAATATGAAAGTTGTGTCTTTTCATATTCCCTATGCACCTGCAAAATTTCAGCCTCAGACCACTTCCAGAGCTCTTTAAAAACCCTAATTACTCCACTTTTAATACATTTTTATTACATTTTATCACATTTTTATTTTTAACTTTTCATCTACCCTAACCCTAGCCTAACCCTATAAATACCAACCCTACACACTACCCTCTCACCCCCAAAACCCTAGGCTCACTCTCTCAAAATTTTCCAAGAAGTGTGTGCTTTGAAAACAAGTTCGCGGTGAAGCTCCAACGAAATTCCGGCGGGAATTCCGGCGACGTTTTTAGAAACAACCGGCGACGAAGCAATGCCTCGGCAACTCCCTTAGTTCCCCTACACTCCTTAATATAGATCAAAACCCGTAAGTCTCATTCTATCCCCCTTTCTATTTCTCTAAAATACGAAACTACGAAACCCGACGGAATCGGAACAAATCCGATTTCCGATTCGGTTTTCTATAAAATTTCACTTATAATCAATTCAATCATGCTTAAACATCTTTATCTTGACTATTAAACTTTTAAAAATCAATTTGAACAAGTTTTCTCACATGAAATGATAATCTTTCCAATCTATCGTATTTTTTCACTTTAATACCATCATGTTTCGATTTCATATTTAACCCCTAAACTTTGCTATACATTTAAAGTAGAGCACGAGGTAATGACCTACCTCCACACACACGCAAATACAACCGTAAACGACATCATCAAAGAACTTAGAATACGATAAAACGAAACTTTCATTTAAATACCATATTCTTAATAAAACCATTCTTAAAAGTTTTAGATTTGATACGCTTGTAAACAAATACCTCTCATTAGGAAATACGATAAGTTGTGGACATCGATCGTTTATCTAAACCTGACTTTGTGGTGTCTAGGCTAGGCAAGTGAGCTTAGGTAACTTTAAAAGGTCCATCTCACGATTCGTGAGCGGATCCCTCCTTCCTCACTTGTACTTACCTGGCCACAATTGGCGGTGAAGATGCGATTTGAGGCTTCTAACGACTTGTCGTTTAGACCATTTAGAAATAGGCTAATTGGCTTAGGAAACCCTAGAATTTAAAATACGGAAATTCACACCTTTGCAAATAAATACCTTTTACTTTACAAAACCGTTTTCTAAAGGATTAGTATTTTACAATCTTTGCAAAGCGCCGCTACAACCCATCTTTGGGGAACCCGTTCGGGATCGTGCGTTTTATCGCGCACCCTCGGGCTAGTAGTGCGAGATTCAGACCTCCGCAAGGAGCATTCGGTCTCGAAAGGTTTAAAATACGATATCTTAAGAAAATGAGATTTTTGGAATATAAAATATTTATTAAAATTATTTTTGTATAAACATATGTATATTTATCATTTAAATATCTATTTTATTATGATATAAATTTTCCACCTTTTTCTAAAAAATCACAAGGATAAATTTACACTAAAATACCATGAACTTCAAATAATCAATATTACAGATAAATACCTAAAACTAGGATATCCTCACTAGAAATGTCAAAATATAAAATCCACTCTCATTACAACCCTAAAGACGAATAATAAATACTTGAGGCGTATTTTGAAAAGTATATAAAAATATTTTTACATAAAACCCCCTTAAGTTTTATAAGTTACCCTAAGGACCCTACCAATTGTAAGACCTCGATTCACATTTCTGATTGTCTGACTCAGGTTTGAGTCTGATTAATCTGACTTGAATATAATTCAAGTCAATCTATAAACTACAAGATTCCAATTCAATATGAACACATGAATCCATGAATACAATTATCAGGTTATACAACTTGACTGAACCGAACCGTGGATATATATTCCTTTTACATGATTCACAATATTCCATTTACATGACTCACGGTTATAACCGTTTCCTGATATCATGGTTTCAGTCACTCTGTCAGTAACTCATACAATCAATACAATTTTACAAGATAACAATACAAACAAGACACTGAGGGTTTAAGGGGTAGACTGGTACGGAATATGTTAAAGGTGGCACGCGGTGGTCACTTAAGACGTAATTACATCCATGCTGTTGTTCTGTGGTATTATCGACGGAGCCTTTTACTACAGGTTACCAAGGTCCCCGGTGTAAGTGGGACTCCCCTCGTATACACTGGCATCTTCTGTACCAGGCTACAAACAACAGCGTTAATACAACATTACAATATTATAAGACAACATTAAAAGCTACTCTCTCTCTCTCTCTTACTCTTTGTCTATTTCTCCCTTATCTTTGGGACTTACCGAGCGACCTGTTCGCTGACGATATTCTATTTCTTTCTTCTTTGAATGTCGTCAGGTGGTTT
The DNA here is from genome assembly GCA_030015575.1 of Agapanthus africanus. Lineage (NCBI taxonomy): Eukaryota > Viridiplantae > Streptophyta > Magnoliopsida > Asparagales > Amaryllidaceae > Agapanthus > Agapanthus africanus. Next base: position 58,088,215 of record CM057348.1, read on the forward strand.
GGACCCGGCGGAGATCGAGCCATCTTAAGAAGACTTGGAGCAGTTTGCCGAAGACCCTGCACTTTAGTTTCATTATACACTTTTTCTTTCTGTATTTTTCATTTCCTGTTATGCCACTGTTTAGGCATCATTTTATTTCAGTTGTATTTCATTTTCATGTATTGTACAAAAGAATGATAATAAATAAAAGTTGCTGTTCCTTTTATATCTTGTCTCTTATGTATTTATTTTATATTGCTTGGATATGCTTAGCGTATGTACTTCTGAGTATATACGTAGCGGGCCTCGTCGCGTCCCCTTCGCCGTATACCGGGAAGCGGGGCGTGACAGGTTTTGTTGGCTGCCCATGCAGGTCAGAGCTGTATGAATCCCTATCATGCAGTTCTGTTCTGCGTGAACAACCTAAGCAATATAACACAAGAACCAGCAACTAAAACATTCTTTACAATTCATGTTCCTTGAATCTTACAATTTCAAATTCCTTGAATCTTATCATTTCATGTACTTGAATCTGTCCTAACCTAAATTTTTCTTCAGGGTTATAGATTCTCCGAACAACACCAGCACCAACGTCAACAACACACCTCCAGCACTACCACTCACACCTGCCGTTCCTGCTCCACTCAACGAGCAAACGGTTCTGCTTGAGGCAATCCGCAGCCTCTTAGAGGGACAGCAGCAGCTCTTAAACCGTCCCGAGGCTGAAGCACCCTGGGTGAAGCAATTCAGAGCTTTACATCCCAAACAGTTCTCAGGAAAGAGGAGCCCCCTGGAAGCTGAGGAATGGGCTCAGAGTATCGAGGATGATCTGGCCGCAACACAAGTGCCAGACATCGCTTGGGTCCGTGTGGCAAAGCTACAGCTCACGGACAATGCTCGCAACTGGTGGAAGGCGGAAAAAAGCTGTCTTGCACAGCCTATTGAATGGAAGACTTTTCGCGAGAAGTTCGACGCGAAGTACTTCCCTGTGACTGCTAGGTTTGCCATGGAACAGCAGTTCATTCATCTACAACAAGGTTCGATGTGGGACAAGTCAGTAGATGAGTATGACGCTGAATTCACCATGCTCAGTCGATTTGCGGCACACCTGATACCGACGGATAAGATCAGAGCCCATCGATTTCAACAAGGTTTGGACACGGAAATCCAGACTACACTAGCCACAGGGAAAATTCTGAGTCACGGGGATGCTCTGGAAGCTGCCCGCCGTTATGAAGCAGTGATAAAGGCAAGGGGCAGACCTCAATCTGCAGGAGTGAAACGCCCTGCCACTCAAATGGCAGGAGGGGCCTCTTCAAGGCCGGCTGTTGAACTCAGAAGACTGGAAGAAGTCAAGGATCGGCCAAGACCCGATTTTTGCTTTTATTGCAAGAGAGAAGGACATTTGTGGAAGGACTGTAGGCACGCAAAAGGCCTATGCTTGGTTTGTGGCGCGTCCAATCACGGAATTGGAAACTGTCCTTATAGACGCAACCCAAGCACACACACCCGTCAACTACCCGCAGCAGCCAGCTATCCAGGCTCCTGCAACTCGTCCTGCACTCCCAGCACCACCTCCACGTGGATTCCCTGCTCAGCCAAATCGCCAATTCCATCAGGCACTGAGAAACATGTCTCGAGTACAGGGGAATGTGCCTCCAGGTAGGAGGAACGTACCAATACGCCAGGCTTACAATTTGGCGGCCGTAGAAACTGATACGGTTGGTCAGGATAACCCTGGTAATTCTCTTCAACCTTTTTCACACCCTTGCATCACTTTGTCATTCTTCACACTCTCACCAAACTTTCCTTGAATTTGTTACACTTTCCTTTTTCAAATTTCGAGGACGAAATTTTTATAAGGAGGGTAGAATGTTACAATCCTAAATTTCCTATACAAAATTTTTCAAATATTTTTTTTCAAAAATCCACAAAGGGGTATTTTAGCCTGAGCACAAGATATAGGTAATTATTTTATTTTTAATAACAAGCTACAAGAATGTAATAACTCCATTTTTAGTGTACAAGAAATTACTTTAAATTTAATATATACTAGGAGTATTTATTCTTGCTGCTATCATTTTAAGTAATTAAATACCGCAATAATTACAAGAAGGAGCTTGTAACTCATTGGTAATAGCTTACACTGCTGAACCAAGCCACCAGAGTTCAAATCCCATACCCCACATTATTTTTTATATTGATTTTTTTAAAACCTTTAGAATACCAAGAGTTTACACGTGCATATCTCACAAAAACCCCACTACACCCAAAGATGTAACACTTGCAGGAGTTAGATGAATCGTCGGGGGGGATCCTGGCAGATGGACTCGGCCGGGAATCGGCCAACTCGGCCTCGACTCGGCCGACTCAGTGATCCGACCGAGTCACGGCCGAGTCACCCACGAGTCGGCCGATTCCGGCGACGGCCACAACATGAAAGTTGTGTCTTTTCATATTCCCTATGCACCTGCAAAATTTCAGTCTCAGACCACTTCCAGAGCTCTTTAAAAACCCCAATTACTCCACTTTAATACATTTTTATTACATTTTATCACATTTTTATTTTTAACTTTTCATCTACCCTAACCCTAGCCTAACCCTATAAATGCAACCCTACACACTACCCTCTCACCCCCAAAACCCTAGGCTCACTCTCTCAAAATTTTCCAATATAGTGTGTAATTTGAAAACAAGTTCGCGGTGAAACTCCGACGAAATTCCGGCGGGAATTCCGGCGACGTTTTTAGAAACAATCGGTGACGAAGCAACGCCTCGGCAACTCCCTTAGTTCCCCTACACTCCTTAGTATAGATCGAAACCCGTAAGTCCTATTCTATCCCCCTTTCTATTTCTCTAAAATACGAAACTACGAAACCCGACGGAATCGGAACAAATCCGATTTCCGATTCGGTTTTCTATAAAATTTCACTTATAATCAATTCAATCATGCTTAATATCTTTATCTTGACTATTAAACTTTTAAAAATCAATTTGAACAAGTTTTCTCACATGAAATGATAACCTTTCCAATCTATCGTATTTTTTCACTTTAATACCATCATGTTTCGATTTCACATTTAACCCTAAACTTTGCAATACATTTAAAGTAGAGCACGAGGTAATGACCTACATCTACACACATGCAAATACAACCCTAAGCAACATCATCAAAGAACTTAGAATACGATAAAACGAAACTTTCATTTAAATACCATATTCTTAATAAAACCATTCTTAAAAGTTTTAGATTTGATACGCTTGTAAACAAATACCTCTCATTAGGAAATACGATAAGTTGTGGATATCGATCATTTATCTAAACCTTACTTTGTGATGTCTAGGCTAGGCAAGTGAGCTTAGGTAACTTTAAAAGGCCCGTCTCACGATTCGTGAGCGGATCCCTCCTTCCTCGCTTGTACTTACCGGGCCACAATTGGCGGTGAAGAGGCGATTTGAGACTTCTAACGATTTGTCGTTTAGACCATTTAGAAATAGGCTAGTTGGCTTAGAAAACCCTAGAATTTAAAATACGGAAATTCACACCTTTGCAAATAAATACCTTTTACTTTTGTCACGCCCCGCTTCCCAATGTACGGCGAAGTGGATGCGACGAGGCCCGCTACGTATGTACTCAGAAGTACACACGCTAAGCGTAGCTAAGCAATATAAAGTAAAACACAAGAGACGAATGATATAGAGATAACAGCAACTTTTATTAATAACATTCTTTGTACAATGCATGAAAAGAAAAATACATCTGAAATGAAAAGCAATGCCTAAACAGTGGCATAACAGTAAATAAAAATACTGGAAAGAACAAGGTACAATATCTAAAGCTCTGGGTCTTCGTGGAACTGCTCCAAATCTTCACCGGTGGGCTCGATCTCAGCTTGGTCCAACGCACCTGACGACATTCAAAGAAGAAAGAAATAGAATGTCGTCAGCGAACAGATCGCTCGGTAAGTCCCAAGATAAAGAAGAATTAGGAAGACGGTCTAAAATATCATATTGTTGAATATTATGGAATATTGTGTTAACGCTGTTGTTTGTAACTTGGTACAGAAGGATGCCAGTGTATACGAGGGGGATCTCTATATGCTAGAGATCAGAGCAAAAGGAAAGTACAAGGAACCGTTATGCCACGGTACAACAGCAATAGGATTCAGGTTAGGTGTCTTAATCTGACCACCTCGTGCCACCTTTAACACCTTCCGTACCAATCTACCCCTTAAACCCCGTAATGTTTTAACAGTATTGTAGTATTGGAATATGTAAGTTGGGTGACTGACCAAAACCATGATATCAGTAAACATGTTGAAACTGTATAACCAGGTAAATGGAATATCAGAATAATGGATGAATATCCATGGTTTGATTCAGTCAAAATGAATAGATTGTTAACTGGATTCAGGGATTCATGTATTCAAATTGTGTTGGAATATAAAAGAATATAGATTGACTTGAATCATATTCAAGCCAGAAATAGTCAGACTCTAACCCGAGTCAGACTAAAATAAAGGTAATTTGAAGTTCAATAATTGTAGGGTCCTTATTGTAATTTATAAAACTTGAGGGGGTTTTATGTAAAAAGTACTTTTGTATAGTTTTCAAAATACACCTCAAGTATTGATTATTCGTCTTTATAGTTATAATGAGTGTGAATTTTATTTGTGTTATTCTAGTGAATATATCCTAATAAAAGTATTAATTGTTTTATTTGAAATTCATGGTATTTTAATGTAACTTTTAATCTTGTAATTTTAGGAAAAAGTGGAAACTTTATATTATAATAAAATAGGTGATTAAATGATAATTAAATATATATATTAACACAAGAATAATTTTAAATAAATATTTTAATCTCCAAAATCTCATTTTTCTCATATGTCGTATTTTAAACCTTTCGAGACCGAATGCTCCTTGCGGAGGTCTAAATCTCACACTACTGGCCCGCGGGTGCACGATGAACCGTACTATCCCTAACGGGTTCCCTAAAAGTGGGTTGTAGTGGCACTTTGCTTAGGTTTAACAAATACTATTCATTTAGAAAGCGGTTTTATAAATATAAGGTGTTTATTTGTAAAAAGGGAATAGTTTTCCGTATTTTAGTTTCTAGGGTTTCCTAAGCCAACTAGACTATTTCTAAGGGTCTAAACGACAAGTCATTAGAAGCCTCAAATCGCCTCTTCACCGCCAATTGTGGCCAGGTAAGTACAAGTGAGGAGGGAGGGATCCGCTCACGAATCGTGAGACGGGCCTTTTAAAGTTACCCAAGCTCACTTGCCTAGCCTAAACACCACAAAGTCAGTTTAGATAAACGATCGATGTCCATGACATATCGTATTTTCTTATTAAAAGATATTGTCTTAAAATTTGTAAACAACTTAGAACTTTTAGAAAAGGTTTATAAAGAAAAGGGTATTTTAGTGAAAAGTCTTGTATTTTCGTATTCTATGTTTTGACGTTTATCAATTAAGGTTATATTTGTGTGTGTGTGTAGAGGTAGGTCATTACCTCGTGACTTATTTTAAGGTTTAATGAAGTTTTAGAGGTTAAACATGATATATTAACTTGAAGGTATTAAAGCGCAAGAATACGGTATTTGAAAACGTTATCATTTCATGTGTGAAAATCCATTCAAATTGATTTCTACAAGTTTATTTATCAAGATAAACATATTTAGGAGTGAGGGAATTGACTAGAACAAGAAAAATAAACTTTATGGTATTTTTATGAAAAGAATACGGTTTTGCAAAGAAGCTATCATTTCATGTGAGAAGTTTGTTTAAATTGGTTTATGGGTGATTAATAGTCAACATGAATATAGGTAGGTGTTATGTATTAGGTGACAAGTGGAAATTTGCAGAAAAACCGAATCGGAAATCGTTTTGTTCCGATTTCCGTCGGGTTCCAAAAAAGTCGTATTTTTATATTAAAGAAAAGAGAGATAGAAGAGATGGGACTTACGGGTTTGGACAAGCTAAGGAGGCTAAGGGAAGTGGTGGTTGTCGATGCGTCAAAAACGTCGCGAAGGTTCTAGTCCGATCGCCGGAATCCGTCGTCGGTTTCGGCAGCGCTTCGCTTCTCGCTCTTTGTACCGAGTTCTCGAGAATTTGGGAGAGTGGACTTAGAGTGGTGAGGTGAAATAGTAGAGGGTAGGGGTCTTTATATAGGGCTAGGCTAGGGTTAGGGTTAGGATTAAAAAAAATATTTAAAAAATATAAAATTCATTAAAATTTCATTAAATTTAGGATTAAAAGAGGTTTAATGAAAAATTGGTAATAGTACTGGGAAAATAAAGTACACAGGGGGGTTGACCAAGTCAACACGAAGATTTTTCGTGTTGACGACTCGGCCGACCGGCCGACTTGGCCGAGTCAGGGCCGAGTCGGGTCTCGTTGGGTGTGGTTTTGCCTGGGGGGAATTTTGGTGCACTTTATTTTTTATATATTGTATTAAATTGTGGGTTATGGTTGTTTGACCGTTTGACTTCCCAAAAAAATTAAAACAAAATGATATAAAAAATATGTGGGGCATGGGTTTCGAACTCTGATGGCTTGGTTCAGCAGTGCAAGGTATTACCAATGAGCTACAAGCTCCTTCTTGTAATTATTGTAAGGAAATAGATACTTAAATTGTTTCCAGCAACATCAATACTCCAAGTATACATCATATTTAAAGCAAATTTTGGTATACAAAAATTGGAGTTGTTACAATCTACCCTCCTTACAAAAATTTCGTCCTCGAAATTTACAATTTTTATTTGAGGACTAGTTTACAAAAAGGTGCGGATATCTTGCACGCATCTCATCCTCTCTTTCCCACGTGGATTCTCCTGGAGTGTCTTTTCTCCACATTACCCGGACCAAATTAACTTCTTTGTTCCGAAGTGTCTTCACTTTCCTGTCCAGGATCTCCACAGGTTGTTGCTCACAAGACAAATCGAGCTGTATCATGAGCTCGGAATGATCAAGTACATGGCTGGGGTCACTCACATACCTCCTGAGTTGGGATATGTGAAACACGTTATGCACTCCTTCTAATGAGGGTGGAAGCGCTAAACGGTATGCCACTTCACCGACTCGTTCGAGTATATCGAACGGTCCAATATATCTTGGACTCAACTTTCCCCTTCTTCCAAATCTGATCACTCCGCGGTTCGGAGAGATTTTCAGGAATACATGATCTCCTGGCTGGAACTCCAAGTGTCGTCTCTTCGCATCAGCCCAATGTTTCTGTCTATCTTGGGCTATGCGCATTCTTTCCCTGATAGTACGAACTACATCAACGGTCGCTATTATCATCTCTGGTCCAAGGAGTTCTCTATCTCCGATGTCGTCCCAACTTAATGGCGATCGACACTTCCTTCCATACAATGCTGCAAAAGGTGACATTCCTATGCTTGCTTGGTAGCTGTTGTTGTACACAAACTCCACAAGATGCAGGTGATCTTCCCACGATCCTTTGAAGTCGAGCATACATGCTCTGAGCATATCCTCCAAGATCTGAATAGTTCGTTCCGACTGACCATCTGTTTGTGGATGATAAGCCGTGCTGAAGTTCAGATTTGTTCCCGAGCTAGCTTGCAGACTCTGCCAAAATTGCGATCGGAATCTGGTGTCACGATCGGAGATAATACAGACCGGTACTCCATGAAGTCTCACAATTTCCTGTATGAGTTCATGGGTATCAGAGATAGTACATTATAAAGAGATTTTAAATCTAATTTAGATTATTACCTCCATGTACTTCTTCGCTAATGTCTCAGTTGATTGGCCAACTCGAAATGGGATGAAGTGAGCCGACTTTGTGAGTCGATCCACAATGACCCAAATCGCATCGTTACCCTTTGTGCTGCGAGGAAGGGCAGTTACAAAGTCCATCGTGATGTGCTGCCACTTCCATTCTGGAATTGGTAACGGTTGAAGTAGTCCAGCTGTCCTGTGATGTTCAACCTTTACTTGCTGACACACCAAACATTTTGCGACACTTCTGGCTACTTCACGCTTCATTCCATGCCACCAATAATTCTGACGTAGATCCTTGTACATTTTGGTATCTCCAGGATGTACTGAATAGGGAGAGCTGTGAGCTTCTTTCATTAACTCTTCCCGAACAGGACCCTTTGGTACACACAATCTGCTGCCGTATCTCAAAGATCCGTCTTCATGGATGATGAAATCTGTTCTGAGTCCATTCTCCACTTGTTCTCTGATCTTTTGCAACTTAGCATCGCTGGCTTGAGCTGCTTTGATCTGATTGACAATAGTTGATTGAACTTGTAGATTCATCAAATTTGAAACATCACCTGGCATGACTAGTTCAATCTCCATCTGATGTAGGTCTTGCTGAAGCTTCCACTGAGCGGTGAGATTCATTGCTAAAGGTTGGCGACTAAGAGCATCAGGTACTACGTTCACCTTTCCTGGATGATATTGCAAGTTGTTGTCAAAGTCCGCCATGAGTTCTAACCATCTTCTCTGCCGCATATTCAACTCCTTCTGAGTAAACACATACTTCAGACTTTTATGATCTGTGTAGATGTTCACTCGTTCACCAAGTAAGTAGTGGCGCCAAATTTTGAGAGCAAAGATGACGGCTGCCAACTCCAGATCATGCGTAGGATAATTGCGCTCATGAGTCTTCAGTTGTCTTGAAGCATAAGCCACAACCTTACCGTGCTGATGTAGAACACATCCTAGTCCCTTACCGGATGCATCACAATGCACTTCGAATCCTCCAGATTGATCCGGTATGACGAGAATAGGTGCAGATGTCAGTCTTGACTTGAGTTCTACGAAAGCTTGCTCGCATGCTTCTGACCACACAAATTCTTCATCTTTTCGTGTGAGCTTGGTCAGGGGTGTTGCTATCTTCGAAAATCCTTCAATGAATCTTCTGTAATATCCAGCTAAGCCCAAGAAACTTCGAATATCCTTCACTGATTTTGGCGTAGGCCATTCGCTGACTGCTGAAACTTTTGCTGGATCCACAGAAATTCCTTCTCCTGATACGATGTGTCCAAGAAAACCAACCTGTTTTAGCCAAAACTCGCACTTGCTGTACTTGGCATAAAGCTTATATTGTCGAAGAGTTTCCAGGACAATTCGTAGGTGCTCCGCATGCTCTTTCCGATTCTTAGAATATACCAGGATGTCGTCGATGAAGATGACAACGAACCTGTCTAAATACTCCCGGAAAACTTGGTTCATAAGGTTCATGAAGATTGCTGGTGCATTGGTCACTCCAAATGGCATTACTAGAAATTCATAATGTCCATAGCGAGTTCTGAAAGCTATTTTGTGAATATCAGCTTCCTTGACCTTCACTTGATGATAACCTGAACGAAGATCTAGTTTAGAGAAGACACAAGATCCACTTAGCTGATCGAATAAATCGTCGATGCGCGGGAGTGGATACTTGTTCTTTATAGTGACTTCGTTCAAGGCCCTATAATCGATGCACATTCTGTATGAACCTTCCTTCTTCTTTACCAGTAGTACAGGTGCTCCCCAACTTGAAATACTGGGACGAATCCATCCTTTCGCCAGTAATTCGTCCAACTGTTTTCGAACTTCCTTCAAACCTTCCGGACTTAGTCTATACGGTGCTTTGATTACTGGTTGTGCTCCTGGTACTAAGTCAATACTGAATTCAAAAGCTCGATCGGGAGGCAAACCTGATATATCGTCAGGGAATACATCATTAAACTCTCGAACTACCTCTGGTCTTGATTCTTCCTCTGCCTGAGCTGCTGCAACTACTGCTTCTCTTGGCTTCGCTTTGTAAGTACTTGGCTCTAGTGTACGGTCTCCACTCTTAAAATAGAAGACCGGATGATCTGGAATCTCAAATACTACCCTCCTTTGAAGACAGTCGATGGTAGCATAAAAGGTTCCAAGCCAGTCCATTCCTAGAACCACATCGAAATTTGGTATGTCCAGTACCTTGAAGTCAGCGTAAAACTCTCGACTGCAGACGATGACTGGACACATGCTGTATCCCATAGTTGCCTTTAGAACACCATTTCCGGAACTGACGTTCCAGCTGGATACAAGCGGTGAGACTGGAATCGCATGGGTTCGGACAAACCGTTGCGACATAAAGCAGTGGGATGCTCCAGTATCAAACAGTGCAAGTGCAGGTAGTGAAGCTACTAGGATTGTACCTAAGGTATATGGGATAGGTTTTAGGTATAGGGAAAGTGTGTAGGTAACCAAACTAAAAGATAAGTTGAGAAAGAAAGTTTACCAGTAATGACTTGGCCAGTGGCCTCAGCTTCTTCCACAGACATCATGAAAGCCTGACGCTTTGGCACATTCCTCCTGGCCTGAGGAGCATTCCTCGGAACGTTCCTTTGAGCTTGATGGAACTGTCGAGGTAGTGGTGCAGCTTGTGGTCCTCTAGGTGGTGCAGACAGTGCAAGTCTGGTAGCAGGTGCCTGAAGAGCTGGTCGCTGCCGATAGGTAATTGCTGGCCTGGGTGCAGCAACTGGGTTCTGTCTTTGGGGACAAGACCCAATACCGTGAGTAGCTGAACCGCGGATTAAGCAGAGGCGGTTGGCTCGACGGCAGTCCTTCATCATATGTCCAGTTCTCTTGCAGTAGGTGCAAAAGGCTGGGCTAGGACGATGGGTTGGTACTCCGGGTCGCCTTGGCACGAAAGGTGGTCTGGACGTGGCTCCACCTGCCATCTGGTTGGCAGGGCGCTTGACTCCTGCAGACTGAGGTCTGCCCCTCTCTTTTATTACTGCCTCATAACTGCGGGCAGCTTCTAGGGCTTCCTCATGAGTCAAAAACTTTCCTGTGGCTAAAGCAGCCTTAATCTCTGTGTCCAATCCTTGTTGAAAGCGACGGGCTCTGATCTCGTCCGTCGATATCAAGTGTGCCGCGAATCTGTTTAAAGATTGTGTTAGCTGTGTAGTATGTGATATTAAAAAAATGAACTATTGTGACATATCTTACCGGCTCAACATAGTGAACTCAGCATCATATTCATCTACCGATTTATCCCACATTGATCCTTGCTGTAGATGAATAAACTGCTGCTCCATAGCGAACCCGGCAGTCATAGGGAAATATTTCGCGTCGAACTTCTCGCGAAATGTCTTCCATTCAATCGGCTGTACCAGACGGGTTTCTTCCGCCTTCCACCAATTGCGAGCATTATCCGTGAGCTGTAGTTTTGCTACACGGACCCAAGCGTTGTCTGGCACTTGTGCTGCTGCCAGATCGTCTTCGATACTTTGTGCCCATTCTTCCACTTCAAGAGGGCTTCCTTTACTAGAGAACTGCTTTGGGTGCAAAGCCCTGAATTGCTTTATTCCCGGTGCATCGGTCTCAGGACGGTTCAAAAGTTGTTGCTGTCCCTCGAGAAGACTGCGGATCGCCTTAAATAGCATCGTTTGCTCAGTGGGTGGTGCAGGAACAGCTGGTGTGAGAGGTAGTGCTGGAGGGGTGTTGTTGACGTTGGTGCTGGTGTTGTTCGGGGAATCCATAACCTTGAAGAAAAATTTGGATTAGGACAAATTCAAATACATGAAATGATAAGATTCAAGGAATAGAGATTTGCAAGATTCAAAGAACATGAATTGTAAAGAATGTTTTAGTTGCTGGTTCTTTTGTTATATTGCTTAGGTTGTTCACGTAGACCAGAACTGCATGACAAGGATTCATACAGTTCGGACCTGCATGGGCCACCAACAAAACCTGTCACGCCCCGCTTCCCAATGTACGGCGAAGTGGACGCGACGATGCCCGCTACGTATGTACTCAGAAGTACACACGCTAAGCGTAGCTAAGCAATATAAAGTAAAACACAAGAGACGAATGATATAGAGATAACAGCAACTTTTATTAATAACATTTTTTGTACAATGCATGAAAAGAAAAATACATCTGAAATGAAAAGCAATGCCTAAACAGTGGCATAACAGTAAATGAAAATACTGGAAAGAACAAGGTACAATATCTAAAGCTCTGGGTCTTCGTGGAACTGCTCCAAATCTTCACCGGTGGGCTCGATCTCAGCTTGGTCCAACGCACCTGACGACATTCAAAGAAGAAAGAAATAGAATGTCGTCAGCGAACAGATCGCTCGGTAAGTCCCAAGATAAAGAAGAATTAGGAAGACGGTCTAAAATATCATATTGTTGAATATTATGGAATATTGTGTTGACGCTGTTGTTTGTACCTTGGTACAGAAGGATGCCAGTGTATACGAGGGGGATCTCTATATGCTAGAGATCAGGGCAAAAGGAAAGTACAAGGAACCGTTATGCCACGGTACAACAGCAATAGGATTCAGGTTAGGTGTCTTAATCTGACCACCTCGTGCCACCTTTAACACCTTCCGTACCAATCTACCCATTAATCCCCGTAATGTTTTAACAGTATTGTAGTATTGGAATATGTAAGTTGGGTGACTGACCAAAACCATGATATCAGTAAACATGTTGAAACTGTATAATCAGGTAAATGGAATATCAGAATAATGGATGAATATCCATGGTTTGATTCAGTCAAAATGAATAGATTGTTAACTGGATTCAGGGATTCATGTATTCAAATTGTGTTGGAATATAAAAGAATATAGATTGACTTGAATCATATTCAAGCCAGAAATAGTCAGACTCTAACCCGAGTCAGACTAAAAGAAAGGTAATTTGAAGTTCAATAATTGTAGGGGCCTTATTGTAATTTATAAAACTTGAGGGGGTTTTATGTAAAAAGTACTTTTGTATAGTTTTCAAAATACACCTCAAGTATTTATTATTCGTCTTTATAGTTATAATGAGTGTGAATTTTATTTGTGTTATTCTAGTGAATATATCCTAATAAAAGTATTAATTGTTTTATTTGAAATTCATGGTATTTTAATGTAACTTTTAATCTTGTAATTTTAGGAAAAAGTGGAAACTTTATATTATAATAAAATAGGTGTTTAAATGATAATTAAATATATATATTAACACAAGAATAATTTTAAATAAATATTTTAATCTCCAAAATCTCATTTTTCTCATATGTCGTATTTTAAACCTTTCGAGACCGAATGCTCCTTGCGGAGGTCTGAATCTCGCACTACTAGCCCGCGGGTGCACGATGAACCGTACTATCCCTAACGGGTTCCCCAAAAGTGGGTTGTAGTGGCACTTTGCTTAGGTTTAACAAATACTATTCATTTAGAAAAACGGTTTTATAAATGTCAAAATATAAAATCCACTCTCATTACAACCCTAAAGACGAATAATAAATACTTGAGGCGTATTTTGAAAAGTATATAAAAGTATTTTTACATAAAACCCTCTCAAGTTTTATAAGTTACCCTAAGGACCCTAGCAATGTAAGTACATGGCGGCGCCCCGGCCGTCGATCCGACGCCGGAAACGCGGAAACGAAAAACTTTGCGAAACTTGCAAACCGGCACCACCGCGCACTATAACCTCGGATCGGGCCATTAACCTAGCTACTAGCAAACTAAAAGACGGGTAGAGAGTTATACCAAGCGATCCGTGTCCTTCGGTCTTCGTCTCCGCTCCGATCTCCCGCGGAAACTCCGTTCGTCACCTCCTCGTCGGAAAGGGCACCACGTAGCCGATTTCTTTTACGGGCTCCCACCTCTGGACCGAGGAAACTCGGGCGTGAAGTTGGCAAGCCGACGCGTCCAAGGGTGCTGTAGGTGTAGTGTAGAATCGTAGTCTCTTTGGGGTAGTGAAGTTGCCATGGATGTGGAGGAGAAGAGAATAATGGAGAATGAACTTTTGAGAAAGAAATGGAGCTCTCAATTTTGCAAGGAATGAGATGAGAAAAATCACCCATCAAATGAACCTCTCTCTCTCCCACATACAATGTGGCCGGCCTCTCTTAGAAAAATGGTGGAGGGAGAGTAATGCAAGTGGAGAAAAACAAATGATAATTAGAAAAAGAAATGTCACGCCCATTTTCAAAATCAATCCACTCACAAATCAACTCTCATCACATAAATGCAAAGGATAAGATGCAAATTGAATCTCATGATGAGGAAGCCAAATAATGCAAGCAAACCCCTCCACAAATGTTATTTGCACACTTGCAAATAACCCCCTCCATCGGAAAGTCCGGCCGTGAAGAAGCAAAGGAAAATCGGCCGGAACGGAATGCAAACTGGCAACTTCAGAAAACTGATCCCGTAATAAATTACAGGAAAACCCCACGACTGCATATACATGCCCGCATTTGTATTCCCACTGAACACAAATGCAAAGAGACAAAACTACACTGTCTAATACTAGGATCCGGCTTAAACCAAAGTGCGCTAGTAAAAATCCGTCCGATCACGATCCGTGCAATACCGCACGTATCTGATCGAACCCTGACATATCTCCATACGGCCTCTACAGCGTTTCGCCCGAAACTTGAGTAACTGTGTGTGGGGGACTCTAAAGACTCGTCGATACTATGGCTGTGGATTTAACCACTAGCACGTCAGAGGTATCAGCCATACGTAACGAGCTACCAGCTATTGACCAAAAGGGACGTCGATGAGCGAACTTATCCTGACACCCAACTGAGCCTGTCAGTGACAATATCCATACAGTCCGGTCCGTTCGTCTATGAGCATCGCATGGCGGGCCTAGGGGGTTGGTAGAAGTCAGACCCCCAATAGCGGTACAAGTCGTGTCGGAGTGAAGCCCAGAACACCCTGAGATACTACTGGAATACCTACCAGTAAATCTCCTGCCTCGGCCGAGGGCTTTATGTAATGGCTCTCCTAGACACAGCGCGACCTCACCCCCAATACCAGGAGAGACGAACCCCTGCAGATCCGCTCACTGCCTCCATGTAGCTCGGGACTGTACCCAACTAAAACCTGTTTGCACGTCTCCTTTGAGCGTGGTAGGGTAGTAATCTAAGTATAGTGGGAACTCACACGAGACAAATGACGATCTTAGGTCGATGAACTAACCTGTACACATGTCACCTGGGAACTGCTATCTGACGTCTGGTATAATCCCAACTAGCAGGTTCCCGGCGAGTCCTGTCCGGTGTACTCATAACCCAATGAGTACCTGTATACATCTTAGGTGAACCAACTGACACCAGTGGCTTGTGAGACCGACCACCGCCCCTCGTCGGGGTCTCGACTGTATACACTAGTCTACTCTGGAGAATCGATGCCCTGTCTCGAAACTCCCACGACTAGGGACCTTTTAAGGATTTGCTTATAGACCTCAGCTCCCACGTATATGATCGCCCTCATACTGCTGGTAGTCAAGCAAGAATCCTAGGGGCTCTTTCAACGTGCAATAGTGACCTGTAAGGTCACCTAAAGCAGTACACGATGATAAAGATAAACCAGATAGCATACTATCATCTCGAGTAAAATTGTCCTACCGGCATAGGACCTCCCTCAATCATTGCAATTACGTGCCTGTGATCCAATAATTGACTCTGAGGGCATATATCCAACAATCTCCCACTTGCACTCAAGGCTAATTATTGCGATGTCGCATACTCACAGCCCATGTGATACCGAACACCCAACTCCTCTACTAGTCAGTCTCACAAAGCTCGTTTGCGAAACTATTGCGTTCGAGGAATAGCCTCAGTAAGTGGATCCACTGTGATGTTTCTTTCTATGTCTCTCTATATCTCAAGTTTGCGGAGAAAGCCATCTCCCGAAATGAACAATACCTGTCTTAGAATGTCTGGATGTCTGATGGGACCTAGCTCATAAATGAACTCCAAATCCAAACTTCTTAGACTGTATCGTCAACTGAACTTAATCAGTATCCTGCGCCATCCTTCCCTCAGTATCCACCTGGATCACCTGTCCAAAATACTGCCCCTCGTTAGAGAGAAAACTAAAACTCTGACGCCACTCTGCCGTCCAGGTCACCTTGGAAGCCTGTAATGATAACCGTCTCCTAAATGAGGCTGACGTCATCATATCCCTAGAACATCCACTTATGTTCTAAAACTGCTTCCGATCGTTTCTCCAGAATTGGATTAATATCAACTTATTGCATCTCCTGCAAAAACAACATCTGGTGTGGTACTTGACATCTCATGATTGACTCAATTGCCTAAGCAAGTGATCTGCCAATCATGCACATCCCTCTCTACTTTAGTCTGTAAGATACCTTTAGAGAGGGTGACTCCATCACCTGCAGGTACACTACCATGCCAGGAGTCGTCCATTCTAGATACTCATAGAATGTTGTCAAAGTACCCTGATTGGGAAACCACCCAAATCTTGATCTATAGATCTAGTAACCAGAATGTCTTGATATTATATCCAAGTCCCATGTGGAGAAACCACTGTGTGACAACCAAAGTATAACCGACCGTAGTATAGGAATCTCACTTCCTACTCTGTGTATGTCATCCAAATACCAGGACATCACACCCTACTACCTTCTTAACAGATCCATCCCCTATTCTGATGAAGTCAAACCTATGACTGTCACATCAGAAATAGATGATCTATCTCCGCTATATCTGCTTTAGTCTATAAATAGACATAAGCCACTTGTCCACCAATGCTTCCGCTGCTCCCACTGACCACGACAACCCTCTGGCAGAGTCATATAGACGTACACTTCTAAAGCCAGTTCAGAACGACGCTATACTCATCCTCCTGCCGGGTCTCACAGTCTGGAACAATAGCAATGGTAAGTCTGGGTAAACAAGAACCTCCCTGTCACTGTCCTTGAGGCTACCGGAGTACCTCTCGGGTGCCTTAGGTTACCCACCACATCTGCGGAGTGGCCAATGGAATGTCAAACCAGATTGAATCTTTAGGTTCTTTATCAAATCTTCAGTAATCGTTTGCAATTCTGGAATCACTTCCAGTTCTACCATACTCCCACTACTGTTTTCTGAAAAAATCCATTTTTATTAAAACTGTGGCGAGTCAAGAACAATATTACTATTGATCTTCCAGATGGTAGAAAGTCAACCCTCGTCATAGCCTGGGTCAACCCACAAACAGCCATTACAGAAACGTGCCTTGAGTTATCCAGAATCTGGTTTTAAGCATAAGCCGGACAACTCCCCGTACCTTAACATCGTCAAGATGCGAACTGTTCTATATCCAATACAGAAACAGAGGCACTGATTTAACTGAACCAGATTCAAATCATGCAGCTGTCTCCAGTGTATGTCAAGTAAATGGAGAGAGGTCAATCAGCGTTACTCAACTTAGGAGTGCTTCCAATTATGAGTAACCTGAAAGAGAAACAAGTTTCTCAAAATCATTACTATCATCTGAATACCATACACAAGTATCTACATCTTCGATTACTTTGAAGAATCCCGATACTTGCAACATCTGGTTCTCTACTTTATTCATATACCTATAACTTCTCAAAACTTAGACCTTGTATTTCTACGAAACACTTGTCTAAAAACTAGAGAAGTCATAAGTAAACTGAATAAAGTATGAGGACCAACCCCTCTGTCCTAATGGACACTGGACAATATACAATACTCTGTATAAGTCCCCTGAGTGTAATAACTCATTCCCTGTGTGTTGTAGGTCGAAAACTGTACTTATGGTTATGAAGAATTACACCGCTGTTTAATGCTCCTTACCTAACCATCCACTGATATAGGTAAATGTCATAGACATAATTTCAAAAAGTTATATCTCACTTTATAAGAATAGACGTACAGATATATCAATTTGAAATTGGTGCATAACAACGGATATTCAAAACCAAATATTTGCCGTCCGACAAACAACCCAGGTGATTTCCTCAATTATCACCAATTACAACGAATTCCGATATAATGAGGACGATCACTTAATTCCCAATAACTTACTCCCACTCATCATCTGTAAAACCATACAGATGTGAGAATCATACCTGGTAAATACATACCCTGGAGCAAGTGTCTAATTGGGAAATCAGTTTTCTTTTAACAGTACACAGTGAAACTGAAACATTAAAATGTTTCAATGGGGTATCCAGGTATTCCTAGTAATGCCTCTTCCATTATCCAGATTCACAACTGTAACCGTATATTTCTTTACCATCTCTCCAAATCCCTTTATATGTCTTTAGTCATAACCTTCTGTACACCCCTTTAGGCCAAATGGTTTTCTTCCTTCCCTACCGTTCGGCACCAGCCTATGGTTTGGAAGAAGACTATCCAATAAGCATAATGGGCGTACTGTCCTAATCCTAGGAACACTCGCAATGCGAGAGAAGGTGAAGATAAAAGACAACCGAATAAACCTTATTCCTATTTCTCCTGAACCAGAATCCATCCCCGAACTGGAACAAGTTCCTTTCGAGTTCGTATATAACCATACGATGGAATATCTAATAAACTGTGGATCTTCGTAGTGATACGGAGTGTCCTGGAGAAATACAAAGGTGAAGTGGGAGTGGTAATGAAATACTTGGTTTGGTCGTGAATATCAGTCGCAATTTACTTTGCCCTCCTTCTAATCCCTTTCTTTGTCTTAACTTAATACCTTCTGTACACCGTTTAGGCTAATTGGTTTTCTTCATTCCCTACCGGTCGGCACCAGCCTATGGTTTGGAAGAAGACTATCCAATTTGCGTAATAGGTGTACTATCTCCTAAACCAAGGAGTACTCGCATCGTGAGAGAAGGTAAAAGGAAAAGACAACTGAATAGTCCTATTCGTTTTCTCCAGAACCGAAAACCATCCTCGAATAAATTCCTTCGAGTTCGTATATAACCATACGATGGTTTTGTCCAATGGAAGTGGACGTTCGTAGTAATACGGGATGTCCTGGAGAAAAGGGTAAAAGTAGGAGTGGCAATGAGGTCCGCAACTCTGACAATCCAAAAGCCAGTGTTTTAGAAGGTTCGGTTAATCTTGGTCACTGAGTCATAGTCTAGGCTCGGGTCAATGGTCGCTGCCAAAGAGAGAGAGAAAAGAAACACTCAGCGTGCACTCTAGCCTAGATCAGAATGGTTATCACTTTATCTAATCAGGAAACCTCCCACTGTAACGTCAAATTCTTCCCCAAACCTGAAAGAAGAATTAGTCGGGATCACCCGAGGAGTAAACCAACTCATCAGTGGGAATCGGGATCCAACTATCATCGCATGATAACGTGATGGAATCCGCTCACGTTATCACACTCCAGAAGGTATGCGCATATCTGGCAAGTTTCAGTTTGTTTAGAAACTCCCGATGTGATTTTTGCCCCATGCTCTTATGACCTTGACTAAGGCCAACAAATCATAAGTCACATGTCAAGTTCTACCCGTCATTGTCCAGGTTGATTTGAACCCACCCGTACAAGCCCTTGACTAGGGCCAACAAGGCTATACGACTGTCCCAAACCAACGCATCTATCTATGCAGCATATGAGCACCCAATAGCTACCAAACACTGTGCCTTGACTATGGCCAACAAACACAGCTTGAATACTATTGACTATCCATATGAAACGACGGAGGGCTATGATTGGTTTCTGGCAAAAAATTTTTAGCTCCAAAAATTTTTCAGGTTGTTGCAGAAATACATGCAGGTAATTATAAGGGTTCTGCAAAAATTTGGTGGCCTAAACTCACTTTTCCACCGCGGAACCACGGCCAAACCCATACTTTGGCCGCGGTTCCGCGGCCATAATAACTCCACGTGGCACCAAATTTTTCCAGAGGCTCTTGGACTTGAAAATAGGGGTTTTGGGATATTCTTTTTGGGCCCAGATTTTCTGTGAGAGCTACAGTAGTGCTTGGGGCCCACTTTGATAAATTTGTTCGATCGGATATTTTAAACATGCTAGTTCACAGTATTTACATTATATCTGCGACCGTGAATGTCATTTGATCGGTAAATCATGTCTAACTGCTATAGCCCTTTTAGACGGATTTGCGAACGTGACATTCACGTTGATGTTCTGTGTTGTGCTGTGATGTTGCGGATTGGTCGTGGGGGATAGCCTGGATGCAATGTTAGTACAGTTTTATTTTATATGTACATTTGATATTGCGGGGCGAGCATCCGACATGTGGACTGCCGTCACTGCCTGTTTGTATATTATTCTTTTGGGGCACGACCGGGTCGAGGTCGATGTACCCGTTGTATGTATATTTTTTACTTTCTGTACTAGGATTACCCCGCGGAGGGGTGCACGGATAGCCGGGTTCTAGAGGGCAACGGGCCCGCATCTCATGGCATTAAGACGGAGGGGGCTTTACTCTAGAATTGGAGGGCTATTCGCCGCACTCGTAGGGGGTACAGGTTGACCTAGGAGGGGTGCCCAAGTTACCGGATTCCGTGAAGTGTTGGGTGGTCCATTCACGTTGTTGAAGGGGGCTGCCTCACTTCAGGTTTGCCGGTTTGCAAGTTTCGCAAAGTTTTTCGTTTCCGCGTTTCCGGCGTCGGATCGACGGCCGGGGCGCCGCCGTGCACTTACAATGGTATCAGAGCCATTAACCTAGCTACTAGCAAACTAAAAGACGGTAGAAAGTTATACCAAACGATCCGTGTCCTTCGGTCTTCGTCTCCACTCCGATCTCCCTCGGAAACTCCGTTCGTCACCTCCTCTTCGGAAAGGGCACCACGTAGCCGATTTCTTTTACGGGCTCCCACCTCTGGACCGAGGCAACTCGGGCGTGAAGTTGGCAAGCCGACGCGTCCAAGGGTGCTGTAGGTGTAGTGTAGAATCGTAGTCTCTTTGGGGTAGTGAAGTTGCCATGGATGTGGAGGAGAAGAGAATAATGGAGAATGAACTTTTGAGAAAGAAATGGAGCTCTCAATTTTGCAAGGAATGAGATGAGAAAAATCACCCATCAAATGAACCTCTCTCTCTCCCACATACAATGTCGCCGGCCTCTCTTAGAAAAATTGTGGAGGGAGAGTAATGCAAATGGAGAAAAACAAATGATAATTAGAAAAAGAAATGTCACGCCCATTTTCAAAATCAATCCACTCACAAATCAACTCTCATCACATAAATGCAAAGGATAAGATGCAAATGGAATCTCAGGATGAGGAAGCCAAATAATGCAAGAAAACCCCTCCACAAATGTTATTTTCACACTTGCAAATAACCCCCTCCATCGGAAAGTCCGGCCGTGAAGAAGCAAAGGAAAATCGGCCGGAACGGAATGCAAACTGGCAACTTCAGAAAACTTATCCCGTAATAAATTACAGGAAAACCCCACGACTGCATATACATGCCCGTATTTGTATTCCCACTGAACACAAATGCAAAGAGACAAAACTATACTGTCTAATACTAGGATCCGGCTTAAACCAAACCGCGCTAGTAAAAATTCGTCCGATCACGATCCGTGCAATACCGCACGTATCTGATCGAACCCTGCCATATCTCCATACGGCCTCTACAGCGTTTCGTCCGAAACTTGAGTAACTGTGTGTGGGGGACTCTAAAGACTCGTCAATACTATGGCTGTGGATTTAACCACTAGCACGTCAGAGGTATCAGCCATACGTAACGAGCTACCAACTATTGACCAAAAGGGACGTCGATGAGCGAACTCATCCTGACACCCTACTGAGCCTGTCAGTAACAATATCCATACAGTCCGGTCCGTTCGTCTATGAGCATCGCATGGCGGGCCTAGGGGGTTGGTAAAAGTCAGACCCCCAATAGAGGTACAAGTCGTGTCGGAGTGAAGCCCAGAACACCCTGAGATACTACTGGAATACTTACCAGTAAATCTCCTGCCTCGGCCGAGGGCTTTGTGTAATGGCTCTCCTAGACACAGCGCGACCTCATCCCCAATACCGGGAGAGACGAACCCCTGCAGATCCGCTCTCTGCCTCCATGTGGCTCGAGACTGTACCCAACTAAAACCTGTTTGCACGTCTCCTTTGAGCGTGGTAGGGTAGTAATCTAAGTACAGTGGGAACTCACACGAGACAAATGACGATCTCAGGTCGATGAACTAACCTGTACACATGTCATCTAGGAACTGCTATCTGACGTCTGGTATAATCCCAACTAGCAGGTTCCCGGCGAGTCCTGTCCGGTGTACTCATAACCCAATGAGCACCTGTATACATCTTAGGTGAACCAACTGACACCAGTGGCTTGTGAGACCGGCCACCGCCCCTCGTCGGGGTCTCGGCTGTATACACTAGTCTACTCTGGAGAATCGATGCCCTGTCTCGAAACTCCCACGACTAGGGACCTTTTAAGGATTTGCTTATAGACCCCAGCTCCCACTTATATGATCGCCCTCATACTGCTGGTAGTCAAGCAAGAATCTTAGGGGCTCTATCAACGTGCAATAGTGACCTGTAAGGTCACCTAAATCAGTACACGATGATAAAGATAAACCAGATAGCATACTATCATCTCGAGTAAGACTGTCCTACCGGCATAGGTCATCCCTCAATCATTGCAATTACGTGCCTGTGATCCAATAATTGACTCTGAGGGCACTATATCCAACAGCAATTGTAATACCTCGATCCACATTTCTGATGTCTGACTCGGGTTTGAGTCTGATTAATCTGACTTGAATATGATTCAAGTCAATCTATAAACTACAAGATTCCAATTCAATATGAACACATGAATCCATGAATACAATTATCAGGTTATACAACTTGACTGAACCGAACCATGGATATATATTCCTTTTACATGATTCACAGTATTCCATTTACATGACTCACGGTTATAACCGTTTCCTGATATCATGGTTTCGGTCAGTCAGTCAATCACTCATACAATCAATACAATTTTACAAGATAACAATACAAACAAGACACTGCGGGGTTTAAGGGGTAGACTGGTACGGAATATGTTAAAGGTGGCACGAGGTGGTCACTTAAGACGTAATTACATCCATGCCGTTGTTCCGTGGTATTATCGACGGAGCCTTGTACTACAGGTTACTAAGGTCCCCGATGTAAGTGGGACTCCCCTCGTATACACTGGCATGTTCTGTATCAGGCTACAAACAACAGCATTAATACAACATTACAATATTATAAGACAACATTAAAAGCTACTCTCTCTCTCTCTTACTTTGTCTATTTCTCCCTTATCTTTGGGACTTACCGAGCGACCTGTTCACTGACGACATTCTATTTCTTTCTTCTTTGAATGTCGTTAGGTGGTTTGGACCCGGCGGAGATCGAGCCATCTCAAGAAAACTTGGAGCAGTTTGCCGAAGACCCTGCACTTTAGTTTCATTGTACACTTTTCCTTTCTGTATTTTTCATTTCCTGTTATGACACTGTTTAGGCATCATTTTATTTCAGTTGTATTTCATTTTCACGTATTGTACAAAAGAATGATAATAAATAAAAGTTGATGTTCCTTTTATATCTTATCTCTTGTGTATTTATTTTATATTGCTTGGATACGCTTAGCGTATGTACTTCTGAGTATATACGTAGCGGGCCTCGTCACGTCCCCTTTGCCGTATACCGGGAAGCGGGGCGTGACATAGATAATTGAGTCAAATTTCATATGCCACTGGTTTCACCAAATTCCATCATACTTTGATATTATAACATAATTTATATTGTCAAAATATCTGGTTGCTTATTGCAGTAACTATTTATACGTAGTGACACCAAACAGACCGCAACTCCCTGCATACGATAGATATTACTGATCCTTCAGTTGCGTTAGAACCTTAACCGATAAATCTATTGTTGGGGTCAAAAATTACACCCCGGTTGACTAAGTCAAAGTCAAAGTCAACCCCAAGTAGGAGGGTCCATGCCCAAGTCGAACCCCGCGGCCAGCCTCCCCCATGCCAAAATGAATCATGTAATAAATAATTTTAATGTATTTTTTTATGCATGAATGTAAAAAAAATGGGTATAAAGCCAAATTTTTGTAAAGCTCATGGCTCATGCGCAAAAAAAATGAGCTCATGAGGCATGGGATGGGCAAAATACCATTTTGTAAAGCCTAAGGGGCTATATGTAAATTTGTAAGCCTATATAAGGTAACATAATAATGAAATAAAGCATAATTTCCATTCCCTGCAAAATTTAAGATTAGTGCCTCTTCTTTCCTCAAGATTCTAAAACCTTCTTTCTCTTTTGAATTAAATCAAGAGTTTAACTCTTCCTTTTTCAAAAATAAACAGTTTTTTACCATCAAATCTTTGAAGGGGGACTCGGATCTTGCATCAAATCTCAAAAGGGGGAGATTTTTAAATCTCACCCCTCTTTTTCTTCAAGATCCGGCCAACAGAAGAGAAGGAAGAAGGAGACCCACCTCTAAAAATCCCACTTTGGGGAAGATCCAGAACCAAAGGGGTCCCTTTCGGTCATTTCCAAAGATTTCTAGGAGTTTAACTCCATTCAAGATCTGTTGGAGTTTAACTCAATAAACAAAACTCTTTTAGGAGTTTAACTCCAAATCTATACATAATCCCTTGGGAGTTCAACTCCCAGCCTAGGGGCTAAGCCCCTTTTCCGCTGGTGTTTCCAGCGGTCGCGTGCCGCGCACATGACCCGCGAGCGCCCAGCGGTCGTATGCCGTGCACGTGACCCGCGAGCGCCCAGTGCCGTGTGCCTCACGGGATCCGCGGACGCTCAGTGCTCAGCGGTCGCGTGCAGGGCACGTGACCCGTGGGCGTCCAGCGATCGCGTGCCGCACACGTGACCCGCTGGCGCCCAGCGGTCGCATGCAGGGCGCGTGACCCGCGGGCGCCCAGCGCCCACACGCACGTGACCCGTGGGTGACAAATGCCCACGCGCCAGGCATATGACCCGCAGACGCCAAGAGCCCACGCGTCATGCACGTGTCTTTTAAAACGCTTCTCACCCCTCATTTTCCATGCACTCCACACCCAAAACATGTCTCCCGTTGGAAAAATTCTCTAACGGAGTATTGCCCAGCACCCCGCAAGGGGGCTGCTAGCCCCTTGACCTTCAGCCCGCTATCCAGGTAGCGGGACCCCCGTAAACTCTGCGAAGCCCCCGGTATATCCAAAACCCCTCAAGACACACGTACACACACTGCACATTGAGTTCGCATGACCAGTTCGACCCGTCAATCGGAGGTTCTCTCATTCCAAAAGCGAGGGGTAATTAACGGCAGCTTAATCCGCGGCTGCTGGAAATTCGGATCCCCACAATCAATAAACCCCCGCCTACCCTGGGCAGGAGAAATC
Organism: Agapanthus africanus; assembly: GCA_030015575.1. Taxonomy (NCBI): domain Eukaryota; kingdom Viridiplantae; phylum Streptophyta; class Magnoliopsida; order Asparagales; family Amaryllidaceae; genus Agapanthus; species Agapanthus africanus. The sequence goes on from CM057348.1 coordinate 58,113,284, forward strand.
TGTAGTACGCTTGACAAGCGACGCGTATTCCCATCTCAATAGGGTGACGAAAAACACCCTACATCTATATTTCATTGAACTTAAGAGGTGCCTAAAACTGAACCTAACCATTAGCAAAATGCGTTCAAAGTTGGACCTCCAATTCAGAAACTGGAATTCCAACCATGAACATCTATTTTAAAACGATCGTATCTTCCTAATTAGTACCCCGATTGGTATGAAACCAATTTTAATGTCTAGATAATTGAGTTTACTTCATATGAATTTTGTATTGTTTCGCTTGATTGTAACACCCTAGTACGGTTATACGACATTAATTTGTATTTTAACACTAGCTTTATATTTTTTGTGTTCTATCTATTGGGTCGCGAATGATTCGAATAGTAGTAGTCGTTATCCGACCCGACCCGCAAATTTAGAACCCAATATGGTGCAAGATTGTATCTGAGATTTACCAGTAAAGTGTATCTATGTGAATCTAGTATAATACCTATATTATATTTTTAGATTTTTATATATCATACATCTAAATCACCATATATCTTTTAATAGCCACAAGTTAAGAATAAGTTATATTTTGTTAACTGTCATCATATGGTTGACATCCCGTGTCTTATTTTTCTTTCATGTTTTACGTTTAAATCTCAAGATATCTAATATCAAATATTTACTAAATCTGGATATATTTTTATAATCCTTTTAAATCTTAAATTATGGGTATGAGTTATTTAAAATATATTCTTGTATGCTTGAGAAGTTTACATATGTGAATTATTTTCCAAAATATATTTTGGTGAGATTTTGGTGGAGATTGGTTGTAGTTTGATATTATCTATATATTAAAACAAATATATATTTATAATCTAATTTAAACTATACTATATATATTTATATTAAACACAAAACCTCTCTCTTTCCACATAACATATCTCTCATTCATCAATTTATATTCTCCTTCTTCGTTCTTCAAGCCCACACTCATTCTCACTGACGCAACTCCAGCCATATCCTAGAACCTTAAACAAGCCATCAAAATTTGGTGTTGATTTGTATAGCGTCATGTTGCTTCCATTCATCGTGTTTGGCAAGTTTACAACTTGCTACATGCTATACTTTATATAATTTACTTATATGTTGTCGTACTATTATTATTATTATCATCATTATACAACTATATCTTATAATCTATATACCGTAGTTATTTAACGTTAATCAGTTTTATAATATACAATGTATGCAAGTTTACAATTTGTGACATGCTATAATTATATCTATAAATATATATATCGTCGTAATATTTTTTATTATTATCATTAATTAGTTTATAATATGTATTTTATAATGTTATACAAAATATAGTTTGAAAATATTATAGTTTCCACATGAAACGTTGTCGCAAAACGGATACGACAAATCTGAAATTTACTGTACACCTTACCTTATAAAATTCATTATAAATCATAAAAAAAATCATTAGCATACATTCTTTAATTCGTCACAAAGCTAACTCAGAATAATATAACCCTATGAAATATTTACATAAAAAATAAATTGTTTAAATAACGTAAACTATAAATGAAAGTACCTATGAACTGCTGTCCAGGAAAATTCCAGCAGCAAACTTTCAATCTCGAACGTTCATAACTTTTTATAGGAACAACTTAAGATACTTTAACTTATAAAATGAAAACCTTATTGAATTAACTTTGTTTTGGTATATTACACGTCCCTTTTGGAGAACATTTGTTATTTTTAAGCTATTTTACAAATCATGGTGACGCTAAATTTCTGAACGGAACCTTCTTGTGCATGGTTAATCAATACCATTATTAATCGGATTGAATATGTTATCTCTGTTAATGTTATTAAAACAATATCTATTTAATAAAAATAGTACATGTGTTTTAATATTTAGCAAATATTATCGATTTACAGTTTTATAGTATCCGTCTGTATCCGTACTGATAATAGCTTATTTAGTTGCATGCCGGAACGTCACAACGTTATCATACTACTATATTAGTCCAATATGTTATCTACATTGTATCATACATGGTAATGGACGTATAATGGTTATTACAGATAGATACATATGCATTCTAGCATTAGTTGTGTTTCGATATTGATTACAGTTTTACATTGGTATCTGTTTTGGTTAATATACATTACATTACATGTTCACGACACACTACCAGACTTGTTTATTGGATATTATTACTAATGCCGACATAACTGACTTGTTATCCTGACGGACGTGACTTGTTGTTTGTATAGTCAAGACATGTACCTGCTTGATCCTGTGTTAGCATTAGATTTATATCATTAATACCTGACTTGAATACAAAACTTTAGGAGTAAGGGAAAATCAATAATGAAATCTGACTTATAACTCAACAGTTCGATACTTATACTGATCAGTCTTTAAGGGCTCAGCCAGCCCCTGGATGATATTGCTGACATCATTCGTCTGTATATGTTACATGTTTAATGCTTAGCGGCACATCTCGGATTCAGCCCGAGAGTCTTGACTGTGGTCCCGGGCACGCACGGGATACTATTGGGTTACATCGACGATTCCATTAAATTGATTTCAAAGACTTCTAAAATAGATAAGCTAGAGGTACATACTTTAGGATGCACATCACATACCTATATCTCACTGTTTTACACCTGTATTATTTATTTACACTCATATTTAATCATAGCATCCTATCCTGATTATCACTATTATTTTGATATTTATGACGCACTGACGTCTGGGTTTTGCATGGCCTGGATACTTGACATAGCATGTGAGTATTCGACATGATCGCCAATCAGTAAGGACCACCTCATTGATATAGCTCTTATGCAGGTTAGTTATTTCTTGGATCTTTATTGCTTCCGTTATCTTTTCCAGTTATTGTTCTTGTGGCTATTAGACATGTGATAGATAGATTTAGTAGTTTGCTGTTCTTGATATCTGATTGACAACCGTAATGTGGCTATGGAAGGATCTTTTCTCGCCATAGATAGCATGGTTGGCTCTGTCACGTGCCATGTTTACGTATTTTGGGAAACGGGGCATGACATTGATTCTGCACATCTGAAGTACTGTGAATTTTCTAACTCAAATGACATTGATTGCCCATGTTTTACTCGTAATATATTTTACTGCATTTCTATCATATTGCGTGAATGTTATACTCTCAGTGATTAGTGATCATTTGCATTGATACCCTAATGACTGTTTTTACATTACCGGGTGAAGAGTGTTAGTGATTGTATTGTGGTAAGTACGTTAGTGTAAAAGCGTTATTGAATAGTGGAAGTGACATGTACTTGTACACAATCAGCGAAACCATTTAGTCATTGCATTGTCGACGTCTATGAGGCATATATAAGTGTAATTATAACTGAAATGGGACGGGTATGGAAGCACATATATTAGTGTCATAGGTAAGATATCGAGAACTGTCCATTTATCTTAGATACCAGTCGAGACATACTTGATGGAGACCTTGTCTCCAATTCTCGCGTAGATTTGTCATGGAGCGACTAGTATTTAGATTCGTGGTCGGTGTTTGATGTAGATTGCGGGGTGTGGGATAGTTTGAGTGTGAGTTTGATCAATGGGATCTCAGGAGTCTCTTTACCGGTATATTTAGTGATTACGTGTTGCTGTGATTCCGACCTGGAACGGTATATTTCATGATTTCGTGATTTCATGATATTGTTATTGATTGTGATTCGAGCCCGTATTTCCAAGCCCTGGATAGGTATTTAGTGCCTTGGGTTTGAGAATATTCCTGGGGTGATTGACACTCACACTCGGACTAACGATAGGTTTAGTGATATGGATCTTGAGACTTAGAGACTGATAAGTTCAGTGATATGGTTATTGCATTGATTACTGATCTTATACACATACTTTACTGTTTACTTGTACTGGTTATTTCATGCTCGTGTTTTTACCTTATGCTTGCTACTTCATGCTTATCATTAATGCACATATTATATATACTGCTATATTGTGTCGCCCTGACGACCTGAGTATGCATGCTCAGAGTGAAAGTGGACAGCCCAGATCAGGACATACCCTACTTCAAGGATATTGCGGACATCTAAATCAGCAATGTCAGCGCTATTTTTTCCTTTATCACTATCTAGTTAGTTATCTTTTTTGCTTGTATCTGTTGCACTCTGATTCATTTAAATATGATACATTTAGTGATTGTATATCTCGTTTTCTATGTTAAATTACTCGATACCATGTACTGCTAGAACCCGAAGTGTGACTAGGGCAGTATCTTTTCTTATCCGTAAGAGCATGGCTGGCCTAGTCATCCCTCATATTCCGTATTTTGATAAGCGGAACGTAACAATATGTTAAACATTGACTCTCCGTGCCGGTGATACGTCAAACAGCAACTCTCCGTCTCGGTGATACGTCAAATATCGACTCTCCGTGCCGGTGGCACGCCAAACAGCGACTCTTCATGCTAGTGAAACGTCAAACTGACGTCAAACAACGACTCTCCGTCTCAGGTGATACGTCTAACAGTGACTCTTCGTCTCAGTGATACGTCAAACATCGGCTTTCCTTGCCGGTGACACGTCAAACAACGATTCTCCACGCCGGTGATACGTCAACAACTCTTCGTGCCGATGACACGTCGGCAACGACTTTCGTCTCGGTAGCACATCAACAGCGACTCTCCGTGTTGGTGACACATCAGCAACAACCTCCGCACCGGATGCACGTCAACCAGCGACCTCCACGTCACAAAAATGGAGCATGTCAAGCTCTTCACGAAGTAAGATCCATCAATTTCATACACACGACCCATACATGTGGAGTGCATTTATTGATAGGGGCACTTTGCTGGGGTCAAAAATTATACCCCATTACCAAAATTAAAAATCAAAGTCAAAATCAAAAAGTCAAAGTCAACCCCCAAGAGGATTCGGGTACGACCCCAAGCAGCTGGGCCCATGCCCAAACTAGCTCAAGCCCAAGCGAAACAGGCCGGCCATCGACGAAGAGAAGAAAAGATTATGTAATAAATAAATTTAATTTATTTTTTAATGAATAAATATAAAGGAATTGGTAAAAAGCCAATATTGTAAAACCCAAGGGCCCAAATGAAAAATGTAGAGCCTATATAAGGTTACCATAATGAGTAATCAATAACAACCATATTCTCTAATCATTTCAAGCGTTTTCAGCCCTCCTCTCTTTTTCTCTTTCTTCCTCAAGGTTTTTTTTCCTTTCAAACATATGGTCAAAATATTTTACTCCTCAAATTCATTCAAAAAAAGAGAGACGGAGAGAATCAAGATTCTGTTAAAACCCCAAGAAGAGACATTCTTTTTATCTTCTCTTTGTCCTCGCCAAGATCCAGAGCCTCTAAAAAGGAAAGAATAATTTTTTTTATTCAAAATCCAAATTTAAAGTCTTGAAACTTAAGAGAACTTTACGTTTTTTTGGGATCCAATCGAAGACGGTTGAGGATGACCCCATCAAAGGGGCTTTCCCTTTGAGGAAACCTTCGAGAATATGGATTTCGATTCGTATTTCCCTTTGAATTGCGGATTTCAGTCCGTATTTCCTTTTTGGCGGGTGCGGAGTTTTCCGTATTTCACCTTTTCGCACGATAAATTGACATGCGTAGTGGTCATGCTGCTGAAATTTCATCGAAACTCACAAGCCTAGCCATGTTTACAAAATTAAACAAAATATAAAAATAATAAAGAAATAATGCATGGAATAATAAATAATTGGAAGCCGCGGGTAAAAACGTCCGACTCGGATGAGTCCATCTCTATTTACCTCCATCTAGGATACCCAACTGTCGGAAACCCCCATAAACGGGGAAGTCCCTGCCTTCGAGGATTCTCCCCTAAAACGGGAAAAGTCCCCGAACTTCCGGGGACTCCTCTCCGAGAAGGGAGACCACCAAAGCTTTGCTCCTCTCCCCACGCCCCGGCCCGCCCGAGGGAGGCCCTCAAAGGTTCGGTTCGGGGGCCCTCCCCATAGGGGAGAAGTCCCCGAGCCTTTGGCGACTTCCCCAAGGAAAATTCCCCTGTTAAAAAGAATTTAAAAATAAAAATATGATGAGACGTAAACACAGTGCTTGCATTTGTTAATGGCTCTACGGTGTATCTTTATATTTGTTCTTTATCTTAGTCCTTCTAATTTATGTTATCTTGCACTTAAATTGGTACTTAAAATTGATTTGAATGTCTCGTGTTTATGAGATAAAAAAATAGAGAAATAAATATAATAATAAATAAACAAAAATAAAAATGAAATAAACACGCCTACATTTACTTTTCAAGTACAAACGTTCCATATTAAATTCGCATGATTTGGACGACCCGTTAATCGGAGTTTTTTCGTTTCGGAGTGAGAGATAATTAACGACAATTTTGCCCGCAGTTGCCGGAGATTAGGATCCACACAATCAATAAATTCCAGCCTACCTTAGATAAGGGGGAATCTATATAATGCCTGACAAGCGAACGCATTCCTATCTTAATAAGGTGGCGAAAACACTCTACAAGGGGTATTTTGGTAACTTCATAATTTTTCGTTAACACCGTCAGTCTTTTTTTTACTTTTGAAAGTTTATGGTATTAATCTATCAATTTGAAAGTTTATTGTATGGGAAAGTGGCTATAGTTCATGGTAGCAAGTTGAAATTTAGCCTTTTTAGAATATAATAGACTGTAACATGATGCAAGTGGAATTTCCAAGTTATACATCTTTCTCAACTGCTAAAAAGTTTTACCACTAAGCTATTGTGACGCTTTCGGATTAGAGAAATGTTGGAGAACTACCTTGGATATAGACTTCAGATTAACAGTGACAATTATTACAATTAATCAATCTGAAATCATTGATGTGCTGTTATATATGATAGCAGATGTCACCTTTTTGACATAGTAAACAGCTATTGCATTGATGTCTAACTTCTTAACTTCAGATTGTTGACATCCATATTCATACATATGCACACATATGGAGCTTAGCCTATGCAATGTTTGATCACTTTATTCTTTTTTGCAGTCATTGGATAGTAACAATACTTATTGTATCTTTGCTATATCTATCGATGCATGTCATCGAATTCTCATAGATAATTTATGAAGTTCATGTATCATTTTGCATTTGCTTTTAAGCATGGTTAATTAGAATAATATCCTGTCATAAGCTAATGACGTAGGGCCAATTAAGGGAGATGCCTTTGACAAATTCTTTGATGAGAAGAACAAATTAACTTCAATAAAAATAGTTTTAGTTGCGACTTTTTGTGTGGTTGAGGGCCAAGTGATATGATTTGTGCCATAAAAAAAAACATGATTTGATGGAAAGAGTCAAAGCTTCTAAATCTAATGCAGCACTGGGATCTCCTGCTATTAGCCTATGCTCTTTTCATAAATCCTGACCCCTTATCTTCATCAAAAAACAATAAGCAGTGGGCCCTCTGTTTTACACCAACATGAACCGTAGCATCTTAATAGTTTGTAATAGCACAGTGATTTAATAGTAAAGAGTCCGGATCCATCCAATGCATGATATGCATTATATTCTCTTTGGTTTTTCTCTCTTCCCCGAATAAATATACTATAAATTAATGTAAATTAATGGGATTTGAATCCTAAACCTCTCAAATTATGTTGTAACCATTTACTACTGTGTTTGCCATCAGGAACCATGATTTTGAGACATGCAATAAATGAAAGAAGAAAGGGTTCTCCACAACCTTTTTTCTATATAACAAACTACACAACACTCACAAAATCGATTGGTCATGCACTTAAGTGTATGGGCCCCACACCAAATAATTGATTGTGTTGCATAGTTTGTTGTGTAGAAAAGGATAAATTGCTTTAAAAACCTCTAAAGCAATTTCTCTTCCGTAACATCTTAGAGTTCGCTGGGACGCTGCTTTGTTCAACAAAATATTATCGGTGAGACCATTTTCGGAAAACGTAGGCAAAAAATAAAATAAGAACCCTAAGACTAATCTGCCTGTAATTCCTATTCTGCCCTTGCAGGGATGAGCAAAATAAAACAAACTCAAACTGAAGTCTTAGAAAGGGCTGGACTGCAGCTCCCATTACTGGTCCCTACACATCCTTACAACCAAATCTGAGCTGTGTCCATTTCTCCTGCTTTTCTCATCCAAAATTCAAAAGAAAAGACAATTTACCGAAATTTGTTTATCCAAAAGTTTGCCAAAGAGACAATTAAAGTAGTAAGACCAACAACATCTATGTAATAGTGTCAAACAGTTGGGACGTGGTGTTAATATCTTTAGTAAACTTTTGGTTAGACAAATTGCGCAAGGGAAGGCAAATTTGTTTCCGCAAACAAAAAAAATCACCTCTGCTCATGTTTCTTCCATTTCCTTCCATCAACTGTGACATCTCATGTGAAAACAAAAGCGAGAGAGAGAGAGAGAGTTGGTACAAATCAGTTGCTCTTTCCTCTTAAAACCTGGGGATCCTTTCCCCATGATTTATTCCACCTTTCCCTGCCGCTCTCCTCTCTTGTTCGAAAGAAATTGAGAAACTAAGAAAATTCTGCTTCAATACATCAATGGCAGGGATCAGTGCTTCATGGGCTTTGGTCGCTCTTCATCTCCTATCGAAACCGGAAATTCTCGACGAAACGGTTACCTTAGGCACTGCCCATCTCTTGGGTTTGATCATCGAAAGGGCTCAAATTACAAGAGATAATGCATTTGAAGAGAATGCGAAAAGAGCCGAGAATGAGCTCAAAAGATTGAAGTTTATAAGAGCCGAGGATGCAAAGGCCAACGAAAAAGTCGTGGCCATTTTCGCGTCCCGCGAACAGGGTTGGCTTGCAGAAAGGAAAGTTCTCAAGGGTGAGATCCAATCTTTATTGGCCAAGAACGAAGAGGTCGTATCCAGTTTGAATTATAGGATCATCGAGGCCGAGTGCGAGATAAGAAAAACCAAGGACGAGGCCATAGAGGAAGAGATCAGGAAGAGAAAAGAGCTGGAAGAGAAGTTAGAAGCGGCGAAGAAAGGAGCGCTAGGTAATCTCCAAGAGCTACGGAAGGCGAAGCAAGAGCTCGATGAGATGCTTGAAACAAAGGAGGAAGCAATCTCAACGGTTCAAAAGATGAGGAACGATTCTGAACAGAAGGATAAGATGTTGTCGGCCTTGTTGAGGAAATCGAAGATTGACGCCGATGAGAAAAAGATGTTGCTGAAGGATGTGAAGATGTCCAAGGCGAAGAAGCAGCAAGCAGAGCTGGAGGTTGAGAGATGGAAGAACAAGTGTGAACTGAGGAACGAGAGAGGCCTGAGATCGTCGTATTCGATTGAGGCCGGGTGTTCACACGAAAGAAATGAAGAGTCAAGGTTTCAGAGCTCCAAGAGTGTTTTGTTCGATTATTTCGAATCGGAGTTGCAGCAAGAGCATGGGTTTTCGAAGATCAAGGGGGAAAATGTCGCTGCAGCAATCAAGTGTTTGGATCAGTACTCAAGCGATGAGCCAGGTATGATTTCTTCAATTATAAACTGCATCTGGATTTGCTATTAATGAAATTATACAAGTACACTCCCAAAAAAAAAATTAGTTAAAAGAGTCCAGACTCAAGAAAAGCATAACTAACAATAACATTATACCATAAATTATCTTACAAATTGGGATAAAAGCTTAAACATATATTCGAAATTATAGGTTATATATTGCATACTTTTTACTGTCTTACTTCATGGCGTATACCAATTGTTGTGACCGTTGAAAGATTTGAATTGATTTTCGTTCTGAAAAGTTTTAGTACAAGTACCACATAGGCTGCTTCTTTCAAATTTTGATGCTACAAGAGATTGTGGAATTGTGAATGTTTAGTCCATAATTGAATTTTTACCCACTTTTTTCAGCAATTACACTTGACAATCAAAACCTGCAAGATTGGGTGAGGTTAGAAACCGAGAAATACGCAGCGATCCTGGAGCGAAAGCATTTTACAGAGATAGAAGCGTTTGCAGAACAAATGAGGCTCAAAGACGAGAAGCTAGAAGCTTTGCGCTGGCGATTGCTAAGCAAAGATATTGAATCGAAGCGTTTGCTGTCTCAAATCGAAGGGATTGAAGAGAACCTGTCCTACTTGAGAGACGAAATTTTGAAACTGGAAGCACTTCTGTTGGATAAGAAAGAGGAAATAAATTGTCTGAAAGACAAATTTGATATCATCATGCACCATTTCCAAATGAATTTTGCGATGAAGAAACAAAGCGAGATGGACGATGCAAAGGCCGATTCATCAAGAAATTCATACAGCAGAGAGACTAACATCATAGAAGAGGCTACTGTGATTGCTAACGGAGATTTCACGGAGAATTACTCAGATCAAATTGTTATTGAATTGGCAGGAAATAATTCAACCGGTTCAACACCGTCGACAAATTACTCGGTCGACAATTCTATTATCCGGTTCAATGAAATATATCCGGAAGAAGCTGAAAGCGTAGATTCCTACGGTGACGAAGCAAAGAGCGTTACATTTATCACCAATTCCCCAAAACAAGAGATAGCAGAAGAGAAAGATGTGTCTATCGACTTAATACACTCTCCGTCGCTTAACAACTCAATCAAAGAAGCAAATATTTCTAGTACAAGAAAGGAAACTTCTCTGAAAATGGACATCCAAGCTCTCGGCGTCTCATACAAGATCAAGAGATTGAAACAACAGCTACTTATACTCGAAAAATTGGCCGAGAGCTCAAAGGAGAAAAGAGTCGACGAAAACAAGCAGCACCTGAAAGGGATCATGTTGGTGATTCATTTGCTAAACAAACAAGTGAAGAGATTTCAGACTCTTGAAGAAAAGTCCGACGACTTGTCTAAAAGGATGGTAAGTATCGCTTTGCTAAATCGTATATCATAATTTCACCAAAGGCTTTAATTCTCCGAACTACCAAAAATGATATCCGTTCTTTAGTAAACTACCGAAAACTTGCCGAATTTCAAGTGACTACCAAAAACTTTCACCAAATATAATCAAAAAACACATCCCGTTTTTCACTAAGCTACCATAACAGCATTCTATAGATTTTGCTAACAGTACTGTTTTATTAATTCAGTAAAATACGGATATAATTCACTAAAGGCCGGAGTATTGATAGTATGATGTTTTTCGGTAGTTTCTAGTAATTTACATAGTTTAGTGAAAAACCGAAATCTTTTGGTAATAGTTCGATAAAATAAGCATCGGCATGATTAGTAAATATCCTTTGCTTATTTTCTTGTGATCTCAGCATGAAAATAATCGAGGAGGGAACCTAAGCGAATCACACAACGAAAAAGAGCAGAGAAGAGTGCTCGTGAATTTTCTTGAAGAGACATTTCAGCTACAGAGATATATGGTCGCAACCGGCCAGAAATTGATGGACATGCAATCAAAGATCGTGAGTAGCATTAGCGACGGCAGTGATGGTGTAGATGAATCTGCAGGCTTCAATACAGGCCAATTCGCAGATGTTATTAAATCTTTGTTTAGGGAAATACAGAGAGGATTGGAGATGAGAATAGCCCGAATGATCGGCGATCTTGAGGGCACACTAGCTCGTGACCGGATTCGACACATATGAAATAAGATCAGAATGATATGTAGGCGATTTTTGCTCATGAATAAATTTGTCTCACAGAAAATTTATGTTTTTTTTTTTGTTTTTTTTTTTTCTAAATAGAAGAAGAATCCATATGAATTATGTGACAAAGTGGGTGATGTCTATTTAGTTCTATATGTTATGTGTCAATGTCTATTTGAATTATCTGTCAAAGTGGTTGATGACTATTAAGCTCCCAGTTATGAACTGACATGCAAAGTCAATTAATAATTGAAAGGAAATTTTCAGAGATCCTGGCATTATTCTAAGAATTATAAGCAGGTGAGAAACACCATATATAGCTTGCTCACTCCCAACCTAACAAAATACCTGACCTACAAACTTGGTAGGTTCCTGCTGGCCTGGTGATTGAGTATATAACCAGATGAAATAGGAGTTCAAGTTCCTAATCGTCAAAGCCTATAGCCCGTGGAATCAATCGGGTCGGTAGGAAAGTTTTGTATACTTTGCAAATATCGGAACTAGAATTTATGCAAGCCGTTGCCAAGGATGCGCTACAACAAGATTACCATGGACGCATGTCACGCATCTAACGAGTTTTAGATGCAAAAGATAAATAAAAGAATTGCTATATATTAGTTGCATAAAAGAAAAATTACCATGCCTGAGAGTGAAAATTGATTATGGTGACACGCATCACAGTAATACATTTTTCTCGTGACATGAAAACAGAAAGGTATAAACACCGATACATTTTTCTCGTGACACGCAGCACTGTAATAGCATTCACTGACGATATGGCAGCAGGGGTTGGAGCGCGCTGCTCATATATGCATCATCCATTCCCCTCTCTTTAAATAAACAAGGCAAGATTCATTTCAAACCTGCTTCATAGCTTTCATACTAGCAATGGATCAGGGGAAAACATGTCCATGCTCAACGCCACCGAAACTCGCCCTGGATTCCTTTCCATCTTTTTCATCTTCCAGACGGGCGGACAGCCTCGGGATGGCAACTCCGCCCATCCGGCTCCCAGGTGCCGTCCCATTCCGATGGGAAGAGGCGCCTGGGAGGCCTAAGCAGAAGCCGGGCCAGTCCGATGCCGGTGCCGGTGCCGGTGCCGACAGGCAACTTGGCCCCCCGCCCAGACTGTGGGCATCGGTATCGACCATAAGGGATGACAATAGAGACGTTGTCATAGACAGGTCTTGCTTTTTGATGAGGAGGAGGCCGCCTGCGCCTGGTTTTCTGTTTTCTGGGAGGAGAAGGGCCATCAAGAACTGGGATGTGGGTTCGGAGAAGTCCATGTCCGAGGATACGCCGAATTCTTCGACTTCTTCGGATCTTGTAAGGTCTCTCTCTTCCGTGTCGGCCTGTTCCTTTTATTCTAATTACGGCGAAGAGGAGGTGGAAAGTAAGCAGGTGATCATGAATGAAGGGAAGGGGGAGGAGAGGAAGGTGAGGATTTTCAGGTTTACGAGGAAGAGAAGCCTTGCCCGTGTTGCTTCCTACACTGCCTCTCGCTTCTGGGTACGTTCATTCTTAATTTACTCAAAACAAATTTTGTTTTCTTATCTTCTAACATAGCGTTATACCGCAACAAAATTTCTCTATAAAAATAAATTTACAAGTAAAGATCGAACAAAAGTTCATAACTGGATGCAAAAGATCATGGACAAAAAAATCTATATATTTTGCGACTTAATGGGGGGCGGGGGGGGTCGGGGAGAAAAGAACAAAAACAAACTTAAGCCAAGCAAGGTCTGGCTCCTAATTTAAATTCTATCTGGTCTACGGACCATGGCTAATTAGTTGCGGTATACCGCAGACCCAGTAAAACCCTTCATAAGAAGTTGAAAGAGACAAGTTGCTAGTTTAGGCATAAAGACTTGGGAGGCAGCTTGTTGCTTCAGAGCAAAGTTGAGAGCCTCTGTTTCTTTGTTGGCACAGAGCTGCTGATCCATCTAAACCTAACCCCTTTCACTTCAGATGTGAAATGACACCAACAAAAATCTAGCTTGCCTATTTCTCCCTTGACTAATGCCCCCCCCCCCCCCCCCCCCCCGCGCCCCCACACCCTAATTTTGTCACCTACCATTAATGAGTACTGGCAATATTTATATTGTTACTAACACAATGACGCCTCTCTGTCTTCTTGGAAAATTAAAATTTAATGTATGATTTTTGAAACTGACGTTATCAAGTTGGACTATATACAATCAAGCTGATCTAATTTTTATTTTGGCAGAATTAATGATGTAATTTAAGTTCAATTATCTTTGTTTTCTGTATGTATAATTTTGCAGGCCAGCATATTTGGAAGGCTGAAGCAGACAGCGGTTCCTTGTCAAAGGGACCCCAAAGTCTAGATTGTTTTGGTCGATGACTCGATGCGATCGGATCGGATGATCGTCCATCTCTTCTCGGCGATTACTCTCTATATATATGTATGTGCCAGAATGAATGTGTGCTTGTTTCAGTATCTTCTCTTTGATTTGTATATAATTGTAGCCTAGCTTTAGCATGATGCACAATCTCATGTTGATGTAAAATTCAAATATCACAAAGGCCGAAAATATTTCTGAACAAAAGGAGAGTGTCGGAAAACAATCAGTAGAATGAAGTTGCATAAGGATGATAGTTGGAATGCTCCTGCTGCATTGATCTCCTCATCTTGTGATTAGCTTTGAAAAAGGCCTGCCTCAGTTTCTTTGTCCTCCCTGTTAATTGAATCTCAGGGTTCTCCTCCATCAACCTCCTGTGCTCTTCTAATGACTCCAACTCCACACTCCTCGTTTGATCCCTTTTCCAACTCCTTGCAAAATTTACGAAAAATACAAACAAACATCTAGATATTAATTTTTATATATTAATAGCGAATAATTACTATGTACCTAGTTGTGAAGAAATACAATGGAACATCATCCAAACAAAACGACAGAAAATCGATGTATGGTACTAAATTGAAAAACGGCCAAAATTTCTATTATTTGCTACTTATGAAGTTCATGGTTTATCTGAGGAAATGTCTGATAGTTCATGATATTTTAGTGAAACTAGCCTAAAAATCAAATAATAACAAAAAATCAAGAAGCTTAAAATTAAAACCTGAACATTATGAATGAGAGTGTTCAGGCTCTTCATCTTCCTGTGAGGCCACCTTGGATCCCAAGCTCCCTGCATCTCTTCTTCAACAAAGTGAGCCCCACATTCAATTCCTTCGCGGCTCTTGTTATGGGCATATAGAAGTAGCTCCTCAGTTCCAAGATGCCCATTTCGCCCGATTTCGACCCACGGCAATCGATAGCATTATTCTTGTATCCCGTTTCGGTGTTAATGTCATCCTTCAGATCTTGAATATTGCCGTTAGTAATAAGAGGCGCGGTTTCAATAATATTTGCATCATCACCGTTACTAACAGGAGGCATTGTTTCAATGATATTTGCATCATTGGAGACGATACCGTTGCAGTTGAGAGAGTAGCATGAATAGCAGTCCATGTTGATATCGTCCTCAAATGAGAGTTCACTCATTAGAGGCGACGACTGAGGATAATAGTTATCAGGCACCAAAGGCTGTAAGAAGATATCATCGATACTATCGACAAGTGGTACAAGTGCATCATCCATCTGATACTGATCACTGTTGCAAAAGAGTAATTGATAAAATGAAAATTACAATATATTTGTATCCTTTGACAATTCATTGACTTAATGCATGCACGGAGTCGGTCCCTAATCAAGTGACGGCTGCTTGGATCGGAAGCACTCTCTGCTCTTCTTCTTTTTTCCCCCTTTCTTTCCCAAATAAAAAGGGAATTCTAATAGAATCCAAATACTAACTTACATGTAGTGAAAAGTAAAAAAAATGAAACTTTAACACATGCACTCATGTTTTTTACATACCTGTAGAAATTAAGGGGAGGAACAGAAATGAGTGGGTCTGCAAAAGTAATGCAATCAAAAATGCTCTGTTCCTCTGGTAAAATCACACTGCCATTAAATGATTGGCCCAACTGATCCATTTTTTTTGGGGGTTTTGGCAAGGAAATATAAATAGAAGTGAATCTGTCAACTTGATAGGCTCAAAACACAAACTGAATCCAGAACATTATTC
Organism: Agapanthus africanus; assembly: GCA_030015575.1. NCBI lineage: Eukaryota > Viridiplantae > Streptophyta > Magnoliopsida > Asparagales > Amaryllidaceae > Agapanthus > Agapanthus africanus. Next base: position 58,128,992 of record CM057348.1, read on the forward strand.
TTATACATATCATGCATGGATCAAGTTCAGGTTCTGTTTTCATGTCACTATATATTTGGCGGGAATGATTATATAAATATATATAGGGGGCGAATAGAAGGATGCTGATGATTAAGGGATCAATCAATCAATCAAATGAGAACACTTGAAAGGGTGTGTTAAGATTCATGTTCAAAGATCCATCATCTTCGTCATCATCAATCATATACTACTCCATATGAAGTTGATTGTTATTTATTGCTTACCCTCACAGGCTAAACGCATTTAGACGACGAGGTGCATGGCTAACATTTACTCCTCTCTCTCTCTCTCTCTCTCTCTCTCCCCCTCGATATCTTTGGGGGGGAGAGAGAGAGAGAGAGAGAGAGAGAGAGAGAGATTGGTCAAGATTAAAAAGTGTTTATTATTAATTGGGAACAGTTCATGAAATATCATAATTAAGCCATTGTATTTTGTGGAGCATTAATTATGATTATTGATTTCTGCCAGTAAATGCTTTTTTTGGGGTTTAGAATTATTTAAAAGCCTTTTCACACGATCTGGCAATAGATTCTTTCCATCTAATTGATTTATTTGTTTTATTATATTTTTAAAATTTTCTTCTTGTCCTTATTCTTTTACTATAGAAGATTAGATAGACTTGTATGTATCATGGGAAAGACACTTACCATGAACCAAAGTGCTATTTTGAGAGAGGATTATTACATAGAATATTGATAGGCATGATTGTTTTGACAAAAAACCAATCTATCTATCTATTTAATGTAAATGAGAGAATATTAGAATATTCCATTATTTAACTTGTACTTTAGTCGAATATTATAATATTAGAGATTTGAAGAAAAAAAATGGGTTTTTTAAAATTTTCTTGACATTTATATGCTTGCCTAATCACTCGGAATCGTAATCATTTCAGACCAGATTTATGTGTTCTATCAAGGTCTTGGTAGCAATCAGTGACATTTTATTACTTCACATATCCTTTTGTCTTATTAATACCTGAAGTTCTCCAAAAGTATGAGCGAGAAAAAAGTGGAAAACTGAAGGGAAAAAAAATTCTGAGATTTTTGAAATTTTATAATTTTCGTGTGCTATATATTATGCAAAATAATGAAGAAAATCGTTTTCTTAAGATTTTTAAAAATTTTGCGATTTTTATTTGCAATGCAAAATAGTTAAAAGTGAAGAAAGCATAAATTGTTTTAGAATTCTAAAAATTTTATGATTTTCTGAAAAATGAAGCCTGTAGGGTGTTTTTTCGTCACCCCATTGAGATGGGAATACGCGCACGCTTGTCAGGCGTACTACAGATTCCCCCTGCCTAGGGTAGGCCGGGGTTTAATGATTGTGGGGATCCGAATCTCCGGCAGCCGCGGACTAAGCTGCCGTTAATTAACCCTCGCCTTTGGGGCGAGGGAACCTCCGATTAACGGGTTAAACTGGTCATGCGAACTCAATGTGCAGTGTACGTGTGTTCTGTTCTGAAAGGGGGGTTTCGGATATATCGGGAGCTACGCAGAGTTTTTACGGGGGTCCCGCTACCCGGATAGCGGGCTGGGGGTCAAGGGGGCTAGCAGCCCCCTTGCGGGGTTCGGGGCAGCGCCCCGACCCGAAAATTTTTTTGAGGGGGAGAGTGTGGCGGAGTATGTGTATGTGTACATTTGTATACATATGTATATATATACATGTATATATAAATAAGGGAAAAAGGGCATCCAAAGGATGCGTGGGGCAGCACCTTGGGCGCTGTGCGCTCAGGCGCAAGCGCGCCACGTGTCGGCACGTGGGCGCTTTGCGCATGAGCGCTGCGCGCAGGTGCGCAAGCGCGCCACGTGTAGGCACGCGGGCGCTTTGCGCACTTGCGCAAGAGCGCAGGTGCGCAAGCGCGCGCGCCACGTGTCGGCACGCGGGCGCTTTGCGCACTTGCGCAAGCGCGCTGGTACGCAAGCGCGCGCGCCACGTGTCGGCACGCGGGCGCTTTGCGCACTTGCGCTGCGCGCTGCTAAAACAAATTTCTCAAAAGAGAAATCAGAGAGGAGTTGGACTCCTGAGTGTGTGTTTTTTTTTTGTTTTTTTTTTGGGTTCTTAAAATGGCATTTTGCCTATCCCATGGCTCATGTGCCATTTCTTTTTGCACATAAGCCATGGGCTTTACAAAAATTTGGCTTTATGCCTATTTTTCTTACATTTATCCATAAAATAAAATAAAAGAAATAAAACAAAATTATTTATTACAAAATTTTTATCTTGGCATGGGGGGAGGCCGGCCGCTTCATGTTCGGGCTCGACCCGGGCATGGGCCTACTGGATCTGGGCTTAGGCCCACTTGGCTTGGGGTTGACTTTGATTTTGACTTGGTCAACCGGGGTGTAAATTTACCCCAACAAATTGCCCCCCATCAATAAATGCACACCACATATGTAGGTCGTGTGCATGAAATTGATGGATCTTCTTTCACGTGGAGACGGCTTGATTTGGTTCCCACCTTTTGGGAAGCTGGCACTGCCCTTTTTACGACATGGACGGTCGTTGCTTGACATGTCTCTGAGACGGAGTGTCCGTGATAGACGTTTCCCTGGCCCGGAGTGATCTGGTTCCCGCTTTGTAGGAATCCTGTGCTGCCCTTTTTACGACGTGGACGGTCGTTGCTGCCCTTTTAGCGACGTGGACGGTCGATGCTGCCATTTTTGCGACTTGGACGGTCGATGCTGCCCTTTTAGCGACGTGGACGGTCGGTTCTGCCCTTTTTGCGACTTGGACGGTCGGTGCTGCCATTTTAGCGACGTGGACGGTCGGTGCTGCCCTTTTAGCGACTTGGGCGGTCGGTGCTGCCCTTTTTGCGACTTGGACGGTCGGTTCTGCCCTTTTTGCGACTTGGACGGTCGGTGCAGCCCTTTTAGCGACGTGGACGGTCGGTTCTGCCCTTTTTGCGACTTGGACGGTCGGTGCTGCCCTTTTAGCGACGTGGACGGTCGGTGCTGCCCTTTTTGCGACGTGGACGGTCGTTGCTGCCCTTTTTGCGACGTGGACGGTCGTGGCTGCCCTTTTAGCGACTTGGACGGTCGATGCTGCCCTTTTTGCGACTTGGACGGTCGTGGCTGCCCTTTTAGCGACTTGGACGGTCGGTGCTGCCCTTTTTGCGACGTGGACTGTCGTTGCTGCCCTTTTAGCGACTTGGACGGTCGGTGCTTGATTTGACTTGCTCTGCTTCTTGCAGTGTCAGGGGTAGACTTGACTTGCTCCGCTTCTTGCGGTGTCGGGTGGAAGTTGACTTGTTGATTTTGATTGGGTTGACATCAGCATCGCTATACTGGAATATGGTACCAGGAGCGAACCAGCATCTGTCATGGAGAGGATTTTGGGATTTTGGTTTTTGTTTGGCATCTGCATTGCTGCACTGGAATAATGCCAGGAGCAACTCATCATTTGCCCCGAGAGAATTTGAGAATTGATGGCTTAGGAGGCAGGTTTAGATCCCTATCACCTAAGACTTTTCAATTTTATGGGCCGTGAGGGTCCCATAAAAGCATTTTCTCCCTACGAGTCGAAAGGATCTCGTAGGCGTATTTTCTCCATAGGAGTCGTGGGGACTCCTAAGTGTGTTGCTCCTTTGTGAGTCGTAAGGATCTCACGCGGGAATTTCCTCCTCTCAAAGTCGAGAGGACTTTGAGAGTGCATTTCATCTTCTTTTCACGAGTTTGCGTCCTTTCAGGTTTTCACAAACTCGTCGGCAGTCCTGCTGTTTTTACTCACGGAGCCCTTTCGGGTTTTCCTCCGTGCCCATTTTGCTTGTGGACATACCCTTTTTTTTTTTTAGTGGGACTTTGAATGTGGTCTCACCGGTAGGACTTAGGAGAGATTGGGATTGTTTTACGCCCGTGGATTGTATACGGTTTTGCAGGATGTATGATCCAGACCGTAGGGCCAGAAAGATTTCAGGGATTTGTTGGCGTCTGCATCGCTGCACTGGAATGTGGTACCAGGAGCGACTCATCATTCGTCGTTAGGGTATGGGATTTGGAATTTGGTTGGCGTCTGCATCGCTGCACTGGAATATGGTACCAGGAGCGACTCATCATTCGCCATTTGGGGACTTGGAATTTGGATCTTGTTTGGCATCAGCATTGCTGCACTGGAATAATGCCAGGAGCAACTCATCATTTGCCTTGGGAGGACTTGGGATTTGGGTTTTTGGTCGGCATCAGCACCGCTAACACTGAAGCGAAATGCCAGGAGCGACTCATCATTTGCCGTTGCCCGTTGGGGAACGATGGCTTAGGAGATAGGTTTGGGTTCCTACCACCCAAGGCTTTTCAATTTTATGGGCCGTGAGGGTCCCATAAAAGCATTTTCTCCCTACGAGTCGTAAGGATCCCGCAGGTGTATTTTCTCCTTAGGAATCGTGAGGATTCCTAAGTGTGTTGCTCCTTTGTGAGTCGTAAGGATCTCACGCAGGGGTTTTCTCCTCGCAAGGTCGAGAGGGCTTTGCGAGTGTATTTCATCTCTTTTCACGAGTTTGCGCCCTTTCGGGTTTTCACAGACTCGCCGGTAGTCCTGCTGTTTTTACTCACGGAGCCCTTTCGGGTTTTCATCCGTGCCCGTTTTGCTTGTGGACATACCGTTTTTTTTTTGTTTTTTTTTTGTTTTTTTTTTGCCGCTGGTGGGACTTTAAAAGTAGTCTCACCGGCAGGATTTGGGAGAAATAGGGGTCATTTACGCCCGTGGATTGTATACGGTTTTGCAGGATGTCTGATCCAGACCGTATGGCCGATGTGCTCAATTCGCCTGCGACTTGGAGCATTCATGTGTAGTATTTCTTGAGATATCGGCCATTGATGGGTGGCATGGGCCTTTCTCCCTCGGCACTTATTAGTTGGTAGGATCCTCCGTCGAACACTTTCTCGATGACGTATGGTCCTTCCCAGTTCGGCTCGAATTTTTCCTTGGCATGTCGATTGGGGATGATCGGTCTTTTGAGGACCAACACCAATTCACCTTTCTTGAAAGCGCGGAGACGGGTTATCTTGTCATAGGCCCGTGACATTTGGGCTCGGTATAGCTCCAGATTTTGCTGCACCGCGAGCCTCTTTTCTTCGAGGGCATCGAGTTCTTCAAGTCGAAGGAGCACGTTTTCTTCCTCCGTCAACTCATGTTGGACGGCCATTCTTAAGCTTGGAACTTCAACTTCGAGGGGGAGGACCGCCTCCACTCCGAAGAGCAATGAGTATGGAGTGGACTGAGTTGGAGTACGGTGTGTGGTACGATATGTCCACAACGCCTCGTGAAGTTTGAGATTCCAGTCTCTCTTGTTGGCTGAAGCATTTTTCCTCAGGAGCTTGCATAGAGTCTTATTGAAGGCTTCGGCTAGCCCGTTGGCTCTTGGATTATAGATGGAGGAATATCTCCAGTCTATCTTGTGTTGAGTAGCGAACCTTGAGACATTGAAGCTCTTGAAAGAAGGCCCGTTGTCAGAAATGATTCTTCTTGGTGTACCGAAGCGGTATAGAATATTATGCTGGAAGAATGTCAGAATATCCTTTGTCTTAACTTCTTTTAGCGGGACAGCTTCAGCCCATCTGGAGAAGTAGTCTGTCGCGGCCAGTATAAACCGATGGCCTTTGGATGACGGAGGATCAATTGGGCCAACAATGTCGGTGCCACAGACTTCGAAGGGCCACGACGCCACTGTAGGATGCAATGGATTGGGATGCTTGTGAATAAAATCACCGTGAATTTGGCAGATATAACATTTCTTTGCATGCTCTCCGCAATCCCGTATCATGGTGGGCCAGTAATACCCAAGCCGTTTGATTTGAAGTCGCATCTTGGGGCCAGATTGGTGAGCACCGCAAACGCCCGAGTGGACATCTTTCATGACCTTTTGGGCTTCGGCCAATGACAGACACCTGAGCCATAGTTGGTCGTATGACCTGCGGTATAACGTGTCATTTACAAACACGTATCGGAGAGCTCTTTTCTTCAGCTGAATCCTCGCAGATTTTTCTTCGGGCAGCTTGTCGTATCGGAGGTACTCTATGAAGGGTTCTCTCCAATCGGGCTCGTCTTGGATGACCGAAGCTTCTTCCGCAGGACTGCTCTTCTGTTCCGCGCTTTCCTCTTCTCGTAGAGAGACTGGGGGTAGAATTTGCCGGCTCCTGACTGTGATCAGAATTTCGTCCATGTCAGGATCAGCCAGCTCCTTGGCCAAGCGAGCGAGTACATCAGCCTTTCCGTTCAACGCTCTAGGGACTCTCGTTAGTTCGATATGAGTGAACCGTTTCATGAGTTCCACCACCCTACCTCTGTACCGAGCTAACTCGGGTTTGTATATCTTATAGTCGCCGCTTACTTGGTTGACGACGAGCTGGGAGTCACCGTAAACTCGTAGCCGACGGATTTCCATTTCTATGGCGAGCTCCAAACCAGCTATCAGAGCTTCATACTCAGCTTCATTGTTTGTCCGAGGCTCGGTGAGAGCAAAAGAACGCCGTAGGGTTCCCATTGATGGTGTGATGAACACCAATCCTATCCCTGCTTTTATCTCCGGGACGCTTGATTTACTGGAGGTTCTTATCGATGAGGCCCCATCGAAGTAGAGCTCCCAACATGGCTCGTCATTCTCGAGATGCAGCACTTGTTCGTCGGGTAACTCACAATTTAGTGGCGACCCTTCTGGTATGGGATGAGCAGCGAGAAAGTCTGCAAGAGCTTGCCCTTTTACTGCTTTCTGAGGAGTGTAAACTATGTCAAACTCAAGTAGCATGACAGCCCATCTTGCCATTCTGCCGGCTAGGCTTGCTTTGGTCATCAAGTGTTTGAGCGGGTCGACCTTGGAGATCAGCATAACCCGATGAGCGAGCAGATAGTGCCTCAGCTTCTTCACAGCAAATATCAGAGCCAGGCATTGCTTTTCGATTGGGGAGTAGTTGTGTTCCGCCCCGACTAGAGTTCGACTGAGGTAGTAGAGGGCATTTTCTTTTCCTTCCTCATTATTCTGGGCAAGGAGCGCACCGAGTGACTCGTCCAGCGTGGCAATGTAAAGAATCAGCGGTTTATTCGGAATGGGAGCGGCCAGCACTGGAGGGTGCAACAAGTATTGTTTAATGCTTTCGAACGCTGCTCGACATTCGGCATCCCAGATAAAAGGAGCTCCTTTCTTCATGAGCTTTGAGAAGGGCCTACATCTCCCTGATAAATTTGAGATAAACCTCCGTATATAAGCAAGCTTGCCTTGAAAAGATCTTAGCTGCGTCAGACTCTTCGGAGGGGGCATCTCCATGATAGCCTTTATCTTTGATGGGTCAACTTCGATCCCACGATGTCGGACTATGAAGCCCAGGAATTTTCCTGATGACACGCCAAAAGCGCACTTCAGAGGATTCATCTTCAGATCGTATTCCCTCAGTCTGGTGAGAACGGTCCTGAGATCTTGGATATGATCGGCCTTGGCTTTAGTCTTGATGACCAGATCATCAACATAACATTCGACGACTTTATGGATTAGGTCATTAAAGATATTAGTCATTGCCCTTTGATATGTAGCACCTGCGTTCTTCAGTCCGAATGGCATTACCTTGTAGCAATATATTCCGATCGGGGTTCGAAATGCTGTGTGCTTCTCATCCTCATGCGACATCTTGATCTGATTGTATCCAGACGAGCCGTCCATAAAGGTGAACAGTTCGTAATTTGAGGTGTCATCGACCATCATTTCCATGACCGGTAGCGGGAAGTCGTCTTTAGGACATGCCTTGTTGAGGTCCCTGAAATCGACACAAACTCGGATCTGCCCATTTTTCTTCTTCACTGGGACTATGCATGCGATCCAGTCTGCATATTTCTCTTCCCTGATGAAGCCGGCATCGATGAGTTTCTTGGTTTCCTCAATGACCTTTTCTTCCAACTCCCTTCTCATTCTTCGAGGAGCTTGTTTGACTGGCTTAGCATCAGGAGATATAGCCAGCTTATGCACGGCTACCTCAGGGGAAAGGCCAGGCATTTCTTTGTACGTCCACGCGAAGCAGTCGACGAACTCACGCAGCAGGGCAATTATCTGCTCTTTCATTTCCTCCGACAAGAGTGAGCTGATGTAGGTCGGCCTTGGATTATCGGGCGTTCCTAAGTCAATCTCGGTTAGCTCATCAAAGGTTGCTTGTCCGCCATCTTCGAGCTCTTGAGGAGCTTCTTCTGGCTCGGCTATCTCGTCATCATCATTTGATCTTTCGCTGATCTCACCAACATGGATCATGTAGCACGCTTTGGAATCAGGTTGAATGTAGCCTATGCCCCGTCTATCTGGAATCCGTCCATCGATGAGTGCTCGGACCTGGGGCGGATACCATAGCCCTTCGTAAAACTTTGCTTCGGACTCCGTTTGATATAACCGGCATCCGCACTTCTTAAAGTATTCCCGCATCTCGGGCGCATAGTATCTGGGATTGAGGATGGCTCTTATGCCTCTCTCATAGGGAAGGCACGCGACAGAAAGGTCGTCCGGGTGCACAATGGGGTTTGACCCATAAAACAAGATGCCCTTCTGTCCACTTTTCCTCCCGGGAACGTAGAAAGTTTTCAGCTGGTCCACGGTGGAGATTGATAATGCATCGAGCTCTTTGCACATTTGCTCTGGTACCCTTGTAACGGCTAGGGACCCTTCTGCAACTTCGAAGGTCTCTCGTAGTTTCGCTTGTTGCGTGGGGGTCCACTCTGCACCGCTGTTGCACGACAGGTCCTCCTCCTCTGACTCTTCAGTGTCACTGCCAAGATGAGGGCGGACTTTGCTGCTAGATGGGCCTTCAGTAACAGATTCGTCCGTATCGCTGCCGAAATGAGGGCGAGTTTTGCGGAAGGACGGGCTTCCAGCGTCGGACTCATCAGAGTCGCTGCCGAAATGCGGGCGCACTTGGGTATTTTTGCTTTTGAAAGTGATAGCCGGCGCGGATTTGCTTTTGAGGCTTGGGGCCGTTCTATCCTCAGTCAGTTGTGGCTTAGCATTTTGGTGGTTCGTAAAGTACCGAGAATCTTCATATCGGACTTCATGCACACCGAACGGCTGGATGTCTCCGTCAATGCGTCTTTCTTCGCCATTTTTAGTGTACTTCATGCATTGATGAAGAGTTGACGGAATGATGCCGTAATCGTGGAGCCACGGCCGCCCCAAGAGAATCTTATAAGACGTGTCGACGTCGATCACGTATATCTTAGCTTCAGTTTGCAGATCCCCAAATTTGATTGGCAGAGCTATAGACCCCAGAACTTGCTGGCAATTTTGGTTGAAGCCTTGAATGACAATCCTTTCCCTTGACAGGTGTCGGACGTCCATTGACAAACTCTTCAGAGTTCGCAAGTTCATGATGTTCACTGAGGACCCCGGATCAATCAATATGCGATTAATTCGATCTCCGTCGCTGTACCCGGTCACGTAAAGCGGCCGATTATGCTCAGCCGTTCCCAGTAGCAAGTCTTCATCCTTAAATGTGACTGCGGCGGCATACAAAGCATGCTGGGCTTCTTTCATGTTAATTTCCGCAAAGTGAGCCTGATACCGCTCGGGGTTTTGCAGAGCATGGATGAGAACATCTCTAAGCTCCTTAGATAGGACCAAGGCGTCGTAGATGCTCAGGAGAGACGGAAGCTTCCGGAGATGCGCCAAGACATTATAGTCCACCGAGGAAGGACTTATGTTTTCATCAGCCGGTTCTCTGCCATCTTCTTCATTAGCGACTTGTTTTTCCTTCCCTTTTGGGGCGTTGCCCTGATTTTGCGGTAGAGCCCTGCCGCTTCTGAGCTGGATTTGATTGGCCTTTGTGGTGAGCTCCTCGTCCTCTTCCGAAAAACAGAGATCATCCTCAGAGTCGCTGCCAAGATGGATGGCGTAGCAGGTCACCACTGGAATTTCTTCATTGGAGTCTTCTTCTAACTCCTCCAGAATTTCAGCCGCTTGTACAGGGGAGAACTCCTTCAATTGAATCAATGTTCTTTCCTTTTGCTCATATTCTTCGAGGGAATCGATATACTTTTGAATGGTCGATCTCCCTGCAGACTCTTTTTCGCGCCGAGCTGCACTTTTCTTCTTCTTGAGCTTCTTGGATTTTGAGCGTGATAGAGCTGCATTGGCAGCTGGACTGGTAGGCTTCTTCTGCCCTTCCCATTCCGTCCTGGGTTCTTTCTGAAGTAGCTTTATCATCTTCTTCGTCTTATTAGATATGTGCGTACTCCACGGAGGCCGCGATGAGTCAGTTTCGTTTATCAGGGTAGCAGGTTCAGCTGTCTGCTCCCAGAAGGCTTCAACTTCTGTCTGTATAAAGTTGGCGGTTGCAACTTGATTGTTCACCAACACGCTTTTGGACAGCTCGATCTCTCCAGCCTTGTACTGCTTCTCGACCCAGTCCTTGAAGATATAGCAATCCTCGATCGCATGGCTCACTACTCGGTGGTACGGGCAATACAGGGGATTGTCGGTCATTTTTGCTTCTTGGGGTCTTTTCGACTCCGGCAATTGTAGGCCGTTGTTCAAGGCATCTTTAAATATCTTACGGACCTTGTCCCTTCTGAAAGAGTAAACCTTGTTCTTCTTCTCCTCTAGGGAAGGCCCATCTCCTCCCAGCAATGGCTTTCGAGACCGGTTGGTTTTGGATTCGCCCGCCCTTCGCTTTTCTTCATTGTCGGAGGCATTGAAGACATTGGTACTGCTGGAACTCCCGCTTCTACGGTTGTCGTCCCGCTTGCTTTTCCAGGTTTTGTCTCTCTGAGAGTCTGGCGGGGACTCTTGCTTCGAGCGTTCCAGCATTTGGACTTTCTTGGTTAGCTCCTGAAACGTCTTGAAGCCCGCTGTACACAAGAAGGGGACCATCCAATTGCTGAGGTTCCCAATAAGAAGGCTGACGGACTGGTCCTGCTCCAGCGGCGGTTCGCATTTGACCGTGAGATTACGCCATCGGGCGATAAAGTCAGTGTTGCTTTCATTCTTCCCCGGCTTGGTCCTCACAAGGTCGGCAATGGAGATTTTATCACTGACGCTCATGAATCTTTGCCGGAACAGAGACTCCATTTGGGCAAAGGTAATGACGGACCCGTCCGGTATACTTGCATACCAGTCGAAAGCGACGCCGGTCAGGCTGTTGACAAACTGACGAAGAAGGAGCGCATCGTTGCCCCCTGTATTTCCGCATGATGCTTTGAAGTGGGCGACGTGCTGGTTTGCATTCCCCGTTCCATCAAATCTCCCGAACTTAGGAATGACGTAGCCGCTTGGGAACTCAATCAGATCGTACTGCGCGGGATATGGCCGCCCACTACTGCCGATTTCTTTCTGAGCTTCAGCTTCGGCCACCAATGTTTTAACCTTGCTGGTGACCAAATCCATTATCCGATCCTGTGTTAGCGGGATAGTGCTATCTGGGGCCACGGCGTCCCCAGAAGCGGAATGTAGCCGGCTTTCATTTGGCTCGACCAGTCTTGGTCCCAAAGGAACAGGCATTGGCTGCCTCGGATTGTCGTCACCCGGCTGATTAGTAGCGGCTTGTGCCTGATTGGGAGGCGCTCGAGCAATTTGAGCCGTAAGCTGCATCACCACGTTCGTTAAGTCGTCAATCTTCGAATAGAGCTTGGCCATCTCTTTATCTTTGCTCCTGAGCTGTTTTCGAAGTTCTTGAAGCAGCTCTTGTTCCGCAGTCCTAGGGCGGAAAGTCGGCTCTTCCTCGCTGTCCGAGCTTGACTCTACATGGACCGAGGGGTCTATCTGCCTATCATCCTCATCGAGAGGGTTTTCTTCATCCAGCAGGGGCGGCTGTTCTTGGGCGGCGGCAACCACATTCAGGCTAGATTGGGCTTGGGATGTGGTGGCCCCGTCCTTGCTTTTGCTGCGAAGGTTGTCGCTGGGGCGCCCGCCCGCCATATAGACCGTATGGATGATATATCCGGCCGTCTCTCTATCATTGGCAGCTGATTTCACGGCTCGCTGTCTTGACCCCCTTGTTTCGGTAGATGGTAGTCGATTGAAGGCGGCCGGCCTAACCAGGTTCTTGAATGGTGCTGGCGCTTCTTTTCTGGGTTTGCCCCGCTGCTTTCGCGCGGCACAGAGTGCTTGATAGACTCTTGAAGAGACAGTGTCATACTTTTTCTGTTGGGGCCGGGACACGTCTCTTTGTGGCACTGTTCGGACCGCTGTCTTCTTGATTCTGGCGGTCATGGCGTTTTTCTGAACCCACTTCAGAGGCTCGAAGGAATTGCTGATTCTTACGTCCGACTCGGCCGTCGTCGCCGAGCAACCCTGCACTTGGAACTTCACACGATTCCATTTGGCCGAAGCCTTGGCCCTCTTGTTGGCTCGATACCTGAGCCGCTTCTGCCTTAACTTTTCTGTTCTAAGCACCTGGCGGACTTCGACTTTTTGGGAAGATGCCGCAGACCGGTTGATGGAGGGCCTTAGAGATACGCCTGATTGTGCATTTGTTAGAGTCATCGCCTGAGCTCGTCCGCGACATTTGATGTTGCCCTTCGCATCGGAAGTCTTGACCCCAGCTAGAGCGCCAGGGAGTTGTTCAGATAGCGTCTTGAGTTTCGGTTGTGGTGCCTTGGCGATCACGACATTCGGCCTCTTTCCCCTTGAGACCGGCTTCGCCACCTGTTCCGCCGAGATCTCCGCCAGATGAGCGCTTCCGGCAGGGTAGATGATGACGGAGCCGAACTGGCGGGGCGGTTCCTCCCACTGTCGACTGAGGCTTGCGGGGAGAACCACACGAGCGTTGATCTTGACCACGTACAGAATCGGGGTTGCTTTGGAAGTTGAATTCGTCTGGGAAGACATTGTCGTCGAAGGTTGATTGCTGCACGGAAAAAAAACATCATTTCAGTATAAGCAATCGATATGTATATTAATTGAGTTCGCATGAACGTTTAACCCGAAATATGGGAGGAGAGATTGGTCCCACCGGGCGTGCCAGAATCTGTAGGGTGTTTTTTCGTCACCCCATTGAGATGGGAATACGCGCACGCTTGTCAGGCGTACTACAGATTCCCCCTGCCTAGGGTAGGCCGGGGTTTAATGATTGTGGGGATCCGAATCTCCGGCAGCCGCGGACTAAGCTGCCGTTAATTACCCCTCGCCTTTGGGGCGAGGGAACCTCCGATTAACGGGTTAAACTGGTCATGCGAACTCAATGTGCAGTGTACGTGTGTTCTGTTCTGAAAGGGGGGTTTCGGATATATCGGGAGCCACGCAGAGTTTTTACGGGGGTCCCGCTACCCGGATAGCGGGCTGGGGGTCAAGGGGGCTAGCAGCCCCCTTGCGGGATTCGGGGCAGCGCCCCGGCCCGAAATTTTTTTTGAGGGGGAGAGTGTGGCGGAGTATGTGTATGTGTACATTTGTATACATATGTATATATATACATGTATATATAAATAAGGGAAAAAGGGCATCCAAAGGATGCGTGGGGCAGCACCTTGGGCGCTGTGCGCTCAGGCGCAAGCGCGCCACGTGTCGGCACGCGGGCGCTTTGCGCATGAGCGCTGCGCGCAGGTGCGCAAGCGCGCCACGTGTCGGCACGCGGGCGCTTTGCGCACTTGCGCAAGAGCGCAGGTGCGCAAGCGCGCGCGCCACGTGTCGGCACGCGGGCGCTTTGCGCACTTGCGCGTCGGCACGCGGGCGCTTTGCGCACGTGCGCAAGCGCGCAGGTGCGCAAGCGCGCGCGCGCCACGTGTCGGCACGCGGGCGCTTTGCGCACTTGCGCAAGCGCGCTGGTGCGCAAGCGCGCGCGCCACGTGTCGGCACGCGGGCGCTTTGCGCACTTGCGCTGCTAAAACAAATTTCTCAAAAGAGAAATCAGAGAGGAGTTGGACTCCTGAGTGTGTGTTTTTTTTTGTTTTTTTTTTTGGGTTCTTAAAATGGCATTTTGCCTATCCCATGGCTCATGTGCCATTTCTTTTTGCACATAAGCCATGGGCTTTACAAAAATTTGGCTTTATGCCTATTTTTCTTACATTTATCCATAAAATAAAATAAAAGAAATAAAACAAAATTATTTATTACAAAATTTTTATCTTGGCATGGGGGGAGGCCGGCCGCTTCATGTTCGGGCTCGACCCGGGCATGGGCCTACTGGATCTGGGCTTAGGCCCACTTGGCTTGGGGTTGACTTTAATTTTGACTTGGTCAACCGGGGTGTAAATTTTTACCCCAACAAAGCCGAAGATTTCAAAGTTTATTTTTGAGTTTTTTTTAGAAACATAGTGATTTGCGTGCAGTATAAGAAGCAAACTATTGAAAACAGAAGAAAACATAAAATTTTGATATTTTAAAAAAATGCAATCTTTGTATGCTATATCAAGTAAAATACTGAAAAATCGAATAAAATGGAAAATATACAGATTTTTGAATATTTCACGATGTTCACGTGCTAAAACATGTAAAATATTGACAATTTGAAGAAAACGGATTATTTTTGATTTTTTTTATAAAAATTACGATTTTTGTGCGCTATACATGCAACATATTGAAATTTCGAATAAAACAGATTTATTTTAGATTTTTTAAAATATCTCAATTCTCGTGTGTTATATTATAGCTAGCAAAATATTGAAAGACCAGGCATCACAAAAAATATTGAGATTTTTGAAAATTTCACGATTTTTGTATGAAATATTGAAAAATCGAAGAACAAAGAATAAAAAAATTAGAGTTTTGAAAAATTTAACGATTTTTGTCTGCTAATTTTTTGTGTGCTATAAACCGAAAAAACGGAAAATTTTGAGATTTTTTAAAATTACTTATCGTGGTAGCATCCAAAATATTATAAATTTGAAGAAACTAAATAATTTTGGGATTTTTTTTAAATTTCGCATTATGAAATATTAGCACACCGAAAAAAACAGAAAATTTGAGAAAAACCGAAGAAAACAGAAATTTTGAGATTTTTGAAATTGCGTAATATTCATATATTATAGCGTGCAAATTGTTGAAAATTTGAAGAAAAAAATTCGGAAATTTTGTACATTTCATGATTCCCGTGTGCTATATAACAAGCAAACTATTAAAATTAAAGGAAATTTTAAATTTCGTGGTTTTCGTATGCTAATAAAACATTAAAAAGCTTTAGAAAAATACCGAAAATATTTGCAAAATAATCCTTCAAATATTTTACATATGAAATGTGTGTGTGTGTGTGAGAGAGATATTACGATTTACAAATCATATAACAATTAACCTATAGATTAATATGTTTTTTCTTGACCTACTACCCGAGCATTGCTTGCTTAGAGGGCCCTGCTAGTGCCTATACATAACGGTACTACCAATTGTATAGCCAGCATACCACAAAGAATAAAAGATAATCAATGTTTTATATTTATTAAGTATATCTAATGATTAATAGTTAATAAATTAGAGAATTAGAAAATTATTAATATATTGACCCATAGCAATACTTTACCTACCATTTGTTAAAATTCAAATAAGTTACTAGGCCCCTCGTAGAATACAAGGAATAGAAGAAGTAAACAAGATAGCGAATATGTTGGCCTACACACTATCCAATGAGAAACCTAAGAGCTTAAATGGGCTCTCCCCAATGGACAGAAAAAAAAACATTTTTTTGCTAGCAATATGCAGCACCTACACAATGCCAGAATCTGAACTCGGCTGCCAATAAGGCTCAATATTTGCTTCCGAGGTTAGAACATTCATCAGTTCATTATCAGAATCTAACTGTTTTTCCAACCAAATGAAAGTCTATTATCGATTTGTAGAAATTCTAATAAAGATGCATTTAGGAAACAAAACAGGTCATGCAGTATAGCTTTGTTCCTCGAACTCACATTTACCCAAAGAGACTTGCTTTATTTTGATGTAAGGTTAATCGGAAAAAAAGACGATAAAAAACCAAAGAGACAAATATAACAGGTCCTTTCATGATGCCATTAAGAGAGATCAGTGTCTTTGTGGAGTTTCTTTATTTAGGCAAATCAATTAAGTTATCAACTAGTCCACCAGTAAAACTAAATCCATTATATATATTAAGGTACAAAACCACGCAAAAGGCAAAAGCATTTCGGAATCGAAAGGATGGAAGATAATGTAGGGAGACGAGTAGACTTGAAACGCCAGAATGTCTGTGTTACTCGCGATTTTTTCCAGTCACCCCCGCAACAACCTGCAGTTGTTGGAGAAAATTATATATATATATATATATATATATATATATATATATATATATATTACCAAGAAAGGTTAATAGCACAGCAAGAGGTATAATCTATTAAGAGTAATCGTAAACCAAAACCTTGACCCAAACATCCATCCCTAGACTACGCATTTCTACTTCCAGTTGATCACCAGAACAGGGTCCGATATGGCCTCTTCAATGACACAAACTATAATACTACATCTTCGTTTCGGTGAAAGTTAAACATTTATTAAATGAATTGATGCTTGTGTACAAGTTGAGAGGAATGTATAGCTCAGGTATGCATAGAGGGCCGATAATCGAGCTCGCGTTACTGTAAAAGGATAAGCAGTAGAACATTACTCTACGGATCACAAAACAAAAAAAGGGAACCGAAGTCACAATTTAAGCTCATACAATAGCTCTATCAGCAGCTATCCGGGCCTATTGTTACCCTCTTCTATAGTCGCCAATCAACAGTCGAACTAGCAAACTACGTTTTTCTTGCATGTGAAAAGAGGCGTCAACCTTACAACTTCTGGTGTTAATTGCATATAACTTTGTGTGTATAAAATGTCTACTATCCAGCACTAACAAACACAAAATTGACTTATTAACGCCCAACATCTTCCAAGTTTTTCTTAAAACAAAATTATTTTTCTACTATTTTCGACAGTTTATGGTATAATGTACTAAATACATGGGTTATAAGTTATAGAAAAAATATAGGTGAGTTGCCTATATCCATCAAATCGTATTGTTTACAAAATATATTATTATGTACTGTAAATTTTCATGATCAACTATAGTGAGAGCTCTACTCATAGCAGACCCGTTTAACATGTGGATCCCATACAGGACCCAGTAATAAAAATTCTCCCATCAGTATGAAAAGCTCAACAGGGCGGATCAGGTTACATTAGCATTCTGGGTCAGAAATCATCACCCATTGTTTCCATTTAAAAAACAAATTTAAACACGTTAGCCTTGTTGAAAGCAACGGAAACATAGAGTAAGGTTAAATATAAACTACAAATAGTAACTGAACTCTTGTTAATGCAGTAGAATAGAGAGGTGGCACAAATATACATACATCACGTAGAGCTGGCTGCGGAACTTGCTTGACCGTTTCAA
Organism: Agapanthus africanus; assembly: GCA_030015575.1. NCBI lineage: Eukaryota > Viridiplantae > Streptophyta > Magnoliopsida > Asparagales > Amaryllidaceae > Agapanthus > Agapanthus africanus. Next base: position 58,146,286 of record CM057348.1, read on the forward strand.
AGGAATCTAAGATAGGCCTCACCACAGCTGGAAGGAAGAGACCTGTACATGCATAGCAAACCAAAAAAACACCAATTAATTGGCATGATATCTTAACTGTGCGAAATATTGCGATAATGCACGCACACAGAGTCTAAAATCTTTCGGATGCAAATGAATGTACATCATCTTTCAAATGCAAATGAATATATTATTCATCAAGACATGAAAATACAGAAATGATGAGACCAAAGCATTACAATAGTCAAGGAAGTTTTAGTTTTCTCTCTTTGCTCCATCTATGTACAATAACAAAAGCAAAATTGGTGAACCACTTGTTTGGTAACAAGCTCTAGGTTTTTTTGAGTTTGATCATGCATGTCATCAGTTATGGTGGCAAGAGGTCAGGCAGTTTGTTCAAGGGTAGTGATCCAGTGGTGAATATTGAAAATAAATAGTTAGCGCTTAGTTATTATGCATAGTATGACAGTATAATGTTGAATGTAGGATCATGAGAAGGACATAACCCTCAAATTCTCAACTGCACTGCACATTTCGTAATAATAAACTACATCCCCGGTGTTAATTCGAAATATCAAACTATTACTCTATTAGCAATGCAAGAAAGAACAAGCAATCCCTAATCAACTATTGCAGTCTGCAGACTTTTTTAATTTTATTTTGGGAAAAAATGGATTTAGGTCCCTAGGTCTCAAAACAATTAGGTTTTAGTCCCTGGGTCCAAAACCGTCTGCTAAAACCCCCCCAACAGTCATGTTTCAAGTCTACAGGCCGCTTCAGTTCAAAAATACTCAAACTACCCCCCCCCCCCCTTTCTCTCACATCTATTGTAAACCCTAACCTCCCAATCTCTTCCCCACTTCATCTTCTTCCTACAAATATCACTCCATGGCCTCTTCCTCGGGACTCCATCAATTATAAATGCCATTTAATAGGTTTTGAGATTGATAGAGTTTGAAGAGGAAAAAAAAAGATAAGGAGATGATGAGAAGAGAAAACGAGTTTGGATTTGATGGGTTTTGATTTTTCAAGATGAATAATAAGAGGGAGAAGATTTATGAAGCACAAATACTCCAAACAGCCTCACGAATCGTCCCCAAATGCGTATCGGATACCAATACTCTCAGAAACTCTCGGAAACACGACCCGGAAACGTGAATCCCCTATTTTTGATTTAAATAAATCAAAAAATATATGGAAATTTTGGGATATTTCTCGATTTGCGAATCGGATACTACGTCCGATTCATTATGGTTATTTTTTCAATTCGAGACTAATATTTAACACCGATTACTATTACCTTTAACTGCGATACCTCTAGGTTTTTAAAACATCGACAAATTCTAGGACTAGTGTTGCATCCCTTTTGGATATGAGACCCCACCGAAGATCGCACGCGATTTGAGATCTCGTCACAGCCTCTCCTGATCGGTTCGAATCAGCTCTCTCTGGTTTATGGCTAGATTTTCCATTTAATGGTATGATACCCTATTTTCAATTATTCAACTGACAATAATTAAATGCTATTTGGGAGAACTAGCAAATGATGGGATCGAATTGGTATTTGAAATCAAACCCTTTTGATATAGAACATGATAAATGAGAATACTACATTGCTATAATTGTATTCTTAGAATAGCATACTAAAGTGTTAATAGAATATATGTGATCTAATTTTTCCTTTCTATTTATTTATATATTTATGTATATATTAAAAACACCTCCCTCCCACACATACATACATAAATATATATGATGATAATGAAGAAAAGAGACCCTAGGTGGCTTTTTCGTTAGGGGGCATTAAAAAATATATCCTCCACAATTTTTTCCGACGATCGGCACCCATTATCATCTTTATCATGTAAGATGTGGATACACTAAATTTCATGTGATTCCACCACTTTTTCACCGTTAAATTAGCAATGTAAGAAGTTCTATTGTCAGTAAACCATTGATTTTGCACCCGTTAAATCAACGGTGCAAAAGTGATGGAGTCACATGAAATTTGATTTATCTACATCTTACATGATAAAGATAATGGGTGCTGATTGTCGAAAAAAATCATGGAGGACGTATTTTTTCAACGCTATGAAAGGAAATTCCCTCATATCGCATCTTTCCTCCATTATCCTCTCTCTCCTTCTCTCTCTCTCTCTATATATATATAAAGAGAATATAATGAAGAAAAAAAGCCCTAGGAGGCATTTTTGTTAGGTGGCGTCAAAAAACTATATCCTCCACGATTTTTTTCAACGATCGGCATCCATCATCATTATCTTCATCATGTAAGCTGTGGATACACCAAATTTCATGTGATTCCACCAGTTTTTCATCATTGAATTAGCAATGTAAAAAGTTCTATTGTCGGTAAACCGTTAATTTTGCACCTACTAAATCAACGGTAAAAAAATGGTGGAATCACATGAAATTTGGTGTATCCACATCGTAGATGATATTGATGGAGGTGATGAGTGCCGATCGTCGAAAAAAATCATGGAATGTGTATTTTTTCGACGCCATAGAAGGAAATTCCCTTCAATGCACCTTTCCTCCATTATATATATATATATATATATATATATAGTTAGAAAAATTCAATATAAAAACGTATCTCGTATCCTAGAATTTTGGAAAATTGTGTTTCCGCATATCCGTATTGTATCGTATCGGGTACTCGTACCCGTTTCCATGCTTCATAGAGAAGAAGATGATGAAAAGAAATAAATGTTGGATTTGATGGGTTTTAGAGAAGATGAGAGTAGTTGGTGAGGAAATGAGTTCTTGGTTTAATTTGTGGAAATCATGAAGGAAAGAATTTTGGAGAGAAACAAAAAGTGTTTTGCGATTGAAAAGAAAAAATCAGTTTTGTGGCTTTGGTTTTGATTGGGTTTGGAAGAAGATGATGATGGAGAGAGAGAGAGACAGGATGAGCCGATATCCAAAACAAGATAAATGTAGGAGTTTTGTAGCAGTTCATACTTAAAATGTACTTACACCACAGAAATTTTAGCATAAATGTAATGTTGTATGAGATAAATGTAGTGCTTTGAATAAATATAGTCCTTTCACGATAAATATAGTACTTTATTTCAAAAGACGGTATTGGAATAGAAAAAAGTACAAATAAGTTTTTGTACAGAAAGGACTAAAACAAAGGAATCTGTAACATAAGGAGGTATTAGAACATTTTTTGAACCGACAAAACCCTATTGCTTTTGGGCCCTAGGGCCCTAGACACATTCTTCCCTTTTATTTTTAAAGCTAACAACCTAAAATTGGAGGGTTTTCAAATGATTTCAATTTTCAACGAACGGCTATACATAATGTATTTGGTTAGGTTTTGAAGAAAAAACTTTGGAACGTTTATAAGATGCAAACGTAATGCAATATCGTATTCGCTAGTCTACTTCAGTTGAATGCATCTCCCTGGGAATCTGAAAGAAAAGCGATGCATATTAATATGGAGTTGTCCATGTTATGCACCGGTCTACATCGATAATATGCATAAAATAATATCAAACCATGGCCTCCTCTACTTTGGCCATAAACATCCCACAGAGAATCACAATTAGGATCAAATCACAATATAATCTCCATGTGAAGTGAAGAAATACCGTGATAAGAAATGCAATTTGTGTTGAATTCATGCCGAGCGAAGGATGATAGGCAACAATTCAACAATCCAGCCGAGTTTAAACTTCATACAAACATTACTTTCTTGAAAATCAATAAAATTAGTAAGCACATACAAATTGCATTCATCATTCATGCTCGATCGACTATAAAGAAATCCAAAATCTTTAACTTTTGGAAATCGGTAGGCATACAATTTCAAAGCAAAGCAAAAAAAATAAAATTAGGGCAAATAAAATTAGGGTTTTTGGAGTTGGGAAATGAGTACCGAATCCAGCGATGAGGCACGAGGCGGCGACGACTGGCTCTTGTACTACAAAGATCTTCAGCCTATCCATTACTCCCATCTCTCTCTCTCCTCGCTTCTTCTTCTTCAACGAATTTAGAGGGATTAGATACTTCGGTGACAGATCAAGACCATGAAAGATCTAGATCTTGGCCCATTAGGCCGCTTGGGTCTGGATTACCTAATGGATCCCATTTTTAGGCCCAAACTTACGGGCTGCTTAAAAGGATTATTTTGTGGTTTGAAAATATTTGTAAGAAAATGTAAAGAAGTTAAAGATAAATTACACTGGGAGAAAGAAGAGAGTAGTGGAAATTGAGAAAGAACAAAATATAATTTATTTTTCCCTTTTTCCTTTCCTTGGAAGCAACGAGTTTAAAGCAAAGAAGTCTTTACCAAAACCACTCCCATACAACATTACATTCAAGGCACCTCTAACACCCCTTCCTTGTTATTTCACGGTTTTAATGGATCAACGAATTCGCTGCAGTCGACATATCCAGCCATATCCATACCCTGATGTCCTCTCACAAAAACGACCCATCTTAATTTCTCATTTTAGCTAAATTATGCGGCACATGCTGACATAGCATCATTGAAGCATGGCTTGGTTAGTTGAGCACATGGTCAGTTTGTCTTGGCTCAACATGATAAATTACCGTGGCCATGCCTATAACATGGGTACGCAAGCATGACCACTTTGATTTCAAGTCCTATTGCACTATTCATGGAAAAATGTAAAAACACGGATTTGGCCTAATCGCGATTAGTAGTGTACTAATCAATTTTTATTTAAACTGCATATAATTAATTATAAAAATGCCAAATCCAATAAATATATTTTTAAATGAATATATCATTTTAATCTTCAATTATTTCACAAATATTGGTATATATTTATACCATTTTACGAAAACCCCAAATTCGCAAATCGGGTAGTTTTCGCGAAATATATTATTTTAATATTAAATTCCAAAAATAATATTTTATATTTTCTGAAATGTTACACTACCCACATGCGACGGGCTGGAAGCTATCCGCTGGCCTCGTAGCGAGGGCTTAGCTCAGAAACAAAAACAAGTTTGAATGACATAAAAGCAGGAATCTTATTATTCAAGAGAGTACAACTTCATCTATATAATTTAAGCTTTTCTGCATTGAATGGCCGCAGAAGGTTACGACATAAGGAATTTTGGAGTCTGTAGGCTCCTCCGGGCGATACCTCGGTCGTGAGAAACGGGTCGTCCCACTTTGGAGAGTATCTAGGGTCATGATTGGCCGGATATGGCAGTTGTCCTCATTACTCGGACTCGAGCCAATGGAGACGACCATGATCTGTCTGACTGTCAGTTCTCCTGCAGGTCGTTGCTCGGCCTGCTCTTTATCCGCCTAACATTTGTCTCGCATGTATTTCGCTAAGTGACCGGAGCAGATCAGCTCTTCGATGTAATCGCGCAGCTGTTTGCGGTTCTCAGTCGGGTGTCCTTGTGACCGATGAAAGGCACAATACGGGCCACGGAATTGCTTTCCCGGCCTTTGTATCATCAATGGCAACTCGAAGAATCTCTTGCTCGTCGCCTCCTCTTGCAGCTCGGCGTGCGAGACGTTTAGAAGCGTGTACTCGTGAAACCTCGATGAATAAGGTTCCGAACGATCAGTCACCCTCTTCTCTTCTCGGTCCCGTTTCTTTTGGTCTGTCTGGTCTCCATAGAGAAGATTAGCGTTCACCTCAGACTCGAGTTGGATTTCTCGTTTGGTCCAGACTTTTACCTCGGTCATGGTCGTAGGTTGCGCCAATGTGTAATACCCAGTCCCTATAAATAATTAGTATATTTTATAAATAACGTCTTCAGATGCTTTCCCAAATTTCCTACAAATTTCCCGTATATTTTTCCAAAATTTAATCCAGAGTTATTCCGATCTAAATATATATAGGTGTATAATTTTTAGTTAAACTAATTTACTAAACTCCTAATCCTTTTATTTTTCCCTTTCTTTTCTTCCTTTTCTAAACCCAACCCAGCCCAAATCCTTACTCCCCTTTTTCTTTTTATAAATCCCGGCCCATACCCCTTCATTTCCAATTTCTTTTCTTTTAGCCCCGGCCCGAGCCCGGCCCATCTCTTTCTCCCTTTCCAATTAATTCTAAACCCTCCGAACCCGGCCTATTCCCCAACCCTACCTGTTTCACCTCTTTCCTCTCCCTTCTTCTTCAGTCTCGCGATTCTTTCCATCTCGTTTTCCCCATACGCTCGCACGTCTCGCGCCGCGCCCCGCTCGCGCCCACATCCCCACGACCCCATGCGCGAGAAGCCTCCCTCGACCCCGTCTCCATCTCGCTCACCTCCCCTCGTCTCTCTAACTCGCTCCCTCCTCACTCTCGTTTTCTCTCTCTCCTTCCCCATATCACCTCTCCCCCTCGAACCCACGCCCACGCCGCGCTTGCTGCGCCACCACCGCCGGCTGCCTCCTCACCATCACTACACCCCAAGTCGAGCCCTCTACACCCCTCTACTTTAAACCATCCTCTCCATTACAACCATCACCTCTTTTCCTCATTGCACCCCTTGCACCACCTCTGCCACCCATCACCGCCGACCAGCTCTCGCCGTCAGTAGCCCTCTGGACCACCGCTCTTCCATGAACACCACCACCCTCACGAGCCCAACCACTGCCCCCACTTCCTCCTCTCGCCAGCAAATCACTCGAGCACATCACAGCCGCCACCTCCCAGCTCCCCGGCTGTCACTGTTGTCGCCACCTCTGTCACCCCTTCTACCTTGCCGTCGACGAGCCGAGCCTAAACACTCTGTGTTGCTGACCCGAGCCGTTGCAACAACTCACCTCTCCTATCCAAGCTGAGCCATAGCCGCTCCTTTTGTCGTCGTTGTCGTCGTCAATGCCGCCGACCATCGTTAGCAGCCTTCTTCCCGAACTCCTCCATACCATCACAACACCACCGCTGTCGCGACCTCTACGTCGCAGCCAAGCTTTAAGCATTCAAGCTCAAGCCAACCAGCCCCGTCATTTTATCGAACACCTATAAACGTTGCAATCACTGTTGTTCCAGCCGCCATCATCGCTTTCGTGACCATCGACCGTCGTCAGGCAAGTTTGATACTTGCTTCATGCTAATTTTTATATTACAATTCAAGTTATCAATAATTTCCGCATACACTTTTTCATGTGAATCGTTATAATCCAAGTGCTCGACGCAAAACCGAATGAGAGAAAACCGTTAAGTTGACGGCAACATATAACATTGGGTGGCCCTAATCATAATGAATATCCCGTAAGACTTTGGTTACAAAACGATGCCGTTTGCTCACGTAAAATGACGTCCCAATTTCTGTCGTAAAACCTGAAAACTTTCGTGCATGCTAAACCGTAAAATTCATAATAAATTGTGTATAAACCGGATTTTAGCGTTCGATGGCTCATATCAAAGATAACTGTTTAACCTACTGTATTATATTGTTAATCTCTGAATTTTAATAGACTATGATAGAGATAATTGCGGAGGATTACTATTCTGGACTGCAGTCCAGAACGGAAATCTCAGTTAACCCCTATTTCTAAACCACTGTATATTCCTGTTCAATTATGAGAATGCGCGGAACACTATATCGTTACGTGGAGAATTGAATTAGATTTCTTACTCGACTGGTCTCACTGGATTTGTAAACTGTTTGATATTTTTAATTTATTTTACAATGTCGATACGTTGTGATGAGAGGCAGACTTTACACACCGAACATAATCGGTCCATAACTCCCTTTATCCATAATATATTACTGATCCTCCAATTGCAGTGGAAACCTAACCTCTTGACCTAAATATTGTCCAACTATAGCGTCGCCTAAATACGATCCCAACTGGGATTAAAATGCGTTACGAAACGGACTTCCGATTCTGAAACCGGATTTCCAGCAGTGAACGCTTAAAATGAAATGGCCATATCTAGTGATCCTGAAACCCGATTAACGTGAAACCAATTTTGATGGATAGATAATTAAACATACTGCTTATCCCCTGTTCATTGTTTTGATAAATTTTGTATGTATGATTTATGATAAATTATGCAAGTGGTAGGACACCAACTGATGATATCTTAATCATGCCTTAATTACTGTATTCTCATCACATTATATAGATGTCATTGCATTGGTAACCTAGTGATCATATGCATTACCCAGTGTTAGGTATTAGTGTTTGATTGTGGCAAGTACGTTAGTGTTTAAGTATGAATGGATAAGTGAAAGTGACACGTACTTGTACACAATCAGTGGACCCTATTGATTTATTGCATTGTCGACGTCTGTGGGACATGTATAAGTGTGACTATAATTGGTATGGGACGATTATGGAAGCACTTGTATGGGTGTCACAGGTAAGGCACCAAACACTGTCTATTTATCTTGGGTATCAGTCGAGACATACTTGATGGAGGCCCTGTCTTCGGTTCTCGCGTAGACTTGTCATGGACCGACTGGTATTTGAGTTTATGGTTGGCGTTTGATGTAGACCACGGGGTGTGGGGTGGTTTGAGTGTGAGTTCAACAGAATCTCGGGAGCCCCATGCCGGCACATACATCGATTCTGGAGATATATAGGGATATTACTAATTATTAGCGAGCGACTCGGGCCCGTGTTCCCTTGTCCTTGGGTCCTACCCTTGAGTGGGGGATACCCACGAGTGGTTGACTCTCACACTTGGACTGACGATAGGCTTAGTGACCTTTACAGTGAGACTTAAAGACTGATAAGGTTAGTGACATTGACATGCATCGCTTACTGATTCAACATACCTGCCATACTGTTTACTGCTTTACTGTTTGCCTGCTCAATTAGCTACCTGCAATGGCTACTTTATGTTCCCGTCATTATCCCATGATTACTGTTTCATGTTCACTATTATTGCACGAGTTCATATTTGTACATATATATATATTGCTATCGTGTCGCTCTGACGACCTGAGTATGCATGCTCAGAGTGAGAAGTGGATCTAGCTTAGACCGGGACCTGACGTACTTCGAGGATATCGCGGACATCTTGATCAGTGACCCAGAGCTATACTCTCTTGATCTCTATCTGGTTAGTTCTTTGTATTTGTTTTGATTTAGTGACTGCATTTCTCATTACCTGTGCATTGATTACTGATTACCACGTAAAGCTAGAAGCCGAAGTGTGACTACGGCAGGATATTTCCTTGACCGTAGGAGCATGGCTGGCCTTGTCAACCCCTCACATTCCATATTTTGGGAAGCGGGGCGTGACATGGTTTGTTGGTATCAGAGCCAGGTTTTGCTTCGATTGGGTTTGCAGTTCCGTGTAGTACTTGACAATCTAAGACATCCTTCGGTTTAGATTGTAAACTTGTCATTCTTGATCTTGATTCACATAATGTGTTCGGCTATACATTTTGATCCATCCGCTAGAGTTTTGGGTGACTTAGTAGAGTTACGTGGTTGTAATTTTGAACTGCAGCATAGTTACAATACTGTACTCTGTTTGAGTGACTTGGAGTTCTACATTTGATTTCCACTCGTTTGAATTTCACCTCACCCGATATTCTTGTTTCCTTGCTTAATCTACATTGTATTCTGATTTTTACTCCTTATACCTTATGCCGTCCTAAAATTGTTGTTTCAGGACCATGTCTTCCAACGACTCTTCCTCTATCTCCACTCCCCAGAATCAGACCGTCGAGATTTTGAATGTGCTGCAAGGTTTGAAGGAAGCCCAGGAGCGAACGAACGACCTGTTAGCTGAAGGATTAAGAAGGCATACGACTCAGGCACCAACGGAAGCCTCCAATCGTAAGAGAACCCCTGTTAAACAAGGAAAAGAGGTGAGGATGAAGCGCCCACTTGTTCCCCAGCAACGGAAGTAGAGGAAGACTCAACGTTGTGGATACTGCAAGAAGCCGGGACACCTTCAGAGAGACTGAAAGGGCAGTGCCTGATTTGCGAATCCAGCGAACATCTTGTCAATGGTTGCCCTAAAAGGAAGGAGCTATAAGGAGGAGGTTCGTCCACACTCTCCACTCCCGCTAAGTGATGGTTACTTCGTAGTTCGAGCCTCGAGGATAGTGCGGACCCAGCGCAGGATTCAACTCGCGTGACGAGAATGCAGCGGTCTAGGAATCAAAGAAGAATTATCACCTTTCTGCTTTCAATAAAAATGTTGTCACTTTTTTGTAAATATTTCCTTTCGTTTAAGATCTTGTATCCGCTGAACTTTTAGTTGAATGCAATAAAACTCTGAGTTGTGATATATGTATCGTTCCCTTGCCTCTCACTCCACTTATACTATTTAATGCATCAGTATTCAAATTTTTGATTTTTCAGTCCTTACCTACCGCATATTTTCCTTGTGCTCCGTATCCTTAGTTATTTTCTTGGTGTGTTCTACTGCCTAATCATGACTCTTCCCTTCAGGCCATGGCCCACCCTGGAGCAGCGCCGCCTCGAGATGAGGACACACGATCGTGCGTTTCCTTAGACTGCATGCTGGTGAGTTCAGATGACGAGATCAACGGCCCACAGGTTATTTTCAGAAACAGCGATTCCGAGGGTGAGGGATCCGCAACCCCAGAAGTCGACATGATCAACGATTCTGATGACGAAGAAGAGGACCCCTGAAGAAAACCTAATAGAGGAGAACCCGATAGAGGAAGATCCCAAGGAGGACCCGATGGAAGAAAATCCAGGAGAGGAAACCTTTGAGGAGAATCCAGTGGAAGGAAATCCCATAGAAGAAGGTCCAGAAGAAGAGAATCACGTGGAAGCAGACCTCGATGAAGAAGCTCCAGCCGAGGGAGAAGGACCGGAAGAATAAGACCCCGCGGCAGAAGAACCTCCAGTGACGATTCCTGCGAGGCGCTATGGAAATGGACGCCCCTATCTGAGCGCGTGAGCCTACCGTAACCTGCTGAACTCCCATAACCGCGCCTGACACGATTTATTTTTTGTTTGCTTTGGCCAAATGATCTATGTATAGTTTAGGGCCATCTTTTATTTTTTCGAGAATGCATTGTTTGGAATTTTCTGGAATGAAATAAAATTTCTGAGTTCGCTAACCTTTTGGATTTTTTTGGTTCGCTTGATGCTTTGACTGTTTCCCCTATACATTTCTTTTCCTCCTGAGATTCGTGACTGTCCGCCCTTGCACCCTGTGCTGACCCGACCCCAGTCTCTTCGACATTCAGTTTGAAGTACCACAGTCCGACCTTTTGAGTGGGCCATACTCCATTGTAATCCTCACCCTGGCTAGCCACTATATATTTTTGTGCTATCTCCTATTATCATAATTACATTTAGGGACATCGTTATTCGAAATTTAGTTTTCATTATTTTGTATTTATCGAAAAATTGCGTGTTATTAACTACTTCCGCTTTATTCATTTTAAATGCTCTACTATTCTTCACATTTTCAATAGCGCAACCATATATCGCACATTTTATTTTGTTCTATGTCTCTTATTTTCGCCATGTGGATTTTCTAAGTTATTTTGAAATTGTTTGATCGATACATTTATTCTAAAATACTTCGGCCTATCGGCAAACCCTTCACTATTGGTTGTTATTACTATCCTTTATTCTTTTGTACGTATAGTTTACCCTTATAGTTGATTCTGCCTTGTACTTACTTAGACCTGCCCTTTAGTTACGTTAGTTCTTATACGTATATAGACCTTCAATTTTTTTTATCTAACTGTTTTAAGTAAATCACTATGTGTTAGTGTTCGATGTGGTAGCTTTTCGCTTATTATTTTATAGCTTATCGTTTATTTTAAATTTCGAGAATGAAATTTTTGTAAGAGTGGTATGATGTAATACCAAGTCCTTATAAATAATTGGTATATTTTATAAATAACGTCTTCAGATGCTTTCCCAAATTTCCTATAAATTTCCCGTATATTTTTCCAAAATTTAATCCAGAGTTATTCCGATCTAAATATATATAGGCGTATAATTTTTAGTTAAACTAATTTACTAAACTCCTAATCCTTTTATTTTTCCCTTTCCTTTCTTCCTTTTCTAAACCCAACCCAGCCCAAATCCTAACTCCCCTTTTTCTTTTTATAATTCCCGGCCCATACCCCTTCATTTCCAATTTCTTTTCTTTTAGCCCCGGCCCGAGCCCGGCCCATTTCTTTCTCCCTTCCCAATTAATTCTAACCCTCCGAACCCGGCCCACTCCCCAACCCTACCCGTTTCACCTGTTTCACCTCTTTCCTCTCCCTTCTTCTTCAGTCTCGTGATTCTTTCCCGCTCGTTTTCCCCATACGCTCCCACGTCTCGCGCCGCGCCCCGCTCGCGCCCACATCCCCACGACCCCACGCGCGAGAAGCCTCCCTCGACCCCATCTCCATCTCTCTCAGCTCCCCTCGTCTCTCTAACTCGCTCCCTCCTCACTCTCGTTTTCTCCCTCTCCTTCCCCATATCACCTCTCCCCCTCGAACCCATGCCCACGCCGCGCTCGCCGCGCCACCACCGCCGGCTGCCTCCTCACCATCACTACACCCCAAGTCTAGCCCTCTACACCCCTCTACTTTAAACCATCCTCTCCACTACAACTATCACCTCTTTTCCTCATTGCACCCCTTGCACTACCTCTGCCACCCATCACCGCCGACCAGCTCTCGCCGTCAGTAGCTCTCTGGACCACCGCTCTTCCATGAACACCACCACCCTCACGAGCCCAACCACTTCCCCCACTTCCTCCTCTCGCCAGCAAATCACTCGAGCACATCACAGCCGCCACCTCCCAGCTCCCCGGCTGTCACTGTTGTCGCCACCTCTGTCACCCCTTCTACCTTGGCGTCGATGAGCCGAGCCTAAACACTCTGTGTTGCTGACCCGAGCCGTTGCAACAACTCACCTCTCCTATCCAAGCTGAGCCGTAGCCGCACCTTTTGCCGTCGTTGTCGTCGTCAATGCCGCTGACCATCGTCAGCAACCTTCTTCCCGAACTCCTCCCTACCATCACAACACCACCGCTGTCGCGACCTCTACGTCGCAGCCAAGCTTTAAGCATTCAAGCTCAAGCCAACTAGCCCCGTCATTTCATCGAACACCTATAAACGTTGCAATCACTGCTGTTCTAGCTGCCATCATCGCTTTCGTGACCATCGATCGTCGTCAGGCAAGTTTGATACTTGCTTCATGCTAATTTTTATATTACAATTCAAGTTATCAATAATTTCCGCATACACTTTTTCATGTGAATCGTTATAATCCAAGTGCTTGACGCAAAACCGAATGAGAGAAAACCGTTAAGTTGACGGAAACATATAACATTGGGTGGCCTGAATCATAATGAATATCCCGTAAGACTTTGGCTACAAAACGATGCCGTTTGCTCACGTAAAATGACGTCCCAATTTCTGTCGTAAAACCTGAAAACTTTCGTGCATGCTAAACCGTAAAATTCATAATAAATTGTGTATAAACCGGATTTTAGCGTTCGATGGCTCATATCGAATTTAACTGTTTAACCTACTATATTATATTGTTAATATCTGAATTTTAATAGACTGTGATAGAGATAATTGCGGAGTATTACGATTCTGTACTGCAGTCCAGAACGGAAATCCCAGTTAACCCCTATTTCTAAACCACTGTATATTCCTGTTCAATTATGAGAATGAGCGGAACCCTATATCGTTATGTGGAGAATTGAATTATATTTCTTACTCGACTGGTCTCACTGGATTCGTAAACTGTTTGATATTTTTAATTCATTTTACAATGTCGATACATTGTGCTGAATTCTGCAGAGGCAGACTTTACACATCGAACATAATCGGTCCATAACTCCCTTTCTCCGTAATATATTACTGATCCTCTAATTGCGGTGGAAACCTAACCTCTTGACCTAAATATTTTCCAACTATAGCGTCGCCTAAATACGATCCCAACTGGGATTAAAATGCGTTACGAAACGGACTTCCGATTCTGAAACTGGATTTCCAGCAGTGAACGCTTAAAATGAAATAGCCATATCTAGTGATCCTGAAACCCGATTAATGTGAAACCAATTTTGATGGATAGATAATTAAACATACTGCTAACCCCCTGTTCATTGTTTCGCTAAATTTTATATGTATGATTTATGATAAATTATGCAAGTGGTAGGACACCAATTGATGATATCTTAATCATGCCTTAATTACTGTATTCTCATCACATTATATAGATGTCATTGCATTGGTAACCTAGTGATCATATGCATTACCCAGTGTTAGGTATTAGTGTTTGATTGTGGCAAGTACGTTAGTGTTTAAGCATTAATGGATAAGTGAAAGTGACACGTACTTGTACACAATCAGTGGACCCTATTGATTTATTGCATTGTCGACGTCTGTGGGACATGTATAAGTGTGACTATAATTGGTATGGGACGATTATGGAAGCACTTGTATGGGTGTCACAGGTAAGGCACCAAACACTGTCCATTTATCTTGGGTATCAGTCGAGACATACTTGATGGAGGCCCTGTCTTCGGTTCTCGCGTAGACTTGTCATGGACCGACTGGTATTTGAGTTTATGATTGGCGTTTGATGTAGACCACGGGGTGTGGGGTGGTTTGAGTGTGAGTTCAACAGAATCTCGGGAGCCCCATACTGGCACATACAGCGATTCTGGAGATATATGGGGATATTACTAATTATTAGTGAGCGACTCGGGCCCGTGTTCCCTTGTCCTTGGGTCCTACCCTTGGGTGGGGGATACCCACGAGTGGTGTACTCTCACACTTGGACTGACGATAAGCTTAGTGACCTTTACAGTGAGACTTAGAGACTGATAGGGTTAGTGACATTGATATGCATCGCTTACTGATTCAACATACCTGCCATACTGTTTACTGCTTTACTGTTTGCCTGCTCTATTAGCTACCTGCAATGGCTACTTCATGTTCCCGTCATTATCCCATGATTACTGTTTCATGTTCACTATTATTGCACGAGTTCATATTTGTACATATATATATATTGCTATCGTGTCGCTCTGACGACCTGAGTATGCATGCTCAGAGTGAGAAGTGGATCTAGCTTGGACCGGGACCTGACGTACTTCGAGGATATCGTGGACATCTTGATCAGTGATCCAGAGCTATACTCTCTTGATCTCTATCTGGTTATTTCTTTGTATTTGTTTTGATTTAGTGACTGCATTTCTCATTACCTGTGCATTGATTACTGATTACCACGTAAAGCTAGAAGCCGAAGTGTGACTACGGCAGGATATTTTCTTGACCGTAGGAGCATGGCTGGCCTTATCAACCCCTCGCATTCCGTATTTTAGGAAGCGGGGCGTGACACAATGCAAAAGAGCGGAGCCACTCTTTTTACCTAAGACCAAATCTCAAGGCGGTGATGACCGTCTTGTCCCGGTGCTCGGGTATTTTCATAAGAGCATTGTAGAACCGGGTGATATAGCCCTTGAAATATTCTATGTCCTCACTCTTAATGGTGACAGGTAGTCGACCGACTTCTGTCATCTGTTTCCAATGAAGCGGCTGAAAAACTGAGTAGCCAACTCGTCGAAAATTAAGATTGAGCGCGAAGTTAGTCCGCGGAACAAGTCTCGCCCGGCTCGGATGAAAGTGGTGGGGAAGGCTCAGCACTGAGCCTCATCCGAGTTATCTTGAAAGATCATGCCACGGTGAACGCGTCCAAGTGGTATTTCGGGTTAGACTTCCCGTCAAAGAGAGCCACTTTGGACAGTTTGTTCCGGGATGAGACCCTCTCCCTCGGTAACTGGTCAGTGAAGGGCAGCTTGAGAGAGTTCGCAAAGTATTTTACTGATCCGTCGGGCGAGTGGGCGGCGAGTCGCATATCCTTGATCTTCTTCTCGAGGACCTCGATTCACTGTTGGTACCCCGAGGATTCTCCGTAATCGGAGTGCCTGTTGTCTCTGCTTCGGGCTTGGGCAATGGAGCGGCTTCGGCTTCGGCTTCGGCTTCGCTCTATCGCATTCCTCAGATTCTCGGGGTGAACCCTTCATGGCTCCCCCCATCATGCGCCATGGGCACGGCCTCGATAATTATGGCGACGTCGGTCTTCCCTGGAGTCAGGAGACCTGACCGACGTCTGTTGGGTTAAAAATTTACACCCCGGTTGACCGAGTCAAAGTCAAGGTCAACCCCCAAGCTAGGTGGGCCCAAGCCCAGGTCAAGCGGGCCCATGCCCAAGTCGAGCCCGCGGCCATCCTCCCCATGCCAACAACAAAATCATGTAATAAATAATTTTTATGTAATTTTTTATACATGAATGTATGCAAAATGGGCATAAAACCAATATTTTGTAAGCCCATGGCTTATGTGCAAAAATGAAATGGCACATGAGCCATGGGAGAGGCAAAATGCCATTTTGTGAAGCCCAAGGGGCTATATGTAAATATGTAAGCCTATATAAGGCAACATGATGATGAATAAAAAATACTTTTTCATTCTCTCAAAAACCTAGGGTTTGTACATCTTTCTCTTTTCTGAAGATTTCAAACCTTCTTCTTTATTTTGAATTAAATCAAGAGTTTTACTCTTCCTTTTCCCAAACTAAATAGTTTTTCACCACAAAACCCATAAAGGGGAACTCAGATCTTCCATTAGATCTCAAAAAGAAGAGATTTTTTTAAAATCCCACATCTCTTGATCTTCAAGATCCAGCCAACAGAAGAGGAAGAAGAAGAACCCCCTTCATCAACCCAAAGCATCTTAGGAGTTTAACTCCACCCTATTTTCTCTTTAGAGAATTTCTGGGGCTAAAAGCCCTCTTTTCCTCACCGACGCCTAAGCGCTCAAGCGCCGAGCACCCATGTGCCGACACGTGGCGCGCTTGCGCTCCAGCGCCCAGCGCTCGAGCGCAAAGCGCCCACGTGCCGACACGTGGCGCGCGAGCGCTCCAGCGCCCAGCGCTCGAGCGCAAAGCGCCCACGTGCCGACACGTGGCGCGCGAGCGCCTAAGCGCTGGCGCTGGCCCCACGCATCCTTTGGATGTCTTTTCCCCTTTGTTTTATATATATACATATGTATACATATGTACACACACATACTCCACGACACTGTCCCTGTTAGAAAAAAATTTCTAACGGGGCGCTGTCCCGCACCCCGCAAGGGGGCTGCTAGCCCTCTTGACCCCCAGCCCGCTATCCGGGTAGCGGGACCCCCGTAAAAAACTCTGCGTGGCTCCCAATATATCTAAAAACCCCCTTTCAAAAAACAACACACGTACACTGCACATTGAGTTCGCATGACCAGTTTAACCCATCAATCGGAGGTTCCCTCGCTCCAAAGGCGAGGGGTAATTAACGACAACTTAGTCCGCGGCTGCCGGAGATTCGGATCCCCACAATCATTAAACCCCAGCCTACCCTAGGCAGGTGGAATCTGTAGTATGCCTGACAAGCGTGCGCGTATTCCCATCTCAATGTGGTGACGAAAAACACCTTGCAGATTCTGGCACGCCCGGTGGGACCATCTCTCCTCCCATATTTCGGGTTAAGCATTCATGCGAACTCAATCAATATACATATCAATATTTATACTAAAATAATGCCCTTTCATGCAGGTTTTCAAGCAATCACTTCTCAACGATGTCTCCAAAAACCTGTTCAGCTCTCAACACGGCTCCCATCTCATACACGATGAAGATGGACTCCAGGACGGTCCTCCCGGCCAGTCTCGGACGACAATAGAAGGAGCCGCTGCTACCATTCGGCTCTATTATGTTCATGCCTGTTGGCGCCATCCCAGCTCCTCAAGCCCCGGTGGCAGACAAACCGGTCTCAAAAGGCAGGAGACCAAATGTGGTGATCTCGAGGGCGCCCGAACCCAAACGCAAGTCGGTGTCTGAACGAATTTTCTTGGCCCCAGCTGGGGGCAAGGCCATCAACACCAATAAAGCTACAAGGCACCTCGAGCAAGCTCCGGCGGTGCCCCTGATAACTGCTCGATCGGGTGTCTTCTCTAAGCTCTCCGCTGATCGACTCACGGAGGCTTCCCAGAAAACGGATGCCCGCCCAGCCCTCAAGATTGAGAAGCTGGGGCAGAAGAGGCTCAGATACAGAGCCAACAAAAGGGCTAGGGCTCTGGCCATGTTAAAATTTATGAATTTCCAAGGCCCGGACCGCTCCGCGAAATCATCCGCCAAAGATAAAGAGATGGCTGGGCATGTGGTTCACACTGTCTACATGGTCGAACATGAAGAAATGAATCCTCCTCTTCTTCACAGCCATGGTGATGATATGATTGACGCTACTCATCATCGGCTCGATCTAAGTGATGAAGAGCCCGCTCAGGCCGATAAGCCAGAGGAGCCCGTGATTCCTGCGGAATTGAGCTCAGGCAATAAAGATGACCCGGTTGTCATAGCCGGAACTACAGAACAAGCATTATTCCAATGACTTCAAAGGCAATTTCAGGACAGGGATAAGAAGATGGCCGAGATCCATTCCAAAGTCGACGAGCTGGCAAACGTTGTGGCAAATCTCGTGAACCAAGTCGCCCGATTGCAATTACAGCAGAATCAAATTTTGGTTCATGAGCCAGGGATTGATACCCGGGGGCAGCCAACTGATATCCCTTTCAATCTAAGAGCGGAGTGCCTTCGCGAAAAACGGCTGCAATCAGTCTCCAGTCCCTCCGATACATACGCCGGGGGGGAATCGCCTCTGAAAGAGAAACTGGAAAAAGTCTATTCCTTCAAAAGGGAAAAAGTCCACAAGATATTTAGGGACGCCCTAAGAAACGGTCTACAACTGCCAGAATCAAAGAGACCACAAGAAGCGAATGTGACCGACGACCCAAAATATTGCGCCTATCACAGGGTGATAGGTCATGCCATTGAGGACTGCTTCGTCTTCAAAGATTGGGTCGAAAGGCAATACAAGACGGGAGAGATAGAACCGTCTAAAGGCGTGTTAGCAAACAGTCAAGCTACGACCGCCGATTTCACACAAATGGAGACCGAAGCCTTTCGAGAACCTAATCCTCCCAGACATATGCAAGGCGAACCAATGACTGATCGGCCTCAGGGACCGACATCAGTGAGGGCACCTATTCTGATGGAGAGAAAGAAGAAGGTGTACTCCTTCAGGAGGGATGAGGTCCGCAATATATTCGAGAAAGTCTTGAACAACGGTCTGCAACTGCCTATTCCAAAGAGGCCACATGAAATGAATATGACTGGCAATCCCATATACTGCCTGTTGGGGTAAAAATTTACACCCCGTTTGATCAAGTCAAAATCAAAGTCAACCCCAAGCCAAGTGGGCCCAAGCCCAGATCCAGTAGGCCCATGCCCGGGTCGAGCCTGAACATGAAGCGGACGGCCTCCCCCCATGCCAAGATAGAAATTTTGTAATAAATAATTTTGTTGTATTTCTTTTATTTTGTTTTATGGATAAGTGTAAGAAAAATAGGCATAAAGCCCAATTTTTGTAAAGCCCAGGGCTTATGTGCAAAAAGAAATGTCACATGAGCCATGGGATAGGCAAAATGCCATTTTGTGAAGCCCAAGGGGCTATGTGTAAAGTGTATAGCCTATAAAGGCAAAGATAATGAAATATCTAAACAACCTTTTTCTCTCTCTCAAAATTTTTCTCAGATCTGAGATCTTTTCTCCTTCTATAAGGTTCCAAAACCTTCTTTTTTCTCTTGAATTAAATCAAGAGTTTTACTCTTCTTTTTATAAAACAAATTAGTTTTTCACCACAAAACCCATAAAAGGGAACTCAGATCTTCCATTAGATCTCAAAAAGAAGAGATTTTTAAAAATCTCATATCTCTTGATCTTCAAGATCCAGCTAACAGAGGAGGAAGAAGAAGAACCTCTTTCACTAAACCCAAAAAAAACACACTCAGGAGTCCAACTCCTCCCTGATTTCTCTTCCGAGAAATTTTTTTAGGCTAAAAGCCTCTTTTTCTTGCCGGCGCTCAGGCGCAGAGCGCCCGCGTGCCGACACGTGGCGCGCTTGCCGACACGTGGCGAGCTTGCGCTCACGCGCAAGTCGCCCCGGTGCCGACACGTGGCGCGCTTGCGCTCCAGCGCAAGCGCTCGAGCACAAGTCGCCCCCGTGCCGACACGTGGCACTCTAGCGCCTGAGCGCACAGCACCTAGGTGCACAGCGCCCAAGGTGCTGCCCCCCAGACATCCTTTGGATGTCTTTTCCCCCTTTATATATATATATACATGTATATACATACATATGTATACATATGTACATACACACATACTCCACGACACTTTCCCTGTTAGAAAAAATTTCTAACGGGGCGCTGTCCCGCATCCCGCAAGGGGGCTGCTAGCCCCCTTGACCCCCAGCCCGCTATCCGGGTAGCGGGACCCCCGTAAAAACTCTGCGTGGCTCCCGATATATTTAAACCCCCCTCCAAAACAAAACACACGTACGCTGCACATTGAGTTCGCATGACCAGTTTAACCCGTTAATCGGAGGTTCCCTCGCCCCAAAGGCGAGGGGTAATTAACGGCAGCTTAGTCCGCGGCTGCCGAAGATTCGGATCCCCACAATCATTAAACCCCGGCCTACCCTAGGCAGGGGGAATCAGTAGTATGCCTGACAAGCACGCACGTATTCCCATCTCAATGGGGTGACGAAAAATACCCTACAAATTCTGGCACGCCCGGTGTGACCTTTCTCTCCTCCCATATTTCGGGTTAAACGTTCATGCGAACTCAATCAATATACATATCGATTGCCTATACTGAAATGGTGTTTTCTTTTCGTGCAGCAATCAACTTTCAACGACAATGTCTCCCAAGACGAATTCAACTTCCAAAGCGACCCCGATTCCGTACGTGGTCAAGATCAACGCTCGTGTGGTTCTCCCCGCAAGCCTCTGTCGACAGTGGGAGGAACCGCCCCGCCAGTTTGGCTCCGTCATCATCTACCCTGCCGGAAGCGCTCATCTGACGGAAATCCCGGCGGAACAGGTGGCCAAGCCGGTCTCAAGGGGTAAGAGGCCGAATGTCGTGATCGCCAAGGCACCACAACCGAAACTTAAGACGATATCTGAACGATTCTCTGGTGCTCCAGCGGGGGGCAAGAACTTCGGTACAAAGGGCAACATCAAGTTGCGGACGAGCTCAGGCGATGACTCCAACAAATGCACAATCGAGCGTATCTCCAAGGCCCTCCATCGCCCGGTCCGCGGCGTCTTCCCAAAGAGCCGAAGTCTGCCAGGCGCTTAGAACAGAAAAGTTAAGGCAGAAGCGGCTCAGGTATCGAGCCAACAAGAGGGCCAGGGCTTCGGCCAAATGGAATCGTGTGAAGTTCCAAGTGCAGGGTTGCCCCGCGACGACGGCTGAGTCGGACGTAAGAATCAGCAATTCCTTCGAGCCTCTGAAGTGGGTTCAGAAAAATGCCATGACCGCCAGAATCAAGAAGACAGCGGTCCGAACAGTGCTACAAAGAGATGTGTCCCGGCCCCAACAGAAAAAGTATGACACTGTCTCTTCAAGAGTCTATCAGGCACTCTGTGCCGAACGAAAGCAGCAGGGCAAACCCAGAAAAGAAGCACCAGCACCATTCAAGAGCCTGGATAGGCCAGACGCCTTCAATCGACTACCAACTACCGAGACAAGGGGGTCAAGACAGCGATCCGTAAAATCAGCCGCCAATGATAGAAAGACGGCCGGATATATTATCCATACGGTCTATATGGCGGGCGGGCGCCCCAGCGACAACCTTAGCAGCAGAAACAAGGATGGGGCCACCACATCCCAAGCCCAATCTAGCTTGAATGTGGTTGCCGCTGCCCAAGAACAGCCGCCCCCACAGGATGAAGAAAACCTTCTCGATGAGGATGATAGGCAGAAAGACCCCTCGGTCCATGCAGAGTCAAGCTCGGATAGGGAGGAAGAGCCGACTTTCCACCCCAGGACTGCGGAGCAAGAGCTGCCTCAAGAGCTTCGAAAACAGCTCAGGAGCAAAGATAAAGAGATGGCCAAGCTCTATTCGAAGATTGACGATTTAACAAACGTGGTGATGTAGTTTACGGCTTAGATTGCTCGAGCGCCTCCCAATCAAGCACAAACCGCTACTAATCAGCCAGGTGATGACAATCCGAGGCAGCCAATGCCTGTTCCTTTGGGTCCAAGACTGGTCGAGACGCATGAAAGCCGGCCACACTCCGCTTCTGGGGATGCCTTGGCCCCAGATAGCACTATCCCGCTAACACAGGATCGGATAATGGATCTGGTCACCAGCAAGGTTAAAACATTGGTGGCCGAAGCTGAAGCTCAGAAAGAAATCGACAGTAGTGGGCGGCCATATCCCGCGCTGTACGATCTGATTGAGTTCCCAAGCGGCTACGTCATTCCTAAGTTCGGAAGATTTGATGGAACGGGGAATGCGAATCAGCACGTCGCCCATTTCAAAGCATCGTGCGGAAATACAGGAGGCAATGACGTGCTCCTTCTTCGTCAGTTTGTCAACAGCCTGACCGGTGTCGCCTTCGACTGGTATGCGAGTATACCGGACGGGTCCGTCATTACCTTTGCCCAAATGGAGTCCCTGTTTCGGCAAAGGTTCATGAGTGTCAGTGATAAAATCTCCATTGCCGACCTTGTGAGGTCCAAGCCGGGGAAGAATGAAAACAACACCGACTTTATCGCTCGATGGCGTAATCTCACAGTCAAGTGAGAACCGCCGCTAGAGCAGGACCGGTCCGTCAGCCTTCTCATTGGGAACCTCAGCAATTGGATGGTCCCATTCTTGTGTACGGCGGGCCTCAAGACATTTCAGGAGCTAACCAAGAAAGTCCAAATGCTGGAACGCTCGAAGCAAGAGTCCCCGCCGGATTCTCAGAGAGAGAAAACTTGGAAAAGCAAGCGGGACGACAACCGTAGAAGCGGGAGTTCCAGCAGTACCAATGTCTTCAATGCGTCCGACAATGAAGAAAAGCGAAGGGCGGCCGAATCCAAAACTAACCGGTCTCGAAAGCCATTGCTGGGAGGAGATGGGCCTTCCCTAGAGGAGAAAAAGAATAAGATTTACTTTTTCAGAAGGGACAAGGTCCGCAAGATATTTAAAGATGCCTTGAACAACGGCCTACAATTGCCGGAGTCGAAAAGACCCCAAGAAGCAAAAATGACTGACAATCCTTTGTATTGCCCGTACCACCGAGTAGTGAGCCATGCGATCGAGTATTGCTATATCTTCAAAGACTGGGTCGAGAAGCGGTACAAGGCTGGAGAGATCGAGCTGTCCAAAAGTGTGTTGGTGAACAATCAAGTTGCAACCACCAACTTTATACAGACAGAAGTTGAAGCCTTCTGGGAGCAGACAGCCGAACCCGCTGCCATGAGAAATGAAACGGACTTATCGCGGCCTCCGTGGAGTATGCACATATCTAATAAGACGAAGAAGATGATAAAGCTACTTCGGAACGAGCCCAGGACGGAATGGGAAGGGCAGAAGATGCCTACCAGTCCAGCTGCCAATGCGGCTCCATCAGGCTCAAAATCCAAGAAGCTCAAGAAGAAGAAAAGTGCAGCTCGGCGCGAAAAGGAGTCTGCAGGGAGATCGACCATTCAAAAATATATCGATTCCCTCGAAGAATATGAATAGAAGGAAAGAACTCTGATTCAATTGAAGGAGTTCCTTCCTGTACGAGCGGCTGAAATTCTGGAGGAGTTAGAAGAAGACTCCAATGAAGAGATCCCTATAGTTACCTGCTACACCATCCATCTGGGCAGCGACTCTGAGGAGGATCTCTGTTTTTCCGAAGAGGATGAGGAGCTCGCCACAAAGGCCAATCAAATCCAGCTCAGAAGCGGCAGGGCTCTACCGCCAAATCAGGGCAATGCCCCAAAAGGGAAGGAAAAACAGGTGGCTAATGATGAAGATGACAGAGAACTGGCTGATGAAAACTCAAGTCCTTCCTCGGTGGACTATAATGTCTTGGCTCACCTTCGAAGGCTTCCGTCTCTCTTGAGCATCTACGACGCCTTGGTCCTATCTAAGGAGCTTAGAAATGTTCTTATTCATGCTCTCCAAAACCCCGAGCGGTATCAGGCTCACTTTGCGGACATTAATATGAAAGAAGCTCCACACGCTTTGCATGCCGCCGCAGTCATATTTAAGGATGAATACTTGCTACTGGGAACGGCTGAGCATAATCGGCCGCTTTACGTGACCGGGTACAGCGACGGAGATCGGATTAATCGCATATTGATTGATCCGGGGACTTCAGTGAACATCATGAACTTGCGGACGCTGAAGAGTTTGTCAATGGACGTCCGACACCTGTCAAGGGAAAGGATTGTAATTCAAGACTTCAACCAAAATTGCCAGCAAGTTCTGGGGTCCATAGCTCTGCCAATCAAATTCGGGGATCTGCAAACTGAAGCTAAGATATACGTGATCGACGCCGACACGTCTTATAAGATTCTTTCGGGGCGGCCGTGGCTCCACGATTACGGCATCATTCCGTCAACTCTCCATCAATGCATGAAGTAACTAAAAATGGCGAAGAAAGACGCATTGACGGAGACATCTAGCCGTTCGGTGTGCATAAAGTCCACTATGAAGATTCTCGGTACTTTATGAACCACTAAAATGCTAAGCCACAACTGACTGAGGATAGACCGACCCCAAGACCCAAAAGCAAATCTGCGCCGGTTGTCACTTTCAAAAGTAAAAACGCCCAAGTGCGCCCACATTTCGGTAGCGACACTGATGAGTCCGACGCTGGAAGCCCGTCCTTCCGTAAAACCCGCCCTCATTTCGGCAGCGATACGGACGAATCTGTTACTGAAGGCCCATCTAGCAGGAAAGTCCGCCCTCATCTTGGCAGTGACACTGAAGAGTCAGAAGAAGAGGACCTACCATGCAACAGCTTGTGCAGATTGGACCCCCATGCAGCAAGCGAAACTACGAGAGACCTTCGAAGTTACAGAAGGGTCCCTGGCCATCACAAGGGTGTCGGAACGGATGTGCAAATAGCTCGACGCATTGTCAGTCTCTACCGTGGACCAGCTGAAAACTTTCTACGTGCCCGGGAGGAAAAATGGACAGAAGGGCATCCTGTTTTACGGGTCAAACCCCGTTGTGCACCCGGACGATCTTTCTGGCGCGTGCCTTCTCTATGAGAGAGGCATAAGAGCCATCCTCAATCCCATATACTATGCGCCCGAGATGCGGGAATACTTTAAGAAGTGCGGATGCCGGTTATATCAAACGGAGTCCGAAGCAAAGTTTTACGAAGGGCTATGGTATCCGCCCCAGGTCCGAGCACTCATCGATGGACGAATTCCAGATAGACGGGGGATAGGCTACATTCAACCTGATTCTAAAGCGTGCTACATGATCCATGTTGGTGAGGCCAGCGAAAGATCAAATGATGATGACGAGATAGCCGAGCCAGAAGAAGCCCCTCAAGAGCTCGAAGATGGAGGACAAGCAACTTTTGACGAGCTAACCGAGATTGACTTAGGAACGCCCGATAATCCAAGGCTGACCTACATCAGCTCGCTCTTGTCAGAGGAAATGAAAGCGCAGATAATTGCCCTGCTGCATGAGTTCGTCGACTGCTTCGCGTGGACATACAAAGAAATGCCTGGCCTTTCCCCTGAAGTGGTCGTACATAAGTTGGCTATATCTCCTGATGCTAAGCCAGTCAAACAAGCTCCTCGAAGAATGAGAAGGGAACTAGAAGAAAAGGTCATCGAGAAAACTAAGAAGCTCATCAATGCCGGCTTCATCAGGGAAGAGAAATATGCGGACTGGATCGCATGCATAGTCCTAGTGAAGAAGAAAAATGGGCAGATCCGAGTTTGTGTCGATTTCAGGGACCTCAACAAGGCATGTCCTAAAGACGACTTTCCGCTACCGGTCATGGAAATGATGGTCGATGACACCTCAAATTACGAGCTGTTCACCTTTATGGATGGCTCATCTGGATACAATCAGATCAAGATGTCGTCTGAGGATGAGAAGCACACAGCATTTCGAACCCCGATCGGAATATATTGCTACAAGGTGATGCCGTTCGGACTGAAGAACGCAGGTGCTACATATCAAAGGGCAATGACCAATATCTTCGATGACCTAATTCATAAAGTCGTCGAATATTATGTTGACGATCTGGTCGTTAAGACTAAAACCAAGGCCGATCATATCCAAGATCTTAGGACCGTTCTCACCAGACTGAGGGAATATGACCTAAAAATGAATCCTCTGAAATGCGCTTTTGGTGATGTAATACCCAGCCCCTTTTATACCAAAACCTGTATTTTGTTACTCTAGAATTTTATCTATTTATAATCCTATTTATTTTATTTATAATTTTATTTATTTTTAAACCCCATTTTCTTTTATCAATAAAATCCAAACCTTATTATATCCATACTTTTCCTTATCCTCAGCCCAACTCTATTTCCATTTTTATTTTATTTTCCCTACGGCCCATTATCTAAGCCCGGCCCCATTCATTTTTCCCATTTAATCTTTAAACTTTCATTCCGGCCGGCCCAGTAAAAATCCCCAGCCCACTCCCTCTTTCCTCTTAAATTTTCTTATTTTCCCGAGCACAGAACTCCATTATTCTCTTTGATTTAATCCTTAACCTCGGCCCAGCCCACATCTTTCTTTACACCAATTATTTTTCCCCTATTTCTCTGGCCCAGCTCACGTTGGCCCGGCCCATCCCCTCTCCAGGCCGCTTCACTCACACGCACCCGCTTCCTCGACCCGACCCGCTTCTTCCCTCTCTTCCCCAACGGCTACTCTCCACTTCTCCCGCTCCCTGTTTCCCGCGATCCGTTTCCTTCGCCTCCGCCTGCGCCCACGACGCGCACGTTTCCCTGCGACCCGCTCCCTCATCTCGTTCTCCATCTCTCTCTCCATCGTCCTCCATTTCTCTCTCCCTCGTTCTCCATTTCTCTCCCTCTCTCACTCCCTCACCCAAACCCACGACACACCCATTTTCCCTATCACCGAGCACCCAACGTCGCACGCCCTGAAGGCGACGACCACGACCTCTCTTCCTCTCTCCCTCCACCATCACCCGCAACCGACCACCTCTACACTCATCGCCGCCGACACCTCCTCAGAACACCCTGCACACACCGAGTCCCCTGCACCCGAGCTCGACCACCCCTGCCCCGACGCCGGCGAGCTCCTCGTCTCGTCGTCGACGCACCTGCATCCCGTTGACTCCCTGTTCACACCAGAATATTGTATTATTATATTCCCCATTCTTATTCTTTTTATAAATAAACAGATGCTTTTGACGCATGTCTGCTACATGTTACAGGTTACAGGTTCTTGGACAGAAAACAGTGCAAACGATGTAAAGACGATGAAAATGTGGACTTTAAACAACAAACAGAGAATCTTGATCAAGCCTACATAAGGAACAATTCACAAAGCAAGATTCAAGACATCGACTCAAAGCGAACAGTTAAAAATCCATTGCAAATTGTTCACTGAAGATCTGGAACCAACCTAGAAGCCCAATTGGAAAAAGATATATAGAAATAAGAAGCCCAAGCCAACAGAAAGCAGCCCACAAAACCTCACATTGTGATCTCTCTAAAGGGCCGCGGAACCGCGGCCCAAGCCTGCCATTGCCGCGGTTCCGCGGCCGTCTGGTGCCCGTGCTTCGAGAAATTTTACCAAAATTCGTTTGCGGCTCTGAAAAGATTTCCTAAGGGCTATTTTGTAATTTAAGACATGCGAAACAAATGTAACCCTAGGGTTTCCTATTCTTTATAAATAGGAACTCTAAAGATTGTAATTCTTATGCCTCCCTTCATTAATAAATTTCAGTATTCTTTTGGAGAGCATCAAGTTGTAAGTTCTTTATTTTCTGCCTTAGGTTAATTTTCTATTCTTGCTCTAGATAAATTTAATTCCTTGCCCTAGTTAATCTTTTATTCTCTGCCCTAGATAAATGTATTTTAATTCCCTAATGAGTGAGTAGTCTCCTCGCTTGTTGGGGTTAGGAATAGGGAAGGGTTTGAGAGATGAAGATCTCTCATCTCTTTTCTTTACCAATCTATTATGAACATTAGGACTCCATGCATACTTTCATCTTCCGCTCCCTACGGCACTCTACCCTCGAGGTAGCGGTGATCCGTAGTATAAAAAACCGGAGTTGTAAGTTTTCCATGGAGGTTAGGGTAAAGGTTAAGAAAGGAAGGACAAGGATCTAGAGGAAGAAGCATCTTCCCAATCATCCTAATCCCCTTTATTAAAATTTACCATAATCCCTAATATGATATCTAAATTAAGGCATTGAAAAGAGGTGTAGATCTTTATTTACCAAAGTTTACCTAAATCTAATCCTAGCAAGTTTCCTAATCCTAATAGAACACAACTTCATTTTTAGATCTAATTAAAAGACCAAACACCATTTGGAATTAACTCGTAAGAGCGATTAGGAAATTCACAACATCCCTGTGGACCGACCCATACTCACCGGCTAGCTTCAAGCGACGCCATTCTTGATTGCGGTAATAGATAGTTTTTGAGATCAATCACTCCCCTCATCATCGTCGCCATCATCTCTCTCAATCCCGATCTCCCCCTCTCTCTCGATCTCTCTTTTTCTCTCTGTGTTCTCTCCCTCACTTTCTCACTGTCTAATTCTCTTTCTCTCTCACCCTCTGTTTCCTCTCTCTCTCTCAGTTAACTCTCTCTCTTTCTTTATTCTCTCTCTACTCCCTCTCTGTGCTTCCCCCCTCTCTCTTTCTCAGCTATCTCAATCTCTCTCTATAACTTCCTCCCTCTTTCTCTGCAATCTCTTTTTCTCTCTCTACAATCTTTTCTCTCTTTCTAACTCTTTCCCTCTCTAACTCTTTTTTCTCTCTCTCAATATTTCTCCATCTGCAATCCCTCACCATCGGTCTCGGCACCACCTACCACCACCCTTGTCGTCTAGACCCCAGCAACCAAGCCGCTGCCGAGACTCGAGCTCAAGCCAAACCTAGCCGAGATTCGTCGGGTGCTTGCTACTCCGTGCTCGTGCCGTGTCACTACTGCCTTCGCTGCCGTGCTATCAATTCATCGTCTCCAGGCAAGTATTTTACTTGCTTACATGCTATATACTCGAGTTACAATCTTAGACTACTTAGATTATCACGTTACAATGCTAGATCAATTAGGCGTCATAACTGTTCGGTGTGTATTCCCAATGAAAATACTCATAAAATTTGACGGAACTAAATGGTATAGTTTGGCCCGTATAGCTGTGAACCTAGTGTATGAATTTCGTTGGATAATTTGACCGTTAATGACCAAAATGACTACCCCCAAATTCACTCGTAAAAACTGAAATTTTATTGGACCTGAATACCGTTAAATTCGCCATAAAATATATACACACTGGAACGATGCGTTCTAGGGCTCAAATCGAAGCCAACTCAACGAACTTTAACCCTAGACTAGTTTTCAGATATTCCTGTACTTAGACTGTGACAATAATTGGATCGGAGTGCGACTCTGGACTGCAGTCCAGAGCGACTCTGATTGTGGCTTGCTGTTCCGTAATGGGTACCACAAGTTTTCCTTAACTCGTAGGTTGCGGAACTCCGCTGTTTATTATAGGAAAATCTGTTAGCTAGACAACTCAAGTGGTTTCATCCTATTTCGTTATCGTTTGTTAATTAATCTGTAATTTAGAATATGGGAACGTATAACAGTCTCAGCTGAATCAGAACTGACATATTGGTATTGAATAGTGTATAACTCCTAACGTACAGACGCGATTGAGAAACCTTCTGATGCGTTGAAAACTTTACTGAAAACCCTAGATTTGATCCAACTGTAGCATCGCCAAAATCTGATCCCAACTGGGGTTAAAATGCGTTGCGAAACGGATTTCTGATTCTGAAACCGGATTTCCAGCCGTGAACGCTTAAAATGAAATGGCTATAACTAATGATCCTGGAACCCGATTGGCACGAAACTAAATTCGATGGATAGATAACTGAATATACTAATTATTACCGGTTCACTGTTTCACTAAATTGTAACCGTATGATTTATGGTAAATTATGCAAATGATAGATTAATGATTCAGGACATCATAAACATGCTCTACATACTGTTTACGCATCGTATCATATACATGTCATTGCATTGATAACGTGGTGATAACGGGCATTTACCCAGTGTTAGGTTTTAGTGATGATTGTGGCAAGTACGTCAGTGTTCGTGTATCAGTGAATAAGTGAAAGTGATACGTACTTGTACACAATCAGTGACCCTTATTATTATATTGCATTGTCGACGTCTGTGGGACACGTGTACGTGTGACTATAAGTGGTATGGGACACTTATGGAAGCTCGTGCACGGGTGCCACAGATAAGGCACCAGACACTACCATTTATCTTAGGTATTAGTCGGGACGTGCTTGATGGAGGTCCTGCCTCCAGTTCTCGCGCAGACTTGTCACCGACCGATTGGTATTTAGGGTTATGGTTAGCGTTTGATGTAGACCACGGGGTGTGGGGTAGTTTGAGTGTGAGTTCAACAGAATCTCGGGAGTCCCATGCCAGCTTATATATTTAGGGAGATATATGGAGATTTACAGGGTATGTGATTATCACCGTGATATACATGTTGGGCCTGTGGTCCCTTGCCCTTGGGTTCTACCCTTGGGTGGAGGACACTCGTGAGTGGTTGACTCTCACACTTGGACTGACGATAGGGTTTAGTGACCTGTACAGTGAGACTTAGAGACTGATAGGGATACTGGCATTGATATACCTTGCATACTGTGTTGACATACGTGGCATATCATTATACTGCTTTTACTGTTCCGCTGCATTGATTACTGCATGTTCATACCTTTACCGTCATTGATTTACCGTTACATATGTCTATTATCACTGTAAGAATTGTCACATGAGTTTATATATATAATATTGCTATTGTGTCGCTCTGACGACCTGAGTATGCATGCTCAGTGTGAGGAGAAGATTTAGCCTGGACCAGGACTAGACGTACATCACTGACACCTCGACTTGCTATCTAGAGTTATACTCTCTTGTTTCCCCTCAGGTCAGTTCTTTACATTGTTTCATTCAGTTACTGCATTTCTCATTACCTGTGCATCATTTACTGTTTACCATGAAAAACTAGAAGCCGAAGTGTGACTACGGCAGGACATTTCTTTGACCGTAGGAGCATGGCTGGCCTTGTCTACCCCTCGTATTCCGTATTTTGGGAAGCGGGGCGTGACATGGTTTAGTTGGTATCAGAGCCAGGTTTTGCTTCGATTGGGATTGCAGTTTTCCGTGTAGAGCTTGACAATCTATGACATCCCTCGGTCTAGATTGTAAACTTGATATCCTTGATCCATATTCACATTGAGTGTTCTGCTATCCATTCGCTAGGGTTTTGGGTGACTTGGCAAAGTTTCGTGGTTGTAATGGTGAACTACATCACGATTACACCACCATACTCTGTTTAAGTGACTTGGAGTCATATAGTTGATTTTTCCGCTTGTAATAAATTTCATCACATCTAATATTTTTGAATCTTTGTCCAATCCTTATTATATTTGAATCTTATAGCTTGTGCCTTTTATCATCTTCAAAATTGTTGTTTCAGGATCATGTCTTCCAACGACTCTTCATCTATATCCGCTCCCCAGAATCAGACCATTGAGATTCTGAGTGTACTGCAAGGTCTGAAAGAAGCCCAGGAGCGAACAAACGACTTGTTAGCTGAAGGACTGAGAAGGCAGGTGAATCAGGCACCAGCGGGAGTCTCCAATCGTAAAGGGATCCCTGTTAGACAAGGAAAAGAGAAGAAATTGAAGCGCCCATTTGTTCCCCAAAGACAGAAACAGCAGAAGACCCAATGTTGTGGGTACTGTAGGAGGCCAGGACATCTTCAGAGGGATTATCGCCGCACCCAAGGGAAATGTCTGATATGCGGGTCCAACAAACATCTCATCAACGGTTGCCCAGAAAGGAAAGAACTACAAGGAGGAGACTCGTCCACACTCCCCACTTCTGCCAAGTGAGGATTACTGCGTAGTTCGCACTTCGAGGATAAAGCGGACCCAACACAGGATTCAATTTGCGTGACGAGGATGCAGCGGTCTAGTGATCAGAGAAGAATTTTCATGTTTTTCTACTTTTAGTAATAATGTTGTCATCCTCTTATAAATATTTCTTTCCGTTTGAAATCTTGTATCCGTTGAATTTTTAGTTGAATGCAATAAAACTTTGAATCGTAATATATATATTATTCTCTCACTTCCTCCTTATTTATACTATTCATTATTGCAGATATTTTTCAATTCCTACCACCGCATATCTTTCTATACTTCGTACACTTAACTATTTTCTTGATGTGTTCCATTGTCTAATCATGACACTTTCTTTTCGGGCCATGGCCCATCTTGGAGCAGCACCGCATCTAGATGAGGATGCACAGTCTTACGTTTCCTTAGACCGCACGCTGGTGAGTTCTGACGATGAGATCAACGGTCCCCAAGTCAATTTCGGAAACCACGATCCAGAGGACGAAGGAGCAACCACCCCCGAGTTTGACATTGTTCCCCTCCGAAAGACGGCGCACAGGACCGCGATGTCCTGACGCTGAGGTTCGGGGCAGATGCTATATGGTTTTATCCGTCCATCTCTCCGAAGATGCCAAGTTGATTTATGGCACCGTGTATCGGAGGTTTAGACGGATGCGGCCGATGTAGCAGACTTTGTCAGATTCCCCCTCGCTTGAGGGGTTTTTGATTATGGGGACGCTCTTCCCTGCAGGCGCAAGCCCCTGCAGTTAATTATGCTACCGCATCGTGGTAACAACTTTCTCCTTCTCCAGAATTTTACTTCGTGTCGTGTGTGTTTGTTTTGTTTGTGGTTGCCCGTGGATTGTATACGGAGACTGAATACTGCCGTCGCCCGTAGGACGTGGATTAGTTCAAATCCGTATGGGTTTGGTGTTTTTAGTTTAAGGATGTATTAGTCGCGTTGCGGCTAAGATCAACTTAAACGTTCGTTAAGAATACGATAGTCCTGTTTTGAGACTAAGATCAACTTAACGGGATCGTCTAGATCCATTTCCAGTTTAGGGACATGGTGGTCCATGTTCTAGTTTAGGGACGTGGTGGTCCATATTCCAGTTTAGGGACGTGGTGGTCCGACATTAGTTTAAGAACGTTCCGGTCCAACATTAGTTTAAGGACGTTCCGGTCCAACATTAGTTTAAGGACGTTCCGGTCCACAAGTTTAAGGACTCCGCAGTCCGTATTGATGTGTGGTCGTCGGGACCCGTCACCTCTCTGACGTCGTTGAAGGATTACAACGATGGGTGTCAGAGGAGTTCGGAGATGTACCCTCGAACCGGATATAAATTAATTTAAGAGAACAGCTGTGCTCAGTCAATTTAATTTGAGGACTTACGGCCAAAATTGGGCTAAGTCCAGTTGAAAATGTCCAACACCCTTATTTTTTTTTGGTCTATTAGACATGTGCTAGGGCTTTGCCCACACTTAAATAATGCATTGCATCACTTCTATTTTTTTGTTTGGGCTCTGCCCATAAAAGATGCAGAGCATCAATTTCACTTGGGCTCTGCCCCCTTTTTATTGCTTTGCAATTTATTTTGGCCTGCTAGGCCCCTCTGATTTGGGCATGGCCCTTTAGTAAAAGAAATGCATTGCATTTGTCAGGCGCTTTGCGCCAATCACTGAGCGCAAGCGCTTGTGGTGAGGACACGTGTCATGCTCTGGTGAGCGCAAGCGCAACAGCGCAGTGCGCTGCGCTAGTGCGCTGCGCTATTACGCTGCTGACACGTGGCGCGCTCTGGTGAGTTGCGCCAATTACAGAGAGCAAAGCTCTATTTCAAAAGCACGTAGCGCAAGTTGTTCTGTAGCTGACACGTGGCGCTCTCATAAGAGCGCAACAGCGCAGTTTGCAAGTGCAAAGCACTAAGATTTTATTTTTTTTTAGATTCCAGAACCAATGGTTCATAAGTGCAAAGCACTATTTGGTTTCTTGATCTAATTTAGATCAAAGAAAACAAGTGTTTCTTATTTTTCTTGATCTTAGAGAACCAATGGTTCATAAGTGCAAAGCACTATTTTTATTTTGTTTTTTATTAAAGATCATTGATCTTGTTCTTAGATCAATGATCTATCAGAAGAAATTCTTCTATCTAAAAGGTCTTTTACCTTTCTTCTTGAAATTTCTTCAGAGTTCTCTTCTTTTTTAGAAAAATGTTCATGCCTTTGAATTGAGGCTTGGGGTCCTTTTTATAGTGCCCATAAATTAGTTAAAGAGATCTTTCTCTGAGTGATTTGGGGAATTTTCCCCACCGTTGGATCTTTAATCCAAGGACTTCTGTTTTACAGAAGAGAATCTTCTTATTTTAACAAGAACAGAAAGATTTCATTAAAATCTTTATTCTGTTTTGGCGCAAATGCTCCAGCGCGTGACACGTGTCGCGCAGCGCAACTGCGCTAGCGCATCTGCGCTGACACGTGCCGCGCAGCGCAAAGCGCAGCGCAACTGCGCTAGCGCATCTGCGCTGACACGTGCCGCGCAGCGCAGCGCCAGCGCAACTGCGCTAGCGCATCTGTGCTGACACGTGTCGCGCAGCGCAGCGCCTGCGCAACTGAAGCGTTGCTTTCCTTTAATTTTGCTTAAAATAGAGCTTTGCTCTGATTGAGCGCGCCTTCTTGGGCGCTGCGCTGACGTATCAGCGCCTGACATGTGGCGCGTTGCGCCCGAGATTTGAAGCGTTGCTTCAAAATTTTGAATTTTGAATTTCAACAGAGCTTTGCTCTGATTGGGCGAAACAAATGCCCCCCACCGTTGCGCTCACGTGGCGCACACGTGAGTGCAGCGGTGGCAAACTCCTGATCGTTGGATCAAGGGGTGAGCTCAAGGGGCGCAAGCGCTTTATAAATAGGACCTCTGGCCCTTAGAAAAATCTTACCGTTTTAAGATTTTTGATTTCAACAGAGCTTTGCTCTTGCTTAAGAACTTCAGAGCTTTGCTCATTCCCAAAGTTAGAAACTTTAGGTAAAAATTAATTTAAATCAAATTAATTTAAATTAATCTTAACCAAAGAGCTTTGCTCTCACAGATCTTTTGATCTAAAGAGATCCCCATCGGGGTTTCATAAACAGAGCTTTGCTCTCAAAACTTATAGATCTACAGGGATCTTGTTCATGGGTTTTAACCCATGAACAGAGCTTTGCTCATAGATCTAAAAATAACTCTTTTAGATTTGAAAAATGAAGAGTCTTTTTATAAATTTTTCATGAATCTTTCAAGATTCCAAAATTTTTAATTCTTTTAAGTGTAAATTTTTTTCTGATGGACCTTTTCCATTATTGCCACAGAGCCATGCTTCTTTAAGGAATCTTATTTCCCTGAGACCAGAGTTTGACAAGTGTCACTCTGTGACAGAGCTTTGCTCTGAAAGAGAAGATTTTCTCCTTGTCTCTAGGGATTCTCCCCCCTTTTTTAAATGGGAATGTTTTCCTGGGGACCAACTGACAATCTCATCCAATGATGAGGTTGTCTTATTAATTGACGTATTGTCAT
This sequence comes from Agapanthus africanus, assembly GCA_030015575.1. Taxonomy (NCBI): domain Eukaryota; kingdom Viridiplantae; phylum Streptophyta; class Magnoliopsida; order Asparagales; family Amaryllidaceae; genus Agapanthus; species Agapanthus africanus. The sequence continues at coordinate 58,181,766 of CM057348.1, forward strand.
CCAGATTTTGTGGGTCCCCCTTTTGGTCCCCCTATCCACTGCATTGCGGTATGGTATAAAAAATTTAAAATGTTGAGCATTGGAATTATAATACTGACGACTAATTTTTGTCTCTTTGCAGGAAACATGTCTGCCAATTTGTCTTTTCCGTTTGTTCGCTCGGAGGGAGGGTCTCCCCAGGCACCGGTGGACCGTGTGGTGTTCGCTCTCATCAAGGATCATGACCCCGAGCACAAGAATCTTCACTTGTGGGGTAGGTGGTACAATGAGATCATCCAGGGTCTCCGAAGTTTCGGTTTCGCCACGCCGTCTAAGCCAACATCTTCACTCCCCTACGCAGATGAACCCCCGGTGAAGTATGCCGTGGAGGTCAAAAATTGGAATTCGGATGACCTCCTCCAGCCTGCGATTGGTGCTATCCCCGTGCAGCCGCCGCCAGCAATAGATATTTTAGGGAGGAGAATTTGTCAGGGTGAAGCACGCCCTAGGGGACAGGCTTATAACATTGGATTAATCCCACGACCGCCTGCCGGATATTTCCAATGGGCCCGGTACATCCTATCAGCGAAGAGGACTCATCTGATGAGGATCGGCTTGTACTCGGCCATTTACGTCTCGCTCTTTGAGTATCCTTCTCCTCCAACGTGGTGGGTTAAGGCTTTTATCGAGCAATGGAATATCCCCACCCATACCTTCCTGATGACGGACCGGGAAGTCTCTATCTCCTTGGAGGAGTTTACTGAAATCTCGGGTCTGCCGATGAGGGGAGAGCCTTACGAGGAGCTGCTTCCTCCCGATGAGTACGTCTTTGCCACCAAGCCGCTGGTGTTTGACCTGACGCCGGAGAACGCTATTCAGTACCAGTACCCGGGCTTGGTTAAGGTACTGGAGATCTATGAAGGACTCTATCTGGAATCGGGCATCCGGGGTGTCAGTTTCGCAGATTTTATTGCCCGCTTCATTCGACCGGAGTTCTTATCGTAGCGGAGCGAGAAGTTCGCCCAGCTCGACGACCCTTTTGGATTCGGTTTGGATCGCCGACCCACATCGGAGGATGACCACAAAGACTTTTACCTCCCTGGTGCTGCCGTCGTCTCTTTTTCAGAAATCGCCGTCCCCGACATGGATGAAGAGACCTTCTTTGTAAGGTTCTTAGGCTTGTGGTTGTGCAGTTTTGCTCTTCCTATGCATCCACGCCATATGCGGCCGACTGTTTTCTACCCAGCGCATCGGATGGTGGCTGGTTTGCAGTTGTCAGTAGGAATCGCCGGGCTGGCTTATCTTTATAATGGACTTAGCGTAGCGGCGGGCGCTAGTGAGCCTGGGGTGCAACCCGCCAACTTCCCGATGCACTACTTTACTTCTTGGATGGAAATGCACGTGCACGGGGTGTTCGGCGCCTATAGGATTCCTCCCTTTTTTGAGAAATGCAGGCTCCCAAGGGTCATACGGTTGGTCGGGGCTTCGATCGTAGTTGCACCTCCGCGGGAGGCTAGGGGGCTGCTTCTTCGACCACACCTGGTCAGGGCGAAGGTTTTCTTCTTGGATAAGGTCATAACAATAGGCTCAGAGACCACTAAGTCGGTAGTGTCGTTACGCGATGATTTTAAAGACGGGGCTTCCATACTGAAGGCTCGGGAAATCCTCCATCTCTACTCCATTCGGTAGGGCTACCTGGTGTTCAGGCAGAATGAGACAGCACTCTTCATGAGGTATAACCCTCACCGGTTTGCTCAGCAATCGAGCTACAACCAAGGAATCCCGATGGAAGCCTTCTTGGAAAAGCCCGTGGTTAGCCAAGAGGGGATAAAGAATGCAATGCACCACTTTATGCGGCTTAACACGGGTTCTTATTTCTTCATCAACGAGCCGAGCTGCGTCCCCAAAGTCCTCAACGCGTACGTGGCTTGGTATGCGCATGCTATGGGTCCGTTATCCAAATGGAAAAACGCATGCTGGTTGACCGCAAGGGTGCGCCTCCCGGCGGCGATCGCAAGGCTCCCTTGAAGCCGAGGACCCCGGTTATTTCTCCATTGAAAGGTGCTGGAGTCGGACCTCCGTGCGTGTTGAGCCCTCCGCGCAGATTGCCACTTCGCGATATTGTGGATGCGCCACTAGCCTCCCGTGCTCCAGTGGAGGCGGTAAATGTGGTATCGCCAAAGTCTGGCGCATGAGAGGATATCGGGACCCGCCGCCCCAAGGCGTCCGCCAAGCGTAAATCAGTCCCGGGTGCATCCAGAGCTGGCGGGCAAAAGAAGAAGAAGTCGCTCCTTTCCCTTGACGCGATTCTTGGCTTAGAGCCTGAGGCCCCTCTTACCGAAGGAATAAGTGAATATGGCAGCAATAAGGGCTTCGCGGTAGACCCCGCAGACACCGACCTGGCGGCCGCCATTGCGGCTTCTGAGCGATCAGCGAGGCTTGAAGCGTGGTTAAGTAAACTCGCTGAGTCAGGTAATTATTAGCTGCTCTCCTCATCATTTCATCGCATTTTTCATCATTATTCTTGACTAATACTTTTCCCCATTTTCAACAGGTGTCTCTACCGAAGAAGCTATTGCCGCCTCTTTGAAAACCTTCCAAAAGGAGGAGGAGAAACGCGCTTTAGTGGGCGCCGGTATGTCCCACCCCCCTTTTTTTTAAAAAAAAACAAATTTTGTCATTCTTTTCGACGATCAACCTGACTTTCTTTCCTTGTTTCTTTCTAGGGTTTATACCAGTCGACGAAGAGATCCTTCCGGAACCCGTCACTGGAGTTCCGGTCTCGTCGGGGCTGCTGCAAGAGCCTCGACTTGACAAGTCGACGAGGGATGCCTTGAAGAGCTTGGAGGCATCCCTGTATACAGACGAGGACGCCTCAATGAGAGAGGCTCTGTTGAGGTCCGTCTCAACGGCCAAGGAGGAGAGAAAGCGGCTGAGGCGCGAGGCGAAGGCGCGCCGGACTGCTTTGGCTACGGGAGCGGGCCCAAGCACCGTCCCTCGGGCAGATACTCCTTCCGAAGAGGCCCATGTCGCCCTATCCACTGCTCGCAGACAAGTGGCGCGCGCCATTTGAAGCGCAAATGATAAGTCTACTTCAGGTAACATTTCTTTCAGAATTTTTATTGTGAGAGTTATAATGCCGACGGTTCTTATATATATTATTTTGCAGGGCCAAGTCTGACCGAGGGTGAGGCGGAGACCGTTGAACCCCGGGGAACAGAGGAGGCGATGCCTGCCGAACCCGAGCCGACAGTGGACAACATCGTTGAGGCCTTGGAGCCTGATGCAGAAGTTGAGGGGCCTATAGCCGAGAAGGTCATTGATGCCCAGCCTGAAGTGGCGGCAGATGAAATGATCATTATAACTGAGCCCAGGGTGGTGACGGACGAGGCACTTGAGGCTGGCGACCTCGTGGTGACGGTGGACGAGACGACCGCGACTACTGAACCTGAGGGAGTAGTGGGTGAGGTGGCCATGATTCCCGAGGATGAGCCAACCGCTCCTTCTCTGGAGTCTGGAAATGCTCCAGTTATAGCCCTCCCTGTCTATGGTCCTCCGCCGTCTCCCGGTCTCGCGAGCACGACAACGGTTCCCATTGAGTCGGGTGATGAGGCCACGGGCGGTGGCCTCATGTCAACAGAGGAAGGAATCGCCTCCATTTCAGCTGGCAGCTCATCAGGTAAATCCGAAGTTGCTATCTTCTTTATCTTACCATCCTTTCTGACAAGTTCATATTTGTTCGTAACACAGGTGCAACCAGTGCTGATGCCCCGTTGCTCACGGGAGCGCCCTCGACTACTGCTTTAACGGTGGTCACCTCTCAGCCTTCTTTCATACCGTCAAAGATGTTGGAAGGTATGGGTGCGCAACTTATTAATCTCACTTTTCAGACATATAATTTGTGTACTAAAGTCATATTCTTGTGTCTTTTCAGGAGTGCTCTTTGATCATGTATATCAGATGTTGCTCCCACACTTCTCCTTCCCATCCGAACTCGCTTCTTCCTCTGGTGGCGTTGGTGAGTATGATTTCCATTGATATCCTTCTTTCTTCATTGATGGAATTACTTCTAAACCCTTTTTTCTCATTTCGACTGCAGTGTTACAAATCGAAGGAGGGGATGAAAGATCGGCTGCGCTGCCGACCCTTCCGGCCCTGCCACCTGCCTCAGCTGGTACAGCGACTATCACATTGATAAATCTCCCCTTTTTTATTTTCTGTACTGTTATCTGATTGTATCCTCTTTCTTTTCAGCCGTCGTTCCGGCCTCGGCGCCCTTCGAGCCTCGTATTACAATGCCGGCGGGTCCTTATCTGAGAAGTCCGTCTTCAAAAGGCGCCGCGAATAGTCTGCGCATGTTGAGTGACTACGTCGAGGAACTCGACGTTGAAACTCCTACATCTGCGGCAGACTTCGCTACGGTGGTTAACCCGATGCTGGCAATACTCGTGAACTTTCATGATGAGGGCATCATCGCATCTTGGGTTAACCATTGCAGGGAGATCGAGGCCCGCCTGTATCAGTTGGAATCGCTGCGTTCCACTCCCGAGACCTTGGCTGCCAGTAATCAAAGAACAACGTGGATTGAGCAGAGCGCTTCTTACTTCCGCCACCTCGAACAAGAAGTCATTTCAAGGCGTAAGGAGCGCGGTGAGACTTCAAGCAAGTCTGCCCAACTGCACGCTCGGGTGGAGGCCAATGCCGCACGGCTGAAGGTTGTCTTTGAGGGCCTTCTGCAATGTCTCTCCGAAGGGTTATCATTGAGGCAACAACTTGACATTGTCGAGCGAGATGCACCCAGCCAGGAAGCAGCCCAAAAGGCGGCGGAGGAGCAACTTTCATCTTTCTTGCAGCAGCGAGCCCAGGTGGAAGCAGAGGTGGCCGCGGCGTCCACTCAGGAGGAGGCGTTGAAGGAAGTGCGAGAGCGGCTTGCGGATTTGTTAAAGACACTTCCTCCTCAGTAGCTATCCCTCTTTATATTGTTTGTAATTGTAAATAAAATATATATATATATATATATATATATTTTTATCCTTTAGCACAATGTATACTGTACTCAATCAAGTTTATGAATAAAAGATACACATTTTTTTGTAATGTCTTGTGCTATTTCCTTACTTTTTCTTTCTTTTATCATCAGCATGCCGCCTTAGTAAATATGGTCAACAGATAATAGAGCATACATCTTGACTTTCTTAAGAATCAGCGATGGCTTAGGCCGCAGGTTCAGATCTGCTGCCTAAGACTTTTCAACTCTATGAGCCGTGAGGGTCTCGTAGAGATTTTTCTCCCTACAGATCGAGAGGATCTCGTAGGTGGGTTTTTCTCCTTAGGAATCGTGAGGATTCCTAAGTGTGATTTTCTCTTATAAGTCGTAAGGATCCTATAAGAGAATTTTTCCCTCTTACGAGTCGAGAGGACCCGTAAGCGGTTGTTTCCCCCCTTGTCGAGATTCGATTTTGGAGAGTGAGACCCGTGAATAGTATGCAAGAGACCTTTTTGGATCGACTTGCAGGGTCCCATTGTTCAGGGAGCAAGTTCTTTAGTCCCTGCTGCCTAAGACTTCATTTCCAGTTTGAGACAAATCGGGAATTTTCCCGCGGAGACACTGGTTTCTCTGCGAGCCGACGCGAATCAGGAGGCTCTCGTCAAGGAGTGTTTGTATCCGTGAGTCGAGGAGTTTGCTAGGGATTATTTGTTTCCCAAGGGCCAAGGATTATTTGTTTCCTTGGGGTTTGAAACGAGTCGAGAATTTCCCACGGAGGCACTGGTGGCTCTGCGAGTCGACGCGGATCAGGAGGCTCTCGTCAAGGATGCTAGTTTCCCTGAGTTGAGGCATTTGCCAAGGATTATTTGTTTCTCTGGTGTTGAAACGAGTCGAGAATTTCCCACGGAGACACTGGTGGCTCTGCGAGTCGACGCGGATCAGGAGGCTCTCGTCAAGGAGTGTTTGTATCCGTGAGTCGAGGAGTTTGCTAGGGATTATTTGTTTCCTAAGCGCCAAGGATTATTTGTTTCCTTGGGGTTTGAAACGAGTCGAGAATTTCCCACGGAGGCACTGGTGGCTCTGCGAGTCGATGCGGATCAGGAGGCTCTCGTCAAGGATGCTAGTTTCCCTGAGTTGAGGTATTTGCCAAGGATTATTTGTTTTCCTGGTGTTGAAACGAGTCGAGAATTTCCCACGGAGACACTGGTGGCTCTACGAGTCGACGCGGATCAGGAGGCTCTCGTTAAGGAGTGTTTGTATCCGTGAGTCGAGGAATTTGCTAAGGATTATTTGTTTCCCAAGAGCCAAGGATTATTTGTTTCCTTGGGGTTTGAAACGAGTCGAGAATTTCCCACGGAGGCACTGGTGGCTCTGCGAGTCGACGCGGATCAGGAGGCTCTCGTCAAGGATGCTAGTTTCCCTGAGTTGAGGCATTTTCCAAGGATTATTTGTTTCCCTGGTGTTGAAACGAGTCGAGAATTTCCCACGAAGACACTGGTGGCTCTGCGAGTCGACGCGGATCAGGAGGCTCTCGTCAAGGAGTGTTTGTATCCGTGAGTCGAGGAGTTTGCTAGGGATTATTTGTTTCCCAAGCGCCAAGGATTATTTGTTTCCTTGGGGTTTGAAACGAGTCGAGAATTTCCCACGGAGGCACTGGTGGCTCTGCGAGTCGACGCGGATCAGGAGGCTCTCGTCAAGGATGCTAGTTTCCCTGAGTTGAGGTATTTGCCAAGAATTATTTGTTTCCCTGGTGTTGAAACGAGTCAAGAATTTCCCACGGAGACACTGGTAGCTCTGCGAGTCGACGCGGATCAGGAGGCGCTCGTCAAGGATGCTAGTTTCCCTGAGTTGAGGTATTTGTGAAGGATTATTTGTTTCCTTGGGGTTTGAAACGAGTCGAGAATTTCCCACGGAGGCACTGGTGGCTCTGCGAGTCGACGCGGATCAGGAGGCTCTCGTCAAGGATGCTAGTTTCCTTGAGTTGAGGCATTTGCTAGGGATTATTTGTTTCCCAAGTGCCAAGGATTATTTATTTCCTTGGGGTTTGAAACGAGTCGAGAATTTCCCACGGAGGCACTGGTGGCTCTGCGAGTCGACGCGGATTAGGAGGCTCTCGTCAAGGATGCTAGTTTCCCTGAGTTGAGACATTTGCCAAGGATTATTTGTTTCCCTGGTGTTGAAACGAGTCGAGAATTTCCCACGGAGACACTGGTGGCTCTGCAAGTCGACGCGGATCAGGAGGCTCTCGTCAAGGAGTGTTTGTATCCGTGAGTCGAGGAGTTTGCTAGGGATTATTTGTTTCCCAAGCGCCAAGGATTATTTGTTTCCTTGGGGTTTGAAACGAGTCAAGAATTTCCCACGGAGGCACTGGTGGCTCTGCGAGTCGACACGGATCAGGAGGCTCTCGTCAAGGAGTGTTTGTATCCGTGAGTCGAGGAATTTGCTAGGGATTATTTGTTTCCCAAGCGCCAAGGATTATTTGTTTCCTTGGGGTTTGAAACGAGTCGAGAATTTCCCATGGAGGCACTGGTGGCTCTGCGAGTCGACGCGGATCAAGAGGCTGTCGTCAAGGAGTGTTTGTATCCGTGAGTCGAGGAATTTGCTGAAGACACTGGTTTCTTCGGAGTTGGACTGACCGTCGAAATTTGGCTTCGTCTTCTGGCGGAGCCTGTTGGGAAAGTACGGTTCCCTCTTTGTTTACGCCCTTGGATTTTATACAGGGATCGATGTGATCTTAACTGTAGGGCCAAAGTTTTATCATCTTCCTTTTTTTGTTTTATTTCCGCGATGCTCTATCATTTCAGCTTTTATATCGTGAAGGTCGCGATTGCCCAATCATTTCGGCTATTTTTCGCGGTGCCCAATCATTTCGGCTATTTATTTTATTTTTACTCGCTGCATTTTATTGCGAGTTGCCCAATCATTTCGGCTATTTATTTTATTTTTACTCGCTGCTTTTTATTGCGAGTTGCCCAATCATTTCGGCTATTTTGCATGCATACATTTTTACTTGCCACTTTTTATTGCAAGTTGCCCAATCATTTCGGCTATTTCGTATGCATGTGCGGTCTATTGGCTTTCCGCCGTAAACCTGGAATTAGACACCGATTTCGGCATCAGCACCGCTACAACTGGGATATTGCCAGGAGCGAATCATCATCTGCCTCTGTCGATGTTGAACAAAGGTGGCTTAGCGACCAGGGTCAGGGTCCTGTCGTCTAAGGCTTTTAACTTCATGAGCCGTAAGGGTCTCACAAAGGTATTTCCCCCTACAAGTCGTGAGGATCTTGTAGGTGTATTTTCTCCTTATGAATCGTGAGGATTCCTAAGTGTATGTTCCTCTGTAAGTCGTAAGGATCCTACAAGAGGGTTTTCTCCTTGTAAGTCGAGAGGACTTATAAGGGTTGTTCATCATGCGAACATATCCCTAGTCTCGGATGAGACTTGATTAGGGAAATGTTTATTCGCGCCCGTGGATTGTATACAAGGGTCAGTATTGAGCCACTTGTAGGGCAATATTGGAAGTTTGTGGGGGTTTGCTTAAGCACAGGTTTAGGTCTCTGTAACTTAAGACTTTCAAATCTTATGAGCCGTGAGGGTCCCATAAGAGAGTTCTCCTCACGAGTCGTGAGGATCTCGCGAGTGTATTTTCTCCCTAGGAATCGTGAGGATCCCTAAGTGTGTTGCTCCCTTGTGAGTCGTAAGGATCTCACGCAGGTGGTTTCTCCTTACAAGATCGAGAGGACCCCATAAGTGTTTCTTAACGAGGTTGCGCCCTTTCGGGTTTTCATAAACACTCGCCGGTAGCCCTGCTGTTTTTACTCACGGAGCCCTTTCGGGTTTTCATTCGCGCCCATTTTGCTTATGGACATACCGTTTTTTTTATTCTTTTTATTTTTATATATTTTTTTCTTTTTCTTTTTTTTTTTAACGAAGTCGCGCCCTTTCGGGTTTTCACGAACACTCGCCGGTAGCCCTGCTGTTTTTACTCACGGAGCCCTTTCGGGTTTTCATCCGTGCCCTTTTTGCTTATAGACATACCGTTTTTATTTATTATATTTTCCTTCTTCTTTTTTTTTTGTCTCGTCAGCTTACAGATGCTGCGGTATTAGTTTAAGGATGTTTCGGTCCGCTATTAGTTTAAGGACATTTCGGTCCGACATGGAGAAGGCCGGCTACTGCTTATAAAGCTTGAGCTTAGGAAGATAGCGAGCGGACATAGTCGTCGTTATCTATCATTGACCTAGGCTGTGGCTCATTAAGCGTAGTATCTCTTTAGGAAGCGACCGTTTATTGGCCTGAAAGGCCTTTCACCGTGCATGTCCATGAGTAGATAGGCCCCACCCTGGTAGACCTTATCTATGATGTATGGGCCTTCATAGTTTGACTCGAATTTTCCTCGCTTGGCGCGATTGAGGATCATAGGCCTTTTGACCACTAGCACGAGTTCGCCTTGGCGAAATGTCCTCAGTCGGGTCAGTCTTTCATATGAGCGCGTCATCTTTGCTTTATAGGCCTCCAAATTTTGTTGCGCTATGAGCCGGGTTTCATCAAGGGCGTCAAGCTCCTCAAGCCGAAGGTGAGCATTTTCTTCGTCAGTCAGCTCGTAGTGGACTGCCACTCGTAGAGAGGGTAATTCTATCTCGAGAGGGAGTACTGCTTCTGTACCGAATACCAACGCATATGGCGTTGCGTTCGTGGCCATTTTAAACGTAGTTCGATACGCCCAGAGAGCTTCTTGCAGTCTTTCGTGCCAGTCTTTCTTATTTCGGGATACCGTTTTCTTCATGATCTTCGTCAAGGTCTTGTTGAAGGCTTCTGCTAGACCGTTAGCTCGCGGATTATAAATTGAGGAATATCTCCAGTCTATATTATGCTGTTGCGCAAAGCGACTGATCTTGTGGCTTCTGTAAGCTGGCCCGTTATCGGAGATGATCCGTCGCGGAGTTCCAAACCGATATATGACGTGCGTCTTGAAGAAGTGGAGGATATTTTCCGTCTTCACTTCTCTTAACGGTACTGCTTCTGCCCATTTAGAGAAGTAGTCAGTCGTCGCCAGGATGAAACGATGTCCCCTAGACGATGCTGGTTCGATAGGGCCGACTATGTCAGTCCCCCACATTTCGAATGGCCAGCTAGCCACCGTTGAATGTAGTGGATTTGGATGCTGGTGGATGAAGTCCCCATGGATTTGGCATGAGTGGCATTGCTTCGCATATTCAAGGCAGTCCTGAATCATCGTGGGCCAATAGTAGCCCATTCGTTTGATCTTCAACTTCATCTTTGGGCCCACTTGGTGAGAACCGCAGAGTCCGTCGTGAACTTCCTAGACGACTTTTTTCGCTTCGTCAGGTCCTAAACATCTCAGCCATAGAGAATCAAACGACCTCTTGTACAGAGTATCATTGACAAAGACGAAAGACAGAGCTCGTTTCATAAGCTGATGTCTTGTGGACGCTTCTTCAGGCATTCGGTGGGACCTAAAGTAGTCTATGAAGACTTCTCTCCAATCCTCATCCTTTTCCCGGTCTTTTATTTGCAGGGTCGTTTGCTCAGTCGCTCCCTTCCCTTCGGATGATTCCGGAGATATTTCTGCTGGGGCAAGCACTTGACGGCTTTGTACCATGATTCTAACGTCATCGAGATTCTCGTCAGTCAGTTCTTTAGCAAGTTTGGCCAATGTGTCTGCTTTGCTGTTTTCCGCGCGCGGTATGTTCTCCAAAGTATAAAAGGGAATTTGGGTCAACAATTGTTGCACCTTTTCTCCGTACCTCACCAACTCCAGTTTGCACGTTTGGTAGTCGCCGTTTACTTGACTAACGACCAGCTGGGAGTCTCCGTATATGAGGAGGTTTTCGATTCCCATGTCGATGGCGATCTCGAGGCTTGCTATCAGAGCTTCGTATTCGGCTTCATTGTTTGTCCTCGGCTCTGTTAGGGAGAAAGCAAAGCGCATTATCCCTCCTTGTGGAGTTACAAAGATGAGCCCTACGCCCGATTTGATTATAGGGGTGCTTTGTTTGCGCTTCTTCATAGAAGATGCGCCATCGAAATAAAGCTCCCATCGAGTATCATCACCGTCGACCGCATCAAACGCATGTTCGTCTGGAAGATCGCAGTTTAAAGGGGAGTCGGCCGGTATCGGGTGCTCAGCGAGGAAATCGGCGATGGCCTGGCCTTTCACTGCCTTGAGAGGTTGATACGTTATCGAGAACTCCATCAAGAGCAGAGCCCATTTAGCGAGTCGACCTGTCAGTATGGCCTTTGACATTAAATACTTAAGAGGGTCTACCTTCGAAATGAGACGGACCTCATGCGCCAACGCATAGTGCCTGAGCTTTGTTATCGCGAAGATCAACGCTAGGCAGTGTTTTTCAATGGGGGAGTAGTTGCTTTCTGCCCCCAGTAGAACTCGACTTAAGTAGTAGAGTGCTCTTTATTTCCCTTGATCGTTCTCTTGTGCCCATAATGCGCCCAAGGAACCTTCGAGGGCGGTTGTATAAAGAATGAGGGGTTTTCCCTTGACCGGAGTAGCCAACACCGGCGGGTTCTGCAGGTACCGTTTAATTTCGTCCAGCGCGCGCTGGCATTTTTGATCCCAGACGAATGGAGTTCCCTTCTTTATCAGGTGACTGTAAGGGCGGCACTTGCCAGAGAGGTTGGCTATAAACCGTCGAATATATGCGAGCTTTCCTTGGAGAGACCGTAACTGTTTGAGAGTCCTTGGCAGAGGCATTTCCATGATCGCCTTAATCTTAGACGGATCTATTTCGATGCCTCGGTGTCGGACGATGAATCCCAGGAATTTACCAGAAGAAACTCCGAATGCACACTTGAGAGGGTTCATCTTCAAGTTGTATTGTCGAAGGCACTGAAATACGGTCTTCAGATGCTCGAGATGTTCCTCGTATGATTTGCTTTTAACCACGAGATCGTCGATATAACATTCGACGATTTCGTGTATGAGGTCATCGAAGATCTTCGTCATGGCCCTCTGATAGGTGGCGCCGGCGTTCTTTAAACCGAAGGGCATCACCTTGTAGCAGAATATACCCAAAGGGGTTCTGAAGGCGGTGTGCTTCTGGTCTTCGGGATGCATTTTTATCTGATTATACCCTGACGAGCCGTCCATAAAGGAGAAAACCTCATGAGTGGACGTGTTGTCTATCATCAGTTCGGTGACTGGCACCAGGAAATCATCCTTCGGGCAGGCTTTGTTGAGATCCCGGAAGTCCACTCATATGCGCACCGTCCCATTTTTCTTCATCACCGGGACGATGTTAGCGATCCATTCAGGATATTGAACCTCCTGAATAAAGCCAGAGTCGATTAACTTTTTGACCTCAGCGTTGATGCTCATCTCAAGCTCGAGTCGCATTCTTCTCGGCGCTTGTTTTACCGGTTTGACGTCCGGAGATATTGCCAACCTATGCACAGCAATTTCTGGATCTAGTCCCGGCATTTCGGAATAGTTCTATGCGAAGCAATCTTTGTGCTGTACAAGGACGTCTTTTAACGCAGTCACCCTTTCTTCAGATAGCAGCTCACTGACAAACGTCGGCCGTGGGTTATCAGCTGTCCCCAACTCGATTTTCTTGAGGTTATCTGCGGTGGTATGTATTCCATTCTCCAATTCTTTCGGAGCTGGCGGAAATTCTGAGATCATCTCCTCATTGCTGTTTTCGAAGCACCAGGGAAGGCTGTCCATGTTCTCGGGCTCTTCTTTTGATATTGTTATCATGTGACAAGTGCGAATCCGCTTCCAATCCCAATACGGAGTTGGTTCTGTTTTTGTAGCTTTGGGTTCGTGCTTCTGCGGCGGTGTTACCTTCCAGTTGTCAGACAGAGCGAACTTGCCGAGCTGGTACTGATCTTCGACCCAATTCTTAAAGGTGAAGCAGTCTTCGAGCGGGTGCCCTATTACTCGATGGTAAGAGCAATAGTTTGGGTCAGAGACTTCGCTTGCTTGTTCGGGGTGCTTGGATTCCGGCAGTGTGAGCATCTGATGTTTTAGAGCAAGCTCAAGTATCTTCTTCGTCTTGTCCCGAGGAAATGAGTATGCTTGACCCATTTTCTTCATGAGGGACAGATCAATAACGCTCGACTCCCGTTTGCGTGGCTTCTTAGCCCCGCTTTGTTACTGTTGAGCGTCTTTTTGGCCTTTTGATTTGTTTCCGCCTCAGCGTCGAGCCTTTTTTATAACAGGTTGGCAAGGGGCGGCACTTTCATCTTTGACGGTCTGTTGAAGGAGGCGTTGCGTTTTGGCCTTCTCGTAGAGGGTCATCTCGCGGTTGTGATCATCTCGGACTTTTTGACCAGCTTCCCTTATAAGCCTGTCCATTTGTTCTTCAAACGACGGACCGAGCACTTTTGCATCTGGAACTTTTACTGGTTCAAGATTGGCGTCCTCCCATTGAGCACCCGCTTCTTCATTGAAGTTGTGCACGACGTAACAGTCGCGGAGCAGCTCTTGTTTCTTGGAGCGAATGTATCCGAGCCCGATTGTCTCCATTCTCCCATTAGGCAGCTTGTGCTGAGTTCCAGGGACGTTCCAGACCCTGTCATAGAATTTGGCCTTTCTAACGGTCTGTTTGAAGGGTATCCCTTGGCGCTTCAACAGCCTCTTCAAGCCTTCTGTATAATATCTGGGTAGACGGATGGGTTGAAGCCTGTCCAACGTAGGATTCGCCCCGTGCCAGATTTCTTTCTCTACTTTGTTTTCTTCAGAGCGGTAGAATAGAATTGCTTTTTCGCCTTCTCGCCTGGGAGGGATATAGAATGTCCGCAGCTCTTCTACACTGTAGATATTAAGTGCATCCAGTTCTTTATGATGTTTAGGCGGCACCATGGCGACTTGTAGACTTTGCTCTTCGTCAGCGGACGTTTGTATTGAAGGTCGAGCAGAGAATACAGCATGGACTTCATCTTCCGAATCGCTACCAAAGATCAATGTAGGAGCCGATGGTCCCGGCTTGGTGTATTGGGCCGGACCCGAATAAACTCTCTCCTCTTCCTCCTCAGTATCACTGCCGAAGACAGGGATGGTAGCGTTAGTTTTATCCTCTGGCTTGTGACACTTCTCTGTGTCTTCGAAATCCGGTAAGAAGTATTTGGCATCCTCGTATTTGCGGACCTCGTTCACAGAGAACGGGTTCAGTTCTCCCGTCACGGTATACTCGAAACCATCCTTAAAATACTTCATACACTGATATTGTGTAGAAGGGATGATGTTGTACTCGTGTAACCATGGTCGGCCGAGTAAAGCGTTGTAGCATGTCTTGGCGTCTATGACGTGGAACTTAATGTCCGTGACGAGTAGCCCGAAGCGTAGTGTCAGTATCACAGATCCAAGAGTTTTTGACGATTGGGAGTCGAACCCGGAGATGGTGATCTTGTCCCGAGCAAGGTGCTGGACGCTCATGCAGATTTCTTTCAACATTCGCACGTTGAGTAGGTTAACAGACGACCCGTTATCGATCAGGATTTTGCCTATCTTTATATCATGGCAGTATCCCGAGACATAGAGGGGGCGATTGTGTTCGCACGTCCCAAATAGAAGGCCTTCATCGCCAAAAGTGACATCGGCCGTGTGCACTTCCTCCAATTCATCCTTCATCTTTTCCTCGGCCAAGCATGCTTGGAATTGTTCTGGGTCTTGGAGCGCCTTAATTAACGAATCTCTCGCCTCTTTTGATAGCAAAAGGGCGTCAAGAATGCTGAGCTGTGAGGGCAGCTTCCTCAGATGTGCTAAGACGTTGTAATCCACCTTATTCTTCTTTGGTGGGTCTTTGGCAGCTAGCTCTTCCACCACTTGGTCATCTAAGACGATATCTTCAGTGGCCTTTTCTTTCCCTTTATCTTTTTTGTTCGAGGGTCCGAGGTTCTTTTCGGGCAGCGTGCGATTACGTAGCCGGATATTTTCGCAAACCTTCGGTTCTTCTTCTTTTCTCGAGGTGGACTCTTTAAAGAGAGGGGCAAGTTCTAGTTCTTCATCAGAATCACTCCCGAATGTGGGCACTTGTGATCTATCGGTGTTAACCATGCAACAATCGCCAGCAGTTCTTTTAAGCCCTTCGGTCATATTTCTTTGCTCTCGACGAGTTTTACGCTTTTCCCGCTTAAAGTGTTGTCGATGAGCAACATATCCTTGCCACCATCTATCGAAAGCTTTGCACTCCTGAGTGGGGTGCGAAATTTTCTGATGATATAAGCAATAGGAGAGGTGCGTTTCCACCTCACCGGTGATGTTTCCTTCAGAGGATGGTAGCTTCATGCCCATTGATATGGCCTTAGCAAACTTTTTCCTCATCTTGAATTGGCTTTTGTTGGCAGCGGGGGTGTTTTGCTCCAGCGGGATCGTCTCAGCTCCTTCATCAAGTCGCTGGCGTTTGGCCCCTTCAAATATAGCCGCCCCGCGCTCCCTATCAGCTTTACTTTTCAACCGAGCTTCATTAAGGAATGCGTCAATTACTTCATCTGATGGCCCCATAACTTTTGGTTCAGGATCTGCCCCCAGCTTTTCAGTGCAAGGAGTCTCCTCCTCGTTTGTGGCCGAATGGGAAATCATATGACAGCTCGCCACATATTCCTTGGATTCATCCGATGAACTTCCTTCCTCATCTTCTTCTTGAAAAACGTGATTGAGGAATTCTTGGAGCGTAATGGGAGTCCGTGCCTTTTGATTGTATTCCTCTAGCGCGTCAATTTGTTTTTGCAGGTCCGTGCGCTTGTCGCCAGGTTTCACGGGCTTCTCAGATTTCTTCTTCTTCTTTTTCGAAGGTTTTGACGGCTGGCTGCAAGTGCTTGAACCACCACCATCGGTCTTTGGAGTTGGACGCGGTTTTAACATCCCTTCAATGACCTGCGGTTCCAACGGGTTCTTCCACTCGATCGCTGGACATGTCTGAAGATCGTTTAGCATCCTCTTTGTCTTGGCTGATAATACAACCTCCCAAGGAGCTTCTTCAATGACGGAGCATGTTGCCCCCGGCGTATTCGTCCCCTTAGAGGTGTGGGGCTGCGGGGGATTCACCTTCCATTTGTCAGATAACGCGAACTTGCCCTGTCGGTACTGGTTTTCAAGCCAATTCTTGAAAACGTAGCAATCTTCGATCGGATGGCCTAGTACTCGATGATAAGGACAGTAGTTGGGCTCGTTGACGTCACTTGGTTGCAACGAACGTTTTGGATCCAGCAGATTTATGAGTCTGTTGCGCAACGCCAGCTCGAATAACCTCCTCGTTTTATCGCGGGGAAAGGAATAAGGACGTCCCATCCTATCCTCAAGGGGTACGTACGGGCGCATATTATTTTGACGAGCAACCGGCTTCGAGTCGCTCGGTTGTTGTTGAGCATTAGCGACGACGATTGCTTTTCCTTTCCGTTTGTCATTTCGGGAGTTCGGCCTTGGAAGAGGGGGTTATGGCCCATTTGATCCATTTGCGCTAGTTTGTCAATCAAGGCCTGGAAGGTAGTTGGCTTGAAAAACATCATGAATTGTGAGATGGTTGCTTGCGGATCAAGGGTTCCCACAAACATACCCACCGCGGGAGCTTCTTCAATACGCTGCTCACACTTCGACCATAAGTTCTGCCATCGTATAGCGTACTGAACCCACGTCTCGCCGGGTTTTACCCTGGCGTTAATCAGTGCTGTCATCGGGGTATGTTCACTGGCGCTTGCAAAACGCTGAGTAAACAACAACTCCATTTCCATGAAGGTTTTAATAGAGTCGTTCAGGAGCTCAGAGTACCATTCGAAGGCCGTATCTGATAAGCTTCCAACAAACTGGCGAAGCAACAGCTTGTCATCACCGCCGGTGTTGCCGCAGAGTGCCCTGAACTGGGCAACATGCTGATGAGGATTGCCCGTCCCTTTGTAGACATGGAACTTAGGAATTGTGTAACCGAGTGGGTACTTGATTTGATCATACCAACTTGGATATGGCCGCCCCGTTTTTACGACCTGACCGGCCGCTTCGGTCGCATGATGAACCCGTATTTGCTGGGCGATGTACTCATCCAAATCAGCTTTGGATATTGTATCCTCCTTGGCCGTCGACAGAGCTGGTGGAGGATTTGATGTTTCTCCCCTATCGTCTCCAAGGACGATCGGGGGCTCTTCAGCCGGAGGATCTTGTTGTATCATCATCCCTATCATGTCTTGGAAGAGGAGGCCCATACGTTGTATGTTGGCTGCTTGTTCAGCAGCCTCTTTGTCCTTCTTCTCCAATATCCGACGAAGGAATTCGGCGTCGGTTTCTTCCTCTTGGCGTTCATCCGAGGACGTTTCAAGGTTTTCTTTTGGCCCTGTAAGTGCGGCCATAGCGTTCATCATTTCTTGGAGCTTCTGCTGCTGCTCCTGAGCCTTGGTCACCGACCTTGTGTGCGGTCTATGACTTGTTGATATGCGGCTATCCTCCTTTCCCGATGCCACATAAACTGTATGAACTATCATGCCCCCGGACTTAGGGCGTTTAGGCTCACCACCTTTGGCATTTTTCGCGGGCGCGGGGGTTTTCTCCGGCCTTCTTCTTTTGTGGGCTATTGAAGTTGAAGGGGCCGTTGCAGTGGGCATCTTGGTAATCGTTGTCCTCTGCTGTTTAATAGGACGGTCCTTTTCTTTTTGCACCTTCATCTTCTTTCGTTGACGGGAGTGATCCGTGTCAATCATGGAGTCTTGAACCCTCCTCCAAACTTTATAAATTCTTAAGGACAGCCGTTGAGGGGGCTGTTCTTGCTTTGTTTCTGGGACTCTCTCCGCAGGCGGAGGAGATCTTTTCAGTGTAGCGGTTGGAGAATTCTTCCGTACCCTCCTCAGCAGTTCAAAGCTGTTCCCAGTTGGAATATCAGCGTTGACTTCCACCACTGGAGCCGGTGGAGTTAGCCCTGAGGGGGAGTTGCCCCCTGCCTTCCTTACTCGTTGCCAGTGGCGACGTCGAGCACGACGAGCCGTTGGGACTGGCTCGGAGATTGAAACATCTTCTTTTTGCCCCCTGTTTGAATGAGGCGTCGCTGGTGTTAACCTCTTAAAGACTGAGGTTGTCTTTTGAGGGGTGATATTCAACCTGTCGAAGACGAATCCTCGAGCAGGGGCAGGAGCAGGAGTCGTCAGTCTTGAAAAGACTGACTCTTTGACAGGGGAAGCTGCGTTGACGACTTCTGGAGCAGCGGTCATTGCCTTCCTTGGGACAGCCAATTTAGAGTTTTGATTTAGCCTGGCAAAAACAGAGGTTGTTGGTTTGTTAGTGGATGACCCGTTGATAGGGGTCGTCGTAGCAGTAAGCCGGTCGAAGACCGACTTCTTGTTCACTTCCGGTGCAAGTATTGGCTCAGAGAAGCTTGTAGGTGGGATCATGGTCCCGAAGAACAGGCCAGTGGTGGCCTGGGTCACCTGGTCTACTGGCAGAGTGAGGAAGGAAGCCGCTTGGGGCCCATATGCTACACCTCCCAGTGAGGTGGAGCGTCCGTTGCAGTGGCACTTCGAGCAGTTGGTGCAATTAGAGGCCATTGAATCTTGAGCTCTGCGCCAGGCAAAAGACCAAATCTTAGTAACTTGAAATCCGAAGGCAACCATTAACAAACCGCGACTGGTTCGCGAAGACGACACACGAAGTGTGGAGTGGAAAGTGGAAAAGGTCCCACCGGGCGTGCCAGAATCTGTTCCCCTCCGAAAGACGGCGCACAGGACCGCGATGTCCTGACGCTAAGGTTCGGGGCAGATGCTATATGGTTTTATCCGTCCATCTCTCCGAAGATGCCAAGTTGATTTATGGCACCGTGTATCGGAGGTTTAGACGGGTGCGGCCGATATAGCAGACTTTGTCAGATTCCCCATCGCTTGAGGGGTTTTTGATTGTGGGGACTGTAGCGCCTTGAAAAGTCGTTTTGGTGTTTTCCTGAAAATCGGTGAAAATTCGGTATTTTTCCGTAAACCGTCTTTTTTGTTATTTTGCAGTTTAGGGCTAATTATACCTAATTTGGATAGGTAATTGCTAGTTTTTTGCAGCTAATGAGTTACTAATGAAATTCTGGTCGTTTAAATTTTTTCTCTAATTTTTCAATTTTTAATATTATTTTAAGCCGGTAAGAAAATACATTAAATTAGCGATAAATACAAATTTAAATGGGCTAAATTTAAGCTTTAAAATCATGTTAATTAAAATCTAGTTGTAACATAAATTTTTAGTATTTTATTTTAAGTTTTAACTAATTTTTATTATGGAAAAAGAAAATTATTGAATTTAAGCTAAAACTTGCAATTTTGGACTTGTCGGGGGTCTTTTTGCAAAATTTTTTTTGTGCACTCTCACACACACATCCTCACATCTCCCTTGGCTGGCCAACTGCAGAAATTCCTCTCTCTCTCTCTTTTTTTAAAACTCTTTTGTTAGGTTATGAATTGAGTTAAAGTGTAGGTTTTAAAATATATTATTTTGGAGGTATGGTGTATTTGACTTTGAGGGGGGTTTGACTTGGTGACTTTTCCCACACACCCCACCATCCCCCTCTCCCTTGTTCTGGCCGAAAAAGCTGCAGCCCCCCCTTCATCATTTTTCTTTTCATCTTCTTCAAAATTTCATCAAGTTTGCTCCAAAATTTCCAAATTAAACCTCACAAATTAACCCCCATCCTTCATCCCATTCTCCTTGGCTCTTCTTGCTTGGATCATGGTGCTATGAAGCCATCTTTGGAGG
Organism: Agapanthus africanus; assembly: GCA_030015575.1. Lineage (NCBI taxonomy): Eukaryota > Viridiplantae > Streptophyta > Magnoliopsida > Asparagales > Amaryllidaceae > Agapanthus > Agapanthus africanus. The sequence goes on from CM057348.1 coordinate 58,201,427, forward strand.
CATCTTGTTCTTGCTAGATCCATAGATCTTGAGGTATAATTTCCTCCAAGTTAAGTTCTTATGGTTAGAATTCTTTAATTGAGTTGTGTTAATGTTAATATTAGTGCTAATTTCATTCTAGATTTTTTTAAAGTTAATGGTTTGAGTTAACTAGGGTTTTAGAAACCATTATTTAGTTAATTAAATTTATTTTGCTATCTAGTGTTTTGCTAACCTAAATCTAAGTGGTTAACTTGCTAATTGGGCTAAAATCTAGTGTTAATTTAGGGTTTTTCATGTATAGTTTGGTTTAAGATTGTTAATTACAAAAATCAAGAAAGGGGTTTGTGTATGGAAATAGATTGAAGCATGATTGTTGTGTTGGAATATAGGTTTTGAAGAATAGTTAATGGTTTAAAATTAGTGTAGTGGCTATCTAGTGGGTTAGTTTGGATGTTTGTGTTGGTTTGTGAGCACTTTATCGCATAACGGCGATGTTGCGCCGATTTTTGGAATGTTTGTGCTTACTAGTTTTGTTATAAAATTATGTGATGAATTATTTTTGATATCTTGATGATTGTATTGGCTTATCCTATGACATTTAGGATGTGTGAGTGCGGATTTTTGGAGTGGTCAGGTTTTAGTTTTGCCGGGCGACCAATCGACGTTTTAGTTAGTTTTTGCGATTTTCGCGTGTGTTCCGCGCACCTTGTGCACGTTGTACCTAGCTTGTGAACGTTAGTATTTTCGTTTGGGTTTTGCGTCGTTCTTGATATGTAAGCTTATGTTTGGTATTGATGTAAATTCCAGGTTCGGTCGCGGAGACGTCAGACGCGGCACGAAAGGGGAAAGCGGTGATTGGACGTGACTAGTTAGGGATTCCGGTGAGTAGATGTAACATCTACGGGGGACTATCGTTGGATGGCGCAAGTCGCCCGATAGTTTTAGTAGCTTAAAAAGATTCTTAGTAATGTTAGTAATTAGGGGTGTAATACTTGTATGATTATTTGCTACATCCATGACTTATATTGACATACATATGCGAACCCATTCTATAGGACACCTGCACCATTGCCAGGGTTTTTATATGCAGCACGAGCACTATTCATGCTTACACACACGCCCTGGTAATTGCCATGCCACCACACTAGATAACCTATAATTTAAAACCTTTTACTATAATTCATGCTTTAACCTGTGCCATTGCCTTTAATTCTTTAAAATGAAATCATAAGATTGCTAATCATGTGCATGTACTTCATCATGTTATTTGTTCATGCCTAGTCTATCAATCATACATCGCAACTTGATTATTGACACCATATGCATTCATTATCATTGGCATATGCATTTATGAGGATTTCTTGAGATTTTGTGATATTTCTGGATTTCGGGGGAAAGCCGCAAAATTTCTAAACTTACGATATTTTTAAATATGAAAATTGCGGTTTTCTAGTGATGTAAGTGTCGTCCACCATGAGTTTGCTGTGGTTTTCGAGACCCGTTTCGAGGAGTTGGATGAACCGTCTCGGGTACATGGTGGGCCCGGTAAGGTACCCCGGGGCAAGAAGCTCGTGGTGCTGACGATGAGCCTGGCAGGGGACGGATTACCTACCGGTGACTGTTTGGGACGGCGGATATCCAGAGGATACCGACCGTGGCCGCGAGATGATGAGATATTGATATTGAGATGGATCAGCCGGATGGCTGAGGCCAGAGATACTATGACATGGATATATGAGATTTGTGATAGTTTTGTGGTGTCGTTGCTGGACACAGGTTCTTATTGATTCTATTGGTATTGTGCTGGTATTTCAAAGGAGATTCCTAAAGGAAAAACATGATTTCTTATACTTACACATTCAGATCACGAGTTGATTCATATTGCATTCATACCTGCTAGTATATTCATATTGCATACATACCTGCTATTATGTCCTGCCATACCTGTATTATAGATGCTAGGATGCTTGTGTGCATACTTGCGATCGCCTCTATAGATGTTATTTATTACTCACGAGTTGGCAACTCACCCCCGTTGTGCCACAGTCTTTTGCAGGTCCGCTCCGTTAGCACAGTAGCGGCGGGCGCACTTGCTTCTTTTGCCTCTTTGCCTGGACTCGAGGTTTTGCTCTTAGGTGGGTTATATTATTATTTTTGTACCACCTTGTATATTCCTTGTATCTAGTGTACTCCATCTACTGTATCTACCAGTATTGTTGTATATTGACCTAGAGATGAGACTGTGAGATTTGTGGACTTTTTATGCTGTATTTTGGGGTCGAGCTCACTTGAGTCGATATGCTGTTTTTCTCATGTTTCCTTATGATTATTTTGCATGTCGTTGTTTTATATTGCGTGGGATTTGTGACCGCCTTGTGGCGAAGAGCTAGCTCCCGCTTGGGGATGCCATATTTGTTGGATTTATATATATTCTTGTTGTACCCATTTTGGGGGCCAGTATTTACAAAGGAGACTCTGCCGAAATTTTCGGAAAAAAAATTGATATTGTTTTTAAAAAGGATTGATATGACTTATTTGATAAACTCGCTTTCAATTGATTGGTTTTTCCTTCACTCTTTTGCTTATTTGGTTTCGGTTTCTGGGCTTTGGCTTATTTATTTTACGGACGTCTTGAGATGTTTCGTAAACTTAAGTGCCAGTCACGTTCCGTACCCTGCGGGTCATGACAAAGTTGGTATCAGAGCGATATGTTTTACCTTTTGGAGTGTAGGATGACCCTTGGTAGATGGAGTACGTGACTTAAGTAGGGTAACGTAGCGTGTGTATGTCCGCGGCATACTTGCGATACGGTACTCCGCCTAAGTGACTTTAGGATATACTTGCTTGAAAATTCCTTCTTCAATTCCGTGTATCCTATGATCCTATTGCACTGTTCTTATTATCCGTTTTCCTGTAACAGGCACTATGCCGCCGAAGGCTACGAGGGCACAGAGGGCTGCCGCCCGAGACGAGATTCGAGCTGGCTCGTCCGAGACTAGGACTGAGCAGGGTGGTATGCCTACGCCGCAGGGACAGACCGATCCACCTTCCCCAGGCCGTATGGATAGGCTCGAGACTGGTATGGAGGAGTAGCGACAGATGATGGGGAGCATGCAAGAGCTACGTCAGATGGTAGGATCCCTAGTTGCAGCCAGTCGTATACCGAGGCCGGATCACGTACCTACTACATCACAGACGACCATGATACCTGCTCCTACTACTACCACCGTGGCCATTCCGGTTTCGCTACAGGATTTCATGAGGCTGAGACCTCCAGTATTCACCGGCACCGGGGCAGCGGAGGACCCACAGACGTTCCTTGACAGTTTAGCCAGGATCTGCCGTTCGCTGAGATGTTCGGATGATCGATGGGTAGAGCTTGCGAGTTTCCGACTAGAGGGTCTCGCGCAGACATGGTGGGAGTCAGTCTTGAGAGGTCGAGCTGCAGGTCTACCGCCTATGACTTGGGCCGAGTTTACAGCGGTCTTTCTAGCTCGTTTCCTCTCAGAGAGCGTTCATGACGCCAGAGCTCGTAGCTTCGAGGCCTTAGTGAAGACACCTGGGATGACGGTGTCTGAGTATGATATCCAGTTTACACAGTTATCCCGATATGCTCCGTATTTGGTGGATACCGAAGAGAAGATAGTGAAGAGGTTCGTACATGGACTTGATGCCCAGCTATATCTTGCCATTGGCGCCCAGCACTATGACACTTATTCAGCTGCTATGGATACGGCATTACGGATGGAGGCACGCCTATCACAGACTTCGGCCGTTTCTGGGCCGAAGAGGATTCGCACCGATGTACCGTCTCAGAGGCAGCGCGCCAGATTCTTTCCGAGAGATAGGCCTGGCAAAGGATTTGGACGGGGTCAATTATTTGGTTCATATCCCCAGGGACAGCAGCCGTCGCCAGGGTGTTTTGGGTGCGGGAGTCCGCACCATCTTGTCAGAGACTGTCCGGCGAGACGACAGGGAGCGGCGACCGTTCCGCATGTGACCCTACCACCATCACCACCCCCTCCTCAGAGAGCCCTACTTCCTACCACAGGCGATGCTCCACGCCAGTTAGGTGCACCCAGAGGCCTTGGACGCGGCGGTCCTGTTCAGAGAGGACGAGGAGGCAGAGGCCGAGGTCGAGGTCAGCCCGCTATCGGTGGAGGACAGGCCCGAGTATTTGCTTTGACACCGCAGGATGCGCAGGCATCCAATACCGTTGTGACAGGTACCTTATCCGTATGTTCTTTCGACGCACGGGTATTATTCGACCCAGGTTCCACACATTCGTACGTCTCTACACACTTTGCACCGATGTTGGGCCGTGAGTCGTCATCGTTAGACCACCCGCTTGTTGTTATTACCCCGGTAGGCGAGTCGTTTGTCGCTCGTTTTGTATTTCGTTTGTGTTCTGTTCGTATCGGGGAGAGGGATTCATCGGTTGATTTGATTCTCCTCGATATGTTGGACTTTGATGTGCTTCTGGGCATGGATTGGCTAGCCACTTGTTATGCTTCGGTGGACTGCCGTGAGAAGGCAGTCAGATTTAGCTTTCCGGGAGAGCCAGTCCTTGTTATTCAGGGAGACCGCAGCGTCACCCTTCCCAGCTTGATTTCGTCTTTTCGCGCTGGTCAGCTCTTGCGGAAGGGATGTCAGGGATTCTTAGTGTATATTTGTGATACTCGAGCTGCAGAGGTTCCGTTGGACCGGGTCCCGGTTGTTTGTGAGTTCCCTGATGTTTTCCCTGATGAGCTACCTGGGCTACCACCTGAGCGCGATGTTGAGTTCTACATTGATTTGATTCCCGGCTCGGGGCCTATTTCTATACCGCCTTATCGGATGGCCCCGGCAGAGCTTCGAGAGCTGAAGGATCAGTTGCAGGATTTGTTAGATAAGGGGCTTATTCGACCTAGTGTTTCTTCGTGGGGTGCTCCGGTCCTGTTTGTCAAGAAGAAGGATGGAAGTTTGCTCTTATGTATCGACTACCGCCAGCTGAACAAGGTTACCGTGCGGAACAGATATCCGTTGCCGCGCATTGATGATTTGTTCGACCAACTTCAGGGTGCGGGGTATTTTTCGAGGATCGACTTGCGATCAGGATACCATCAGCTGCGAGTTTGACAGGAGGATATACCGAGGACAGCTTTCCGCACGCTCTACGGCCACTATGAGTTTTTGGTGATGCCGTTCGGACTCACCAACGCCCCAGCAGCATTCATGGATTTGATGAACCGTACATTCAGGCCGTATCTTGACTTGTTCATCATCGTGTTTATCGACGATATCTTGGTGTACTCCCGGAGCAGAGAGGAGCACGAGCAACACTTGCAGATTACGTTGCAGACTCTGAGGGAGCACCAGCTGTTCGCAAAGTTCTCCAAGTGTGCATTCTGGCTGGACAGCGTCAGATTCTTGGGTCACGTGGTTACGAGAGACGGCATATGTGTGGACCCGAAGAAGATTGAGGCTGTTCAGCAGTGGCCCCGACCTACATCGGTTACTGAGATCCGTAGTTTTCTAGGCCTGGCAGGCTACTACAGGCGTTTTGTTCAGGACTTCTCCCGTATAGCTGCACCTTTGACCGGTTTGACCCGGAAGGGAGTTCCTTTCGTTTGGACAGAGGAGTGCGAGCGCAGTTTTCAGCAGCTACGGACTTGTTTGACTACGGCGCCGGTATTATCTTTGCCTTCGGGATCAGGCGGATTTGTGGTCTACTGTGATGCTTCGCGAGTGGGGTTAGGATTCGTATTGATGCAGCATGGCCGGGTGATCGCTTATGCTTCTCGGCAGTTGAAGAAGCATGAACAGAACTACCCCACTCACGATTTGGAGATGGCTGCAGTGGTCTTTGCACTGAAGATTTGGCGACATTACCTATACGGCGAGTCGTGTCAGATATTCACTGATCACAAGAGCTTAAAGTACATATTTCAGCAGCGAGACCTGAACCTTAGACAGCGTCGTTGGATGGAGTTGGTGAAAGACTACGACTGCGAGATCTTATATCACCCAGGCAAGGCGAATGTAGTGGCAGATGCTTTGAGCAGGAGGCCCGGGGGTAGTCTATCCTATTTGCGCGTAGTGCAGAGGCAGTCGTCAGCAGACTGGCAGATTTTATGCGATAGCCGAGTTGAGTTCGAGTTCACTCAGACAGGGGGACAGCTCGCGCATGTTCGTGCACGCCCACAGTTGCTTGACCGTATATATGAGACACAGCGCAGTGACGACCGTTGCTCAGAGATCATGGCACAGATGGGACAGGGCAGATTTTCCGAGTTTGTGATTGACAATCAGGGGATTTTACGCTATGGATCTAGACTGTGCGTACCAGATGCTGATGGATTGCGGCGCGACATTCTTGAGGAGGCACACCGATCAGTGTATAGTGTCCACCCCGGTTCCACCAAGATGTACCATGATATGAGAGAGACCTACTGGTGGGACGGGATGAAGAGGGACATTGCGGAGTTTGTATCGAGATGCCTGACTTGTCAGCAAGTCAAGGCCGAGCACCAGAGGCCCGCAGGAGAGCTACAGCCGTTACCCATTCCGGAGTGGAAATGGGAGCAGATTTCGATGGATTTCGTTGTGGGTCTACCCAGGACCAGTCGAGTGTATGACTCCATCTGGGTGATCGTAGATCGATTGACGAAAGCGGCTCACTTCCTGCCAGTGAAGACGACTTTCAGCTTCGCTCAGTATGCCCAGCTTTACATCGACGAGATCGTACAGTTGCATGGCGTACCGACTTGTATCGTGTCAGATCGAGGCACCCAGTTCACCAGCCGACTTTGGCAGAGACTTCAGGAGGCTTTGGGCACTCGTTTGAGCTTCAGCACAGCGTTTCATCCGCAGACCGACGAACAGTCAGAGCAGACCATTCAGACTCTCGAAGACATGCTCAGAGCGTGCGTTTTAGACGGCGGTAGCTGGGATCGTCATTTACCTCTAGTGGAGTTCTCCTACAACAACAGCTTCCAGGATACTATTCAGATGGCACCTTTCGAGGCATTGTATGGGAGGAGATGCAGATCGCCCGTTTGTTGGACAGAGCTCAGCGAGAGCAGTATTTTGGGGCCGCAGCTTGTTGAGGAGACGACAGCGAAGATACAGTTGATCCGAGACCGGATGAGAGGGGCTCAGAGCAGGCAGAAATCGTATGCAGACAGGCGCCGTCGCAGACTAGAATTCGCAGTTGGCGATCATGTTTTTCTGAGGGTCTCCCCGATGAAGGGCGTGATGCGATTTGGGCGAAAAGGAAAGCTTAGTCCCAGATTTTTGGGTCCCTTCGAGATTCTCGAGCGTGTCGGCGCAGTTGCATATCGTTTGGCTCTTCCACCCAGCTTTCCCGATGTTCACCCCGTCTTCCATGTTTCGATGCTCCGCAAGTACCTTCACGACCCTTCGCATGCGATTCAGCACCCGACAGTCCAGCTAGAGCGCGGCCTTTCTTTTGCAGGGCAGCCGGTGGCCATCCTGGATCGGCAGGTGAAGAAGTTGAGATCAAAAGTGATACCGACCGTCAAGGTCCTTTGGCGTGGCCCGAGCAGCGAGGAGGTCACCTGGGAGACCGAGGGCGAGATGAGGAAGAAATATCCCCATCTCTTTGAAGGTACGCGTAGTTATATTTTTAAATTCGGGGACCGAATTTATTTAAGGGGGGAAGATTGTAGCGCCTTGAAAAGTCGTTTTGGTGTTTTCCTGAAAATCGGTGAAAATTCGGTATTTTTCCGTAAACCGTCTTTTTTGTTATTTTGCAGTTTAGGGCTAATTATACCTAATTTGGATAGGTAATTGCTAATTTTTTGCAGCTAATGAGTTACTTATGAAATTCTGGTCGTTTAAAATTTTTCCCTAATTTTTCAATTTTTAATATTATTTTAAGCCGGTAAGAAAATATATTAAATTAGCGATAAATACAAATTTAAATGGGCTAAATTTAAGCTTTAAAATCATGTTAATTAAAATCTAGTTGTAACATAAATTTTTAGTATTTTATTTTAAGTTTTAACTAATTTTTATTATGGAAAACGAAAATTATTGAATTTAAGCTAAAACTTGCAATTTTGGACTTGTCGGGGTCTTTTTGCAAAAAAAATTTTGTGCACTCTCACACACATATCCTCACATCTCCCTTGGCTGGCCAACTGCAGAAATTCCTCTCTCTCTCTCTCTTTTTAAAACTCTTTTGTTAGGTTATGAATTGAGTTAAAGTGTAGGTTTTAAAATATATTATTTTGGAGGTATGGTGTATTTGACTTTGAGGGGGGTTTGACTTGGTGACTTTTCCCACACACCCCACCATCCCCCTCTCCCTTGTTCTGGCCGAAAAAGCTGCAGCCCCCCCTTCATCATTTTCCTTTTCATCTTCTTCAAAATTTCATCAAGTTTGCTCCAAAATTTCCAAATTAAACCTCACAAATTAACCCCCATCCTTCATCCCATTCTCCTTGGCCCTTCTTGCTTGGATCATGGTGCTATGAAGCCATCTTTGGAGGCATCTTGTTCTTGCTAGATCCATAGATCTTGAGGTATAATTTCCTCCAAGTTAAGTTCTTATGGTTAGAATTCTTTAATTGAGTTGTGTTAATGTTAATATTAGTGCTAATTTCATTCTAGATTTTTTTAAAGTTAATGGTTTGAGTTAACTAGGGTTTTAGAAACCATTATTTAGTTAATTAAATTTATTTTGCTATCTAGTGTTTTGCTAACCTAAATCTAAGTGGTTAACTTGCTAATTGGGCTAAAATCTAGTGTTAATTTAGGGTTTTTCATGTATAGTTTGGTTTAAGATTGTTAATTACAAAAATCAAGAAAGGGGTTTGTGTATGGAAATAGATTGAAGCATGATTGTTGTGTTGGAATATAGGTTTTGAAGCATAGTTAATGGTTTAAAATTAGTGTAGTGGCTATCTAGTGGGTTAGTTTGGATGTTTGTGTTGGTTTGTGAGCACTTTATCGCATAACGGCGATGTTGCGCCGATTTTTGGAATGTTTGTGCTTACTAGTTTTGTTATAAAATTATGTGATGAATTATTTTTGATATCTTGATGATTGTATTGGCTTATCCTATGACATTTAGGATGTGTGAGTGCGGATTTTTGGAGTGGTCAGGTTTTAGTTTTGCCGGGCGACCAATCGACGTTTTAGTTAGTTTTTGCGATTTTCGCGTGTGTTCCGCGCACCTTGTGCACGTTGTACCTAGCTTGTGAACGTTAGTATTTTCGTTTGGGTTTTGCGTCGTTCTTGATATGTAAGCTTATGTTTGGTATTGATGTAAATTCCAGGTTCGGTCGCGGAGACGTCAGACGCGGCACGAAAGGGGAAAGCGGTGATTGGACGTGACTAGCTAGGGATTCCGGTGAGTAGATGTAACATCTACGGGGGACTATCGTTGGATGGCGCAAGTCGCCCGATAGTTTTAGTAGCTTAAAAATATTCTTAGTAATGTTAGTAATTAGGGGTGTAATACTTGTATGATTATTTGCTACATCCATGACTTATATTGACATACATATGCGAACCCATTCTATAGGACACCTGCACCATTGCCAGGGTTTTTATATGCAGCACGAGCACTATTCATGCTTACACACACGCCCTGGTAATTGCCATGCCACCACACTAGATAACCTATAATTTGAAACCTTTTACTATAATTCATGCTTTAACCTGTGCCATTGCCTTTAATTCTTTAAAATGAAATCATAAGATTGCTAATCATGTGCATGTACTTCATCATGTTATTTGTTCATGCCTAGTCTATCAATCATACATCGCAACTTGATTATTGACACCATATGCATTCATTATCATTGGCATATGCATTTATGAGGATTTCTTGAGATTTTGTGATATTTCTGGATTTCGGGGGAAAGCCGCAAAATTTCTAAACTTACGATATTTTTAAATATGAAAATTGCGGTTTTCTAGTGATGTAAGTGTCGTCCACCATGAGTTTGCTGTGGTTTTCGAGACCCGTTTCGAGGAGTTGGATGAACCGTCTCGGGTACATGGTGGGCCCGGTAAGGTACCCCGGGGCAAGAAGCTCGTGGTGCTGACGATGAGCCTGGCAGGGGACGGATTACCTACCGGTGACTGTTTGGGACGGTGGATATCCAGAGGATACCGACCGTGGCCGCGAGATGATGAGATATTGATATTGAGATGGGTCAGCCGGATGGCTGAGGCCAGAGATACTATGACATGGATATATGAGATTTGTGATAGTTTTGTGGTGTCGTTGCTGGACACAGGTTCTTATTGATTCTATTGGTATTTGCTGGTATTTCAAAGGAGATTCCTAAAGGAAAAACATGATTTCTTATACTTACACATTCAGATCACGAGTTGATTCATATTGCATTCATACCTGCTAGTATATTCATATTGCATACATACCTACTATTATGTCCTGCCATACCTGTATTATAGATGCTAGGATGCTTGTGTGCATACTTGCGATAGCCTCTATAGATGTTATTTATTACTCACGAGTTGGCAACTCACCCCCGTTGTGCCACAGTCTTTTGCAGGTCCGCTCCGTTAGCACAGTAGCGGCGGGCGCACTTGCTTCTTTTGCCTCTTTGCCTGGACTCGAGGTTTTGCTCTTAGGTGGGTTATATTATTATTTTTGTACCACCTTGTATATTCCTTGTATCTAGTGTACTCCATCTACTGTATCTACCAGTATTGTTGTATATTGACCTAGAGATGAGACTGTGAGATTGTGGACTTTTTATGCTGTATTTTGGGGTCGAGCTCACTTGAGTCGACATGTTGTTTTTCTCATGTTTCCTTATGATTATTTTGCATGTCGTTGTTTTATATTGCGTGGGATTTGTGACCGCCTTGTGGCGAAGAGCTAGCTCCCGCTTGGGGATGCCTTATTTGTTGGATTTATATATATTCTTGTTGTACCCATTTTGGGGGCCAGTATTTACAAAGGAGACTCTGCCGAAATTTTCGGAAAAAAAATTGATATTGTTTTTAAAAAGGGTTGATATGACTTATTTGATAAACTCGCTTTCAATTGATTGGTTTTTCCTTCACTCTTCTGCTTATTTGGTTTTGGTTTCTGGGCTTTGGCTTACTTATTTTACGGACGTCTTGAGACGTTTCGTAAACTTAAGTGCCAGTCACGTTCCGTACCCTGCGGGTCGTGACTTGGGGACGCTCTTCCCTGCAGGCGCAAGTCCCTGCAGTTAATTACGCTACCGCATAGCGGTAACAACTTTCTCCTTCTCCAGAATTTTACTTTGTGTCGTGTGTGTTTGTTTTTTTTGTGGTTTCCCGTGGATTGTATACGGAGACTGAATACTGCCGTCGCCCGTAGGACGTGGATTAGTCCAAATCCGTATTTACTTAGATTTGGGTTTGGTGTTTTTAGTTTAAGGATGCATTAGTCGCGTTACGGCTAAGATCAACTTAAACGTTCGTTAAGGATACGATAGTCCTGTTTAAGATCAACTTAACGGGATCGTCTAGATCCATTTCCAATTTAGGGACATGGTGGTCCATGTTCCAGTTTAGGGACGTGGTGGTCCATATTCTAGTTTAGGGACATGGTGGTCCGACATTAGTTTAAGGACGTTCCGGTCCAACATTAGTTTAAGGACGTTCCGGTCTACGAGTTTAAGGACCCCGCAGTCCGTATTGATGTGTGGTCGTCGGGACCCGTCACCTCTCTGACGTCGTTGAAGGATTACAACAATGGGTGTCAGAGGAGTTCGGAGATGTACCCTCGAACCGGATATAAATTAATTTAAGAGAACAGCTGTGCTCAGTCAATTTAATTTGAGGACTTACGGCTAAAATTGGGCTAAGTCCAGTTGAAAATGTTCAACACCCTTATTTATTTTTGGTCTATTAGACCTGTGCTAGGGCTTTACCCACACTTAAATAATGCATTGCATCACTTCTATTTTTTTGTTTGGGCTCTGCCCATAAAAGATGCAGAGCATCAATTTCACTTGGGCTCTACCCCCTTTTTATTGCTTTGCAATTTATTTTGGCCTGCTAGGCCCCTCTGATTTGGGCCTGGCCCTTTAGTAAAAGAAATGCATTGCATTTGTCAGGCGCTTTCCGCCAATCACTGAGCGCAAGCGCTTGTGGTGAGGACACGTGTCATGCTCTGGTGAGCGCAAGCGCAACAGCGCAGTGCGCTGCGCTGTTACGCTGCTGACACGTGGCGCGCTCTGGTGAACTGCGCCAATTACAGAGAGCAAAGCTTTATTTCAAAAGCACGTAGCGCAAGTTGTTCTGTAGCTGACACGTGGCGCTCTCCTAAGAGCGCAACAGCGCAGTTTGCAAGTGCAAAGCACTAAGAATTTTTTTTTTAGATTCCAGAACCAATGGTTCATAAGTGCAAAGCACTATTTGATTTCTTGATCTAATTTAGATCAAAGAAAACAAGTGTTTCTTATTTTTCTTGATCTTAGAGAACCAATGGTTCATAAGTGCAAAACACTATTTTTATTTTGTTTTTTATTAAAGATCATTGATCTTGTTCTTAGATCAATGATCTATCAGAAGAAATTCTTCTATCTAAAAGGTCTTTTACCTTTCTTCTTGAAATTTCTTCAGAGTTCTCTTCTTTTTTAGAAAAATGTTCATGCCTTTGAATTGAGCCTTGGGGTCCTTTTTATAGTGCACAAAAATTAGTTAAAGAGATCTTTTTCTGAGTGATTTGGGGAATTTTCACCACCGTTGGATCTTTAATTCAAGGGCTTCTGTTTTACAGAAGAGAATCTTCTTGTTTTAACAAGAACAGAAAGATTTCATTAAAATCTTTATTCTGTTTTGGCGCAAATGCTCCAGCGCGTGACACGTGTCGCGCAGCGCACAGCGCAGCGCAACTGCGCTGACACGTGTCGCGCAGCGCAACTGCGCTAGCGCATCTGCGCTGACACGTGTCGCGCAGCGCACAGCGCAGCGCAACTGCGCTAGCGCATCTGCGCTGACACGTGTCGCGCAGCGCAGTGCCTGCGCAACTGAAGCGTTGCTTTCCTTTAATTTTGCTTAAAATAGAGGTTTGCTCTGATTGGGCGCGCCTTCTTGGGCGCTGCGCTGACGTATCAGCGCCTGACATGTGGCGCGTTGCGTCCGAGATTTGAAGCGTTGCTTCAAAATTTTGAATTTTGAATTTCAACAGAGCTTTGCTCTGATTGGGCGAAACAGACATGATAGGCGATTCCGACAAAGAGGAAGGAGACCCTGAAGAGAACCCGATAGAGGAAGACCCCGAGGAAGAACCGATAGAAGAAAATCCAGTGGAGGAAAACCCCATGGGAGAGAATCTAGAAGAAGAGAATCACATGGAATCGGACATCAATGAAAAAGCTCCATCCGAGGAAGAAGGACCAGAAGATCAAGACCCTGCGGTGGAAGAACTCCCAATGGCGATACCTGCGAGGCGCTATGGAAATGAACGCCCCTGCCTGAGTGCGCGAGCCTACCGCAACCTGCTGAATCTCCACAACCGCGACTGACGGGATTTCTTGTTGATGTTGTCTTTCTGGCCAAATAAAACTGTGTATAGTTTAGGGCCATCTTTTACCTTTCGAGGATGCCTTGTTTAAAACTTTTTGGAATGAAATAAATTTGCTGAGTTCGCCGGTCTTCTGATCTTTTTGGTTCACTTGATACTTGACTGTTCCCCTATACATTTATTTTTCCTCCTGAGATCCCTGACTGTCCCCCTGCACCTTGTACGGTTTTGACTCTCGCTTAGATTAAAAGTACCGCACCCCGATCTTTTGGATGGGCCACCCTTCATCCTTCGTTTGTGCCTCGTTTGAGATCCTTCTGAAGGAGGAACTGATAGTGAAATTTCCGGGTCGCTAACCCTTCGGATGTTTGATTCACGTGATGTATCGACTGTTTCTTTCCCATACATTCCTTCCCCTCCTGAGGTTCATCACTGTTCGCCCTTACACCCTGTGCTGACCCGACTCCGGTCTCTTCGACCTTCAGTTTAAAGTGTCATACTCCGACCTTTTGAGTGAGCTATATTCCATCGTAATCCCTACCCTGGCTAGCTCTTTACATCTTTAGGCTATTTCCTATTACCCTAACTATATTTAGGGACATCGTTACTCGATAATTTAGTTTTCATTATTTTTTTGTTTATCGAAAAGTGCGTGTTATTAACTACTCCCGTTTTATGCATTTTAAGCCCACTACTGTTCCCCTTCGAAAGACGGCACGACATGACGTCTTGCCTGAGATTCGGGGCAGATGCTAATTGGTGCTATCCGTCTACCTCTCCGAAGATGCCAAGTTGATTTATGGCACCATGTATCGAAGGTTTAAACGGATGCGTCCGATGTAGCAGACTTCGTCAGATTCCCCCTCGCTTGAGGGGTTTTTTGATTGTGGGGACGCTCTTCCCTGCAGGCGCAAGCCCCTGCAGTTAATTACGCTACCGCATCGCGGTAACAACTTTCTCCTTCTCCAGCTGGTCACTTCGTGTCGTGGGTGTTTGTTTTGTTTGTGGTTGCCCGTGGATTGTTTACGGAGACTGAGTTATGTCATCGCCCGTAGGGCGTGGACTAGTCCAAATCCGTATTATCTTAGATTTGGATTTGGGGGTTTGGTTTGAGGATACGTCAGCCATACTTGAGGCTAAGATCAACTCAAACGTTTGTTAAGGATACGTTAGTCTAACTTTGAGACTAAGATCAACTTAACGGGATCGTTTAGATCCGACAAAGGAGCGTTTTAGGTTCCATTGTTCCAGTTTAAGGACATAGTGGTCCATCGTATGTATGGCCGTCGGGACCCGTCACCTCTCTGACGACGTTGAAGGATTACAACGACGGATGTCAGAGGAGTTCAGGGATGTACCCTCAAGCCAGAGTTAATTGGGGGGATTTATAGTCCACTCTGTTTGAAGGTTTAAGGATACGTTAGCCATCTTTGAGGCTAAGATCAACTTAAACGGGACCGTTTAGATCCGACAAAAGAGCATGCGGGGCTCTATTGTTCTAGTTTAAGGACATTGCGGTCCATGGGTAGTTTAAGGACGTTGCGGTCCAGGTTAAGGACGTCGTCGTCCATGGGTTTAAGGACTCCATAGTCCGGTATGTGCTCTGGATGCTTCACACGGGTTCACTGCCGTGCTTGGCGAGGATCAGGCTCCGCTCTGGACGTTTTCCGCGGGGTCAAAGAGTGACGTTATCCGCATTCCACGTAACCAGGAATTTTGCACTAGATGCTTCACACGGGTTCACTGCCGTGCTCGGCGAGGACTAGGATCCGCTCTGGACGTTTTCCACGGGGTCAAAGAGTGACGTTATCCGCGTTCCACGTGACCAGGAATTTTGCACTAGATGCTTCACACGGGTTTAAGGACCCCACAGTCCATATCAATGTGTGGTCGTCGGGACCCGTCACCTCTTTGAAGACATTGAGGGATTACAATGCCAAATATCAAAGGAGTGAAGAGATGTACCCTAGAACCGGAGTGGATTGAATAGTCCTTGGCCCAATTTGGGATCAAGACCAATTAATTATGTTATGAGCCCATTAGCCCAGTTGATTATGAATTGAGGACTTATGGCCAGCTTGGGCTAAGTCCAATCAGGAGAGGCTTTGCCTCTATCCATTTAGCCAATTGGACCAATGTCTAGTGTTAAACACTAAAGACCAACCAGTGTCGAACACTGAGAATGAGGCTGACAAGTTAGTGTTTGACACTAAAAGATAATTGGTGTTAAACACCAGCAACAGGGCTTTTCAAATTAGTGTTAAACACTAAAACAGATCAGTGTTGAACACTGGCAATGGAGATCTCAGATTAGTGTTAAATACTAAGGTAATCAGTGTTGAACACTGCGAATAAAGCTCTTTGATTAGTGTTAAACACTAAGGCCCAACAGTGTTTTAACACTGGGTTCGGGAGTTTCAATTTAGTGTTAAGCACTAAGGCAAGAGGGGTCACGTGGCGACACGTGAGAGCGCCCTCCCTTCATTTGTTCTTCTGAGACTATTGCATCTTTTAGAGCATCACGTGCCATCACGTGACGGGCATTCAAATGCTTATACGTTAAAGCTTCTGCCTAGGGTCACGTGGGTCACGTGGGGCACTGCTTCAAAGGGGCTTTCTGTAGATCTTTTGGGAGGGGTCACGTGGTGACACGTGACCCCGCCTCTATGTATGTTGTTTAGAGGATCTGTTAATCTTTTCCAGGAATTAAACTCCTCGTAGGGTTAAACCCTGACAGTAATTTCAGAGGAATTAAATGCCTACTTCCTTTTGAAGATTTATATTCTGGAATAGAGTTGAACTCTGAATTTTCTGTAGGAATTAAATTCTCCAGGAATTAAATTCTCCATATATGTGAAGAACTGAATAGGGTTAAACCCTAATAAAAGCTCTTAAGGAATTAAATTCCCACTTTCTGTTAAATTATGATCAAGGGAATTAAATCCCTGCTGTTCCAACAGAACTAGGTTCTTAATTAGGGTTAAACCCTGTTTCTTTTTGTTCTGAAGGAATTAAATTCCCATAACACAGGGTCAAGCCTTAGTTTTATTTTAAAGGAATTAAATTCCTATAGTTCTGTGAGAATTAAATTCTCGTGCTTCCATTCCCTCTCTATGTTTTGGATCTGCATGGCAGGATCTCGACCCATTGAGAATTAAATTCTCAACTTCAAGAGGAGATGTGCACTTTGCAGATTCTCTATCAAAGAAAGAAGAAATATGTTCTTCTGTTTTATATATCAGAGTTAAACTCTGTTGAGAATTAAATTCTCTTTTCCTTCAAGGAGCCTTCCCTTTCTTACCTAGGGTTTTCTTTTGCAGAAGATCCAAGTTCCTCGAAGTATCAAGGCTCTCTCTCCCTTTCTTCCCTCTGCGTATCTCTCTCCTTTTTTTTGTGTCTCTTGGCTCCTATTTATAGGAGAAGCAGCCGAATCAATTAGTTTTTTGACGAATCTTCATTGAGAGGTTTGATTTGCATCCATCATTCGTTTTTGACCTTTGGATTATTAGGTGAATTTTATTCACCATTGGATTTCAAATCCAGGGATTCTCTTTTGTTATTTCGGTTAGATTTAAAGGGGAAATCTTTCCAAACCCAAGATTTTCCCATAGATAAATGATATTCAATCATCTTTAAATCTTTAATTCGATTGGTTCCAGATAATCGCTTTCCTTTGGAAAGATTCGAATCTCTTTCAGAATTTAATTCTGTCAACGAAATGGGCTTTGAAAGCCAGTCACGTGTGACCATGTGACCCATGGTCACGTGTGGGCACGTGACCCCCTTTGAAATGAGCCTTCTTCTTTCTTTCTGCGCTCTGTCTTCTGGTTGCTGCTTAACCGTCACGTGCCACCACGTGACCCCTGGTCACGTGCGAGCACGTGACCCTGGTCTAAACTCTTTTTCTTGATTTAACTGGAGAACAATTCTGATGTTTTGATCGTCACGTGCCCACACGTGACCCTGGTCACGTGGGAGCACGTGACCTCTTCTGAAGCTTTTTCCTTGATTTGATCAGGAAGCGTTGGGTCTTTGCTGCTGCTTTTAAATGTCACGTGCCGACACGTGACCCAGGTCACGTGGGAGCACGTGACCCTTACTGAAGCCCCTCTCTTTGATGTAGTTGGGAAACTGAACTTGCTTTGCCGGTACTTTTGGGTGTCACGTGCCAACACGTGACTGCTGGTCACGTGTACGCACGTGACCCTCTTCTGAAGCCTTTTCTATAAGCTTTCCTGATTTTAAATCAGGAAACAAATGCCCCCACAGCGTTGTTCTTACGTGTCAGCACGTGAGTGCAACGCTGTCACCTCTTGCGACCGTTGGATTCCTTTAGGGATCTGGGGAGATGAAACGTTTCCATTGCCTTCTATAAATACCTCTGTCTCTTCATAGGAGCCTTCACTTTGCTCATCTTCTTCTTCTGAGAACTTTTTCCTTGAGAATTTAATTCTCGCTTCCAGAGCTTAGTTCTCTGTCTTAAAACAATTTTCAGAGTTTAACTCTGTTCGAAAAGAATTCTTTTCCTCAGGTAATGTTCTTGGACAAACGATGGACATTCTCATTCCTCTGGATTTTAAATCCAAAACAAGGGTTTTTACCCTTTTTTCTTCATGTTTTTCCATAAGAAACTGAAACCGCCTAACCTTCGAACTGTAGATCCCTCAGGATTTAGATGATGTTTGGGGAGATGATGATGGCGTTTCAACTCCAGGGAATTTAATTCCATCCAAAAATGTTTCTGGGAATTTAATTCCCTTTTCTTAATAAGGAATTTAATTCCGATGAAGGACTGGATTTCTTCACGCGGAGGCTTCCTGGGGTCTCTTGGCCCGAGGTTGTTCTTCTGCAATTAATGAAATGGTGGTTTTCTAATGATTCTCATGACCTTTATTTCAGGTATCATGGCTGCCCATCTGTATAGTCTTGACGAGATCATTTCCTACGGGAATATTCGTGCACTGGGCCGCAGTCAGAACCAGGAGTTCACCGATGCTCAATGTGCCGAGATCATGAGCCGCTTTGACGAGTACAACCATCGGCTACTCCCCCGTCGCTCTTCTCTTCTGAGGCTGATCGTGCTGGCGATCAGGGAGGCTCTCCCTTTATTCTGTGCTGGTGTGCCGCTTGGGGCGTTGGACGCCGCCGAGGATAAAGTACACTCGGTGTATCTGATGCACTTGATCTCAAAGAGAAGGCGGGATAATCTCATTGATCTCCTGCATCAGATTTTTCAGCAATCAGCCATACTTGCCGCCTACTGGAGGGTAGAGGACATCCGCGGGGACCCCGATGCTTGTGATCGTGAGAGGAAGCATACTCGGGAGGTTCGAAAAGCTTGGAAGATCTTGAATAAAGTTAATTTTGAGTTTCTCAACCCATGCCCCGCATCTGAAGTTTTACCATTGTAAATGTGTCCTCTATATTTTGTATGAACCTCTTGAAGTATGAGTGACAAGTGTTATTATGTCTTTCCATGTTTGCATGCCTTTTCTCTGGGATTTTATCATTTTGCTACTACTGTTGTTTGTGCTTTTAATATGCAGGGTACTATTCCATATATTTTCTTTTAAGTGTACATCAGGTTTAGGCCTCACGTGTTCTGCACATGGGGTCCCTTGATGGGGCTGTTCACAAAATTTTCCCATGCCGTATTTTCAGTGCATAATATTGGATGCAGAGAAAGGGCCTTGGAAATAATTTCATCTCCTTGATTTTAGATGCCTTTCCTTTTTTTTGGCCTTGGAAATAGCTTTACCATGCAAGATTTTCCGCGCACAGCACTTAATGCACTTCTTTATATAAGAGGCTATAGCTTTCTTTTCCCTTTACGGAGAGATTTATATTATTATTATTTTTTTTGTAACTTGTCTTGAGAGACAAACGAGTGCCATGGCCTGCAATCGTCCGCACGCTCGTCGACAGCCATGGGAAGTTCCTATCGAGGAGATGCTCCCCCGCTTTGCTGCTCGGTTGGTGGATCCCCTCCTTACCGACAACGAATGCGACTCAGCCATGCATGAACTCTCGATCCGTAGGGGGTCCCCCCTCCCGATGGGTTCTCTCTGGCTCCGGATGATCCTCACGGCCGTGCTTGCCGACATCCCTCCTCACCCGGCGGAGATGACCCTGGCGATGCTTGATGCGGCGGAAGAAAAGCTCGAGGGCTTTCATGAGGCGTGCCTGATTACTCAGGCTTTGAAGGACTGCTCAATTCATCTGCTGAGCGAGATAAGAGCCCGACGGGCTGTTATGTTTGCTTTTGCAGATGGCCATGGCGCCAATCGATGGGAAGCGACTTCTCGTGAGAACCGTCGCTTTGATGTGTTGGAGAGAGCAGAGAGAGAGATGAAGAACCTTGTTCTTTGTTTTGTTAACCCTTGTATTTCTGATCCCTTGTTTGGTGATCTTTTCCGTTAGCGTAGAACATTTTTAAATTAGTCCCTCCTTTTCTACGCTTTATGTCGAAATTCCATGTAGGCTTGGTGCTAGCATGTATGTTTCCGCTTGCATAAATAAACTTTGTATTCTTCTCATGAGAACTTTCTTTAATTGCAAATGCTATCATCACTTTCCTTTCTTGTTGCTTTTCACGTCAGGTGATGTGAGCGCGTTTTAGATCGATTATTCCCGTCGACTGGGAGCCCATTTATACGGTCTTGTAAATGTCTTGTTTCCAAGGCCGCGGTCGCGAAAGCGAGCTTACGTGGCCTGATAGAGCGACACGTAGCGAACATATTGTTGTGCGAGAAAAGGGCTCGGCCATAAATTTTCGGAAAGGGCATTGGCTTTTAAGGCGCTGAGCGAGCTTCAGGCCAGCCTCACAACCAAGGCCAACAAAGCATACGAACTCTGGCGGGTGCTTCAGGAGTCCATCAAAGAGGTGGTGGCTCTCGATAAAGCTGCCACGTTCACTCGTGAGAGGGTCGAGGCTCATAAGGCCACTGAGAAGGAGCTTGAAGCCCGGCTTGCTTCATATCAGGCCCAACAAGCTAAGGCGGAGGCTCGTCTTTTGGAGATCTTGCGTCATGAAGCCGTGGTCCAACAAAAGCAGGATGAGCTGACCAAGCTGCTGAATCGCCCGCCGGCTTGAAACATTTGTATCTTTTCCTTCCTTTTTGTACATACTCATGGATGAGAGTATTTTCTTTTTGTTTCTTTCATGAATTGTACCTTGTACCCATTTTGGTTTATGAATAAAAGATACATTTTTTCTCTCAACGATGTGTCTCCTTTTCATTGAATGTATTCTGCGGATATTCTATCTTGATCTCCTTGCAGGACAGCAATGGCTCAGGATTCAGGGTTAAGATCTGCTTCCTAAGACTTTTGCTTTTTACGAGTCACGAGGGTCTCATAAAGAGTTTTTCTCCCTACAGGTCGAGAGGATCCCATAGGTGTGAGTTCTTCTTAAAGATTGTGAGGATCCTTAAGCGGGTTTTCCCTTGAGAGTCGTAAGGATCTCACAAGAGAGTTTTTTCTTCCTTACAGGTCGTGAGGACCTGCAAGTGTCGGATGTGATCGTCCTTATTCGTGTTTCACGGAGTCAGGGGTCTCTCCAGGTATCGTAGTTTAAAGACATCACGGTCAAGGTTAAGAAACTCATAGTCCATGGATTTAGGGACTCCACCGTCCGCTGTTAGTTTTAAGACATCACGGTCAAGGTTAAGGACCTCATAGTCCGTGGATTTAGGGACTCCACAGTCCAATGTTTGGTTGCAGGGACCCGTCACCTCTTTGAAGACGTTGAGGAATTACAACGCCAGGTATCAAAGGAGTGAAGAGATGTACCCTTAAACCAAGGCAGAATCCGTAGGGAATCGGGGTGGTTGATCGTTAGTTTTAAGACATCACGGTCGAGGTTAAGGACGTCATAGTCCGTGGATTTTAAGGACTCCATAGTCCGGTATTTGCTCTGGATGCTTCACACGGGTTCACTGCCATGCTTGGCGAGGACCAGGCTCCGCTCTGGACGTTTTCCACGGGGTCAAAGAGTGACATTATCCGCGTTCCACGTAACCAGGAATTTTGCACTAGATGCTTCGCATGGGTTCACTGCCGTGCTCGGCGAGGACTAGGCTCCGCTCTGGATGCTTCACACGGGTTCACTGTCGTGCTCTGCGAGGACCAGGATCCGCTCTGGACGTCTTCCACGGGGTCAAAGAGTGACGTTATCCGCGTTCCACGTAACCAGGAATTTTGCACTAGATGCTTCACACGGGTTCACTGCCGTGCTTGGCGAGGACTAGGCTCCGCTCTGGATGCTTCACACGGGTTCACTGCCGTGCTCTGCGAGGACCAGGATCCGCTCTGGACGTTTTCCACGGGGTCAAAGAGTGACGTTATCCGCGTTCCACGTGACCAGGAATTTTGCACTAGATGCTTCACACGGGTTCACTGCCGCGCTCGGCGAGGACTAGGCTCCGCTCTGGATGCTTCACACGGGTTCACTGCCGTGCTCTGCGAGGACCAGGATCCGCTCTGGACGTTTTCCACGGGGTCAAAGAGTGACGATATCCGCGTTCCACGTAACCAGGAATTTTGCACTAGATGCTTCACACGGGTTCACTGCCGTGCTCGGCGAGGACTAGGCTCCGCTCTGGATGCTTCACACGGGTTCACTGCCGTGCTCTGCGAGGACTAGGATCCGCTCTGGACGTTTTCCACGGGGTCAAAGAGTGACGTTATCCGCGTTCCACGTGACCAGGAATTTTGCACTAGATGCTTCACACGGGTTCACTGCCGCGCTCGGCGAGGACTAGGCTCCGCTCTGGATGCTTCACACGGGTTCACTGCCGTGCTCTGCGAGGACCAGGATCCGCTCTGGACGTTTTCCACGGGGTCAAAGAGTGACGTTATCCGCGTTCCCCGTAACCAGGAATTTTGCACTAGATGCTTCACACGGGTTCACTGCCGTGCTCGGCGAGGACTAGGCTCCGCTCTGGACGTTTTCCACGGGGTCAAAGAGTGACATTATTCGCGTTCCACGTGACCAGGAATTTTGCACTAGATGCTTCACACGGGTTCACTGCCGTGCTCGGCGAGGACTAGGCTCCGCTCTGGATGCTTCACACGGGTTCACTACCGTGCTCTGCGAGGACCAGGATCCGCTCTGGACGTTTTCCACGGGGTCAAAGAGTGACATTATCCGCGTTCCACGTGACCAGGAATTTTGCTGATTGTATCCGCATTTCACGGGATGGAGGTTTGACTGCTGGCGATATGTATACCACCGAGCCATGGAACTGGGAGTTGCCGCTGTTCCGCTTAGCTTGAAGTTGTGTTCGTTGTTACGAGACGAGTGTTGGGATGATCTCTAGGTCGCCTGTGGCCCGTCGAGATTTAGCTTCTTTCTCTGATGAAACCTGGGGGAGGGAGGTATGTTCCCTTTTTGTTTATGCCATTGGATTGTATACGGGGTGTGATGGAACATCACCTGTAAGGCATATATTTTATTTCTATTTTATTTCTTTTCCCGCGATGCTCTATCATTTCAGCTTTTTATATCGCGAAAATCGCGATTGCCCAATCATTTCGGCTATTTTTCGCGGTGCCCAATCATTTCGGCTATTTTTCTTTTTACTCGCTGCTTTTTATTGCGAGTTGCCCCATCATTTCGGCTATTTTTCATGCATACATTTTTACTTGCTGCTTTTTATTGCAAGTCGCCCCATCATTTCAGCTATTTTTCATGCATACATTTTTACTTACTGCTTTTTATTGCAAGTCGCCCCATCATTTCGGCTATTTCGTAGGCATGTGTGGCTTGCTAGCTTTTTCGCCGCAAGCTTGGATTTTAGACACCAATTTCGGCATCAGCACCGCTGCAGCTGGGATGTTGCCAGGAGCGAATCATCATTTGCCTCTGTCGATATTGAACAAAGGTGGCTTAGTAAACAGGGTTAAGGGTCCTGTCGACCAAGGCTTTTGACTTCATGAGCCGTAAGGATCTCACAAAGGTATTTCTCCCTACAAGTCGTGAGGATCTTGCAGGTGTATTTTCTCCTTAGGGATCGTGAGGATTCCTAAGTGTATGTTCCTCTGTAAGTCGTAAGGATCCTACAAGAGGGTTTTCTCCTTATGGGTCGAGGGGACCTATAAGGGTTGCTCATCATATGGACATGTCCCTAGTCACGGGTGTGACTTTGCTGGGGAAATGTTTCTTCGCGCCCTTGGATTGTATACAAGGGTCAGTATTGAGCCTCTTGTAGGGCAATATCGAAGGTTGTGGAGGATTTGCTTAAGAACAGGTTTAGGTTTCTGTAACTTAAGACTTTCAAATCTCATGAGCCGTGAGGGTCCCATAAGAGAATTCTCCTTACGAGTCGTGAGGATCTCATAAGTGTATTTTCTCCTTAGGAATCGTGAGGATCCCTAAGTGTGTTGCTCCTTTATGAGTCGTAAGGATCTCACGCAGGTGGTTTCTCCTTACAAGGTCGAGAGGACCCTACAAGTGTCTTTTAACGAGGTTGCGCCCTTTCGGGTTTTCACAAACACTCGCCGGTAGTCCTGCTGTTTTTACTCACGGAGCCCTTTCGGGTTTTCATCCGTGCCCATTTTGCTTATGGACATACCGTTTTTTTTATTCTTTTTCACTTTTTTTTACAAGGTCGCGCCCTTTCGGGTTTTCACGAACACTTGCCGGCAGCCCTGCTGTTTTTACTCACGGAGCCCTTTCGGGTTTTCATCCGTGCCCATTTTGCTTATGGACATACCGTTTTTTTTTATTCTTTTTCATATATTTTTTTTTATTTTTTCTTTCTCTTTCCTTTTTTTATCTCGTCAGCCTAAAGATACTGCGGTAGTAGTTTTAGGGACGTTTCGGTCCGTCGTTAGTTTAAGGACATTTCGGTCCGTCGATAGTTTAAGGACGTTTCGGTCCGTCGTTAGTTTAAGGACGTTTCGGTCCGTCGCTATGGGAAGGCCGACTGCTGCTTGTAAAGTCTGAGCCTAGGAAGATAGTGAGCGGACATAGTCGTCGTCATCTATCATTGACCCAGGCTGTGGCTTATTAAGCGTAATATTTCTTTAAGAAGCGGACGTTTATTGGCCTGAAAGGCCTTTCACCGTGCATGTCCATGAGTAGGTAGGCTCCACCCTGGTAGACCTTGTCTATGATGTACGGGCCTTCATAATTTGGCTCAAATTTTCCTCGCTTGGCACGATTGGGGATCATAGGTCTTTTGACCATTAGTACGAGTTCGCCTTGGCGGAATGTCCTCGGTCTGGTCAATCTTTTGTACGAGCGCGTCATCTTTTCTTTGTAGGCCTCTAGATGTTGTTGCGCTATGAGCCGGGTTTCGTCGAGGGCATCAAGCTCCTCAAGCCGAAGGTGAGCATTTTCTTCGTTCGTCAGCTCGTGGTGGACTGCTACTCGCAGAGAGGGCAACTCTATCTCGAGGGGGAGCACTGCTTCCGTCCCAAATACCAAAGCGTACGGCGTTGTATTCGTGGCCGTCTTGAATGTAGTTCGATAAGCCCAAAGGGCTTCTTGCAGCCTTTCGTGCCAGTTTCTCTTATTCCTGGAAACGGTCTTTTTTATGATCTTCGTCAAGGTCTTATTGAAGGCCTCGGCCAGACCGTTAGCTCGTGGATTGTAAACCGAAGAATATCTCCAGTCTATATTGTGCTGCTGTGCGAAGCGGCTAATCTTATGGCTTCGGTAGGCCGGCCCATTATCGGAGATAATCCGCCGTAGAGTTCCGAACCGATAGATGACGTGCGTCTTGGAGGATATTCTCCGTCTTCACTTCCCTCAGTGGTACTGCTTCTGCCCATTTGGAGAAGTAATCAGTTGTCGCCAGGATAAAACGGTGTCCCCGGGATGATGCTGGCTCAATGGGGCCGACTATGTCAGTCCCCCACATTTCGAATGGCCAACTAGCCACCGTTGGGTGCAGTGGATTCGGATGTTGGTGGATGAAGTCTCCATGAATCTGGCATGAGTGGCATTGCTTTGCATACTCGAGGCAGTCCTGGATCATCGTGGGCCAGTAGTAACCCATCCGTTTAATTTTTAACTTCATCTTTGGGCCTGCTTGGTGAGAACCGCAAAGTCCGTCATGAACTTCCTGAATGACTCTTTCTGCTTCGTCAGGTCCTAAGCATCTCAGCCATAGAGAATCAAACGATCTCTTGTATAGAATATCGTTGATGAAAGCGAAAGATAGAGCTCGTTTCATGAGCTGATGTCTTGAGGACGCTTCTTTGGGCATTCGGTGGGACTTAAAGTAGTCTATGAAGACTTCCCTCCAGTCTTCGGCCTTCTCATGGTCTTTTATTTGTAGGGTCGTCTGCCCAGTCGCTCCCTTTTCTTCGCATGATTCCGGAGATATTTCTGCCGGGGCGAGCACTCGACGGCTTTGTACCACGATTCTGACATCATCGAGGTTCTCGTCAGCCAGTTCTTTAGCAAGTTTAGCCAACGCGTCTGCTTTGCTGTTTTCCGCGCGCGGTATGTTCTCCAAAGTATAGGAGGGAATTTAGGTCAACAGTTGTTGCACCCTTTCGCCGTACTTCACCAACTCCGGTTTGCACATCTGGTAGTCGCCATTTACTTGACTAATGACCAGCTGAGAATCCCCGTATATAAGGAGGTCTTCAATTCCCATGTCGATGGCGATTTCGAGGCCTGCTATCAGAGCTTCGTATTCAGCTTCATTGTTTGTCCTCGGCTCTGTTAAAGAGAAGGCGAAGCGCATTATCCCTCCTTGTGGAGTTGCAAAGACGAGGCCTATCCCCGATTTGATCATTGGGATACCTTGTTTCTGTTTCTTTACGGAGGACGCTCCATCGAAATAGAGTTCCCATCGGGCGCTACCGCCGCCAATCGCATCAAATGCATGCTCGTCCGGCAGATCACAGTTCAGAGGAGAATCGGCTGGTACCGGGTGCTCAGCGAGGAGATCGGCAATGGCCTGGCCTTTCACTGCCTTAAGAGGTTGATATGTTATCGAGAACTCCATCAAGAGCAGGGCCCACTTAGCGAGTCGTCCCGTCAATATGGCTTTCGACATCAAGTACTTAAGGGGATCCACTTTTGAAATGAGACGGACTTCATGTGCCAACGCATAGTGCCTGAGTTTTGTTATTGCGAAGATTAGCGCCAAGCAATGTTTTTCAATGGGAGAGTAGTTGTTTTCTGCCCCCAGCAGAACTCGACTTAAGTAGTAGAGTGCTCTCTCTTTCCCTTGATCGTTCTCTTGTGCCCATAACGCGCCCAAGGAACCTTCGAGGGCGGTCGTATAAAGAATGAGGGGTTTTCCTTTGACCGGCGCAGCCAACACCGGAGGGTTCTGCAGATACTGCTTGATCTCGTCTAGTGCACCTTGGCATTTGTGATCCCAAACGAATGGAGTTCCCTTCTTCATCAGGTGGCTGTAAGGACGGCATTTGCCTGAAAGATTGGCGATAAATCGCCGGATGTATGCGAGCTTCCCTTGGAGAGACCGCAACTGCTTGAGGGTTCTTGGCGGAGGCATTTCCATGATCGCTTTAATTTTTGACGGATCTATTTCAATACCTCGGTGTCGAACGATGAATCCCAGAAATTTGCCCGAGGAGACTCCAAACGCGCATTTGAGGGGATTCATTTTCAAATTATATTGCCGAAGGCGTCAAAATACAGTCTCCAGATGCTTCAAATGATCTTCGTATGACATGCTCTTTACTACGAGGTCATCGATATAGCACTCGACGACGTCGTGTATGAGGTCATCAAAGATCTTCGTCATGGCCCTTTGATAAGTAGCGCCAGCGTTCTTTAGACCAAAGGGCATAACCCTGTAGCAGAATATACCCAAAGGGGTCCGGAAAGCGGTGTGCTTCTGGTCTTCGGGATGCATTTTTATCTGATTGTATCCTGATGAACCGTCCATAAAGGAGAAAACCTCGTGAGTGGACGTGTTATCTATCATTAGCTCGGTTACCGGCACCGGGAAATCGTCCTTTGGACAGGCTTTATTGAGATCCCTGAAATCCACGCATATGCGTACCGTCCCATTCTTCTTCATTACCGGGACGATATTGGCGATCCAGTCGGGATATTGGACTTCTTGGATAAATCCAGAATCGATCAGCTTCTTGACTTCGGCGTTGATGCTCATCTCAAGCTCGAGTCGCATCCTTCTTGGCGCCTGCTTGACTGGCTTGATATCTGGGGATATTGCTAATTTATGCACAGCAATCTCCGGATCTAATCCTGGTATCTCGGAGTAGTTCCACGCGAAGCAGTCTTTATGCCGTAGAAGCACGTTCTTTAACGCAGCCACCCTTTCTTCGGATAACAGCTCGCTGACAAATGTCGGTCGCGGGTCGTCTGCCGATCCCAACTCAATCTTCTTGAGGTTATCTGCAGTAGTATGTATACCATCTTCCAGTTCTTTCGGAGCGGGCGAAAATTCTGAGATCACCTCATCATCGTTGTTCTCAAAGCACCGGGGAAGGTCATCTACGTTCTCGGGCTCTTCTCTTAATATCGTAATCGTATAACAGGTGCGAACCCGCTCCCCGGACTGAGGTGGGCCCGGTTCTGCTCTTACGGCCTTGGGTTCATGCTTTCGTGGCGGCGTTACCCTCCAGCCGTCGGATAAAGAAAATCTGCCTTGTTGGTACTGGTCCTCGACCCAGTTCTTGAAGGTGAAGCAGTCTTCGGTAGGATGTCCTATGGCTCGGTGATAAGAGCAATAGCTCGGATGAGAAGCCTTGTTAGCTTGCTCAGGATGTCTAGACTCTGGAAGCGCGATCATTTGATGTTTTATAGCGAGCTTGAGTAACTTCTCCGTCTTGTCTCGGGGGAAGGAGTACGCTCGACTCATCTTCTTCATGAGGGACAAATCCGAGCCGTGCAACACCCGACCACGTAACCCTCTAATCCTGCGTCGTTGTTGTCGGCTCCTCTTTCCGCTTCTTGATTTATTTCCGTCTCTGCGTCGGGCCTTTCGTGCAACGGATTGACGAGGATAAGCGTCTTTGTCTTTTGCAGCATGTTGAAATAGACGTTGCGTCCTGGCCTTCTCGTAGATGGCCATTTCGCGGTTGTGGTCTTCCTGAGCTTCCTGACCCACTTTCCTGATAGGCTTGCCCATTCGTTCTTCAAACGACGGACTCGGCGCTTTAATCGCGGGGTCTAGTTTTGATGGGGGGTTGGCATCTCCTGACAGGGCGTCCTCCTCTTCATCAAAGGTATATATAGCGTAGCTGCTGTGAGCCCGTTCCCGTTTTCCGGCTCTTGCGTATCCAAGCCCGAGTGTTTCCATTTTCCCGTTGGGCAATTTGCGTTAAGTCCCGGGGACATCCCAAATCCTGTTGTAGAACCGAGCCTGCCGAACAGTCTGTTTTAAGGGTACTCCTTGGCGCTTCAATAGCTTCTTTAATCCATTTGTATAGTATCTGGGCAGACGGATGGGTTGGAGCCTGTCAAGTGTAGCATCCGCGCCATGCCAGATCTCTTTCTCTATTTTCGACTCTGAGGATCGGTAGAATAGGATCACCTTCTCACCCCTTTTCCTGGGAGGGATGTAAAATGTTTGCAGGTCCTGCACATTGTGAGCTCGAAGCGCGTCGAGATCCTTGTAGTGTTCTCGCGGTACCATGGTGATTTGCAAACTATGGTCATCGCCAGGGGGTGCTTGTATTGACAGCCGATTGGAGAACACAGCATTAACTTCATCTTCTGAATCACTTCCGAAGACTAACGTGGGGGCGGGCGTCCCCAGGTTGTTGTGTTGAAATGGCCCTGCATAAACCATCTCTTCTTCTTCTTCGGTATCGCTCCCGAAAACAGGGATGGTGGCGGCGGTTTTGCTCTCCGGATTGCGACACCTTTCTGTATCCTCGAAATCTGGCAAAAAGTACTTCGCATCTTCGTATTTGCGGACTTCGTTCACGGAAAATGGGTTTAACTTACCTGTTACGGTGTACTCGAAACCATCCTTAAAGTACTTCATACACTGATGTTGTGTAGAAGGGATGATGTTGTATTCGTGTAACCAAGGACGACCGAGCAAGGCGTTGTAGCAGGTCTTGGCGTCAATGACATGGAATTTGATGTCTGTGACGAGAAGTCCAAAGCGTAATGTTAGTATCACAGATCCGAGAGTCCGTGACGATTGTGAATCGAAACCGGAGATAGTAATTTTGTCACGAGCGAGGTGTTGCACACTCATGCAGATTTCCTTCAACACCCGAACATTAAGGAGATTGACGGAGGATCCATTATCCACCAGGATCTTGCCTATCTTGATGTCATGGCAGTATCCGGAGACATATAGGGGACGGTTGTGGTCGCACGTCCCGAGAAGGAGGTCTTCATCACCGAAAGTGATGTCGGCCGTATGCACTTCCTCCAGTTCATCCTTCATCTTTTCAGTGGCGAGGAAGGCTTGGAATTGCTCAGGTTCTTGTAACGCCTTAATTAGTGAGTCTCGCGCTTCTTTTGATAATAGGAGGGCATCGAGAATGCTAAGCTGAGAAGGTAGCTTCCTTAGGTGCGCGAGGATGTTATAGTTCACCTTACCCTTCCTAGGAGGGTCTTTGGCAGCCAGCTCTCTCATGACTTGGTCATCTAAAGTGATATCTTCAGTGACCTTTTCCTTTCCCTTATCCTTTCTACTTACGGGCCCGAGATTCTTTTCTGGGAGTGTGCGATTGCACAGCTGAATGTTCTCGCAGATCTCCGATTTCTCCTCTTTCCCTAAAGCGGATTCTTTAAAGAGAGGGCCCAGAGCCATTTCTTCATCAGAGTCGCTCCCAAAGGTGAGAACTTGTGACCCCCTGGCTTTAACCATGTAACAGTTGCCAGTAGTTCTGTTGTGCCCATCGATAGTACTTCTTCGCTCCCGACGGCTCTTGCGTTTCATGCGCTTAACATGTTGCCGACGAGCAACATATCCTTGCCACCATATCTTAAAGGCGTCGCACTCCTCCGTGGGGTGTGATATTTTCCGGTGATATGCGCAATAATCAGGGTGCCTTTCCACCCCATCGTGTGCGTTTCCTTCCGAGGGTGGTAGCTTCATCCCCATTGACATGGCTTTGGCAAACCTTTTTCTCGTCTTGAATATCTTCTTGTCTACTTCGGATGCCTTTCGCTCTGGCGGAGGTATTTCAACTCTTCCGTTCAGTCGCCTGCATTTGGTTCCTTCTGACGCTGCCATCTCACGCTCCTGATCCGCTTTACTTTTTAGACGAATCTCGTCTAGAAAAGCGTCGATCATTTCGTCTATTGGCCATGCACGCTCTGGTACAGGCTCTGCCTCCAGCTTCTTAGTGCCAGGAGTTTTCTCATCATCGGTAAACGAGTGGGAGATTACGTTAAAACTCGCCACATATCCTTCGGATTCATCCGACGAGCTCTCTCCATCATCTTCCTCTTGAAAGATGTGGTTGAGGAACTCTTGCAGTGTGACAGGAGTTCGCGCCTTTTGATTGTACTCTTCCAGTGCGTCGATTTGCTTCTGCAAGTTCGTGTGCTCGTCTCCAAGCTTCACGGTCTTCTTGGATTTCTTCTTCTTTTTCTTCGAAGATTTTGACGATTGGGCGTGAGTATTTGGGCTCTTATCGCGAGTCTTTGTAGTTAGGCGGCGCCTTAGCATCCCTTCCATAATTTGAGGTTCAAGAGGGTCCTTCCATTCGATCGCAGGGCACGCATGAAGGTCTCTCAGCATTCTTTTGGTTTTAGTTGATAGCACGACCTCCCATGGAGCTTCTTCAATAAAGGAGCAGGTTGCCCCCGGTGTATCTGCTTTCTTAGGAGTATGCGGTTGTGGTGGGTTCACCTTCCACTTTTCGGACAGTACAAACTTCCCCTGGAGGTATTGATCTTCAATCCATCCTTTGAAGACGAAGCAATCTTCAATCGGATGGCCTACCGTTTGATGGTAAGGGCAATAGTTAGGGTTATTCACCTCGGTGGGTTGCGGCGGTCGCCTTGGATTTGGTAGGCTTATAAGTCTGTTGCGTATTGCCAGCTCGAATAACCGCTTCGTCTTGTCTCGTGGGAACGAGTAGGGACGCTTCATCTTCTCATTATAATACCGACGTCTTTCCTCCAGTTGATCTGCCGGTTTCGGGGCGTTAGGTTGCTGTTGGGCATTCGCAACAAAGGTTGCCCTTCCTTTACCCTTGTCATTCCGAGGTTCCGACTTCGCGGGAGGTGGTCTATGACCCATCTGGTCCATCTGAGCCAACTTGTCGATTAAAGCCTGGAATGTGGTTGGCTTAAAGAACATCATAAACTGGGAGATAGTTGCGTGGGGGTCTAGGGTTCCCATGAACATGCCCACTGCGGGTGCCTCCTCAATGCGTTGTTCACATCTCGACCACAAGTTCCGCCAGCGTATAGCATACTGGACCCAGGTTTCGCCTGGTTTTACCCTGGCGTTTATCAGTGCAGTTATTGGAGTGCGTTCGCTGGCACTTGCGAATCGCTGAGTGAATAACAACTCCATTTCAGCGAACGTTTTGATAGAATCGTTCGGGAGTTCCGAATACCATTCGAACGCAGTTTCTGATAGGCTGCCCACGAACTGGCGGAGCAATAGTTTATCATCACCGCCGGTGTTACCGCAGAAGGCCCGGAACTGGGCGACATGCTGATGGGGGTTACCGGTCCCCTTGTACACGTGGAATTTTGGTATCGTATAGCCTTGCGGGTATTTGATTTGGTCGTACCATCTTGGATACGGCCGCCCCGTTTTCACGACTTGACCAGCTGCCTCAGTCGCGTGATGAACCCGGATTTGCTGGGCTATGTAGTCAACCAAGTCAGCCTTAGAGATTGCCTCCTCCTTGGCCGTTGAGAGGGCTGGTGGTGGATTTGACGTTTCTCCTCGGTCGTCTTCAAGAACGATTGGGGGATCCTCGGCGGGTAAGTCCTGCTGGATCATCATTCCTATCATATCTTGGAAGAGAAGGCCCATACGTTGTATGTTGGCCGCTTGTTCAGCAGCCCCTTTGTCCTTTTTCTCCAGTATCCGGCGAAGGAATTCAGCGTCGGTTTCTTCCTCCTGGCGCGCGTCTGAGGACGTTTCTGGGTTTTCTTTTGGCCCGGTAAGTGCGGTCATAGCATTCATCATTTCCTGAAGCTTTTGTTGCTGCTCCTGGGCTTTCGTCACGGATCGGGTTAGCGGTCGGTGGCCCGTAGAAGTGCGGCTTTCCTCCTTTCCAGAGGCCATGTAAACAGTGTGCACCACCATGCCCCCAGACTTAGGGCGTCTGGGCTCAGTGCTTTTAGTCGTCGTTGCATGCTGGGGGTCTTCTCTGGCCTCCTCCTTTTATGAGCCAGTTGATCAACAGCCTTTTGGGGTTTAGCCTGGTGACCAGCTTCCGGTTGGATTTTCAGCTTCTTGTGCTGGCGGGAGAAGTTTGGATCGATGATCGAGTCTCGGGCCTGCCGCCAAACCTTATAGATTTTGGAAGACAGCCGTTGAGGAGATCGGGGCTGCTCTGGTTTTATTTCCACAACCTTTTTTAATGGGGGAGGAGACCTCTTCAGCACTGCAGTAGGGGAATTCCTTCGCACCTTATTTAGCATTTCGAAGTTGTTCCCAGTTGGAACAGCAGCAATAACTTCTGCCACCGGGGCTGATGGAGTCAACCCGGAGGGGGAGTTGCCCCCAGCCTTCCTTACTCGGCGCCAATGGCGACGTCGAGCGTGTCGAGCGGACGGCGTAGAGTCAGCGGTAAGAATGGTTTCGTCTTGCCCCTTGTCTGGGTAGGGGGTCGCTGTTGGTATTAGCCTGTCAAAGACCGATGTCCTTTGGGCAGCAGGAGCGGGAGCTGAAGCCGTCAATCTTGTAAAGACCGACCTTTTGGCCGGAGAAGCTGCCTTGATGACTTCGGGGGTAGGAGCGGCCATTTTCTTAGAAGCAGCCTTCTCTGAGATTGTAGGCTCCATGATGAGTTCGCAGGATTTCTGGCCCAATCTAGAGAAGACCGAGGCGTTGACGTTGGGCGACTCGTTGAGAGGAGCCGCGGCAGGGGTAAGACGATCAAAGACCGACTTCTTGAGAGCTTCCGTTGTCAACACTGGAGCGGTGAAGCTTGTCGGCGGGAGCATGGTCCCAAAGAACAATCCTGTGGTGGCGCGAGTGACCTGTTCCACGAGCATTGTGAATAGCGAAGCAGCTTGGGGTCCGTAGGCTATACCTCCTGGCGAGGCAGAGCGTTGGTCGCAATTGCAGTCTGAGCAGTTGGAGAATTTCACGGAAGTAGAAGCCATCGATCCTTTGCTTTCTGCAATAAGCGAGACGCCAATTCTTAGTATCTTGAAACCCAAGGGCAACCATTAGCGAACCGCGATTGGTTCGCGAGTCACAACACACGAAGTGTGGAGTGGAAAGAGAAAAAGGTCCCACCGGGCGTGCCAGAATCTGTTCCCCTCCGAAAGACGGCGCGACATGACGTCTTGCCTGAGATTCGGGGCAGATGCTAATTGGTGCTATCCGTCTACCTCTCCGAAGATGCCAAGTTGATTTATGGCACCATGTATCGAAGGTTTAAACGGATGCGTCCGATGTAGCAGACTTCGTCAGATTCCCCCTCGCTTGAGGGGTTTTTTATTGTGGGGACGCTCTTCCCTGCAGACGCAAGCCCCTGCAGTTAATTACGCTACCGCATCGCGGTAACAACTTTCTCCTTCTCCAGCTGGTCACTTCGTGTCGTGGGTGTTTGTTTTGTTTGTGGTTGCCCGTGGATTGTTTACGGAGACTGAGTTATGTCGTCGCCCGTAGGGCGTGGACTAGTCCAAATCCGTATTATCTTAGATTTGGGTTTGGGGGTTTGGTTTGAGGATACGTCAGCCATACTTGAGGCTAAGATCAACTCAAACGTTTGTTAAGGATACGTTAGTCTAACTTTGAGACTAAGATCAACTTAACGGGATCGTTTAGATCCGACAAAGGAGCGTTTTAGGTTCCATTGTTCCAGTTTAAGGACATAGTGGTCCATCGTATGTATGGCCGTCGGGACCCGTCACCTCTCTGACGACGTTGAAGGATTACAACGACGGATGTCAGAGGAGTTCAGGGATGTACCCTCAAGCCAGAGTTAATTAGGGGGATTTATAGTCCACTCTGTTTGAAGGTTTAAGGATACGTTAGCCATCTTTGAGGCTAAGATCAACTTAAACGGGACCGTTTAGATCCGACAAAAGAGCATGCGGGGCTCTATTGTTCTAATTTAAGGACATTGCGGTCCATGGGTAGTTTAAGGACGTTGCGGTCCAGGTTAAGGACGTCGTAGTCCATGGGTTTAAGGACTCCATAGTCCGGTATGTGCTCTGGATGCTTCACACGGGTTCACTGCCGTGCTTGGCGAGGACCAGGCTCTGCTCTGGACGTTTTCCGCGGGGTCAAAGAGTGACGTTATCCGCATTCCACGTAACCAGGAATTTTGCACTAGATGCTTCACACGGGTTCACTGCCGTGCTCGGCGAGGACTAGGATCCGCTCTGGACGTTTTCCACGGGGTCAAAGAGTGACGTTATCCGCGTTCCACGTGACCAGGAATTTTGCACTAGATGCTTCACACGGGTTTAAGGACCCCACAGTCCATATCAATGTGTGGTCGTCAGGACCCGTCACCTCTTTGAAGACATTGAGGGATTACAATGCCAAATATCAAAGGAGTGAAGAGATGTACCCTAGAACCGGAGTGGATTGAATAGTCCTTGGCCCAATTTGGGATCAAGACCAATTAATTATGTTATGAGCCCATTAGCCCAGTTGATTATGAATTGAGGACTTATGGCCAGCTTGGGCTAAGTCCAATCAGGAGAGGCTTTGCCTCTATCCATTTAGCCAATTGGACCAATGTCTAGTGTTAAACACTAAAGACCAACCAGTGTCGAACAC
Source organism: Agapanthus africanus (assembly GCA_030015575.1). Classification (NCBI taxonomy): domain Eukaryota; kingdom Viridiplantae; phylum Streptophyta; class Magnoliopsida; order Asparagales; family Amaryllidaceae; genus Agapanthus; species Agapanthus africanus. The sequence goes on from CM057348.1 coordinate 58,236,749, forward strand.
TGAGAATGAGGCTGACAAGTTAGTGTTTGACACTAAAAGATAATTGGTGTTAAACACCAGCAACAGGGCTTTTCAAATTAGTGTTAAACACTAAAACAGATCAGTGTTGAACACTGGCAATGGAGATCTCAGATTAGTGTTAAATACTAAGGTAATCAGTGTTGAACACTGCGAATAAAGCTCTTTGATTAGTGCTAAACACTAAGGCCCAACAGTGTTTTAACACTGGGTTCGGGAGTTTCAATTTAGTATTAAGCACTAAGGCAAGAGGGGTCACGTGGCGACACGTGAGAGCGCCCTCCCTTCATTTGTTCTTCTGAGACTATTGCATCTTTTAGAGCATCACGTGCCATCACGTGACGGGCATTCAAATGCTTATACGTTAAAGCTTCTGCCTAGGGTCACGTGGGTCACGTGGGGCACTGCTTCAAAGGGGCTTTCTGTAGATCTTTTGGGAGGGGTCACGTGGTGACACGTGACCCCGCCTCTATGTATGTTGTTTAGAGGATCTGTTAATCTTTTCCAGGAATTAAACTCCTCGTAGGGTTAAACCCTGACAGTAATTTCAGAGGAATTAAATTCCTACTTCCTTTTGAAGATTTATATTCTGTAATAGAGTTGAACTCTGAATTTTCTGTAGGAATTAAATTCTCCATATATGTGAAGAACTGAATAGGGTTAAACCCTAATAAAAGCTCTTAAGGAATTAAATTCCCACTTTCTGTTAAATTATGATTAAGGGAATTAAATCCCTGCTGTTCCAACAGAACTAGGTTCTTAATTAGGGTTAAACCCTGTTTCTTTTTGTTCTGAAGGAATTAAATTCCCATAACACAGGGTCAAGCCCTAGTTTTATTTTAAAGGAATTAAATTCCTATAGTTCTGTGAGAATTAAATTCTCGTGCTTCCATTCCCTCTCTATGTTTTGGATTTGCATGGCAGGATCTCGACCCATTGAGAATTAAATTCTCAACTTCAAGGGGAGATATGCACTTTGCAGATCCTCTATCAAAGAAAGAAGAAATATGTTCTTCTGTTTTATATATCAGAGTTAAACTCTGTTGAGAATTAAATTCTCTTTTCCTTCAAGGAGCCTTCCCTTTCTTACCTAGGGTTTTCTTTTGCAGAAGATCCAAGTTCCTCGAAGTATCAAGGCTCTCTCTCCCTTTCTTCCTTCTGCGTATCTCTCTCCTTTTTTTTGTGTCTCTTGGCTCCTATTTATAGGAGAAGCAGCCGAATCAATTAGTTTTTTGACGAATCTTCATTGAGAGGTTTGATTTGCATCCATCATTCGTTTTTGACCTTTGGATTATTAGGTGAATTTTATTCACCATTGGATTTCAAATCCAGGGATTCTCTTTTGTTATTTCGGTTAGATTTAAAGGGGAAATCTTTCCAAACCCAAGATTTTCCCATAGATAAATGATATTCAATCATCTTTAAATCTTTAATTCGATTGGTTCCAGATAATCGCTTTCCTTTGGAAAGATTCGAATCTCTTTCAGAATTTAATTCTGTCAACGAAATGGGCTTTGAAAGCCGGTCACGTGTGACCATGTGACCCATGGTCACGTGTGGGCACGTGACCCCCTTTGAAATGAGCCTTCTTCTTTCTTTCTGCGCTCTGTCTTCTGGTTGCTGCTTAACCGTCACGTGCCACCACGTGACCCCTGGTCACGTGCGAGCACGTGACCCTGGTCTGAACTCTTTTTCTTGATTTAACTGGAGAACAATTCTGATGTTTTGATCGTCACGTGCCCACACGTGACCCTGGTCACGTGGGAACACGTGACCTCTTCTGAAGCTTTTTCCTTGATTTGATCAGGAAGCGTTGGGTCTTTGCTGCTGCTTTTAAATGTCACGTGCCGACACGTGACCCAGGTCACGTGGGAGCACGTGACCCTTACTGAAGCCCCTCTCTTTGATGTAGTTGGGAAACTGAACTTGCTTTGCCGGTACTTTTGGGTGTCACGTGCCAACACGTGACTGCTGGTCACGTGTAAGCACGTGACCCTCTTCTGAAGCCTTTTCCATAAGCTTTCCTGATTTTAAATCAGGAAACAACTACTATTCTGTCCATTTTTCGGTAGCGCAACCATATATTGCACATATTATTTTATGTTATATTTCTTATTTGCACCATGTGGATTTTCTAAGTTACTTTAAAATTTATTTTTCTTTTTGATCGATACATTATACTAGGGTGTTTTAACCTATCGACAAAGCCTTCACCATTTTAATATTGTCACTCTAGTTTTCTCGGGTATTATACTTATATGTTGCTATTATCTTAGCTGCGCTGGTTCGATATATATATATGTATACAAATTTTGGGTTTCGACTTTTATCGAACACGCCTTGATTATTATTATTCGTTATTGTTACCTATATTCTCGTATACTTGTAGTTGCTCTTATAGTGTTCCTACATTATACTTATTAGATCTATCTTATGTATGTGGTTCTTATATATATATATGTACCTTCAAGATTTTGTTTACCCGTTCTAAGTAAATCAACATGTAGTAGTGTTCGATATGATAACTCTTCGCTTATTATTTTATAACTTGTTGTTTCTTTAAATTTCGAGGACGAAATTTTTGTAAGGGTGGTATGATTTAATACCCAGCCCCTTTTATACCAAAACCTGTATTTTGTTACTCTAGAATTTTATCTATTTATAATCCTATTTATTTTATTTATAATTTTATTTATTTTTAAACCCCATTTTCTTTTATCAATAAAATCCAAACCCTATTATATCCATACTTTTCCTTATCCTCAGCCCAACTCTATTTCCATTTTTATTTTATTTTCCCTACAGCCCATTATCCAAGCCCGGCCCCATTCATTTTTCCCATTTAATCTTTAAACTTTCATTCCGGCTGGCCCAGTAAAAATCCCCAGCCCACTCCCTCTTTCCTCTTAAATTTTCTTATTTTCCCGAGCACAGAACTCCATTATTCTCTTTGATTTAATCCTTAACCTCGGCCCAGCCTACATCTTTCTTTACACCAATTATTTTTCCCCTATTTCTCTGGCCCAGCTCACGTTGGCCCGGCCCATCCCCTCTCCAGGCCGCTTCACTCACACGCACCCGCTTCCTCGACCCGACCCGCTTCTTCCCTCTCTTCCCCAACGGCTACTCTCCACTTCTCCCGCTCCCTGTTTCCCGCGATCCGTTTCCTTCGCCTCCGCCTGCGTCCACGACGCGCACGTTTCCCTGCGACCCGCTCCCTCATCTCGTTCTCCATCTCTCTCTCCCTCGTCCTCCATTTCTCTCTCCCTCGTTCTCCATTTCTCTCCCTCTCCTACTCCCTCACCCAAACCCACGACACACCCATTTTCCCTATCACCGAGCACCCAACGTCGCACGCCCAGACGGCGACGACCACGACCTCTCTTCTTCTCTCCCTCCACCATCGCCCGCAACCGACCACCTCTACACTCATCGCCGCCGACACCTCCTCAGAACACCCTGCACACACCGAGTCCCCTGCACCCGAGCTCGACCACCCCTGCCCCGACGCCGGCGAGCTCCTCGTCTCGTCGTCGACGCATCTGCATCCCGTCGACTCCCCTCATCATCGTCGCCATCATCTCTCTCAATCCCGATCTCCCCCTCTCTCTCGATCTCTCTTTTTCTCTCTGTGTTCTCTCCCTCACTTTCTCACTGTCTAATTCTCTCTCTCTCTCTCTCACCCTCTGTTTCCTCTCTCTCTCTCAGTTAACTCTCTCTCTTTCTTTATTCTCTCTCTACTCCCTCTCTGTGCTTCCCCTCTCTCTCTTTCTCAGCTATCTCAATCTCTCTCTATAACTTCCTCCATCTCTCTCTGCAATCTCTTTTTCTCTCTCTCCAATCTTTTCTCTCTTTCTAACTCTTTCCCTCTCTAACTCTTTTTTTTCTCTCTCAATATTTCTCCATCTGCAATCCCTCACCATCGGTCTCGGCACCACCTACCACCACCCTTGTCGTCTAGACCCCAGCAACCAAGCCGCTGCCGAGACTCGAGCTCAAGCCAAACCTAGCCGAGATTCGTCGGGTGCTTGCTACTCCGTGCTCGTGCCGTGTCACTACTGTCTTCGCTGCCGTGCTATCAATTCATCATCTCTAGGCAAGTATTTTACTTGCTTACATGCTATATACTCGAGTTACAATGTTAGACTACTTAGATTATCACGTTACAATGTTAGATCAATTAGGCGTCATAACTGTTCGGTGTGTGTTCCCAATGAAAATACTCATCAAATTTGACGGAACTAAATGGTATAGTTTGGCTCGTATAGCTGTGAACCTAGTGTATGAATTTCGTTGGATAATTTGACCGTTAATGACCAAAATGACTACCCCCAAATTCACTCGTAAAAACTGAAATTTTATTGGACCTGAATACCGTTAAATTCGCCATAAAATATATACACACTGGAACGATGCGTTATAGGGATCAAATCGAAGCCAACTCAACGAAATTTAACCCTAGACTAGTTTTCAGATATTCCTGTACTTATACTGTGACAATAATTGGATCGGAGTGCGACTCTGGACTGCAGTCCAGAGCGACTCCGATTGTGGCTTGCTGTTCCGTAATGGGTACCACAAGTTTTCCTTAACTCGTAGGTTGCAAAACTCCACTGTTTATTATAGGAAAATATGTTAGCTAGACAACGCAAGTGGTTTCATCCTATTTCGTTATCGTTTGTTAATTAATCTGTAATTTAGAAGATGGGAACGTATAACAGTCTCAGCTGAATCAGAACTGACATATTGGCATTGAATAGTGTATAACTCCTAACGTACAGACGCTATTGAGAAACCGTCTGATGCGTTGAAAACTTTACTGAAAACCCTAGATTTGATCCAACTGTAGCATCGCCAAAATCTGATCCCAACTGGGATTAAAATGCGTTGCGAAACGGATTTCTGATTCTGAAACCGGATTTCCAGCCGTGAACGCTTAAAATGAAATGGCTATAACTAATGATCCTGGAACCCGATTGGCACGAAACTAAATTCGATGGATAGATAACTGAACATACTAATTATTACCGGTTCACTATTTCACTAAATTGTAACCGTATGATTTATGGTAAATTATGCAAATGATAGATTAATGATTCAGGACATCATAAACATGCTCTACATACTGTTTACGCATCATATCATACACATGTCATTGCATTGATAACGTGGTGATAACGTGCATTTACCCAGTGTTAGGTTTTAGTGATGATTGTGGCAAGTACGTCAGTGTTCGTGTATCAGTGAATAAGTGAAAGTGATACGTACTTGTACACAATCAGTGACCCTTATTATTATATTGCATTGTCGACGTCTGTGGGACACGTGTACGTGTGACTATAAGTGGTATGGGACACTTATGGAAGCTCGTGCACGGATGCCACAGATAAGGCACCAGACACTGCCATTTATCTTAGGTATTAGTCGGGACGTGCTTGATAGAGGTCCTGCCTCCAGTTCTCGCGCAGACTTGTCACCGACCGATTGGTATTTAGGGTTATGGTTAGCGTTTGATGTAGACCACGGGGTGTGGGGTAGTTTGAGTGTGAGTTCAACAGAATCTCGGGAGTCCCATGCCGGCTTATATATTTAGGGAGATATATGGAGATTTACAGAGTATGTGATTATCACCGTGATATACATGTTGGGCTCGTGGTTCTACGCCCTTGGGTTCTACCCTTGGGTGGAGGACACTCGCGAGCCGTTGACTTTCACACTTGGACTGACGATAGGGTTTAGTGACCTATACAGTGAGAATTAGAGACTGATAGGGATACTGGCATTGATATACCTTACATACTGTGTTGACATACGTGGCATATCATTATACTGCTTTTACTGTTCCGCTGCATTGATTACTGCTTGTTCATACCTTTACTGTCATTGATTTACCGTTACATATGTCTATTATCACTGTTAGAATTATCACATGAGTTTATATATATAATATCGACCTGAGTATGCATGCTCAGTGTGAGGAGAAGATTTAGCCTGGACCAGGACTAGACGTACATCACTGATACCTCGACTTGCTATCTAGAGTTATACTCTCTTGTTTCCCCTCAGGTCAGTTCTTTACATTGTTTCATTCAGTTACTGCATTTCTCATTACCTGTGCATCATTTACTGTTTACCATGAAAAACTAGAAGCCGAAGTGTGACTTCGGCAAGACATTTCCTTGACCGTAGGAGCATGGCTGGCCTTGTCTACCCATCGTATTCCGTATTTTGGGAAGCGGGGCATGACAGTGTGTCGTCGGGAAAATTCCTGGGCTTCATAGTCCGACATCGAGGGATCGAAGTTGACCCATCAAAGATAAAGGCCATCATGGAGATGCCCCCTCCGAAGAGTCTGACACAGCTAAGATCTTTTCAAGGCAAGCTTGCTTATATACGGAGGTTTATCTCAAATTTATTGGGGAGATGTAGGCCCTTCTCAAAGCTCATGAAGAAAGGAGCTCCTTTTATCTGGGATGCCGAATGTCAAGCAGCGTTCGAAAGCATCAAACAGTACTTGTTGCACCCTCCAGTACTGGCCGCTCCCATTCCAAATAAACCGTTGATTCTCTACACTGCCGCGCTAGATGAGTCACTCGGTGCGCTCCTTACCCAGAATAACGAGGAGGGAAAGGAAAATGCCCTCTACTACCTCAGTCGAACTCTAGTCGAGGCGGAACACAACTATTCCCCAATCGAAAAGCAATGCCTGGCTCTGATATTTGCTGTGAAGAAGCTGAGGAACTATCTGCTGGCTCATCGGGTTATGCTGATTTTCAAGGTCGACCCGCTCAAACACTTGATGACCAGAGCAAGCCTAGCCGGCAGAATGGCAAGATGGGCTGTCATGCTACTTGAGTTTGACATAGTTTATACTCCTCAGAAAGCAGTGAAAGGGCAAGCTCTTGCAGACTTCCTTGCCGCTCATCCTATACCAGAAGGGTCGCCGCTAAATTGTGAGTTACCCGACGAACAAGTGCTGCACCTCGAGGAAGATGAGCCATGTTGGGAGCTCTACTTCGATGGGGCGTCATCAATAAGGAGCTCCGGCAGATCGAGCGTCCCGGAAGTAAAAGCGGGGATAGGATTGGTGTTCATCACGCCATCAATGGGAACCCTACAGCGTTCTTTTGCTCTCACCGAGCCTCGAACGAACAACGAAGCTGAATATGAAGCCCTGATAGCTGGTTTGGAACTCGCCATAGAAATGGAAATCCGTCGGCTATGGGTTTACGGTGACTCCCAGCTTGTCGTCAACCAAGTAAGCGACGACTATAAGATATACAAACCCGAGTTAGCTCGGTACAGAGACCGAGTGGTGGAACTCATGAAACGGTTCACTCATATTGAACTAATGAGAATCCCCAGAGTATTAAACGGAAAAGCCGACGTACTCGCTCGCTTAGCCAAGGAGCTGGCTGAGCCTGACATGGACGAAATTCTGATCACGGTCAGGAACCGACAAATTCTACCCCCAGTCTCTCTACAAGAAGGGAAAGTGCGGAACAGAAGAGCAGTCCTGCCGAAAAAGCTTCGATCATCAAAGACGAGCCCGATTGGAGAGAACCCTTCGTAGAGTACTTCCGATACGACAAGCTGCCCGAAAAAAAATCTGCGAGGATTCAGCTGAAGAAAAGAGCTCTCCGATACGTGTTTGTAAATGACACGTTGTACCGCAGGTCATATGACCAACTCTGGCTCAGGTGTCTATCATTGGCCGAAGCCCAAAAGGTCATGAAAGATGTTCATTCGGGCGTTTGCGGTGCTCACCAATCTGTCCCCAAGATGCGACTTCAGATCAAACGGCTTGGGTATTACTGGCCCACCATGATACGGGATTGCGGAGAGCATGCAAAGAAATGTCAGATCTGCTAAATCCATGGTGTTTTCATTCACAAGCATCCCAATCCGTTGCATCCTACGGTGGCATCGTGGCCCTTCGAAGTCTAGGGCACCGACATTGTTGGCCCAATTGATCCTCCATCATCCAAAGGCCACCGGTTCATACTGGCCGCGACAGACTACTTCTCCAAATGGGCTGAAGCTGTCCCACTAAAAGAAGTCAAGACAATAGATATTCTGACATTCTTCCAGCATAATATTCTATACCGCTTCGGTACACCAAGAAGAATCATTTCTGACAACGGGCCTTCTTTCAAGAGCTTCAATGTCTCAAGGTTTGCTACTCAGCACAAGATAGACTGGAGATATTCCTCCATCTATAATCCAAGAGCCAATAGGCTAGCCGAAGCCTTCAATAAGACTCTATGCAAACTCCTGAGGAAAAATGCTTCAGCCAACAAGAGAGACTGGAATCTCAAACTTCATGAGACATTGTGGGCATATCGTACCACGCACCGTACTCCAACTCAGTCCACTCCATACTCATTGATCTTCGGAGTGGAGGCGGTCCTCCCCCTTGAAGTCGAAGTTCCAAGCTTAAGAATGTCCGTTCAGCACGAGTTGACGGAGGAGGAAAACGTGCTCCTTCGACTTGAAGACCTCGATGCCCTCGAAGAAAAGAGGCTCGCGGTGCAGCAAAATCTGGAGCTATACCGAGCCCAAATGTCACGGGCCTATGACAAGATAACCCGTCTCCCCGCTTTCAAGAAAGGTGAATTGGTGTTGGTTCTCAAAAGACCGATCATCCCCAACGACATGCCAAGGGAAAATTCGAGCCAAACTGGGAAGGATCATACGTCATCGAGAAAGTGTTCGACGGAGGATCCTACCAACTAATAAGTGCCGAGGGAGAAAAGCCCATGCCACCCATCAATGGCCGATATCTCAAGAAATACTACACGTGAATGCTCCAAGTCGCAGGCGAATTGAGCACATCAGCCCTACGGTCTGGATCATACATCCTGCAAAACCGTATACAATCCACGGGTGTAAATGACCCCTATTTCTCCCAAATCCTGCCGGTGAGACTACTTTTAAAGTCCCACCATTGGCAAAAAAAAAGGAAAGAAAAAAAAGAGAAAAAAGAAAAAAGAAAAAAAAGGGTATGTCCACAAGCAAAACGGGCACGGATGAAAACCCGAAAGGGCTCCGTGAGTAAAAACAGCAGGACTACCGGCGAGTTTGTGAAAACTCGAAAGGGCGCAAACTCGTGAAAAGAGATGAAATACACTCGCAAAGTCCTCTCGACCTTGTGAGGAGAAAACCCCTGCGTGAGATCCTTACAACTCACAAAGGAGCAACACACTTAGGAATCCTCACGATTCCTAAGGAGAAAATACACCTGCGGGATCCTTACGACGTAGGGAGAAAATGCTTTTATGGGACCCTCACGGCCCATAAAATTGAAAAGCCTTAGGTGATAGGGACCCAAACCTGTCTCCTAAGCCATCGTTCCCCAACGGGCAACGGCAAATGATGAGTCGCTCCTGGCATTTCGCTTCAGTGTTAGCGGTGCTGATGCCGACCAAAAACCCAAATCCTAAGTCCTCCCATGGCAAATGATGAGTTGCTCCTGGCATTATTCCAGTGCAGCAATGCTGATGCCAAACAAGATCCAAATTCCAAGTCCCCAAACGACGAATGATGAATCGCTCCTGGTACCATATTCCAGTGTAGCGATGCAGACGCCAACCAAAATCTAATTTCTCAAAATTCTCCAGCCCTACGGCCAGTCCTCAAATTGACTGCCGTATACAATCCACGAGCTCAAATAATTCTCATCATACCCATGCCCCACCACAATCACCAGTTACGCGGCTGGTCTCCGCCTTTGGAATTATGCTCCATTGAGAAGACTCACTCATGTGTCCTCACGATACATGAGGAGAACAAACCTTTGTGGGATCCTTACGACTCATAAAGAAAAAACACACTTAGGAGTCCTCACGACTCCTAAAGAGAAAATACACCTGCGGGATCCTTACGACTCGTAGGGAGAAAATGCTTTTATGGGACCCTCACGGCCCATAAAATTGAAAAGCCTTAGCTGATAGGGACCTAAACCTATCTCCTAAGCCATCGCTCCCCCAACAGGAATAAGCAAATGATGAATTGCTCCTGGCACGTGTGCTTTAGTGTTAGCAACGCTGATGCCTACCCTAACCCCAAAATCCCAAACTCCAATCCAATAGACCCCTAAGTCTTTAAACTAGGAACAGATGACCCCTAAGTCGTTAAACTAGGAACAGATGACCCCTAAGTCGTTAAACTGGGAAGGAGGGAAATCTCCTCATGGCAGATGATGATTCGCTCCTGGTACCATATTCCAGTGCAGCGATGCTGATGCCAAACCAAACCAAAATCCCCAAATCCTGTCATGACAAACGATGATTCGCTCCTGGTACCATATTCCAGCGTAGCGATGCTGATATCAACCCAAATCACATCAAGTCAAACAACTAATGACCTCCTTGGCAGAATCAAATTCCATCTCGGAAACAAGTCAACTTCATCCCTGACGCCGCAAGAAGCGGGGGCAAGTCAAATCCAGAATCGATCGTCCAAGTCACAAAAAGGGCAGAACCGACCGTCCACGTCACTAAAAGGGTGGCATCGACCGTCCACGTCGCAAAAAGGGCAGCACCGACCGTCCACGTCGCTAAAATGGCAGCACCGACCGTCCACGTCGCTAAAATGGAAGCACCGATCGTCCACGTCGCAAAAAGGGCAGAACCGACCGTCCAAGTCGCAAAAAGGGCAGCATCGACCGTCTAAGTCGCAAAAAGGGAAAAATCGACCGTCCACGTCGCTAAAATGGCAGCATCGACCGTCCACGTCGCTAAAATGGCAGCACCGACCGTCCAAGTCGCTAAAATGGCAGCACCGACCGTCCAAGTCGCAAAAAGGGCAGCATCGACAGTCCACGTCGCTAAAAGGGCAGCACCGACCGTCCACGTCGCTAAAATGGCAGCATCGACCGTCCAAGTCGCAAAAAGGGCAGAATCGACCGTCCAAGTCGCAAAAAAGGGGAGTATCGACCGTCCAAGTCGCAAAAAAGGCAGAATCGACCGTCCAAGTCGCAAAAAGGGCAGAATCGACCGTCCACATCGCTAAAATGGCAGCATCGACAGTCCACGTCGCTAAAAGGGCAGCACCGACCGTCCACGTCGCTAAAATGGCCGCATCGACCGTCCAAGTCGCAAAAAGGGCAGAACCGACTGTCCAAGTCGCAAAAAGGGCAGCATCGACCGTCCAAGTCGCAAAATGGGCAGAATCGACCGTCCACGTCGCTAAAATGGCAGCATCGACTGTCCACGTCGCTAAAATGGCAGCACCGACCGTCCAAGTCGCTAAAATGGCAGCACCGACCGTCCAAGTCGCAAAAAGGGCAGCATCGACCGTCCACGTCGCTAAAAGGGCAGCACCGACCGTCCAAGTCGCAAAAAGGGCAGCATCGGCCGTCCACGTCGCAAAAAGGGCAACATCGACCGTCCAAGTCGCAAAAAGGGCAGCGCAGGATTCCTACAAAGCGGGAACCAGATCACTCCGGGCCAGGGAAACGTCTATCACGGACACTTCGTCTCAGAGACATGTCAAGCAACGACCGTCCATGTCGTAAAAAGGGCAGTGAAAGCTTCCCAAAAAGCGGGAACCAAATCAGGCCGCCTCCACGTGAAAGAAGATCCATCAATTTCATGCACACGACCCACACATGTGGTGTGCATTTATTGATGGGGGGCAATTTGTTGGGGTAAAAATTTACACCCCGGTTGACCAAGTCAAAATCAAAGTCAACTCCAAGCCAAGTGGGCCCAAGCCCAGATCCAGTGGGCCCATACCCGGGTCGAGCCTGAACATGAAGCGACCGGCCTCCCCCCATGCCAAGATAGAAATTTTGTAATAAATAATTTTGTTGTATTTCTTTTATTTTGTTTTATGGATAAGTGTAAGAAAAATAGGCATAAAGCCCAATTTTTGTAAAGCCCAGGGCTTATGTGCAAAAAGAAATGGCACATGAGCCATGTGATAGGCAAAATGCCATTTTGTGAAGCCCAAGGGGCTATGTGTAAAGTGTATAGCCTATAAAGGCAAAGATAATGAAATATCTAAACAACCTTTTTCTTTCTCTCAAAATTTTTCTCAGATCTGAGATCTTTTCTCCTTCTTCAAGGTTCCAAAACCTTCTTTTTCTCTTGAATTAAATCAAGAGTTTTACTCTTCTTTTCATAGAACAAATTAGATTTTCACCACAAGACCCATAAAGGAGAACTCAGATCTTCCATTAGATCTCAAAAAGAAGAGATTTTTAAAAATCCCATATCTCTTGATCTTCAAGATCCAGCTAACAAAGGAGGAAGAAGAAGAACCTCTTTCACTAAATAAAAAAAAACACACTCAGAAGTCCAACTCCTCCCTGATTTCTCTTCCGAAATTTTTTTTTAGGCTAAAAGCCTCTTTTTCTTGCCGGCGCTCAGGCGCAGAGCGCCCGCGTGCCGACACGTGGCGCGTTTGCGCTCAAGCACTCAGCGCTCGAGCGAAAAGCGCCCACGTGCCGACACGTGGCGCGCTTGCGCAAGCGCTCGAGCGTAAGTCGCCCCGGTGCCGACAAGCGGCGCGCTTGCGCTCCAGCGCAGATGCTCGAGCGCAAGTCGCCCCTGTGCCGACACGTGGCGTGCTTGCGCTCAAGCGCGGGCGCAAGTCGCCCCCGTGCCGACACGTGGCGCGCTTGCGCTCAAGCGCCCAACGCTCAAGCGCAAGTCGCCCCCGTGCCGACACATGGCGCATTTACGCTCGAGCGTCAAGCGCTGAAGCGCAAAACGCTCACGTACCGACACGTGGCGCGCTTGCGCTCAAGCGCCCAGCGCTCAAGCGCAGAGCGCCCACGTGGCACTCTAGCGCCTGAGCGCACAGCACCTAGGCGCACAGCGCCCAAGGTGCTGCCCCCCACGCATCCTTTGGATGTCTTTTACCCCATTTATATATATATATACATGTATATACATACATATGTATACATATGTACATACACACATACTCCAGGACACTGTCCCTGTTAGAAAAAATTTCTAACGGGGCGCTGCCCCGCACCCCGCAAGAGGGCTGCTAGCCTCCTTGACCCCCAACCCGCTATCCGGGTAGCGGGACCCCCGTAAAAACTCTGCTTGGCTCCCGATATATTTAAACCCCCCTCCAAAACAAAACACACGTACACTGCACATTGACTTCGCATGACCAGTTTAACCCGTTAATCGGAGGTTCCTTCGCCCCAAAGGCGAGGGGTAATTAACGGCAGCTTAGTCCGCGGCTGCCGGAGATTCGGATCCCCACAATCATTAAACCCCGGCCTACCCTAGGTAGGGGGAATCTTTAGTACGCCTGACAAGCGCGCGCGTATTCCCATCTCAATGGGATGACGAAAAACACCCTACACTGCCCATACCATAGAGTGCTGAGTCATACCATTGAAGACTGTTGTGTTTTCAAAGATTGGGCAGAGGACCATGTTGGGGTAAAAATTTACACCCCGGTTGACCGAGTCAAAGTCAAGGTCAACCCCCAAGCTAGGTGGGCCCAATCCCAGGTCAAGCAGGCCTATACCCAAGTCGAGCCCGCAGCCAGCCTCCCCATGCCAACAACGAAATCATGTCATAAATAACTTTTATGTAATTTTTTATGCATGAATGTAAACAAAATGGGCATAAAGCCAAATTCTTGTAAGCCCATGGCTTATGTGCAAAAATGAAATGGCACATGAGCCATGGGATGGGCAAAACGCCATTTTTGTAAAGCCCAAGGGGCTATATGTAAATATGTAAGCCTATATAAGGCAAAATGATGATGAATAAAAAAAGAACACTTTTCATTCTCTCCAAAAAAAATTAGATCTGAGATCTTTTCTCCTTCCTCAAGGTTCCAAAACCTTCTTCTTTCTCTTGAATTAAATCAAGAGTTTTACTCTTCCTTTTCAAAAACAAAAATAGTTTTTCACTACCAAACCCACAAAGGGAAACTTGGATCTGTCTTTTGATCCCAAAAAGGAGAGATTTTGAGATCTTGCATCTCTTGATCTTCAAGATCCAGCTAACAGAGGAGGAAGAAGAAGAACCCCTTTCATTAACCCCAAAAACACACTTAGGAGTCCAACTCCACTCCGATTTCTCTTCCGAAAATCATTTTAGGCTAAAAGCCTCTTTTCCTCGCCGACGCTCAAGCGCAGAGCGCCCACGTGCCGACACGTGGCGCGCTTGCGCTCAAGCGCTCAGCGCTCAAGCGCAAAGCGCCCACGTGCCGACACGTGGCGCGCTTGCACAACAGCGCCCTGCGCTCGAGCGCAAAGCGCCCACATGCCGACACATGGCGCGCTTGCGCTCCAGCGCAAGCGCTCGAGCGCAAGTCGCCCCCGTGCTGACACGTGGCGCGCTTGCGCTCAAGCGCAAGCGCTCGGGTGCAATTTGCCCCCGTGCCGACACGTGGCGCGCTTGCGCTCAAGCGCACAGCGCTCTGGCGCAAGTCGCCCCCGTGCCGACACGTGGCGTGCTTGCGCTCAAGCGCCCAGCGCTCTGGCGCAAGTCGCCCCCGTGCCGACACGTGGCACGCTGGCGCCTGAGCGCACAGCACCTGGGTGCACAGCGCCCAAGGCGCTGGCCCCACGCATCCCTTGGATGCCTTTTCCCCCTCTTTCTTTTATATATATACATATATACATATATATATATACACACACACACACATATGCATACATATGTGTGCACACATACACCACGACACTGTCCCTGTTAGAAAAAAATTTCTAACGGGGCGCTACCCCGCACCCCGCAAGGGGGCTGCTTGCCCCCTTGACCCCCATCCCGCTATCCGGGTAGCGGGCCCCCCGTAAAAACTCTGCGTGGCTCCCGATATATCCAAACCCCCCTTTCAAAACACAACACACGTACACTGCACATTGAGTTCGCATGACCAGTTTAACCCGTTAATCGGAGGTTCCCTCGCCCCAAAGGCGAGGGGTAATTAACGGCAGCTTAGTCCTCGGCTGTCGGAGATTCGGATCCCCACAATCATTAAACCCCCGCCTACCCTAGGCAGGGGGAATCTGTAGTATGCCTGACAAGCGCGCGCGTATTCCCATCTCAATGGGATGACGATAAACACCCTACAGATTCTAGCACGCCCGGTGGGACCAATCTCTCCTCCCATATTTCGGGTTAAGCGTTCATGCGAACTCAATCAATGTACATATCTGTATTTATACTAAAATAATGCTTTTTCGTGCAGGGATTTTCGAGCAATCACCTTCCGACGATGTCTTCGATGATGAACTTAGCTCCCGTCTCCTATACGATGAAGATAGACTCCAGGACGGTCCTTCCGGCCAGTCTCGGGCGACAATAGGAGGAGCCGCTGCTACCATTCGGCTCTATTATGTTCATACATGTTGGCGCCATCCCAGCTCCTCAAGCTCCGGTAACAGACAAACCGGTCTCGAAAGGCAAGAGGCCGAATGTGGTGGTCTCGAGGGCGCCCCAACTCAAACACAAGTCAGTGTTTGAACGACTCTCCATGGCCCCAGCTGGGGGCAAGGCCATCAGCACCAACAAAGCAACAGGGCATCTCGCGCAAGCTCCGACGGTGCCTCTGACAACTGCTCGATTGGGTGTCTTCTCAAGTCTCCCCATCACTCAGCCCATGGCGGCTTCCCGAAGAGCAGAAGCCTGCTAAGCGCTCAAGGCAGAGAAGCTGAGGCGGAAGCGGCTCAGATATAGAGCCAACAAAAGGGCTAGGGCTCTGGCCATGTTAAAATTTATGAATTTCCAAAGCCCGGACCGCTCCACGAAACCAGCTGCCAGTAAAGAAAGAATGGCTGAATGTGTTATCCACACTGTCTACATGGCCAGACATGAAGAAACGAACCCTCCTCTTCTTCACAGCCATGGTGATGATATGGTTGACGCTACCCAGCATCGGCTCGATCTAAATGATGAAGAGCCTGTAGGGTTCCTAGGCACTCTCAATAGGTCTCACAAGGCATCAACCATGCCAATTTCAAAAAATACGGTGCCGAGAAACCCTAGACTACGGATCGTTAACTAGATGTCTAGGCGAAAGAGGAACTAGTTAACAACTTAACTAAATGATAAAGGAAATACAACCTTTGTAGATCCGGTCCTCCACCTCCATAGCTCCGCAATGAAGTCTCCTCGCTGTCCAAATGGAATCCCGGGCTCTAGCGTCGGCTTCATCGAAGAAATAGACGGGCAAGGTCGTCGGCTTCATGCCGAAGATGATCTACGTCGAGGCATCACAAGATCAAGCTCCCACTTCACCAAGTCATGAAACTTGTGAAGAAAACACACTCTACTACTTGGCAAGAGGTAGAGGATGAAGAAATAGGAAGTGGGTTCACTTTAGAATTGGATTTCTCACTCTTTTTCACAAGTTGCCATTGATGGAGGCAAGCTTGCTTCAATGTTGAAGATGAAGAAGAAGAAGAAAGAATATCATAAGTATTTATTTAAAATGAATAATAAAATGAATACTTATCATATCCTAACCTTGGTTAGGTGTAGAGAATAGACTAGGGTTAAATGGAGTGGTTAGGGTTAAGCATGAGACAAAATGGTCACTTTGGTCAAATGTTCAAGAAGCTTCAACTAGAAAACAAATTAAGCCACCATTTTCCCTTTATGCTTATCATTTTCAAAATGAATAACTAAATAAGATAAATCAAAAAGAAAACAAAACCCTAACCATTCATATAACCATGGTTTAGTCTTTACACAAACCTAAGTAAGCATGCATCATCAAACATGATACAAACTTGTGTACAAAAGTATATCACATATACAATGTGCACAAACCAAGTGAGAAAATCCATTTAAAGTGAACCAATACTAGTTAGTGCAAAGTAATATATCAAATATAGAATTATGCATTAAATCATTAAATCAACACTTGATTCAATGATCCGGTCATGTCGCACACAACCGACTAGTATTCAATGTATCGGCTTATCGAATCAATACTTGATTCGATAACTAGGTTATATCGCATACAACCAATCGATACATTCATCGTGAGAATAGAATACGGTATCACATACACGCATTATTCTCGGTCCCGCACATATCTCATATGCGCTCCTATTTCGTTTCGCTTGAGCCAGGAAACCTCTGTGTAGGACTCTAAAGACTCGTCAATACACCGGCAGCAGATGATGATCATATCAAACACCCATAAGCCGCAAGCGGTCTGCTAAACGTAACGGCCACCCGGGTATTGAGCGATCAGAAGATCGACGAGCAAGCCCGCTCACACTCCAGTGAATCCAACCAGTAACACTACCGTACAGTCCGGTCTGATCGTCTGATATGTCGCATATCTCGCCTAGGGGTGGTAAACGTCAGACCCCAATAGCTCGATAAGTCGTGTCGATATGAGGTCTATAACAGTTCGAGAAACTACTGGTAACACTTACCAGTAAATCTCAGCAACCCTGGCCAGGGATTTCCGGTTATAGCCAATCGAATACAGCGCAACATCAACTCCCTATACCGGGAGAGACGAATCCCCTCCTATCGCTCATTGCCTCCATGTGATTCGGGACTGTACCCAAAAACCACCGTTTTGCACGCCCTCTTGGACGTGGTAAGATGGAAATCAAAGCACAGTGGGAACCACACAAGACTCTATGACGATCTCGGGTCAACAGACTACTCTGTACCAGTGTCACCAGAGAACTGCCATCTGACGTAAGGTATAATACCATCTGGGAGTTCTCGGCGAGTCCGTCCAGTGTACCCAGTCTCTACTGAGCACCCGTATATCATCTCTGATGTCAAACACCAATGGATATGGGATCATCCATCGCCCATCTGTATGGGTCGAGAAGGTATACGCTAGTCTACTCTGGTATATCGATGCCCCGTCTCGATACACCCACGACTAGGGACTTTGAAGGATGTACTTATGGACTACCATGTCCCCACTAGTATGATCCGCATCATAGTTCAGGTAGTCAAGTACACATCCTAAGGGCTTTACCAACATGTAACAGAGAGACAATCAGTGTACATGTTAAGGTAAAGAGCAACCAGATAGCATACTATCATGTCGAGCAAGAAAGTCCTCCCTATATATGTCCAAGCATCCACTACAATATACATCCTATGTATAGTAATGGCCTCTAGGGCATACATATAACTAACAATCTCCCACTTGCACTAGGGCCATCTGATAGCAGTGGTTGTAGTATCTCATACTCAACCATCCCATAAAAATCTCTCTCTGGGAACAGGCCTTTGTGAGTGGATCCGCTATGTTGTCCTCTGAGTCTACTCTCCAAACCTCGATCACCCTTTGAGATCAACCATCTCCATGATCAGGTGATACTGCCTTAGAATATGTCTGGATCACTGATGGGACCGGCGTTCCTTGGCATAAGCCACAACTCCATTGTCTCACAATGGTTGGAACGTAGTTCATCTCATGAACCATTATACACCCAAATAGCCTCTTTGGTAGCATCTTAAGTAGCGATGTATCCTGCCTTTATCGTCTAGTATGTCACGTTATCTAGCTTGGAACTCTTCCAACATACCGTCCCTTTACTGAGAGTAATGACAATGCCTGTGACTGACATTCAGTCGTCTTTATCACCCTGGACATCCAGATCCCCCAGCAGGGACCTTCGCCTAGCAACTAGTGGGAGCAGCCGGAAACGTGTGCCATTAGATGCTATCTCATAGGATCAAAGCCCAGGCATCGCCGGAGATGGAACATCTTGTTCTTGATGGATAAGTCAAGAGTTTGACCTCATCAAAATGCGTAGATGAACCTTGCTACTAAACAAAAAGGTAGTAGGGAGTATGGTGGTGACTCTACGAGGATCACCACCATACTCCCTACTACCTTTTTGTTTATACAAGGTTCATCTACCATTTTGATGATGTCAAACTCTTTGACTTATCCATCAAAACAGATGTTCCATCTCCGCGATGCCTGCTTTATCCTATAAAACATCTTGCACACGTTTCCGCTGCTCCCACTGTCTACGAAGCCCTCTGGCTGTGTACTTATAGACGCTCTCTTCCAAATCATCATTTAGAAAAGCAGTCAAGACACCCAACCACCAGAGATCGTAGTCATGGTATGTAGCCGTGGTAAGTAGGATCTGGATGGACTTAAGCATAGCTCCTTAGAAAAAGGTTTCCTCATGATCCACACCTGGTCAATGATGCAAACCTTTAACAAGTCTAGCTTTGAAAGTCTCAACTTTTCCATCTACACCTAGTAATCTTCTCAAGATATACTTGCTCCTGATGGGGATTTAACCCTTCAGATATAGCAACCAAAGTCCATACTTTGTTGGTGTATATGGATTCCATCTCAGATCACTAAGCATCCAGCCATTCTTACAGAGTCTTACTCCTGATGGCCAGCTCGAAACTAGTTGGGTCATCATCTCATGATACAATCCTCGCTCCCACTGTCATAGAGAAACAGAAGTATCTCTCAGGTGGGTGAGGAACCCTACTAGATCGGCGGAGAGGCTGAGGTTCGTTGGTAACTATTGAATCCTTTGGTTCTTTCAAATCATCAGCTGCAGTTTGTATAGCTGGAACCTTTCCAGTTCTACATAACAGATCTTGCCTCGAGCTTGTCCGGATTTTGCTTTTAGACATAGGCCGGACAACCCCAAATCTTAACTAACTTAAGAGATGGGCTCTTCCCTTATCATATCACATATGAAATGGCAGGCAACTGATTTGATTCGAACCATATTCAATAGGTATGCAGCTTCTCAAGCGCATAACTCCCAAAAGGAAATAGGAAACTCAGTAGTACTCATCATAGAGCACACCATATCTCATAGGGTGCTATTGCTCCACCCTGATATACCATCGTGCTATGGTGTATACGGAGGAGTAATGCTGAGAGAGAATCTCATTCTCCTTTAGAATAGTCCAGGAATTTCGTGCTCAAGTATTCTCCTCCCTGATCACATCAAAGGACATAATACTTATACCCGTATTTTGGTTCTCTACTTCTAGCTTATATTCTGTGAATATCTCAAAAGGTTCGGACTTTGTGTTTCAACATGAACATATGTCTGAATCTTGAGAGATTATCAGAGAACGTAATGAAGTATAAAGAACCAGTCTTGGCATGTGTAGACAGGAGACCTTACATACATCATCATGTATCAGTCCCAAGAGTTCACTAACTCTTTCTCTGTTTCCAATAAACAGAGCTATAGTCATCTTATCTTTGTGACATGACTGGCGAGTTTCACAAGATGTAAATTCAAACTGATTTAAATATGCATCTATATATAACTCTAGCTAGTCGGGACACATTGATCTGACCTAGTCTACAATACCTCAAGAAAAATTCGTTCATTTCTGAACTCTTCCTCTTGTGTGTGTTCCGTATACTAAAGAACTGTAGTTTGATTTAGAACAATAATGCTTTTAGATAACGTGCCTGAACCGATCAACTTTCGATATAGGAAATGTTC
Organism: Agapanthus africanus; assembly: GCA_030015575.1. Lineage (NCBI taxonomy): Eukaryota > Viridiplantae > Streptophyta > Magnoliopsida > Asparagales > Amaryllidaceae > Agapanthus > Agapanthus africanus. The sequence continues at coordinate 58,257,180 of CM057348.1, forward strand.
AAAACATTATCCAATAATACAAAATTTTATCATTTCTTTACAGATAAAGAGACCGATATGATTTTGTATATCAGGTTCGGTATCTAATAACATTTGTTCAGAATCAATGTATTGGTAATACAGGGGGACAGTGACCAACAAACTTGGCTGCAACACTTGCCCCGTTTTCTGTCTCATGAAACTTATCACCCGTTCTCAGTTCTCTACCTATCTGTAGCCCTATGTAACAGATTACATATCTGGGATCCTGATCCGGTATCAAATACCCAGGACGTAGAGGACACTGAGAAACAGTTCTTGTTATGAACACACCCAAAGATGATGCATCAGCATGCACTCTCTTCGTTTGGGCGGCACGGGAAATCTAGTATTCCCCAATTTCCTGCTCTGTCTTATAACATTTATAAGTTGGAGCGGGACCAACGTTCCCCAGCTCAGTATAACAAGCGGGTTCGGTCAATACATCCGTATTATTATCTTGATTAAGGCGTGATATGGTCGCTACCAGGAGAGAGAGAGAAGAAAACACTCAGCGTGCGCTCTTGCAAGAATAGATTGGTTATTATTTTATCTAATCAGGATGGCTCCCACTGCTTTTTATCAAATCTTCCTTCAAACCCTAAAAGGAAAGATTAGCCGGGATTAATTACACACTACAAGTTCGCCAATCTTTCAGCCAGGCCAGTGTCGGTACTTTGAGGGAGGTCCCCCGTGCTTTCGCACGAACCTAATTAATGTAAACCTCGTTTTCCCAGAGGCGTAACCTCGTTGACACATTTCTAGACACCTACTTGATCGGCTAATTGTAATGTGTAAAACTCTCCCAGGAGTAACTCTTACTCGCAGCGGGTATCGGGATCCAACTATCTCATAGAAGGTATGCAATCTCATTGCAAATTTCAACACTTGAAATTCCCGATAATATTTTGCCCCTAGCGTCCTATGACCTTGACGGAGGCCAAACAACCTATAGTCCGCTAGTCAAGTTCAACCCGTCATTTCCTGATTGAATTAAACCCACCCGCACGACCCTTGACGGAGGCCAAACAACGCCGTACGAATACCCTAATCTAATCGCATCATATGCTAGCAGATAAGCACTAGTTAGCTACCGTACACTACGCCTTGACGGAGGCCAAACAACCGCAGCACGAATACTAACTAGTACGTATCTGAAATGACGGAGGGCTACGACAGGTTTTTCTGAAAACCTATTGCGTAATGAACTTGATATCGTTGTAGAATCAAATGATTTTAAAATGGAGTGCTTTTGAGGCTTTTCTAGTTTTGCTAAAGGAGTCACTCCCGGTGAAGGGATCGTCGGTCCTTTCCTCGTCGAATGAGGTGCGGGATATATCATATATATCACTGTGCAAAGCAAAAACTCTTAAAAGCAATCAAAAGACAAACCGAGTGTGTAGCATCTGCCAGTTATTGCTAAAGGAGTCACTCCCGGTGAAGGGATCTCGGTCCTTTCCTCATCGAATAAGGTGCAGGATATATCACATATACCGCTGTGCAAAGCAAGAACTGTAGCTACCTGTTTTATTTTGAAATTCGATTCTACAACATCTTAGGTTTCTTTTCTTTCATTAATCTCATTAATGAAGTCCCATCATTTAAATACCTAAACATCACAGATAAATACGACGTACACTTATGTCATCCGCATTCGCCTCGATGTCCCCTCGTGCACCGTTAGGTTAGGTAACTAACGGCAGAGCGGGGCAGGGCTAGCACGGGTGTAAAACATAAGTAACGCCTATATAATATATCATATATACTATATACTGTATCTATCACAGAACATCACATGATCACATCACAGATATCGCAGCAGAAGAAACATATGAAATATTGGATATACTAGGACGTCCGTGTTTTCAATACGAGCCAGTATAAAACACGGATTCCACGGTCGCGATGAATAGCCAAACCCACACCCCTAGACCCCTACGAGAGCGGCAAGCAACCCTACCAATTCTAGAGTTAGGAGACCCGGACTCGACTCCTCGAGTTGGTCTCCCACTGGACTCCAGAACCCGGTTACTTGTGCTCCCCTCCTTGGGTCTATCCTAGTGCGGAAAAATAAATAATATACAAAAGGGGACATCTTCCGCAACCTGGAAGTGCCCCAATAAAAGAATATTACATACAAGTTTTTACATGAATGAAAATGAAAAACACTCATCTCACATAAAAACCCCCGGCTATTCAAACACGACGATCCAATATAATATATCCAGCAACACATAACATCACATGTCATCAACGTAAGTAAATATGCGCATCCCAATTGTCGTTGACATATAGCAACGAAACCGGCGATATCACATATTACACTTACGGTCACAGAAAAGAAAGTGTAAAACTACAACAGTTGGAATCCGCAACCTCCATAGACATCGCATGCCTAATCAAATGAATTCCTTAAACATCGCATGCCTAACAATTATAAACCCCGCATTTTAGTCTCATTATCGAAAACTCTTTTCAATATCTAGTCGGGCAATTCAACAGGATTCCCGACAATTTGATCGAATGCTCGTCGCAAACTTCAGTAGGCGGTTGCACCCCCGATACCGTCGACGAAGTGCACCAAGGCGGAACACCGCTGCCGCGAGCACCCGAACGGATGCTTTCGGCGACGGGGTTCTCCTACAGTCACTTGGTCGGGGCTATGGGGTGAGGCTGTCTATTAAGTTTACCCGGCGAGTATCCGCGTACGCTACGTGATTGCGACGGACTTTTGATCACATCAAAATTCCGTGGCAACCGATCAAGTGAGACTAAAGTGCTATGTTTATAACATTCATACAGTCATCTCATAACTTCTTGTGAATTCCAATTATTGTATCCCATTCCGGATAAATAGAAAATGTTAAACTTTCCGATCGAACATTCGAACACCCAAGTTTTCCCGAAACAGCTCAACACATGAAATAAGTTCAAAGACATTCACTTCATGCCTCAGTACCAACGGTCCAGCCGTAGAAGGGTCAAGCCAACGCCTCACATGTGGCACGCCGTACTGCCCCAAACCCGAAGGTTCAAAGGGAAGTTCAAGACGGTCACATAATCGAGTTAAGGTTTGTTGTCTTCTAGAGGGACCATCGCGTTACTTGCACTACTTAGAACGTCTTCAAACCTCGGAAAAATCCAACACTTGGAAATTTTCCGGCAGGGAAAAATTGGGTATTTATATCCGGTCGAACTTTTTTAACATATTTTAAAATTATCCGGAAAAACACATAGACAAAGTTTGACAATCCGATCGAATGTACGAACTCCCAATACAACCCAAAATACTCAACTCTTGATTTCAGATTAAAAATTCCCAGGAAAACCAGCACTGCCAAATAGGAATTACTGTGCAAAATTTAATGGGAGAAGAGACAAAAGGGCCGCGGAACCGCCGCATAAGCACGCTAATGCCGCGGTTCCGCCGCACTTTTATGGAATTAGGTCATCGAACTTCACAGTAATTCTTATAAATTCCTGGTGGTTTTTCTGCATATTTTTAATTCTGAAAAAACTCCGAATTTCAAAAATGTCCAGAGAGCATTTTGGATGTAGGTTTTCGGTTCGATCGGACTTCAAATTCCGTCTACGCATCGCCTAAGGCTCTAGCTAGGCTCTGATACCACTGTAGGGTTCCTAGGCACTCTCAATAGGTCTCACAAGGCATCAACCATGCCAATTTCAAAAAATACGGTGCCGAGAAACCCTAGACTACGGATCGTTAACTAGATGTCTAGGCGAAAGAGGAACTAGTTAACAACTTAACTAAATGATAACGGAAATACAACCTTTGTAGATCCGGTCCTCCACCTCCATAGCTCCGCAATGAAGTCTCCTCGCTGTCCAAATGGAATCCCGGGCTCTAGCGTCGGCTTCATCGGAGAAATAGGCGGGCAAGGTCGTCGGCTTCGTGCCGAAGATGATCTACGTCGAGGCATCACAAAATAAAGCTCCCACTTCACCAAGTCATGAAACTTGTGAAGAAAACACACTCTACTACTTGGCAAGAGGTAGAGGATGAAGAAATAGGAAGTGGGTTCACTTTAGAATTGGATTTCTCACTCTTTTTCACAAGTTGCCATTGATGGAGGCAAGCTTGCTTCAATGTTGAAGATGAAGAAGAAGAAGAAAGAATATCATAAGTATTTATTTAAAATGAATAATAAAATGAATACTTATCATATCCTAACCTTGGTTAGGTGTAGAGAATAGACTAAGGTTAAATGGAGTGGTTAGGGTTAAGCATGAGACAAAATGGTCACTTTGGTCAAATGTTCAAGAAGCTTCAACTAGAAAACAAATTAAGCCACCATTTTCCCTTTATGCTTATCATTTTCAAAATGAATAACTAAATAAGATAAATCAAAAAGAAAACAAAACCCTAACCATTCATATAACCATGGTTTAGTCTTTACACAAACCTAAGTAAGCATGCATCATCAAACATGATACAAACTTGTGTACAAAAGTATATCACATATACAATGTGCACAAACCAAGTGAGAAAATCCATTTAAAGTGAACCAATACTAGTTAGTGCAAAGTAATATATCAAATATAGAATTATGCATTAAATCATTAAATCAACACTTGATTCAATGATCCGGTCATGTCGCACACAACCGACTAGTATTCAATGTATCGGCTTATCGAATCAATACTTGATTCGATAACTAGGTTATATCGCATACAACCAATCGATACATTCATCGCGAGAATAGAATACGGTATCACATACACGCATTATTCTCGGTCCCGCACATATCTCATATGCGCTCCTATTTCGTTTCGCTTGAGCCAGGAAACCTCTGTGTAGGACTCTAAAGACTCGTCAATACACCGGCAGCAGATGATGATCATATCAAACACCCACAAGCCGCAAGCGGTCTGCTAAACGTAACGGCCACCCGGGTATTGAGCGATCAGAAGATCGACGAGCAAGCCCGCTCACACTCCAGTGAATCCAACCAGTAACACTACCGTACAGTCCGGTCTGATCGTCTGATATGTCGCATATCTCGCCTAGGGGTGGTAAACGTCAGACCCCAATAGCTCGATAAGTCGTGTCGATATGAGGTCTATAACAGTTCGAGAAACTACTGGTAACACTTACCAGTAAATCTCAGCAACCCTGGCCAGGGATTTCCGGTTATAGCCAATCGAACACAGCGCAACATCAACTCCCTATACCGGGAGAGACGAATCCCCTCCTATCGCTCATTGCCTCCATGTGATTCGGGACTGTACCCAAAAACCACCGTTTTGCACGCCCTCTTGGACGTGGTAAGATGGAAATCAAAGCACAGTGGGAACCACACAAGACTCTATGACGATCTCGGGTCAACAGACTACTCTGTACCAGTGTCACCAGAGAACTGCCATCTGACGTAAGGTATAATACCATCTGGGAGTTCTCGGCGAGTCCGTCCAGTGTACCCAGTCTCTACTGATCACCCGTATATCATCTCTGATGTCAAACACCAATGGATATGGGATCATCCATCGCCCATCTGTATGGGTCGAGAAGGTATACGCTAGTCTACTCTGGTATATCGATGCCCCGTCTCGATACACCCACGACTAGGGACTTTGAAGGATGTACTTATGGACTACCATGTCCCCACTAGTATGATCCGCATCATAGTTCAGGTAGTCAAGTACACATCCTAAGGGCTTTACCAACATGTAACAGAGAGACAATCAGTGTACATGTTAAGGTAAAGAGCAACCAGATAGCATACTATCATGTCGAGCAAGAAAGTCCTCCCTATATATGTCCAAGCATCCACTACAATATACATCCTATGTATAGTAATGGCCTCTAGGGCATACATATAACTAACAGAGCCCGCTCAGGCTGATAAGCCAGAGGAGCCCGTGGTTCCTGTGGAATTGAGCTCAGACAATAAAGATTACCCGGTTGTCATAGCCGGAACTACAGAACAAGCATTACTCCAATGGCTTCAAAGGCAATTTCAGGACAGGGATAAGAAGATGGCCGAGGTCTATTCCAAAGTCGACGAGCTGGCAAACATCGTAGCAGATCTCGCGACCCAAGTCGCCCGATTGCAATTACAGCAGAATCAAATTTTGGCTCATGAGCCAGGGATTGATACCCGGGAGCAGCCAACTAATATCCCTTTCAACCTAAAGGCGGAGCGCCTTCGCGAAAAACGGCCGCAATCAGCCTCCAGTCCCTCCGATACATACGCCGGGGGGGAATCACCTTTGCAAGAGAAGCTGGAAAAGGTCTATTCCTTCAAAAGGGAAAAAGTCCACAAGATATTCAGGGAAACCCTAAGAAACGGTCTACAACTGCCAGAATCAAAGAGACCGCAAGAAGAGAATATGACCGACGACCCAAAATATTGCCCCTATCACAGGGTGATAGGTCATGCCATTGAGGACTGCTTCGTCTTCAAAGATTGGGTCGAAAGGCAATACAAGATGGGAGAGATAGAACTGTCTAAAGGCGTGTTAGCAAACAGTCAAGCTACGATCGCCAATTTCATGCAAATGGAGACCGAAACCTTTCGGGAACCTAATCCTCCCAGACATGTGCCTCGAGGACCAGCATCAGTAAAGGCACCTACTCCAATGGAGGGAAAGAAGAAGGTATACTCTTTCAGGAGGGATGAAGTCCGCAAAATATTCATGGACGCCCTGAACAGCGGTCTGCAATTGCCTGTTCCAAAGAGGCCATAGGAAATGAACATAACCGGCAATCCCATATACTGCCCATATCATAGAGTGGTGGGTCATACCATCGAAGACTGCTATATTTTCAAAGATTGGGCAGAGGACCAATATAAGCTTGGAAAAACCTCACAATCCTTGGATGTATCGGCAAGCCACAGAGCTAGGTCATCAACACAGCTCCACCAAGATCAAAGTTCAAGGAGCTGGGATAAGCAAAAAGGACCACCACGTCGTTAAACTGGGAATGACTGACCACCACGTCATTAAACTGGGAACAATCGACCTCTAAGTCGTTAAACTGGGAATGTAAAAATATACATACATATATATATATATATGTAAATAACCAAAAAAATGTGTAAATAAAAGAAAAATAGAGAAAAGCCGAAATGATGGGGCAACTCGCAATAAAAATCAGCGAGTAAAATAAAAATGAAAATAAAGCCGAAATGGTGGGGCAACCGTGAATAAAAGCCAAAATGATAGGGCAATCGCGATCTTCGCGATAAGAAAAGCTGAAAGGATAGAGCAATCGCGGTAAAACAAAAAAAAAAGCACAAAAAAAATCCAATTTTTCAAAATTCCCTCGGCGCTACGGTTAGTCCCCAAATTGATTACCGTATACAATCCACGGGCTCAAATAATTCTCATCATACCTATGCCCCTGGATAGACCTCTAAGTCTTTAAACTGGAAACAGATGACCTCTAAGTCTTTAAACTGGAAACAGATGACCTCCAAGTCGTTAAACTGGAAACAGATGACCACCACGTCGTTAAACTGGAGACAGACGACCTCTGCGTCGTTAAACTGGAGACAGACGACATCTACGTCGTTAAACTGGAGACAGACGACCTCGACGTCGTTAAACTGGAAACAGACGACCTCCACGTGGTTAAACTGGAAACAGACGACCTCTAAGTCTTTAAACTGGAAACAGATGACCTCCACGTCGTTAAACTGGAAACAGATGACCTCCACGTCGTTAAACTGGAGACAGACGACCTCGACGTCGTTAAACTGGAGACAGACGACCTCTACGTCGTTAAACTGGAAACAGATGACCTCTAAGTCGTTAAACTGGAAACAGATGACCTCCACGTCGTTAAGCTGGAAACAGATGACCTCCACGTCGTTAAGCTGGAAACAGATGACCTCCACGTCGTTAAGCTGGAAACAGATGACCTCTACATCGTTAAACTGGAAACAGATGACCTCCACGTCGTTAAACTGGAGACCGATGACCTCTAAGTCGTTAAACTAGAGACGGATGACCTCTAAGTCTTTAAACTGGAAACAGACGACCTCTAAGTCTTTAAACTGGAAACATCAGACCTCTAAGTCTTTAAACTGGAAACAGCAGACCTCTAAGTCTTTAAACTGGAAATAGATGACCTCTAAGTCTTTAAACTAGAAACAGATGACCTCTACGTTGTTAAACTGGAAACAGATGACCTCCACGTCGTTAAACTGGAGACAGACGACCTCTACGTCGTTAAACTGGAGACAGACGACCTCTACGTCGTTAAACTGGAAACAGATGATCTCTAAGTCGTTAAACTGGAAACAGATGATCTCTAAGTCGTTAAACTGGAAACAGATGACCTCCACGTCGTTAAACTGGAAACAGATGACCTCCACGTCGTTAAACTAGAGACAGATGACCTCCACGTCGTTAAACTGGAGACAGATGACCTTTAAGTTGTTAAACTGGAGAGAGATGACCTCCAAGTCTTTAAACTGGAAACAGACGACCTCTAAGTCTTTAAACTGGAAACAGCAGACCTCTAAGTCTTTAAACTGGAAACAGCAGACCTCTAAGTCGTTAAACTGAAAACAGATGACCTCTAAGTCTTTAAACTGGAAACAGATGTGTTCCCCCAATCTGAGCAAGGCTCATTTGAATTTTGAAAATTCAAATTTTCTGAAGCAATGCTTCGAATTCCGTGCATTGCACAATGCGCAAGCGGTCCACAGTGCGACACATGTCTGCGCAGTTGCGCAAGCGCACCGCTGCGCGACACGTGTCTGCGCAGTTGCGCAAGCACTGTTGCGCAAGTGCACCGCTGCGCGACACGTGTCTGCGCAGTTGCGCAAGCATTGTTGCGTAAGCCTCCCACTGCGCGACACGTGTCATTCATTGGGGAGTTGCGCAGAAACAGAATGAAAATTTAATGAAATCTTTTCTGTTCTTTCCAAAACCAGAAGATTTTCTTCTGCCTTTGGATCAAAGATCCAGCGGTGGGAAAATTCCCAAAATCACTCAGAAAAGATCTTGTTAACAAATTCAACAAATTTGTGAGCACTATAAATAGGACCCCAGACCTCATTCGATGGGCATCAACTGGAATAAGCGACTTCTAGCAAAAAAAAGAAGAAAAGAGAACTCTTGGAGATTATTCAAGAACAAGAAAAAGAAGAAAGGTAAAAACCTTTTTTTTTTAAGAGAAAAATCTCTGAAGAACGAAGGATTTAAAAAAAAAGGGAAATAAATGAAAATAAATAAATAGTGCCTTGCACTTGTTAAGAACCCTTGGTTCTGTGAAATCAGGGAAAACAGGAAGAAAAACTTGTTTTCCTTTGATCCAAATTTAGATCAAAAGTGCTATGCACTTTTGTTCTTAAATCTGAAAAATTCTTGATGTTCTGCACAAATGCAACCCATTATTTAAAAGGGCCTGGCCCAAATCAAATTGCAAAATAATAAAGGGGCAGAGCCCTGTTTGGATTGATTTTCTAGTCGGGCAAAGCCCAAAATAAATAAAAAATTTGGACTTAACGTGTCTGCGCAGTTGCGCAAGCACTGTTGCGCAAGTGCACAACTGCGTGACACGTGTCTGCGCAGTTGCGCAAGCACTGTTGCGCAAGCCTTCCACTGCGCGACACGTGTCACCTCCACGAGCGCTTGCGCTATTTAATTGGGCAAAGCACCTGACAAGCCGTGTGGGGCACTGTCAGAGTATTAAATGCAATGCATTATTAAGGGGCAGAGCCCAATCAAAGGTCAAATGGACCAAATAGAAGTACTGCACATTATTTTAAAAAGGCAGAGCCTAATCAAAAAGTCTAAACAGACCAAAAATAATGCTATGCATTGTTTAAAGGGCAGAGCCCAATTGAGAGGTCCAATAGACCAAAAACAATGCTCTGCAAAAGGGCAGAGCCCAGTCAATGGCCTGAAGTAATGCTATGCATTATTCTAAAAAGGGGGAAAGCCCAAACAAAGGCCTAATAGGCCAAATGCAAACAAAATGTGAACATTTTCAACTGGACTTAGCCCAATTTTGGCCGTAAGTCCTTAAATTAAATTGACTGAGCACAGCTGCTCTCCTAAATCAATCTACGACTGGTTCGAGGGTACATCTCCGAACTCCTTTGACATCTATCGTTGTAATTCCTCAACGACGTCAAAGAGGTGACGGGTCCCAACGACCACACACCCATATGGACTGCGGGGTCCTTAAACTCGTGGACCGAAACGTCCTTAAACTAATATTGGACCGAAACGTCCTTAAACTAATATTGGACCGAGACGTCCCTAAACTAATATTGGACCGAGACGTCCTTAAACTAATGATGGACCACTACGTCCTTAAACTGGCGACGGACCGAAACGTCCCTAAACTAATAATGAACCACTATGTCCCTAAACTGGAACAATAGAGCCCAAACGCTCTTTTGTCGGATCTAAACGATCCCGTTAAGTTGATCTTAGTCTCAAACTGGACTAACGTGTCCTTAACGAACGTTTAAGTCGATCTTAGCCGCAACGCGACTAAGGCATCCTTAAACTAAAAACACCAAACCCAAATCTAAGTAAATACGGATTTGGACTAATCCACGCCCTACGGGCGACGGCATTACTCAGTCTCCGTATACAATCCACGGGCAACCACAAACAAAACAAACACACACGACACGAAGTGAAATTCTGGAGAAGGAGAAAGTTGTTACCGCGATGCGGTAGCGTAATTAACTGCAGGGGCTTGCGCCTGCAGGGAAGAGCGTCCCCACAATCAAAAACCCCTCAAGCGAGGGGGAATCTGATGAAGTCTGCTACATCGGCCGCATCCGTCTAAACCTCCGATACACGGTGCCATAAATCAACTTGGCATCTTCGGAGAGGTGGACGGATAGCACCTATTAGCATCTGCCCCGAACCTCAGGCACAGACGTCCTAACGTCTCGGCCGCCGTTCGGAGGGGAACAAGATGACCTCCACGTCGTTAAACTGGAAACAGATGACCTCCACGTCGTTAAACTGGAAACAGATGACCTCTAAGTCGTTAAACTGGAAACAGATGACCTCTAAGTCTTTAAACTGGAAATAGATAGACCTCCACGTCTTTAAAACTGGAAGCAGACGACCCCTAAGTCTTTAAACTGGAAACAGACGACCCCTAAGTCTTTAAACTGGAAACAGTCGACCTCTAAGTCATTAAACTGGGAACGAGGGAAATCCATTCATGTGTTCTCACGATACATGAGGAGAACAAACCTTTGTAGGATCCTTATGAGTCACAAAGGAAAAACACACTTAGGAGTCCTCACGACTCCTAAGGAGAAAATACACCTGCGGGATCCTTATGACTCGCAGGGAGAAAATGCCTTTATGGGACCCTCACGGCCCATGAAATTGGAAGGCCTTAGGTGATAGGGATCTAAACCTATCTCCTAAGCCATCGCTTCCCAACCCCCAAGTGGCGAATGATGAGTCGCTCCTGGTACCATATTCCGGTGCAGCGATGCAGACGCCAACCAAATTCCAAATCCCATACCCCAATGGCGAATGATGAGTCGCTCCTTGTGCCATATTCCAGTGCAGCGATGCAGACGCCAACAAGGCCGTGAAATTTTTCCGGCCCTACGGTCTGGATCATACATCCTGCAAGACCGTATACAATCCACGGGCGTAAGACAATCCCGATCCCTCCAACCAAAAAAAAAACGGTATGTCCACAAGCAAAATGGGCACGGATGAAAACCCGAAAGTGCTCCGTGAGTAAAAACAGCAGGACTGCCGGCGAGTTTGTGAAAACCCGAAAGGGCGCAAACTCGTAAAAGAAGAAAAAGAAATGAAATGCACTCGCAAAGTCCTCTCGACTTTGTGAGGAGAAAATTCCCGCGTGAGATCCTTACGACTCACAAAGGAGCAACACACTTAGGAGTCCCCACGACTCCTAAGGAGAAAATACACCTACGGGATCCTTACGACCCGTAGGGAGAAAATGCTTTGTGAGACCCTTATGGCTCACAAAATGGAAAAGCCTTAGGTGACAGGGATCTAAACCTGTCTCCTAAGCCACCAATTCCCAAATCCTCTCGGGGCACATGATGAGTTGCTCCTGGCATTATTCCAGTGCAGCAATGCAGATGCCAAAACAAAACCAATTCCCAAATCCTCCCGGGGCAAATGATGAGTTGCTCCTGGCATTATTCCAGTGCAGCAATGCAGATGCCAAAACAAAACCAAATCCAAATCCTCTCGGGGCACATGATGAGTTGCTCCTGGCATTATTCCAGGGCAGCAATGCAGATGCCAAAAACCAATTCCCAAATCCTCCCAGGGCAAATGATGAGTTGCTCCTGGCATTATTCCAGTGCAGCAATGCAGATGCCAAACAAACCAAATCCCAAATCCTCCCGGGGAAAATGATAAGATGCTCCTGGCGTTATTCCAGTGCAGCAATGCAGATGCCAAACAAAAAACCAAATCCAAATCCTCCCGGGGCAAATGATGAGTTGCTCCTGGCATTATTCCAGTGCAGCAATGAAGATGCCAAACAAAAAAAAACAATTCCCAAATCCTCTCAAGACAGATGATGATTCGCTCCTGGTACTATATTCCAGTGTAGCGATGCTGATGTCAACCCAAATCAAATCAAACCAACAACCTCCATGGCGGAATCATGCTCCGTCCCAGAATTTACCCCGTGTCGAAATCATGTTTCGCCTCGGGATATCTACCTTCCCTGCCAGAATTATGCTCCGCCTCGGAATCAAATCAACCCGACACTCCGCGCCGGGGAAAAGTCGATCAGCGACACTCCGTGCCGGGAAAAAGTCAACCCGACACTCTGCGCCGGGGAAAAGTCGATCAGCGACACTCCGTGCCGGGGAAAATTCAACCACCGACACTCCGCGTCGGGGAAAAGTCGAGCAGTGACACTCCGTGCCGGGGAAAAGTCAACCCGCAACACTCCGCTCTGGGGAAAAGTCGATCAGCGACACTCCGTGCCGGGAAAAAGTCAACACGACACTCCGTGCCGGGAAAAAGTCGATCAGCGACACTCCGTGCCGGGGAAAAGTCAACCACCGACACTCCGCGCCGGGGAAAATTCGATCAGCGACACTCCGTGCCGGGGAAAAGTCAACCCGCGACACTCCGCGCCGAGGAAAATTCGATCAGCGACACTCCGTGCCGGGGAAAAGTCGATCAGCGACACTCCGTGCCGGGGAAAAGTCCACCAGCGACACTCCGCGCCGGGGAAAAGTCGATCAGCGACACTCCGTGCCGGGGAAAAGTCAATCAGCGACACTCCGCGCCGGGGAAAAGTGCACCAGCGACACTCCGTGCCGGGGAAAAGTCAACTCCGTGCCGGGGAAAAGTCGATCAGCGACACTCCGTGCCGGGGAAAAGTCAACCCGACACTCCGCGCCGGGGACAAGTCGATCAGCGACACTCCGTGCCGGGGAAAAGTCAACCCGCGACACTCCGCGCCGGGGAAAAGTCGATCAGCGACACTCCGTGCCGGGGAAAAGTCAACCCGCGACACTCCGCGCCGGGGAAAAGTCGATCAGCGACACTCTGTGCCAGGGAAAAGTCAACCCGACACTCCGCGCCGGGGAAAAGTCGATCAGCAACACTCCGTGCCGGGAACATGTCAACAAGCGACACTCTGCATCGGGAAAACGTCCAGCACAGACACTCCGCATCAGGGAAACGTCCAACAACGACACTCCGTGCCGGGGAAACGTCAAGCAGACACTCCGTGCCAGGGACACGTCAACCAGCGACACTCTGTATTGGGGAAACATCCAACACAAACACTCCGCATCAGGGAAACGTCCGACAGCGACACTCCGTGCCGGGGAAACGTCAAGCAGACACTCTGTGCCGGGGACACGTCAACCAGCGGCACTCCATCTCGGGGACACGTCAACCAGCGGCACTCCATCTCGGGGAAACGTCGACCAGCGACACTCCGTGCCGGGGACACGTCTACCAAATCGCTCCGGATCAGAGCGTCGACCATCCACGTCGTAAAAAGGGCAGTGCAGGCTTCCCACAAATCGGGAACCAAATCGTTCCAGATCAGAGCGTCGACCGTCCATGTCGCAAAAAGGGCAGTCCAAGCTTCCTACAAAGTGGGAACCAGATCACTCCAGGCCAGGAAAACGTCTACCACGGACACTCCGTCTCGGAGACGCGTCAAGCGTCGACCGTCCATGTCGTAAAAAGGGCAGTGCATCCCAAAATGTGGGAACCAAAGCAAGTCGCCTCCACGCAAAAGAAGATCCATCAATTTCATGCACACGACCCACATATGCTGTGTGCATTTATTGATAGGGGGCAATTTGTTAGGGTAAAAATTTACACCCTGGTTGACCGAGTCAAAGTCAAGGTCAACCCCCAAGCTAGGTGGGCCCAAGCCCAGGTCAAGCGGGCCCATGCCCAAGTCGAGCCCGCGGCCAGCCTCCCCATGCCAACAACGAAATCATGTCATAAATAATTTTTATGTAATTTTTTATGCATGAATGTAAACAAAATGGGCATAAAGCCAAATTCTTGTAAGCCCATGGCTTATGTGCAAAAATGAAATGGCACATGAGCCATGGGATGGGCAAAACGCCATTTTTGTAAAGCCCAAGGGGCTATATGTAAATATGTAAGCCTATATAAGGCAAAATGATGATGAATAAAAAAGAACACTTTTCATTCTCTCCAAAAAAAATTAGATCTGAGATCTTTTCTCCTTCCTCAAGGTTCCAAAACCTTCTTCTTTCTCTTGAATTAAATCAAGAGTTTTACTCTTCCTTTTCAAAAACAAAAATAATTTTTCACCACCAAACCCACAAAGGGAAACTTGGATCTGTCTTTTGATCCCAAAAAGGAGAGATTTTGAGATCTCACACCTCTTGATCTTCAAGATCCAGCTAACAGAGGAGGAAGAAGAAGAACCCCTTTCATTAACCCCAAAAACACACTTAGGAGTCCAACTCCACTCCGATTTCTCTTCCGAGAATCTTTTTAGGCTAAAAGCCTCTTTTCCTCGCCGACGCTCAAGCGCAGAGCGCCCACGTGCCGACACGTGGCGCGCTTGCGCTCAAGCGCAAAGCGCCCATGTGTCGACACGTGGCGCACTTGCACAACAGTGCCCTGCGCTCGAGCGCAAAGCGCCCACATGCTGACACGTGGCGCGCTTGCGCTCAAGCGCCCAGCGCCCTGGCGCAAGTCGCCCCCGTGCCGACACGTGGCGCGCTGGCGCCTGAGCGCACAGCACCTGGGTGCACAGCGCCCAAGGCGCTGGCCCCACGCATCCCTTGGATGCTTTTTCCCCCTCTTTCTTTTATATATATACATATATACATATATATATACACATATGCATACATATGTGCACATACATACACCACGACACTGTCCCTGTTAGAAAAAAATTTCTAACGGGGCGCTGCCCCGCACCCCGCAAGGGGGCTGCTAGCCCCCTTGACCCCCAGCCCGCTATCCGGGTAGCGGGACCCCCGTAAAAACTCTGCGTGGCTCCTGATATATCCAAACCCCCTTTCAAAACACAATACACGTACACTGCACATTGAGTTCGCATGACCAGTTTAACCCGTTAATCAGAGGTTCCCTCGCCCCAAAGGCGAGGGGTAATTAACGGCAGCTTAGTCCGCGGCTGCCGGAGATTCGGATCCCCACAATCATTAAACCCCGGCCTACCCTAAGCAGGGGGAATCTGTAGTACGCCTGACAAGCGCGCGCGTATTCCCATCTCAATGGGGTGACGAAAAACACCCTACAGACCAATATAAGTTTGGAAAAACCTCACAATCCTCGGATGTACCGACGAGCCACAGAGCTATGTCATCAACACAGCTCCGCCAAGATCAAAGTTCAAAGAGCTGGGATAAGCAAAGAGGACCACCACGTCGTTAAACTGGGAATAATCGACCTCTAAGTTGTTAAACTGGGAATGTAAAATATATATATATATATATATGTAAATAAACAAAAAATGTGTAAATAAAAAAATGTGTAAATAAAAGAAAAATAAAGAAAAGTCGAAATGATAGGGCAACTCGCAATAAAAATCAGCGAGTAAAATAAAGATGAAAATAAAGCCGAAATGATGGGGCAACCACGAGTAAATAGCCGAAATGATAGGGCATTCGCGACCTTCGCGATAAGAAAAGTTGAAATGATAGAGCAATCGCGGTAAAACAAAAAAAAACAAAACAAAACAACGGCGAATGATGTCACGGCCCGCTTCCCAGTGTACGGCGAAGGGGACGCGACGATGTCCGCTACGTATATACTCAGAAGTACATACGCTAAGCGTATCTAAGCAATATAAAATAAATACACAAGAGACAAGAGATAATAAAAAACAGCAACTTTTATTTATTAATATTCTTTTTTACAATGCATGAAAAGGAAATATAACTGAAATAAAAGATGCCTAAACAGTGGCATAACAGAAAATGAAAAATACAGAAAGGAAAAGTGTACAATGAAACTAAAGTGCAGGGTCTTCAGCAAACTGCTCCAAGTCTTCTTGCGATGGCTCGATCTCTGTCGGGTCCAAACCACCTGACGACATTCAAAGAAGAAAGAAATAGAATGTCGTCAGCGAACAGGTCGCTCGGTAAGTCCCAAAGATAGGGGAGAAATAGACAAAGACTAGGAGAGAGAGAGTGTGGCTTTTAATGTTGTATTGTATTGTTGTAATGTTGTATTAACGCTGTTGTTTGTAGCTTGATACAGAAGAATGCCAGTGTATACGAGAGGGGTGTCTATATGCTAGAGACCAGGGCAAACGGAATATAGAGTACAAGGCTCCGTTAGAAGACCCGGAACAACGGCAATTGGATTCATGTTAGGTGTCTTAAGTCTGACCGCCTCGTGCCACTTTTAACACCTTCCGTACCAATCTACCCCTTAAACCCCGCAATGTCTTGTTTGTATTGTTGTCTTGTAAAATTGTATTGATTGTAAGATTGACTGACTGACTGACTGACCGAAACCATGATATCAGGAAACGGTTGTAACCGTAGAGTCATATAAATGGAATACTGAGAATCATGTAAAAGGAATATATATCCATGGTTTGGTTCAGTCAAGTTGTATAAATTGATAATTGTATTCATGGATTCATGTGTTCACATTGAATTGGAATCTTGTAGATTGTAGATTGACTTGAATCATATTCAAGTCAGATTAATCAGACTCAAACCCGAGTCAGACAATCAGAAATGTGAATCGAAGTCTTATAATTGCTAGGGTCCTTAGGGTAATTTATAAAACTTGAGGGTGTTTTATGTAAAAATACTTTTATATACTTTTCAAAATACACCTCAAGTATTTATTACTCGTCTTTAGAGTTGTAATGAGTGTGGATTTTATGTTGTGGCATTTCTAGTGAAAATATCATAGTTTTATAAATAAGGGTATTTATCTATAATATTGATTATTTGAAGTTCATGGTATTTTAGTGTAAAATTTATTCTTGTGATTTTTAGGAAAAGGTGGAATATTTATATCATAATAAAATAGGTATTTTAATGATAAATATACATATGTTTATACAAAAATAATTTTAATAAATATTTTATATTCCAAAAATCTCATTTTCTTAAGATGTTGTATTTTAAACCTTTCGAGACCGAATGCTCCTTACAGAGGTCTGAATCTTGCACTACTACCCCGAGAGTGCGCGATAAACCGCACGATCCCGAACGGGTTCCCCAAAAATGGGTTGTAGCGGCGCTTTGCAAAGATTGTAAAATACTAATCTTTTAGAAAACGTTTTTATAAAGTAAAAGGTATTTATTTGCAAAGTGTAATTTTCCGTATTTTAGATTCTAGAGTTTCCTAAGCCAACTAGCCTATTTCTAAATGGTCTAAACGGCAAGTCGTTAGAAGCCTCAAATCGCTTCTTCACCGCCAATTGTGGTCATGTAAGTACAAATGAGGAAGGAGGGATCCGCTCACGAATCGTGAGACGGGCCTTTTAAAGTTACTTTTGCTTACTTGCCTAGCCTAGACACCACAAAGTCAGGTTTAGATAAACGATCAATGTCCACAACTTATCGTGTTTTCCTAATAAGAGGTATTTATTTAAAAGTGTATCAAATCTAAAACTTTTAAGAATTGATTTTATTAAGAATATGGTATTTAAATGAAAGTATTGTTTTATCGTATTCTAAGTTTTGATGATATCGTTTTGGTGTTGTATTTGCGTGTGTGTGGAGGTAGGTCATTACCTCGTGCTCTACTTTAAATGTATAGCAAAGTTAAGGGGTTAAATATGAAATCGAAACATGATGGTATTAAAGCGAAAAATACGATAAATTGGAAATGTTATCATTTCATGTGATGAAACTTATTCAAATTGATTTTTAAAAGTTTAATAGTCAAGATAAAGTTGTTTAGGCATGAATGTATTGGTTAGAAATGAAATTTTATAGAAAACCGAATCGGAAATCGGATTTGTTCCGATTCCGTCGGGTTTCGTAATTTCGTATTTTAGAGAAATAGAAAGGGGGAAAGAGTGGGACTTACGGGTTTCGATCTATACTAAGGAGTGAGGGGGAACTAAAGGAGTTGCCGAGGCGTTTCTTCGTCGCCGGTTGTTTCTAAAAACGTCGCCGGAATTCCCGCCGGAATTTCGTCGGAGCTTTGCCGCGAACTTGTTTTCAAAGTACACACTTCTTGGAAAATTTTGAGAGAGTGAGCTTAGGGTTTTGGGATGAGAGGGTAGAGGGTAGGGGATGTATTTATAGGGTAGGGTAAGTGAAAGGTTTTTAATTAAAAAAAATTGTAAAAATGGGTGAAAATCATTAAAAATTGTAGTAAATGGGGGATATTTAAGTATCGGGAACCGATCCAATAAATTAGAGTATGCAGGGGGGTTTGGAATACAAAAAGACAGATTTTTGGTGTTGACGACTCGGCCGTCCGGCCGAGTTCGGCCGGCGGCGCCGTGCCGAGTCGGCCGGCGGCGCCGTGCCGAGTCGGCCGGTCCGCCGTGCCGAGTCGGCCGGCGGCGCCGTGCCGAGTCGGCCGAGTCGGGCCAAGTCGGAGGTCAGGAAGGTGGGGGGTCGTCTGGTGTAGCCCCTGGTATATTTAGTTTTTCAGGTGAAGTTCAAAGTTTGGGAGTTATGGTGTTTGGATTGTTGGGCTTCCAAAGTATTTAAAACAAAAACAATATAAAAATAATGTGGGGCAGGGGATTTGAACTCTGGTGGCTTGGTTCAGCAGTGCAAGGTGTTACCAATGAGCTACAAGCTCCTTCTTGTAATTATGGTGTGAAATAATTATTTAAAGTGGTAACAACAATATTAAATACCCCAAGTATACTTTAATTTTAAAACAATTTTATGTACACTAAAAAATAGAGTTATTTAAAAACAAAATAATTACTTATATATTGTGCTCAGGTTAAAATACTCCTTTATGGATTTTGGAAAAAAAATTGTATAGAAAAGTGTACAGGAAAATTAGGGTTGTTACAAATCATGAGTCGCTCCTGATACTATATTCCAGTGCAGCGATGCAGACGTCAACAAAAATCCAATTTCCAAAATTCTTCCGGCGCTACGGTTGGTTCCCAAATCGACTACTGTATACAATCCACGGGCTCAAATAATTCTCATCATGCCACACCGTAACCACCAGTTATGCGGCTGGTCTCTGCCCTTGGAATTATGGTCCATTGGAAAGACCCACTCATGTGTTCTCACGATACATGAGGAGAACAAACCTTCGTGGGATCCTTACGACTAGCGAAGAAAAAAACACACTTGGAAGTCCCCACGACTCCTAAGGAGAAAATGCACCTACGGGATTCTTACGACTCGTAGGGAGAAAATGCTTTTATGGAACCCTTACGACCCATAAAATTGAAAAGCCTTAGGTGATAGGGATCTAAGCCTGTTGCCTAAGCCATCGCTTCCCTAACAGGAAAAGGCAAATGATTAATTGCTCCTGGCACCTCTGCTTCAATGTTAAACGCTGATGCCGGCCTCTACCCCAAAATTCCAAGCTCGCCATCCATAGACCTCTAAGTCTTTAAACTGGAAACAGATGACCTCTACGTCGTTAAACTGGAAACAGATGACCTCCAAGTCGTTAAACTGGAAACAGATGACCTCTAAGTCCTTAAACTGGAAACAGATGATCTCTACGTCGTTAAACTGGAAACAGTAGACCTCCACGTCGTTAAACTGGAAACAGATGACCACCACGTCGTTAAACTGGAAACAGATGACCTACACGTCGTTAAACTGGAAACAGATGATCACCACGTCGTTAAACTGGAAACAGATGACCGCTAAGTCGTTAAACTGGGCACAATAGACCCCTAAGTCGTTAAACTAGAAACAGATGACCTCTAAGTCGTTAAACTGGAAACAGTCGGCCTCTAAGTCATTAAACTGGGAACGAGGGAAATCCACTCATGTGTCCTCACGATACATGAGGAGAACAAACCTTTGTGGGATCCTTACGACTCACAAAGGAAAAGCACACTTAGGAGTCCTCACGATTCCTAAGGAGAACATACACCTGCGGGATCCTTATGACTCGCAGGAAGAAAATACTTTTATGAGACCCTCACGGCCCATAAAATTGAAAAGCCTTAGGCGATAGGGATCTAAACCTGTCTCCTAAGCGATCTCTCCCCAGTCCCCAAGCGGCGAATGATGAGTCGCTCCTGGTACCATATTCCAGTGCAGCGATACAGACGCCAACCAAATTCTAAATCCCATACCCCGACGGCGAATGATGAGTCGCTCCTTGTACCATATTCCAGTGCAGCGATGTAGACGGCAACAAAGTCCCAAAATTTTTCCGGCCCTACGGTCTGGATCATACATCCTGCAAAACCGTATACAATCCACGGGCGTAAAATGATCCCAACCTCTCCTAAGTCCTACTGGTGAGACCGCATTCAAAGTCCAAAAAAAAATTAAATGAAAAAGAAAAAATAAATAAAATAAAAATAAAATAAAATGGTATGTCCAAAAGCGAAATGGGCACGGATGAAAACCCGAAAGGGCTCCGTGAGTAAAAACAACAGGACTGCCGGCGAGTTTGTGAAAACTCGAAAGGGCGCGAACTCGTAAAAAAAAGAAGTGATGAAATGCACTCGCAAAGTCCTCTCGACTTTGTGAGGAGAAAAGTCTCGCGTGAGATCCTTACGACTCACAAAGGAGCAACACACTTAGGAGCCCCACGACTCCTAAGGAGAAAATACACCTACGGGATCCTTTCGACTCGTAGGGAGAAAATGCTTTTATGGGACCCTTACGGCCCATAAAATTGAAAAGCCTTAGGTGATAGGGATCTAAACCTGTCTTCTAAGCCACCAATTCCCAAATCCTCCCAGGGCAAATGATGAGTTGCTCCTGGAATTATTCTAGTGCAGCAATGCAGATGCCAAACAAAAACCAATTCCCAGATCCTCTCGGGGCAAATGATGAGTTGCTCCTGGTATTATTCCAGTGCAGCAATGCAGATGCCGACAAAAAAAATTCTCCAAATCCTCTCAAAGACAAACGATGATTCGCTCCTGGTACCATATTCCAGTATAGCGATGCTAATGTCAACCCAAATCACAATCAACAAGTCAACTTCAACTCCGACACCGCAGAAAGCGGAGCAAGTCAGAATCCAATCTCGACACCGCAAGAAGCGGAGCAAGTCAAGTTCACCCCGACACCGCAGACGGCGGAGCAAGTCAGAATCCAATCTCGACACCGCAAGAAGCGGAGCAAGTCAAGTTCACCCCTGACACTGCAAGAAGCAGAGCAAGTCAAATCGAGCTTCCCACAAATCGGGAACTAAATCGCTCCGGATCAGAGCGTCGACCGTCCATGTCGTAAAAAGGGCAGCATCGACCGTCTATGTCATAAAAATGGCAATGCAGGCTTCCTACAAAGCAGGAACCAGATCACTCCGGGCCAGGGAAAAGTCTACCACGGACACTCCATCTCGGAAACGCGTCAAGCTCGACCATCCAAGTCTCAAAAAGGGCAGTGCAGGCTTCTAACAAATCGGGAACCAAATCGCTCCGGATCAAAGCGTCGACCGTCCATGTCGCAAAACGGGCAGTGCAGGCTTCCCACAAATCGGGAACCAAATCGCTCCAGATCAGAGCGTCGACCGTCCAAGACGCAAAAAGGGCAGTGCAGGCTTCCCATAAATCGGGAACCAAATCGCTCCGGATCAAAGCGTCGACCGTCCACGTCGCAAAACGGGCAGTGCAGGCTTCCTACAAATCGGGAACCAAATCGCTACGGATCAGAGCGTCGACCGTCCATGTAGCAAAAAGGGCAGTGCAGGCTTCCTACAAAGTAGGAACCGGATCACTCCGGGCCAGGGAAAAGTCTACCACGGACACTCCGTCTCGGAGACGCGTCAAGCGTCGACCGTCCATGTCGTAAAAAGGGCAGCATCAACCGTCCATGTCATAAAAAGGGCAGTGCAGGCTTCCTACAAAGCAGGAACCAGATCACTCCGGGCCAGGCAAACGTTTACCACGGTCACTCGGTCTCGGAGACGCGTCAAGCGCCGACCATCCAAGTCGCAAAAAGGGCAGAATCGACCGTCCATGTCGTAAAAAGGGCAGTGCATCCCAAAATGTGGGAACCAAAGCAAGTCGCCTCCACGCAAAAGAAGATCCATCAATTTCATGCACACGACCCACATATGCTGTGTGCATTTATTGATGGGGGGCAATTTGTTGGGTTAAAAATTTACACCCCGGTTGACCGAGTCAAAGTCAAGGTCAACCCCCAAGCTAGGTGGGCCCAAGCCCAGGTCAAGCGGGCCCATACCCAAGTCGAGCTCGCGGCCAGCCTCTCCATGCCAACAACAAAATCATGTAATAAATAATTTTTATGTAATTTTTTATACATGAATGTATGCAAAATGGGCATAAAACCAATATTTTGTAAGCCCGTGGCTTATGTGCAAAAATGAAATGGCACATGAGCCATGGGATAGGCAAAATGCCATTTTGTGAAGCCCAATGGGCTATATGTAAATATGTAAGCCTATAAAAGGCAACATGATGATGAATAAAAAATACTTTTTCATTCTCTAAAAAACCTAGGGTTTGTACATCTTTCCCTTTTTCTGAAGATTTCAAATCTTCTTCTTTCTTTTGAATTAAATCAAGAGTTTTACTCTTCCTTTTCCCAAATTAAATAGATTTTTACCACAAAACCCATAAAGGGGAACTCAGATCTTCCATTAGATCTCAAAAAGAAGAGATTTTTTTAAAATCCCACATCTCTTGATTTTCAAGATCCAGCCAACAGAATAGGAAGAAGAACCCTCTTCATCAACCCAAAACATCTTAGGAGTTTAACTCCACCATATTTTCTCTTTAGAGAATTTCCGGGGCTAAAAGTCCTCTTTTCCTCGCCGGCGCCTAAACGCTCAAGCGCCGAGCGTCCACGTGCCGACACGTGGCGCGCTTGCGCTCCAGCGCCCTGCGCTCGAGCGCAAAGCGCCCACGTGCCGACACGTGGCGCGCTTGCTCTCAAGCGTAAAGCGTCCACGTGCCGACACGTGGCGTGCTAGCGCCTAAGCGCACAGCGCTGGCGCTGGCCCCACGCATCCTTTGGATGTCTTTTCCCGTTTGTCTTATATATATATATATATATATATATATATATATATATATATATATATATATATATATATATATATATATATATATATATACATATGTATACATATGTACACACACACATACTCCACGACACTGTCCCTGTTAGAAAAAAATTTCTAACGGGACGCTGCCCCGAATCCCGCAAGGGGGCTACTAGCCCCCTTGACCCCCAGCCCGCTATCCGGGTAGCGGGACCCCCCTAAAAAACTCTGCGTGGCTCCCAATATATCCAAAACCCCCCTTTCAAAGCACAACACACGTACACTGCACATCGAATTCTCATGACCAGTTTAACCCGTCAATCGGAGATTCCCTCGCTCCAAAGGCGAGGGGTAATTAACGGCAACTTAGTCCACGGCTGCCGGAGATTCGGATCCCCACAATCATTAAACCCCGGCCTATCCTAAGCAGGGGGAATCTGTAGTACGCCTGACAAGCGTGCGCGTATTCCTATTTCAATGGGGTGACGAAAAACACCCTACAACGTCACCTCGGAGGGTGAAGGAGCGCAACGAGTGTTGAAGCTACCATTTGGTTGGTCGCAAGACCTCGGCGGTGGACTGTCCGGCACCCAACGAATCATGAAATCATTCCTCGTATAGAGGTCGTGACTGCCGGAATCGGCATGCCGGTGTTCCGTAGTGTCGTGGTTGGCACGAGCAAGGCCGAAGATCTGAACGCGTCCCTCTGCCGCATCATGCACGCCGCCGCTATGGGGAGCAGGGGTGGCCGCTTGCCGGGCATGGCTTGCAGTTTGAACACGAGCGAGCGCGTCCACCATGGCTGTTAGTTGGTCGATCCATGCCGATAAGGCTTCAATGATGTTAGGAGCAGGAGTGGAACCGTCCTTGCCTCCATTGCGGAGGACAGGATGGCTCGTGCTAGGGTCTTTATTACGATGATTGCTGGCTATCGTATCAAAGGCGGGAGATCAACTTTTTTAGGTGGAAAATAGTGTATCCTACAAATGGCGCCAACTGACGGAGATCGGAATCTCCCTCAGATGTTATCTTCCGTCGATTTTGTGGCCAGCGGGGCTGAACGGTTAAAATTTGATGTGGAAAGTTGAGTGTGTGGATTTTAATGGGTTTGGTGGTCATTGTTGACACCAAGCTACCTGCAAATGAAGTCCTGGGGTAAGAAACCACCGTAGGACCCTCCGACGATCAAGTAAGTACCGAGGAATAATTGGGCAGAACAGCAGCGTATTGGATTTAGTTCGAGTTACGTGAATCGTTTGGAGGAAGGGTTTATATTAGGGTCGCATTGGAGCGAGCCGATGCGAGATTCTTACCGTCCGTTTCGTCCCTGCATCACGTTCGCATTGATGGCGGGAAATGCTCATTGATGGCGATATACACTCATTAATGGCGAGATACGCTAGCGTGGGATGCGGGACGTGGAGTGGCGGAGATCTCATCGTGATGAGATACACGGAGCCATTACAGGGACGCTCGTGCTCTATGCTCCCGGCCAAACAGGGACGCTGAGGAATCTCAGCTATAGGATAGCTCGGAGACGAGCAAGGAAGCTTGGCAAAGGGAAGCTGAGGAAGCTCAATCCGAGAAAGCTCGGGCTTTATGCTACCGCTCTCGAACTGGTCGAGACGGCCAAGGGGCTGAGGAAGCTCAGCTCTTGTGATTGCTCGGAGATGAGCTATTGGCTGTTGATTAGACGAAGAGGGAACGTACTCAGGAGAGGCCTCCAAAAAATCAGGTGCTACCTCGGAGGCGGTGTGTCGAGAAATGTCCTCATTGCATCATACCTATTCCAGCTCCATAGCGTTTAGGAATCTAATGGGTTTACGTGGACGACATATCATCTGCTACGTATCATGATTTGAGAAATCTCCACTTTTAAGTATCATCACCTAACCTTAACCCTAACTTATGCACTATGTGTTTAATTTCTCCAATGTTGTAGGAAACATAAATCATTGTGCTTGCCTTTGAAAAGGAACCATGAACAATAGAAAGCAAAATGACAAAGACACGGGAGGAAAAGTTTGAGCATGGGTCCTACTTATGTGACAATAATGGACGAGTTGCTTGTTCAAGCCTCTACTTGCTTACATGCTTCCCTCGATGTTGGCCCCTCACCAAATTCCCTACTTTTCAATTATTTTGTCATTTCTCCCCATACTTTTCTAACATAAATTTCTCTCTCATTTCTCCTCGTGAAAGCCCTTGCGTTTTCTCTGCCATTATCATTAGAATATGAAGGGAATATTCCACGGTGTCATATTTAATTCGAATAAAATTTTTTGAAAAAATTGAGAAAATTCCTTGCTTTTAAGATAGTTTAGGTTATCAACTGTTTTGATTAGAAATTCCTATAGAATAAATTAATTCAAAACCCCAAGAAAATATGTAAGAAGATAATTGTAATTAACAAAAACTTCAACGATTATAACAGATCTCAAATCCATTTTTTGATGTTCATCAACAAACTTCTTAAGAAAAAGAAACATGCATAAAATAGATTAACAACAAATCAGAGAAATATTTAAATTAGATATGAACAAATCTTTTTATTTGCCGATGTATTTTCACTTTTATAATAATTCTAGTATTGGTTAATCATGATTCAGCCCATTATCATGCACTGCACAGTGATGTGAAAATAGCACGAGCAATTTATTAGTTATAATATAGTTTTGCATACAAAATGATTCGAATCGTTAAAGTTTTTATTTTAGTTTATATGATGCTTTAATTAGTTTATTTTTATTGGTGACCTTTTTAATTAACAACTTGCTGGCACGTTTAACTAAGAAGAACCATGAGACCATTCCTTTAAAATTAAAAAAATAAAAGAACAAGGAACCATGAGACCGATGTGTATCACACAAGAAATGCAAATATTGTGAATCTTGTCGTGGGTTCACGCAATGGTTCCAATAGTTTGATCCAAAGCTTAATAAAATAAATAACCGCCAAAACTAAAAAGATAAGAAAAGGAAAGAAAAGAAAAAATGAACCAAATCAAGGATATGATTGTCTTCATAAACAAAATATTGAAGGTTCTGTTGATAATCCAATCATCATACAGCAAATTGATGAATATTAATCAGAGACTTATATAATATATGCACGTAGGAATAATCTCACATGAAACAAAAAGAGATGCAGATGAGTAAAATATACAGATAGCATCAGTTAGTTTAAGCATTTCTTTTTTATGGAAACCTCAACTATATACCAGTGCAAATGTAACGGCACTGCGTGATCTACCTAGTCAACTCTTTTAATAAATAGATAGCTTATTTCTTCAAAAAGACCGTTGATATGAAAGACAGAAAACACAATTTGACTCAATTAAACAATTTATTTATTAAATTTTATGGCCTACTTGAGTACAATTTGTTGAAACTTTAATCATTTAATAATCAGGGAAATTATCAACGAGCAGTAGCTCAATTGGTATGAAGCTTTTCCTAACGGGGAGAGTGCGGGGTTTGAACTCAATAAAAGGAAATGGTCAGTAGACCTGGCAAATGAGACGACCCGTTTCGTCTTGCCTCGCAGCGAAGCGAATTTTATTCGCCTCGCAGCGAAGCGAATTTTATTCACCTCGCAGCGAGACGAATAAAATTCATCTCGTCGCTAACGTGGACGAGTCGGCGAGTCGACTCGTCTCATCTAGCCGAATTGTGCGAAGCGGGCCGATTTCCAAATTTCTTTATGTTGTCTCGCTCAAGTTCGTCTCGCCAATTCGCGAATTGACTCGCCTCGCCTCACTGACTTACTCCGGTTCGTTTCGCCTCGCGTCTTTCGAGATTCCAATCCAACGGTGGCAACGGTGGGATTCCATACGAATTGCCTCGTCTCGTCTCGAAACCTACATCCGACGGTCAAAATTTGCTCTGCCTCGTCTCGAAATCCAAATCCAACGGTCAGATTCGTTAGATTTTGTGACGATTCGCCTCGTCCAATAACGGCTGAAAATTTTTAAAAAAATTGAAATCCCTATAAATACAACTCCACACCCATTTCATCTCACAACAAATCTATCTCTCACAAATTTTTATAAAAAAAACTTCTCAGAAGTTTCTACTCTCAACTTTCAAGTTTTAAAGAATTGAAACTACGACTCCGAATTTTCGACGTTCTGACCGGCTTATTATACTCTACTGCTTTGCTACTCAATTGCTCTACTACAGCGTTTTAGCTATTCTTGATTTTATTTTATTAGCTCTTCTTACAGTTAAATTGGTATTGGTAATATTTAGTATTTTATTTTTGTAATTAATTAAAAAATTATATGGAGAGTTCTTCTGATACACTTCATACTCAAGTTCCTAATCCTGATTTAGAAATGCATGCAGAAGGAGAACAACCCACACAGATAACTAGAGAAACTAGAAAACGTGCACTCAGTAGTAATATTTGGGAATACTTTTACAATTGAATATAGGGAAGGGATTAGATACGCAATATGCAAATATTGTGCCGCTCCGTATAAAGATAAGGAAGGTACCGGCAGTGGTACTTTACATAAACATTTTTAAAAAACACTTAGAAAGCATGGTCGGTTTCTCCTCCACACAATCACAATTTAATTTCTCCGGTAAGGGTCTTTTTCAATATAATCATGATTTAAATGCTGAAGAAATGACAAGATTTGTTATGGCAGATGAACACGTTCTCAGATTTAGAGAAAATTAAGTTTTTGAGCGGTACGTTCGAAGGGTATTACAACCGGGATAAAAAAAAGATTCCAAGGAGTAGGTTTAAAAGTTGTTGTTTTGGACTCTATAACGAAGGAAAACAACTATTAATTGCCACTCTTACTTTTTTAGACACTGGTGTTTCATTAATTTCTGATATTTTGACTGATAGAATGAAACTTTTCTAAATTTGTATTACTGCACATTGGATAGATTCTGACTGGTATTTGCAAAAAATAATTATTGCTTTTAGACAATTTCAATTCCCGCATAATACTTTTAATATATCTTCTGAAATTAGATCTGTTTTAGAAGAATATTAATGTATAAATAAAAAAATTATATTTCTTTCGACAATGTTAGGAACAATAATTCTGCTGTTCCTGAACTTATTAGATTGTGCACACCAATTTGCATTGGTCGCTTTTTTCATATTCGATGTGTTTGTCATGTACTTAATTTTGTTGTACATGATGCATATTATGTTCTTCAAATATTCAAACAATTAAAAATGCATGTAGATTTATTAAAAGTCCTGGAAAAAAATCTGAATATAAAGCTAGATGCCAGGCTGCAAGATTAAGACCGTCTCTTAGAAAAGATATTTCCACTAGATGGAATAGTACATATGACATACTTCATACTACATCAAAGGCTAGCAGAATTATTAGTAACATGTGGAATGAGCAAATGCCTATAAAAAATCACTTAACAAATGATCATTGAACAGTTGCAGAACTTTTCAAAGATTTTCTTATTACTTTTAAAATAACAACCGAACGTTTTTCTGCTATTTTTAACCCCACTTCTCATATTATTGTCTCTAAATTGTATAATATAGCTCAATATTTTTCTAATCATTGTACTAATGAGATACTTCATCCCGTGATACTTGCTACATTAACTAAGATTTCTAAATATTACTTTGAAAATCCAATTGTTTATAATTTGTGTTCGATAATGGACCTTAGAATTAAACTAGAAGGTTTGGAGGCTCTTTTAAAATGGTTCCATAGATGCATGAGGCATACTTTAGATATCGATGCTTATATTAATACCGTTAAATATAATTTAAATGAAGTGTTTGATTTATAAACTGCACGATGTTCTACTGGTAGAGGTACTAGAGTACCGGCTGCAACCAGATCACGTGCTTTAACTCCAGCCTTTGCATTTATTCAACAGTTGAAAAGGGCACGAGACCCCGGGGTCTCATCATCGTCAACTTTAAATGAATCAACTATATATTTACAGACTGAGTTTGTAACGACCCTGAAATCTCTGTACAATTGTAACACAGTCAATGTATAGAAATGTGTATTTCAGCCTTGACAATGAGTTATAAGATAATTTTGTTAAATAAAAGTAAGAAACAACTTGTAGCTTATTGGTTAAGACTTTCTATTGCTGTTCTTTAGCTTGCAAGTTGAATCCCATTGGTCCAAATTATTTTTATGTATTTTTCTTTTTGACTTTTGGAAGCTCAACAGTTTGCACAGACTTCACGTTTGTTTACGAAAAGTCATCATATAAAAGATATATAAAAATAGAACCCAGACCCCGACCTGAACCCAAACCTCAAGACCCATCTCCTGGGGCCTACCTGGAGCCGAGTTTTTCCTTGTTTCGGCGGCCAAGAAGTTGGTGCAAGGGCCCCACCCGTGCACGTGTGGCTCTTGGTCTCTAGATTTTTCATTTTCATATATCAAAACTCCTCATTTAATCCAGTGACTTTGCAACCTCTTCATTTACCCCATTAACTTTACTTTTAATTCATTTTAATTATTTTTTTATTTCACCATACACCTATATCCCTTCTCTATAAATACCAAGCTATCTTAGCTGCCTATCATTTCTGAAATTAATCTAAAATCCCTCTCAAAAATTCATTCTCAAGTTCAAGTTCCGAGCCAGGTTCTTTTTCAAACCAAGAAGTCCCAAGCTCGCGTCCTTCCTCTCGCGTCGTCAGTATCTCCTCCTTCATTTTCTTTCATCTAGATCAAGCGCAAAAACCCGTAAGTCCTCCATCGACTTTTCTCCCTTCTTGTTTCTCCTCTCTCATCGACGCGAAATAAAATACGGTTTTTTAAAAACAAAGTTTAATTTTAAAAATATATCCATTGTAATTCGACATGTTTATCATAAATTTTTATGCCATGATATCAATTTACAACCCTAGGATCTTACAATTCATGTCTCACAAAATTTTATATATGTTTGTTATGTTAAAAAATATGTAGATTACAAATAACGAATAAATATCATGAACTTTAAAATCATTTTTTTATCGATATCTTGATATATATACCTATAGAAAATTCACAGGGTAACGACCGACCCCATCCACATATACTATGGTTCATAGCACGATATTTTAGATACATGTTTAATTCTAAAAGAAACAATTTTCATTAAAATATTACCGCTTTATAAAAATACGTTTTTAATCGTTGTTTTTAACACCTTTGCAATTACGCCTTTTCAATTCTCTTGAGGGGGCCCATTTATGGATGGTGCGGGTTATCGCACGTTCTTGAGATATTAGAGTGAGATGCATAATTTCTCACGGAGAATTCGGTCTCAAAAGGAATAAAATTACGATTTTAAAGAATACTATTTTTAAAACAAATTAAATCATTTGAAAATTATATAAATCATAAATCGTATTTTTCTATAAAAAAAATTTTTGAAAAATATATTTTTAAATAAAAAATTAAAGTTACACAAAAATACCATCAAGTTTCCAAAAGATAGATTTTTCATTAAAATACCATAAACTTTAAAAATTAGTTTTTTACACTAAAATACCACAAAATATAAAATACGTTTTTATACAAAAATCTCGACTTTTAAACAACATATTGTTATTAAAAACTTATTCGAGCTTTTAGGACGAATTAAAAACCCCCGATAATTTTTAAATGACATTTTTACTAAAATACCCTAAAAAATCAAAATAATAGTTTAGATTACGTATTTAGATTGCAGATTGGTTTGAGTGGTATTTTCTCTTGTCAGTTGACTCAGGATTACCGGAGACAATGATGCACTATTTGTCTCTCCCTAAATATAGATCGTAATCTTAGAATGTAATTATCAAACGATATCCATTTTTGAAAAAGACACAAATCCTGTCGTTCGTGTGCAGCAGTTATCGATATTTTCTAAACTCAAGAAATTCGCAAGATTAATCCTAGTAATAAAATACGACTATAACCTGAATACAAACTTAAACACTTGACTCGAACTCGAACTCAAACCCAAAATTGAACACTTGACTTGACTGAACCATGAATATAGCTTGACATGAATACCTGAATACCAGATTATCACTTGAATCTGAACTTGTACTATTTATATTCATGGATTCGGTTAAGATCTATAAACTTGAACTATACATCATAATACGCGGGGATAAGAGGTAGGTTGGTACGGAATGTATATCGTGGCTCGAGAGGTCACTTTAAAAGACACCTAATCTGAATTCCTGTCGTTGTTCCGTGGTTTTTGACAGGGCCTTGTGCTTCCTGTTACCTTAGTTCAAGAGATAAGTTGAACTCCTCTCGTATACATGAATACCTTTTTTATCGAACTACAAACAACCACGTTAGAATGACTATCTTATACATATAAATGGCATGTTTAGATACCCTCACATACAACCTTATAAGTTCACGTTTACTTAGTTTCTATTCATTATACATACTTTCAGTTACCATTTACTTATTTCTTTTGAGGACTTACCGAGCTCTCATTCGCTGATGACATTTCTCTCTATTTCTTTTTCTTGGAATGTTCGTCAGGAGGACCGGATTCGAAGAAGATAGAGCCGAGTCAGGAGGATTTGGACCAGCTCACAGTCCAGCCAGAATATTAGTTTCTTTTCTGTACTTATCTTTTGTAAGCCACTGTTTAGATTTCCCAGTATTGTATCTTTTATTTCAGATATTGTACTTGAATTTGAATATAAATAAAGTTGCTGTTTATTTTAATTACTCTTGTTGCTCTTGCATATTGTACTTACTTTTATACACTTAACGTATTTATTAAGAAAAATGACCTTCTCATAGTAAATACGTTGCGGGTCTGGTCATGTGTCGTTATCGTCTTCTGGGAAGCGGGTGTGACAGAGTTAGACATAGATTATACTTTAGATGAGATTGATGTTATAGCCCGGTGGAAAAGCCGCGGACATTTGTATCCGGTGCTTTCTACTATGGCTCATGATTTACTAACTATTCCAGTGTCCACAGTAGCGTTGGAAAGTGGTTTCAGTACAGGTGTC
The DNA here is from genome assembly GCA_030015575.1 of Agapanthus africanus. NCBI lineage: Eukaryota > Viridiplantae > Streptophyta > Magnoliopsida > Asparagales > Amaryllidaceae > Agapanthus > Agapanthus africanus. Next base: position 58,289,760 of record CM057348.1, read on the forward strand.
AAGAAAATTAAGCAAAAAAGATACAGTTTGGCATACGACACTATGGAATGTATGATTTTCTCACAAAATTAGGAAGCAATAGCTGTTAGAAAACAAAATCAAGTCACTTTGGACTTAAATTATCTACCCAAAGAGCTTACAGGATCGGAAGAGTCCAACACCGAAGGAGGAACCACAACCTGCGGTGACAAGTAGTGAGTAGGAACTAGTAATAATAGAAAAAGAACTATACAGACCTGATTCCCTCTCATTGAGCTCAATATTTAGAAGGGATACATAGGAAGCCCGAGTGGGCTTGGTCTCTAATGTAAAAAAAATAAATTCTATTATTTAATTGTAATTTGATTTATATTAACGAAAATTTTAGTTTATTTTTCATTTATTTTAACTCTATTCAATTTTTTAAAACTTTGAAGGATTTTTTTATTTAAAAAAAAAAGTCACGCGAGTCGACTCTCCTGACTCGGACAAGTCGTCTCGCCTCGCCTCGAAATTCGTCTAGACGAGACGGCAGGGTCGGCGACGGCTACTGTTGAACTCGCCTCGCTTCGTCTCGCCGACTAAGCAAAGCAAGTTCAACTCGCCTCGTTAATGAAGCGAGCCGGGCGATTCGCGAAGCGACTCGTTCCGGCTCGCTTCATTTTCCAGACCTAATGGCCACAATTTAACGTTTTCGGGGCAAGCTCCTGTACCCTGGGGGATGTGGTGTTCTTGTGTGCGCTGTGCGTGTGGATATGTTGTGTGTATGGACGAGTCTTACAAGCCTGTTCAAAAATAAAAAATAAAAAAAATCAGGTATATTAAAAGACAACCCTATTTGATATAATCGAACTTCTAACCAACATCTTTAGCAAAAAGAAATTACTTCTTCTAGCTTACTCAGCAAAAAGAAATAATAAAAGAAATTACTTCTGCTTTATATAAGTTTGTATTGGGTTTTAAACTAGGCTTTTCCCACTTGATATGACAATATAAAGGCGTTTAATTGGAATGTATGTGAGAGAGAGAGAGGAGAGAGAGAGAGAGACAGACGTCCTTGTTCTTCTTTCTCTCTTCCTTCTCTCCTGCGACCCTCGTATTCCTCAAGGTATGAATGAAATCTCACTTATTAATGTTTTTTCCCCTCTTTTTTTCCTGCTCTGTATAAAAAAATACGTGAGCTGCTATAATTTTAGATTTATCACTCTTTTCCTGCACATTTCTATGGGAGATCATGAGCAACAACACAACTGCTGGGTTTTCCTATGTGTATAAATTATTGATTTTTTTCCTGCTTATCATGGTCATCGTCTAAGCCTTATTCATCTAAATGAGATCAGCTATAAAGCAAAACTTCAGTAGAAAGATCTTAACAGATTTTTACGACCAGCCTTGACCTGACGTCAGTCCTCTTCGAATAAGTGCCAAATTATCAGTTCAAAAAATTATGGGAAGAGAGGAGCCTGTCATAGTCGTAGATGGCCAGGGAAATACCATAATGAAAGGAACATAGGAGTTTGTCGCTAGGCATTTGATCAAACAGGATTTACCGGTTCCTATAGAACCTATTACTAAAATACTTCCAGAAGGGGATAAAGCTAAGCGGAGGGAAAAGGGTTTTCCATGAGATGGGAAATGAAAACTATTAGCCCCACACGAGGATTGTGAATAGTGATTGTCTGATAATGAGCGAGGAATATCCGTCTTTCTGCAGGATCTATTGAACTCATAATGCATCATCTAAATTCTCATAGACTATAAAGGATAGATTATGAAGAAGACCGCAATAAAAGAATTTGTCATGTGTTTATGTTTTCTTCAGCGTGAAAAAATTTGTCATGTGTTTATGTTTTCTTGTTTCTTTTTAATGTTTCAATTGTTTGCTCTAAATTCAATTCATTTGATTATTTTCTCTCTATTTTCAGTGAGAGAGAGTGATTCCATGGAGACCTTATCTCCATCATCTTCTTCTTCAATGTCTTCCAAAATGAAAGGTTCAACCTTTGATGAGTTTTCAATGCAACAGAGCCTGCTTTTTTCCAAGAGCTTAAAGGTATCCATGCTTAATTTCAATCTCACATAGGTTTCTCTATTCTAACCCATTTTTTGTGATAGATATTCTCTCTTTTGAATTTGTTCATCTTTATATTCTTAATAGTTTATAATCTTGACAGGATTTGAAGAACTTGAGGACTCAACTCTACTCTGCAGCAGAGTATTTTGAGTTGTCCTACATCAATAATGACCAAAAACAACTGTATGTTTAACTTAGATTAGATAGAACCATGTGTTAATTTAAATTTCCATTTTTTTAATTTTTTGATTATCGCTTGTTTTCGACAGAGTGATGAACACCTTGAAAGATTATGCCGTCAAGGCACTTGTTAATACCGTAGATCATTTGGGTTCTGTGTCGTTTAAAGTAAACGGCCTTCTCGATCGAAAGGTCGATGAAGTTTCTAGCGCAAAGCTCAGGGTTTCATGTATTGAACAGGTATAATTACATTAGAGGATGCGGAGTATACGGTGTCATTTACTACAGTAGCGGCGGGACACATGGCAACATTATATTCATTGATACATATCTTAAATATTCGTGTATTTGCAAAATAAACCTGTACTTGGATTAATGAATATTGTGTTGCCATGTGTCCACCACTATAGTAAATCCATACCTTTGCATTGTAAAACCCTGTTTTTTCTTGTTACATAATCATTTTCTTATCCAATATATATTTTTAAAAAATCCTAAACGTGAACTGAAATACTAGGATTAATTGGATATCTATTGGTGCTAACTGATATTGTATAGGAGAAATATATCATCTGTTTCGATTTTATATCCCAAGCAGAAAGCAAAGAAAAATGATCTTTTCCTTTACTCTTACGATCTTCAAGTGGGCAAAATTTTAGTAACTTCGAAGAGAACTTTTTCCTGACCAACTCAATTTTCTTTCCTCGAACCAATTACTACTGATAATAAATATATTCTGAATCCTATGGATATATACTTGAAGTTCTTTCCATACATATTTATTTATTTTCCAAACTTCAGAGACTTCGGGCATGCCAAGAGTGCATAGATGGAGAAGGACTTTATCAACAGTCTTTGGCGATCTCGACTCCCAAGTACCATAAACGATACATAATTCCAGGCAACTTACTCTTTGTTTGTTCTTTAGTGTAACCATCGATTAAACAAAAGTTATAATAATTAGCACTTTATCTGAAACCTATGCTTTCAGTAGGTGCATCAATGCCCGGTTCGGGTAAACTTGCTGTTGCCAAGTATGAAGAATCGAAACCACCACCAGACGAGATGAAGTCAAAGCAATTCCAAACTAGTAATGGCTTGATATCTTACATCCAATTGTGGTATTAACTTATAATTTTACATATTTCATAATGACTTTACTTATTCGCTTGCAGCGGTACACACGAGGATCGGAGACAGTCCACATTCATTTTGGTATACATTGACTATAAGCTAAATTACACTAAACTTCTTAACTATCGTTGTTTTTCAGTTTACTACCTTAATTTTTTTTCCCTCCCAGTAAGCTCCCTTAAAGTGCTTCATTTAAGGATGAAATTTTTTTCACTTAAAACCGAGATTTAAGGAAGTTTACTATAATAAAAGGTAATTTAGTGAAAAACATCGATAATTGAGAACAGTTCGTGTAACTTGGCCTTAAATATAATTACTGACTTCTTCAAACAAATATGTATATGTCAGCCAAAACTATGAATTTTTAACTAGGCATACCGAATGTTTCAATTTAGGAAAGCGGGTTCGCCTTCGCCATCCCCTCGTGCTCGCTCTTCATCACCTCCAAAATTGCGGTCGTTTTCTCCTTCTCCACGACCAAGGAAAAATATTTCTACGGGTATGTAATATTATTTTCCCCCCTTCTAAATTCTTGTGTTTTCAGGACAACAATATAATTGCGGTCTTTAAATTTGCTGTGAAGTAGATAAAAGAGGCAACTCACCACTTAGAACATCAAATCCTCTGGCTCCCTCGGGATCAATGTCAAGTAGACCACCCCTTCTCAACTCATCTAGTATCAGGCAGCGAGTATGCATACACACCTTTTTCTGTGACTTTTTTTTTCTTTCGTTCTCTTTGAATGCACCTTGACAAGTTAATTAATCAGCAGTCCTTGTTCATGAACAAGAATATAACATGAGTAAATCATTCATACAAAAATGTGCATCATACTCAAGATATGTGCTAATCTTTTAGTCTAACATGAGTCGTATTACTCGAGCCCATGGACCAAAAACACGACTATGATTTGTTTACACAGGCATAATTTTGCTAGTTTTGAAATATAATTTAGGGATCGAATCTAAAAGTTGTAACCCGTACAAGCATTTTTGGCACGTGCGTTGCACGTAATTGTAGAATTTTTAATGTTAATCTTCTTTATTAATTCAACTACGTGTTTAAAAAAGTGGCAATTTAATTACGTACATTTCACTTATAAAATAATAATGCAGCGGCATTTAATTACATGAATTGCACATAAAATAATGGTGTGTTTTTTGTTTGATTTCTCTGAAAAAATAAAAAACCACATCACCAATCAATTTCAAAATTAGATGGCATGCTTTCTTTTGCCCTATAATAGTAGAGATAAAACTCCTTTGAATAACCAAGCCAAAGCATATCATACATAGAACAATTTTAATGCATAAATCATTTCAGTAAATTTCATTGATCATAATAATATATTCATTTATTTCGAATGCAGCATCCTCTGGAATCTCAGAGATCGTCGTCTATGTTCTTGCATGCTGAAAGAACCGAAATTAAAGAAAATGAACAGAATCCGAGCAAAAGCAAAAGCAAAAGCTTCCTTAAATCTCTTCTCACAAGACGCCGGTCCAGGAAAGACGAGACGCTGTATACTTGCTTGGATGAATATTGAAATGCTCCTGTCTCATGTTGATGGCACGCGAGAGGCGAAGAAGCGATTAAGAACTTCTCAAACGCGTTATCTTCGATTTTGTACACTGCGGTTTACATAATTTTCCATTGTTTCTATCGGTTACAGTATGTCATAAGAAATGTTGTCTTGTAATCTGTAAAGCTCTAACTCTGCATTCTCTAGCTGAGAGAGGTTATTTTGTATTAATTTTTGTATGCCAGAATATACTTCAGGAAGAAATCGCATCAATGAATTGTTTCTGGTGTTTCTATAATCATTTGGCAAGCAACTTTGAATAAATTTCTCAATGTAACATTTTGATAGAATTGAATGATGCATTACAATTACCACCCCACTCACAAATTGTTCAGAGCAACACATAAATTATGGATACATTTTCTCTCCTTAACTTAGACATCAAATTCTGCTTTAAAAAAAAGCATTATATCTGTTCCAAATGGCCGCCCTTTTGGCCGAATTCCTCAATGATCTGTGCAGAAAGTATCATAAGGTCTACAAGTGCACTGAAAGAAGCACGCAAAAATCTCGCTTCCACAGCTTCAAAGTGCCTGAAGAACAAGATTGCGACAAAAGCGCTTATCAGAAGGTAGAAATTGAGGTGCGAAAAATACAAGGAAACACCATAATATATCAATTGGTGAGTTAACTCACACTATGAGTTTGCTATCCAATACAGACATTAGTCTCTTCACCTTGTCAGGCTGCAACTGTATAAGCAAAGCCAGTGTTAAAACATGCTCCAATGACTTAGATAGCTAGAGGTTCATACGCCAACACAGCACAAGTAAAAGCTCAAGATTCATCAAATCGAACATTTTATAGAACCCGCTTACCTCTTTATCGACATCTAAGGCTGCATACACCATATCTGCATGCTCCTTCGTTCCATAATCAACTTCAAAGTCACTGTTTAAGCGGAGGAATTTAGTAGGTAATGTATGCTAAGAAATCCATAACGCAAGATGCAACTAAATTTCAACTTGTTTAAGTTAATAAGATATAAATTGGCGAGTGCCACTGCAGCAAAGTTAAAGCTTCTACCAGTCATGGAAGAAGAAGAAGATTATGCTTGCTTCCTATAAAATCCTATACCTTCTAAAGCCTATGCACATTTCAAGCTTTCCATTTATAGTACTCTCATCAACCCTTTTTCATCTAAAGTGGTCTACACCATAAGATATGCTTGCTGCATGTCATCAATAGTTTAATTTTCGAGTTGTCTACTTGAATTAGAAATGCCTCTACGGAAGAGAGTAACAAATAATATTTTAACTAATCGTTGCACAGAAATTTTGAGCGATTCCCTTTTTATCAAGCTCTGTCATCCTTCAAAGAATTAGTTCTGTGAAGTGTACATATAAATGGTTCTGTTCTTCATACTTCCTGATCATCATCGCTCAATGCATGAAGGCTCACAGAGCCACAATCATGGACTCGCTCATATCAAACCCTAGTAATCTTAATTAAACGTGTTGTGGAACCACCCAAGAGTTTTACATTCGAAATCGATATCCTGAGAAATATCTTTCTCAAAATAAACAAACGAGGGATATGATATATATATCCCACCTATTCTGAGATTAAAAAGGCGAAGGATCTTCTAAGAACAACAAAAGCGGGATTTATCTCAAATATCCCATATATATCATCGCAATTGTGACAGACACAAATTCCCTCATATATGATATGAGGGTAGTTTAGAGTAATTTGTTGCAAATTGATATGCCTTCCTTTCATGCATTTCGCAAGTCATGTTTACAATCAATCCGTGTAATTTCCACTCTGCGGCCGCGGATTTCTAAAATTATTTGTGTCAAAACAAAATGCGCACTGCGATATCATATCAAATGCAAAGCCTATAACTCTTGCTATCATCTACAAATTGACAACCACTGGATCAGTGAATACTTGGTAACTACAAATTTATACAACTAACAAAGTGATTAGAAAAATAAACTAACCAGCTGTATTCCCAAGCATTAGAAGTGGCCAATGAATCCATAACAATTCCCTGAAAAACTTTGAAAAAATTAAAAAACATTAGCAACAAGAGACCATAAATTTGCTTCATAACAAAAAATTTCAACACATGAAACCATAATTTGCCTGTTGTTTGCTGCTCCTCTCCAATGCTAGGGTTAGGGTTTCAGTGTGCTAGGGTCTTGGCTATGAAAAGGGAAGGGGCAGAATTTATTTAGAGTTTATAGCTCATATAAATTGGGTTTAGGGTTCCGACCCAAACCCGATTGACTCTTGACTTAAAACGACCACTGGACCCAAACCCGTTGCAAAATAAGCAGGCTTATTTCATGGGCCAAACTTTATCTATATTTTGAACCCAATGCATGACAGGCTGCTTAAAAAGCAAATAGATGCACTTCATCTCAAAATTTTAAACTAAAAGATTTTTGGTGTATATTTGTCATAATGGCACTCAAATCTTTCTTCCCCTTTTTTCCCCTTCGTTTCTTCTCTAAAATTATTTTCCCTAAAAAACTTTTTTCCCTCCTTTCTTCTCCAAAATCTTTATTTCAAAACACCAGCTTCCTCTCCTCTATTCCTTCAAAAAGTAAGTATAGATTTAAGAGAATATGGGTTTGAAAAAATGAAGAAAACAAACAAAAAATATTAGATTAGTCAATTAAATTTATTAGAACAACATTTTTGGTACAAAAAGTCTTATGGATGGAAAAATTAATATCGTTGGTTTTACAAACCGCATATTTTTCAAGGTCAGTAGAGTTTCTTGATTTTGATGCAAAAATGAAGAGAGGGTTTCCCTATTTTAGCCAACAAAAATTAGATAACCTTTAATAAATATTTTTGTTTTTTCATTCTTTGATACGAGGCTATGCGGCATTTGCTACTGTTAAATGAGCCATAGCATTTTGTGCAGCTGTCATGTGCTCCAAACTTTTTTCTTCTTCTTTTGTTTTGAAAAGAAGATACATACAGTTGTTTTGATGCAGTGTAAGTTGCCAAAGAATATTTGTGTTATTTGGATTGCACGTGTATATACGTGGTGATGATCTTAGGGTCAATTTTCACGGTCCATAAATTTTGTTCTAAGCGGCAGATCTGCTATTTTTATATCTTATAAATCGAAAGCTCTATATGATGGCTAACAGCTTTTCTGGGCCGCCATTTCAAAATTTTCGCAAATTTGAGTTTGTTTAGAGGATGCATGGAGGCTCGAAGTTTATTTTGCAAATTTTAAAGTTTTACTAGTTTAGCTTCTTCTTCTTCTAATTATTTCCGGATTAGAGATTTTCTCATAAATTTGCATCGCAAGAGTTTATTATCCTTTTACTAATTTAATAAAGTCATTTTAGCCTTCTATTGGGATCAAACTTCCATATTTTATAAAAAATTGAGTTTTCCGATTGTGTTCCCCATGCACATAAAGCGATATATTCGCACGCCGTCTCTCGGGCGCATATTATCTTTTTCTCTCCTTGTCCAGCCACAACAACTGGTGCAATTAACATCATTGTTGACCCTAAAATTTCGTGATCTTTGAAGCCCGTGGAACTCAAGTGATTAGGCATTAACACTGCTCATCGATCTCCATACAATAATTCAATGAATGCTTGCACTCATTACCAACAAATGGTATATATCTGCTTTCAAATGAACAGTAGGCTCTAGCATCCCCCCCAAAAAAGGGAAGGAAACAAAGAGAACCGATGCCCAAAAGAGACGCAAGAATTGGATTAAGGGTATTATTGGGTGCTAAACATACCTCACATTCTCAAGTCCCCTCTCCATGTACTTTGTATATATTCCATGCGTCGAGTCATAGTGATGATGAGTTCTTTGATGCTTGATAGACTTGAATTGAAAGAGATGGGCATATTGAAGCATTAGAGTGTTGACATGAAATGGAACATGATTCTAGTTCCTAATCTCCAGTGGTTTCGAGCCGAAAGAGACTTTGCTTGAGTGGCAAAAGACATTCTTCTATTGGGTTGATGAGCTTGAATTCGAACCTCCCACTGATAGAGTATGGGAGGATATTCGACCAAATATGTATGCGGAGCAATTTCCAAATTAAAAACACTCAGGAAACCCCCGTGCTCATAGCCGTTTTTGGTTTTTCACTACCATTGTAGCATTTTAGCAAATAACTCATGCATTTACTAGATAATTACTATATTTTCTTACTACTACGTTCACCGGATAACTACAATCACAAGTTTTATCAAACCAATGCTATTTTTTATAATAGTAGTTATCCGGTGAATGTAAGATTTATTTGGTAATGTAGTTGTTAACTCGTAAATCTAGTAGTGCTCTGCTAAATACAGTAGTTATATATATATGCTAAATACAGTATATATTAATATATATAATAAATATAGTAGTTATCTTCCAAAAGTTATAAACACGGTATATGAATATTGAAAAATAAAAAGCGGCAAGGATTTCCTTAACTGATATGCTAACGACGAGACGCAGTAGATAAAGATCCAGTCATTCATCATTTGACTGGTATTCTTATCATGAGACGTTTTAGATAGATATCCAGCCATTCATCAATTGACGGAGAATTACAACCAAAAAAAAATAAAAATTCAATTGATGGAGAATTAGTTCTTTTCCAAAAGGCATTTCATCAATAAACGATCAAACATCTATTCTAGCATGAGAAAAAGCATAAAGTAACCAACTTTTAACCATCTAGGCTAGAGAGAAACAAAAAATCAACTCTAGCTCTTGAAGATTTGAAATGTGTAGGTTGAAGCCCAAATGGAGCAGGCACAAGTGGCCGGTAGATTCAACTCGATCTATCAATATCCCAAGAGTGAAGATAGATCCAAGACCTAAGCAATTATAAGGGTTTGGTGAGTCAAATATTGGCCACAATATTCCATATTTAGGCCTGAGTGTTATTAATTTGGAACCATCTGCATTATGATTCAAACCCAAACCCCTCTCCCCCTCCTTTTTATGCTTACCGAAAGTTCGAGGGTTGAAAAAATGGACTAAATCGTGCTCCCATTTTGTTTATAACCCTGCTTGGTCTCGGAGTTTGATTTCTTCGAGTGTCGCTATATATTAGTGATAATTCGACGACGACGATGATAAATTTCCTCTTCTCTAAAGAGCCCGTCTGGTTGTCCGGAAGTAACGGAAATGCCGGAAGAAATCTTAAAGTAACTTCCAAGAAACATGTCATGTAAGTAAACTTAAATCTCAATTTTAGTGTCTGTTTGTATATTTTTTGAAGATGGAAGTAAAAAATGAAACAATTTTCTATGTTTCTTTTATAAGAAAAACAAACAAAAAATTTACTCTTTTAATAATAATAAATTGTTATCTATTGAAAAGTAATAAAAAGAAGCATTAAATAATAATTATTTCATTTTCTTGTTCCTTGTATTCCATAGTTACTTTCCATCCAAAATGAGAGGAAGAAAATTTTAAAATAACCATACCACATTGGATCCACATCACCTTCTTGAAATAACTTCCAAGCTCTACTACCATGCAAACAAACACTCGAAGTACTTGAAGTTGGCTTACTTTCGGTACTTTCATGTTACTTCCATGCAAACAAATATGCCCTGAATATTTTACTTAAGAACTTAGTCTGTAGCAGACAGGGTATATGCCTGATATATATTTCCATTCAACAGTAATGCCTTCTAGTTTTTTTATGGAATTCATAATATCTTATAGAAAAAGGTCAGTTGAGAAAACAAGCGTTACCATGCGTACCCCAATGAAATTTTTGTGAAAATTATTTAGAAGTTGGTATTTATAACAGGATGCTGATTGGATTACATCCTAATTAGCATGAAAATTGATATTTTTGAGAATAATTAATTTCCATCAGAAATAGACATGTTTGACAGAAAAATTCACCTCTCAATTATTTGAAAATTATCACAAGTTTCCCTTTTATTTAGAATTTTTTCAACCAAAAGTTTTTAGCCCTAATGAGAAATGAGAAAGGTGGAGCCAACAAACATGGGAAATTATTTAGCTCCATGCACGTGGATATATAGTTGTAAATTATATATTCATGATCAATCCATGCATATGATATGATATGAAGAATGTCTTCCTAATTCAATTATTTTGAAAGTCAAATAGAAAGTGTGAGGTCTCACGCCCCACTGCGAATGATATTGTCCGCTCTGATCAAAACCGTATGCATTTTGTCCTTTAAAACGAACCGGACTCAAGAAGGGACCCACTTCTTAGGAGGTAACCCATCCTAGGATTTCCTTAGTCCGAGCACGCTTAACTACGGAGTTTGCCGTTTCATCCAAAAAGCGGCTCCATAATTAAGGGTGATGTCATTACATTTATAATGCAGTTCGGTTCTCTTTTGGAATATGCTTCAGGACCCGATCTCATTGTTCTAGAGTAGGTCCCACAGATTCAAGAGGTGGCTCGTCTCCTTGGCGTGGTATTTGATTCCGTGTGGCACTTTGTGCCATGAGTAAGAACCGGGACTTGACAGAAAGAAAGAAATGTAAAGAAATCTAGAAAACCGTCAATTTTGGTCTTTTTGTTTTGAAATTTGAATCAAAATTGTCTTTTATTTATTTCCAACTATTTTTTAACTCGGATTTAATTTAGTCCACTCTTCTCTTTTCTTGACAATAATAACCTTATGATGTGATATAAGTTGTAGACCTAAAGAACGAAATGAATAAAAAACAATTCTCCAATTATTCTTAAAAGGCACCTGTTGGGTATAAATCCGGGAGAAGATTAACATGGAACAATTGCTTTCGACAAATCCACGCAATCAAACCACGCAGATAAACAACGAAAGACGAGAAAACGATATTAGAGAGAGAACAAATAGAATCACAAAGCAGAAACAAGGGATTTGTTAACAAGGTTCACCCACCGTATAGTTAGTCTCCGGCAGAGCGGAATCCGCAAAGTCTACTATAATCTCGAATGAAGTACACCTACGAGAAACCTTACGAGATTTCTTTCAAATCTCTCTAGATCTTAGCCGTCACACTCTCTCTATACAATAGTCTTTCAAATTGGCAGTACATTAATCATATGAGAGGTCTCTATATATAAGAAAACCCTAATCATAGTTTTAACAGGAGAAAAACTCAAATTACCAAACATAAGATTCACACAAATTTGCCACCGACAGACTTCTGACCAAGAAATGGTTAGATGTCTGCCAACTCTCTGTAAATTTTCGTCTTCTTAGACGAACGTCTTTAACTTTACCATCAGACGTCTGCCGTTGCTCTGGATCAGGCTTCAGCATCTCTAGATGTCACGACCCGAACGAGGAATGTGAGCGGCACTTAAATCACGCGACGTCTGAAAGCGTAACGCAATGTAAGTAAGCCAAAACCAAGAATCTAAACCGTAAGTAAAGATAAAGAGATGAAGTTTTTAGAAAAATGTTAATTTAAAGTGTAAAAGAGTTGTTGGAAAATGTTTTGAAAACAAATTATCGTTAAAATTTTCGGCAATAACTCCTTTGTAAATTTTGATAAAAACCGATACATACACAATATATACAAGCATCCCCACTTGGGAGCAATCTCAACACTCACTTGGCGGAACACAACCATGCAATTAACTATACGACGCCTCTGTCAAAGAATAAAGCATAGAAAGAAAAGAATGTAATAACAAAAGTAAAACTACAACAATCGGCTCACACGAGCACGATACGCAGAGTCAATATAATACAAATCTCTCAATCCCTTCTCTAACTTAAATATACATATGGTAGATGGAGTATACTAGATATAATGTACAAGTTCAAAAGAAGGCGGAAATAAGAATACTCATAACCCACCTAAGCAAAAAGATCACGTCCAAATGTAAAAGTATGCCCCACGCCGCGACTACTCCAAACGGTCGGCCCTGCAAGAAACTGTGGCACAACGGAGGTGAGTTGCCAGCTCGTGAGTAATAAATAATATCAGAAATGACAATCGCATGCTTAAACGAAATAGCAACAATTCTACATATGAAGTTATAATGATGTGTAGCAGTATGGATGTGGCATATGCGAAGTAAGCGAAGTATGGTAACATGGATGTAGTATGTATAAAATGAGCATATCATAACAAATCTAATAAGGTAAAAACATGAATGCCTTCAATGAATCATTATAAATCATGTGTCAAATATCGACACTCGAAATCCAAATATCTGAGACGCCGTCTCTCAGATCGACCCTTATATCCATTTGAAATATATAACTCCGGTCAGTATCCTCCGGATATCCACTGAGTTTCCATACTAGCACCGGTAGGTCTCGTCATTACATGGTTCACCCGTCTTTCTATACGGATTTCTTGTCCTCGGGTACCGTACCGGATCCACCATATATCCGTAATCGGTTTCCCCCTACCTCGATTCGGATAATCATACAATAAATACCAGAAAACTCAAGGTGGACGTCAAATCATCATATCAAAAAGAAAATTGCAATTTTTGAAAACGAATCCAAGTTTTATAAAATCATCTCCACGGTTTCTCAAATCTCATGAAAACAGGAATCCCAAGAAAACATCGTATAGAAAACAAGGTAATAATAATAAAAGTACAGAATATCGGCATGATGCATGCTTGTAAGCGATGAGCAAAAATTCTAACTACTAACAGAGATATAGTGCAATGCAAGGCAACGTGGCATGTTCTATAGTGTATGCAACATGACAATTATCAATGATGTGTATGTGTATATATATGAGTTTGTGCACGTGGGACATAAAAATCATTAGTAATGGAGCATGTGTCCTAACAAGTGTTTGTCAAGGTGTAGCAAGTAAACAAGTACATGATAATGATAGTCCAAACGTATAATGTGAATAGTAATGCATAATGCAGGTTTACGTATCGGGCGCTTAATGCCATGCAGTTGATTTCTCCGTGGATGTTAAATCAACTCATCGGAACGAGCCTCGATTTACTCGAATCCAATCACCCCCTTTCTCTTTCTTGCTGCTTCAGAAGTTCTCGCAACCGATCCTAATATCGAATAAAAATATTCGCACGTGAGAGGCTAGATTACCAATACGGCGTATATACATACATAACGCGATCCAATCTCATGTAGGTTAACGCGTGCGATCTTCGTGTGCTGTATGTGTGCAAAAATCATGCAACAACCCTAATTTTTCTATACACTTTTCTATACAATTTTTTTTATTAAATTTTTTAAAAAATCCATAAAGGAGTATTTTAACCTGAGCACAATATATATATATATATATAAAAGTAATTATTTTGTTTTTAAATAATCCATTTTTAGTGTACATAAAATTGTTTTAAAATTAAAGTGTACTTGGGGTATTTAATATTGTTGTTACCACTTTAAATAGTTATTTTCCCACAATAATTACAAGAAGGAGCTTGTAGCTCATTGGTAATATCTTGCACTGCTGAACCAAGCCACCATAGTTCAAATCCCATGCTCTACATTATTTTTGTATTTATTTTGTTTTAATTTCTTTTGGAAGTCAACGGTCAAAAGGCCATAACTCCCAAAATATGTACCGGACAACAAAAAGTAAATATACCAAATTGTACCCCCGAAGTTTCCCCGGCCTCTGGTGGTGTGACTCGGCCCGACTCGGCGCCGCCGGCCGGCGACTCGGCCGAATCGGTCCGGCGCCGCCGGCCGGACTTGGCTGGACGGCCGAATCACCAACAGAGAAAAGATGCTCCTTGACTTGGTCAACCCTCCTGCACACTTATTATACCTGGATCGGTTTTAAATTGCCCAATAAATCCCTTTTACTTCTATATTTAATGAATTTTTAATGATTTTGTATATTTTTTAAATATTTTTTTTATTAAAAACCCTAACCCTAGCCTAACCCTATATAAACCCCCATACCCTCTACCCTCTCACCCTACATTCCTAAGTCCATTCTCTAAAAATTTCAAGAGAACTTGGTACGTGAGAAAACGGGCGAAAGGCGAAACGCCGACAAAATCGACGGCGAAATTCCGACGATCGTGCTAGGACCTCTCAACGACGATTCGACGCACCGGCAAACCCTCTACCTCTCTCTTACTCTCTAACGTTGTCCAAACCCGTAAGTCCCCCTTTTCTATCTTTCTTTTCTTTCATTAAAATATGACTTTTCAAACCAGATGGAAATCGGAACAAACCGATTTCCGATTCGGTTTTCTATCAAAACTCACTTATCACTAATTCCATAATGCTTAAACATATTCATGTTGACTACTAATCACATAAAAACTAATTTGAATAAAGTTTCTCACATGAAATGATAGCTTTTGCAATCTATCGTATTCTTTCACTTAAATACCACAATGGTTAGTTTATCACTTTTAACCCTTTAACATTGCTATACCTTAAAATGGATCACGAGGTAATGACCTACCTCCACACACACTCATATGCAATCATAACACGCTACCTTGAAAATTTAGAATACGCCAAAATAAGATTTTACATTAAAATACCATTTTTTTTCTTAATAAAACCTTTTCTAAAAGTTCTAAGTTGCATATAATTTTAATGCAATATCTTTTAATAGGAAATATGATAAGTTATGGATATCGATCGTTTATCTAAACCTGATTTTGTGGTGTCTAGGCAAGTGTGTCTAAGACGAGTGGTTACTTAATTAGGGCCACTACTTGTAGTGGAGAGCCTCCCACTCACCTGGCACTTACCTGGCCGCAATTGGCGGTGAAGAGGCGATTTGAGGCTTCTAATGACTTGTCATTTAGACCATTTAGAAATAGGCTAGTTGGCTTAGAAAACCCTAGAATCTAAAATACGGAAATTTACACCTTTTACAAATAAATACCTTATATTTATAAAACCGTTTTCTAAATGACTAGTATTTATTAAATCTTTGCAAAGCGCCACTACAACCCACCTTTGGGGAACTCGTTAGGGATAGTACGGTTTATCGTGCACCCTCGGGCTTAGTAGTGCGAGATTCAGACCTCCGCAAGGAGCATTCGGTCTCGAAAGGTTTAAAATACGACATTTAAGAAAAATGAGATTTTTGGAAAATAAAATATTTATTAAAAATTATTCTTGTATAAACATATGTATATTTATCATTTAAACACCTATTTTATTATAAGATAAAGTTTCCACCTTTTCCTAAAAATTACAAGATTAAAAGTTACATTAAAATACCATGAATTTCAAATAAATCAATATTACAAATTAATATCTTTATTTATGTAATTAGGATATTTTCACTAGAAATAAAACAAAATAAAATCACACTCATTATAACTATAAAGACGAATAATAAATACTTGAGGTGTATCTTGAAAACTATACAAAAGTATTTTTACGTAAAACCCCCTCAAGTTTTATAAATTACAATAAGGATCTTAACAAATATAGAACTTTGACTTACATTTCTTTTAGTCTGACTCGGGTTTGAGTCTGATTATTTCTGACTTAAATATGATTCAAGTCAATCTATATTCTTTAATATTCCAACTCAATATGAATACATGAATCCCAGAATCCAGTTAACAATCTATGCAACTTGACTGAATCAAACCATGGATATACATCCATTATTCCGTTATTCCATTTACCTGATTATGCAGTTACAATCTGTTTACTGATATCATGGTTTCGGTCAGTCATCCAACTTACACAATACAATACTACAATACAAACGAAACACTACGGGGTTTAAGGGGTAGATTGGTATGGAAGGTGTTAAAGGTGGCACGAGGCGGTAAGATTAAGACATCTAACATGAATCCAATTGCCGTTGTTCCGAGTTGTATAACGGAGCCTTGTACTTCCATTTGCCTTGCTCTCTAGCATATAGAGACCCCTCTCGTATACACTGTCATTCTTCTGTACCAAGCTATAAACAACAGCGTTAATACTACATTACAACAAATAGTATACAACTTTAGAAGATACTTCTTATTTTGTCTTTCTAATTCCTCTTTATCTTTGGGACTTACCGAGCGACCTGTTCGCTGACGACATTCTATTTCCTTCTTCTTTGAATGTCGTCAGGTGCTTTGGACCCAGCAGAGATCGAGCCCACCGGTGAAGACTTGGATCAGTTTCACGAAGACCCCGAGCTCTAGATTTTGTACCTTGTTCTATTCAGTATTTGCATTTCCTATTATGCCATTATTTAGGCATCGCTTTTCATTTCATTTGTATTTACTTTTCATGCATTGTACAAAAGAATGTTATTAATAAAGTTGCTGTTATTTTTATATCTCTTGTCTCTTGTGATTTACTTTTATATTTCTTAGATACACTTAGCGTATGTACTTCTAAGTATATACGTAGCGGATCTCGTCGCGTCCCCTTCGCCGTACACTGGGAAACGGGGCGTGACAAATCACCTAGGACTATCTCGAATTGCTGTTAACTAACGAAAATGCCAATTCGAGAGTCGAGATATCCGTATCGTACGCTACAACATCGTCAAAAGTGAAGTAAAATGCTCCCAGATTTTTATATAATGATCCGGGAAGAAACTAAGTGTAACGTTTTAAAAATAAATAAATAAAAGTCTTTTAGCCGAACTTTCTGATTTTCGGTAAAATAAACCGTATTTTCCGTAAAACTTAACCATAATTATTTTTCATCATAAATTAAAAAAGACATATTTTAATCATGTAATTACTAGTAAATGGTGTTTATTTAGTCACTTATAAATTTTTAGTTTAATTAAATATTTTTCCTAAATTAATTATTTTTAATATTAACATAAGTTTTAATTATACATTAAAGTAGTGTAAATTACAAATTTGAAATGGGTTAATTTTATAAAATGAGCCATGCCATATTAGAATCAAGTGTTTTTATGCAAAATTCATTTCCAAAATTTTTCATGGTTCTAAACTTTTCTAGGATTAACTTAGGAAAGAAAATTTAATAAATAAAGAAAATGTTGAAAAGACATAAAACATGCATCTTTTGAAGAACTTTCTACACAACTCCTCACATATTTTTCTTTCTCTCTTTTTCTCATTGCCTTGGCCGTCCCTCACCTCATGGCAGCCCTCCCCATTGTTCCAAGCTCATTTTCCTTCAAGAATCATCAAAAATTCAACAAAATTCCAAAAATAAACCACAAAATCATTATTCAATCTCTACCAGTTTCCTTTGACCTATTTAGCATGGATTTTGGAGTTGGAAACCATTATTTTGGAAGCATATTTTCATGTTTGGATCTCATGTTTTGGAGGTATAATTTTTATTCCTATGCTTATTTGTTGTTAAATGCTTTAATCTAGCATATTTAGATTTTCTTAATTAATTCTATTTGTAAGTTTAAAATTCAAGATAGGGTTTCTAAAATCAAGATAGGGTTTTTATTAATTAAGTGGGGTTATAATAACTAGTTTAACATTTTTAGAAATGGAAAATCTTGTATGGTTGATGTATTGTAAATTGTTCATTCAAAATTGTTTAAATTAAACAATTTTGCAAACTAGATTTTTATAAATTATATATATTGATGAGATAAAATTCTAATTAATGTTTTTATCACTTGATTGTGGTTTTAATGAGAATATTAATATGTTAAAGGAATGAAAAACGTAATTTGGTTACTAGTTTCATATTGATAATGGAAAATTGTGATAAATATGTTATTTTTGCTAACTAGGTTTTAGAAATTTCTTAAATAATTGAGATTTAAAATCTAATTATGATTTCATTATATTATTAACATCATAAATTGTAGTTTAATAAGTTAATTCATGCAAAATCAAGTTTAGTTGTGAAATTGTGAAATTTTGCTTGCAAGGTGTTGAAATTGATAAAATTGCAAACTAGAATTTTCAATTTAATACAAATTAGTGTGATAAAAATATGGAAATGGTTTCTATAATCTAGTTATGTTATTTAATGAATATTATGACCATTAGTTTCATTTAAACATCAAGTTTTGAAGTAAAACGGTAAATTGACATTTTCTAGGATTTTACGAAATCGGACGATTTGATCGATTTTAAGGTTTCGATGATTTAAACCATGTTTTATATTATAAATAATAAGTTTTAAAACTACAAGTTGTTTGTTGGTGTTTTATCTCGATCAATCGGCGTTTGTACGCCGATATCGAGCGATATTTGGTTCTTTTGCATGAGCGGGTCATAGGTTTTAACTTATGCGCGTTTCGTGTGTCGTTTTGGTTTTGTCCATGATTCAGTTTACGATATTATATATGTTTGCGTATAGGTACCCCTCATATGGACTTCGGACGAGGAAGAAGAGGAGGGCGACATCGTTTTCGGCAGACAAGGACCAGGTGAGTAGATGTATATCTACGGGGGAAGTCGGGTGGATGGCGTTTAGCACCCCCGCAAACGTAGAATAGGAATATTATTTATTGTCATTAGGAAGTCGGACGTGACCTTACATTCTTGGCGAGTAGGACCCTATTAAAGACTTTAGGTTGGACTAGACGGATTTAGAAGGACTTTACCAGAGGATGAATGTCTTGGAGGGGATTCGTAGGTTTCAGGTAGACACATACACACGCACACACAGAAACTTGACTTGGTGTATATATGTATGTGTATATATATATAGGAATGTGTGTAGGTATATATATACACACACACAACATGTATATATGAGATAAGGATATTATATGATACATGGGGATGAGAAAATATAACTGGGCTTGATGCCGTGATCTCTTGGCTATACAGTCGTGTTATGATGTTAGCGAATCGTTGGAAAATGAAGAAATGAATATGTATACATAAATGATAATAGGTGATGATGACATTGAGATATACTAGACTCTAGAATAGAACCCGGACTGTAACTGGTGACTTGATTACGATATGATATATGTGTGACTTGGTTACGATATGATATATGTGTGACTTGATTACGATATGATATATGTGTGACCTGATTACGATATGATATATATGACATGATATTTCTGAGGAACCATTGACGATGTATATGTACGCAGACAATGATATATGATTGATGATATTTGGGATGTATGCGATTACAGTACAGTACTTTTGATCATGACATTATTTGATGATGATATTATATGAATGATGATGTACGTAGGTGATACTTGACCCGTACCCCGATATTGGGATGCCGTACGATAGATTTACCGTACGAGGCATAGATGTGATGATTGATCCGCACTCTTGATTCGAGGAGATCGTACTACGTACGTGACGCTATTGAGGCTGGATCGCCGACTATTAGAGATATGGACTCAGACTTTAGGTGGATTCTTATTTCTTATCGACTAGTTTCTTTAGTTTAGTTCCTTATGGGGTTAGATAGATACTAGTTTAGGCTCGAGTCATATATTTGTAGTTAGACATATATATTACAAATGAGTGGTTAATACACGTCCATCTTTACATTCAGATCGTAATCATCATGTTGCATGTTCATATATATGTTTGTTTAGTCAGTATGAAACTCTGCCTGTTAGGACACCAGCACCATTACCGATGATGCGCATATTCTACGTACACTTTTTTGCCGGCTCACACACATCATCATCGGTAATTGCTATGTCACATACACTTTAGAACATATTATCTTTTATTGGTAGAATCAGCTAAAGGCTAGATCAATATAATATTGTGATTACTCTCAGGTGTTAGTCTAGACATTGCATTTATTACTTAGACACTTCATGCATTCACATTTTTACGTTATCATGCAGTATTGTGGGGCTTATGCCGATACTTATTATTTACTTACTCATAATTTTGGGATTTTGGATTTATATGAGAATTCTGGATTTTGGGGAAAACCGCAAGAATATATATAAAAATTTCTCTCTCTCCCTCTCTTTTTTAAATATAAGTTGCGGTTTTCTCGTGATGTATGTGTCGTCCACCATGAGATTTCATGTTTTCTGTTGGATTTCGAGACCCGATTCGAGGAGTGGATGAACCGTCTCGAGTACATGGTGGGCCCGGTATGGTATCCCGGGGTAAGAAGATCGAGTTGTAGACGATGAGCCTGGCAGGGGAAGACTACCTACCGGTGATGTCTGGCGCGGCGGATATCCGGAGGATACCGACCTTTGTCGTGAGATTTGATGATATGGGCCGATCCGGACTGACGGAGCCCGAGATATTGAGACTATGAGGTATTGAGACTTGAGATTTACATATTTTGTGTCGATGCTTGACACGGATTTCTATGGATTTCATCGATGATATTTCAGATTTCTATACAAATTTTACTATGATGAAAATTAAAGATTTCTTATACAGATATATCCAGATTTCAGGGTTGATTGTTTTACATTCATGGTGCATGCATACTCATTCACATGACATATTACTATTTGAGGCACTGACACGAGCACGGAGCATTTGCACTTACGCATAGTTTATTACCATGTCATTACTAGATGACTAGTGATATATTGGTATATTATTATGACCTAGGACAGCGTCGTGTATTCGATTTCTTTTCGCAGATGTTTTCTACTCACGAGTTGGCAACTCACCTCCGTTGTGCCAAATTTTATTACAGGTTCGATGTACAGGTTTCCTTAACAGGTTGTTGGCACATCATTTCATTCAGGGTGATTTGCATGGTAGGTTGGTTCACTTGTATCAGGATCGCCGTTGTACTTTTATTATTTCATTGGTATCTAGTAAGCTCCATTAACCAAACTTGTATTACTTGATAAGTTTAAAGGACCAGTTATTTATTTCGACCTTAGAGTCGCGCTTGTATTATTATGGTATCTGGTGGATTTGTTTTCTTTTGAGTTTTAAGCCCCGCCTTTTGGCATTGTATATTATTGTGCTTGGTGTGGTTGTTTCCGCCTGTTGGCGTAGAGCTAGCTCCCGCTTGGGGATGCCATTTTATTGTTTGTATATATTATTCTTGTTTGTACCCGTTTGGGGCCAGTTTTTACAAAGGAGACTCTGCCGAAATTTTTGAGAAAATTGGATGTTGCTTTTAAACTTGTTTTTCTACATGTTTTCCTTTACTTCTTCTTTTATATGGTTTAGATTTCTGGGCTTCGGCTTACTTAGATTACGTTGCGCCTCTAGACGCTTCATAATTTAAGTGCCGGTCACGTTCCGTACTCTCGGGTCGTGACAAAGTTGGTATCAGAGCGCTAGGTTTAACCTTTGTATAAGTTTAGGGTGACCCTTAGTTGATGAAGTAGGTGGCCTAGGTAGAGTGACGTACCGTGGGTATGCTCCGCGGCATACTTACGATACGCTAGTCTGCTTAAGGAGCCTTAGGATGTACATTTCTTTACACCGTATTTCATTCGTTCCTTTGCTCTATCTTCGTCGATATCGGATGATGTTTCTGTTACCACGGTTGTACGGGCAGAGGGAGCTGCGGCTCGAATGCGATAACCCTTAGGGTATCGTTTATTCTAGAGCATTGAAGCATTGTTTAGCGTGCGGACGAAAGGTATTCACATGCCGTCCAGACAAAATTAAAGGGTTCGAACGATTGTCAGAAACCCATTTTCCCAAGTTTAAGGTATTTGGAAGAATATGCAGGTATTTCTATGGACCTTCTAGAAGAATGAAACCCTAACTCGACATAATGACCACGAGAACGCATTTGATGCTTAGGGTTTACGGCAATTCCGCGGTGCCATTAGTGAGGCTTGGATTTGCCTTTCTACGGCTGGTCCGCAGATACTGGGGCATGTATTGGATATTTTTAAACTGTACTTGAGTGTTGAGCTCTCGGGGAATTTTGGAATTTTGATAAATCGATCGAAAAGTTTAATGTAGTCCGGATATCAGGTGAAGGGATAGATTACGTGGGAGACTCTAGATATGAGTATTGCCGTTTGTAGCGCAGTCAGCACAGCTATGAAGAGACGAGTTCGAATCAGTCGACATCAGAGGAAAGAGGCGCACATTGACGATAGTGTTTACGATTGTGATTTGGTGATTTGAATTTCATATTTCCGTTGTTTGGATTTTGGTATTTTGAGGATTTTGTTCTACGATTGGTATTTCTTATGTGTACATTCATTACACTCTATTCATGTTTCATATATCAGTTGTATTGATATTGTTTTGTATATACCCAGTGCACTCTATTTGGTTTTATACCTTTTGAGATATTGATTTGATTTCGTGCATATGGGTTGCACATGATTTTGACGTATACTTCGACATAGTTTTCATGCATTTTTTCGTACCGTGATTTCGATTTTGATATTTGGTGTATGTTTTTCGTACACCATGTGCACTTGACTGAGATTCTCGCGCACACTTGGTGCACTTGATGCGATTTTGTGCACACCAGATGTACTAAATCGGGGTTTTGTGCAGATTAGATGCACCTGATATTAGTGTCGTGCATGCCCGTTGCACTTGACAGATATTTTTGGTGCACACCCGTTGCACTCAGTTTTGTTTCTGTGCGTATTCGTGGCATCTGTATTTGGTTTCGATTTCAGTGCGCATCGGACGCACATGATATTTTTATGATGTGATTAGGAATGATTTCATTATGAGCAGTATGTTTTTTTATAATCATTGCTATTTCATTTAGTAACCAGGCGGGACGTGTATATTAAATAAAAGATATATATGTATAGATATTTTTTTTAAAAAAATAAACGTCCGCTACTTATGCCGTGACACGCGTATCGCACGGCGATTTTAAAAAGGGGTTTTTGCATGCTTCTTTATTCAGATATTTGGACGATTTTACTACGATGCGCACTATATATAAGTTATATTTTTGATATATATCATGTTGGTTTTCGTATTGGGCCTTGATATTCTATTTTCACCATAACTCCGATGATTGCGTTATACTTGACGGAGTTGATTTTAGTTATGTATTGATGATTTCGGAGCCCCGACGATTTGAGTGTTTTGGCTGAATGTTTTAGTAATTGGGGGGAGTTTTAATTTAAATTCGGAGACCGAATTTCTTAAAGGGGGGAAGATTGTAACGTTTTAAAAATAAATAAATAAATAAATAAAAATCCTTTAGCCGAATTTTCTGATTTTCGGTAAAATAAACCGTATTTTCCGTTAAACTTAACCATAATTATTTTTCATCATAAATTTAAAAAGACATATTTTAATCATGTAATTACTAGTAAATGGTGTTTATTTAGTCACTTATAAATTTTTAGTTTAATTAAATATTTTTCCTAAATTAATTATTTTTAATATTAACATAAGCTTTAATTATACATTAAAGTAGTGTAAATTACAAATTTGAAATGGGTTAATTTTATAAAATGAGCCATGCCATATTAGAATCAAGTGTTTTTATGCAAAATTCATTTCCAAAATTTTTCATGGTTCTAGACTTTTCTAGGATTAACTTAGAAAAGAAAATTTAATAAATAAAGAAAATGTTGAAAAGACATAAAACATGCATCTTTTGAAGAACTTTCTACACAACTCCTCACATATTTTTCTTTCTCTCTTTTTCTCATTGCCTTGGCCGTCCCTCACCTCATGGTAGCCCCCCCATTGTTCCAAGCTCATTTTCCTTCAAAAATCATCAAAAATTCAACAAAATTCCAAAAATAAATCACAAAATCATTATTCAATCTCTACCATTTTCCTTTGACCTATTTAGCATGTATTTTGGAGTTGGAAACCATTATTTTGGAAGCATATTTTCATGTTTGGATCTCATCTTTTGGAGGTATAATTTTTATTCCTATGATTATTTGTTGTTAAATGCTTTAATCTAGCATATTTAGATTTTCTTAATTAATTCTATTTGCAAGTTTAAAATTCAAGATAGGGTTTCTAAAATCAAGTTAGGGTTTTTATTAATTAAGTGGGGTTATAATAACTAGTTTAACATTTTTAGAAATGGAAAATATTGTATGGTTGATGTATTGTAAATTGTTCATTCAAAATTGTTTAAATTAAACAATTTTGCAAACTAGATTTTTATAAATTATATATATTAGTGAGATAAAATTCTAGTTAATGTTTTTATCACTTGATTGTAGTTTTAATGAGAATATTAACATGTTAAAGGAATGAAAAACCTAATTTGGTTACTAGTTTCATATTGATAATAGAAAATTGTGATAAATATGTTATTTTTGCTAACTAGGTTTTAGAAATTTCTTAAATAATTGAGATTTAAAATCTAATTATGGTTTCATTACATTATTAAAATCATAAATTGTATTTTAATAAGTTTATTCATGCAAAATCAAGTTTAGTTGTGAAATTGTGAAATTTTGCTTGTAAGGTGTTGAAATTGATAAAATTGCAAATTAGAATTTCCAATTTAATACAAATTAGTGTGATAAAAATATGGTAATGGTTTATATAATCTAGTTATGTTATTTAATGAATATTATGACCATTAGTTTCATTTAAACATCAACTTTTTAAGTAAAACGGTAAATTGACATTTTCTAGGATTTTACGAAATCGGACGATTTGATCGATTTTAAGGTTTCGATGATTTAAACCATGTTTTATATTATAAATAATAAGTTTTGAAACTACGAGTTGTTTGTTGGTGTTTTATCTCGATCAATCGGCGTTTGTACGCCGATATCGAGCGATATTTGGTTCTTTTGCATGAGCGGGTCATAGGTTTTAACCTATGCGCGTTTCGTGTGTCGTTTTGGTTTTGTCCATGATTCAGTTTACGATATTATATATGTTTGCGTATAGGTACCCCTCACATGGACTTCGGACGAGGAAGAAGAGGAGGGCGACATCGTTTTCGACAGACAAGGACCAGGTGAGTGGATGTATATCTACGGGGGAAGTCGGGTGGATGGCGTTTAGCACCCCCGCAAACGTAGAATAGGAATATTATTTATTGTCATTAGGAAGTCGGACGTGACCTTAGATTCTTGGCTAGTAGGACCCTATTAAAGACTTTAGGTTGGACTAGAAGGATTTAGAAGGACTTTACCAGAGGATGAATGTCTTGGAGGGGATTCGTAGGTTTCAGGTAGACACACACACACACACACAGAAACTTGACTTGGTGTATATGTGTATGTGTATATATATATAGGAATGTATGTATGTATATATATATACACAACATGTATATGTGAGATAAGGATGTTATATGATACATGGGGATGAGACAATATAACTGGGCTTGATACCGTGATCTCTTGGTTATACAGTCGTGTTATGATGTTAGCGGATCGTTGGAAAATGAGGAAATGGATATGTATACATAAATGATAATAGGTGATGATGACATTGAGATATACGAGACTCTAGAATAGAACCCGGACTGTAACCGGTGACTTGATTACGATATGATATATGTGTGACTTGGTTACGATATGATATATGTGTGACTTGATTACGATATGATATATGTGTGACCTGATTACAATATGATATATATGACATGATATTTCTGAGGAACAATTGACGATGTATATGTACGCAGACAATGATATATGATTGATGATATTGGGATGTATGCGATTACAATACAGTACTTTTTATCATGACATTATTTGATGATGATATTATACGAATGATGATGTACGTAGGTGATACTTGACCCGTACCCCGATATTGGGATGCCGTACGATGGATTTACCGTACGAGGCATAGATGTGATGATTGATCTGCACTCTTGATTCGAGAAGGTCGTACTACGTACGTAACGCTATTGAGGCTGGATCGCCGACTATTAGAGATATGGACTCAGACCTTAGGTGGATTCTTATTTCTTATCGACTAGTTTCTTTAGTTTAGTTTCTTAGGGGGTTAGATAGATACTAGTTTAGGCTCGAGTCATATATTTGTTGTTAGACATGTATATTACAAATGAGTGGTTAATACACGTCCATCTTTACATTCAGATCGTAATCATCATGTTGCATGTTCATACATATGTTTGTTTAGTCAGTATGAAACTCTGCCTGTTAGGACACCAGCACCATTACCGATGATGCGCATATTCTACGTACACTTATTTGCCGGCTCACACACATCATCATCAATAATTTCTATGTCACGTACACTTTAGAACATATTATCTTTTATTGGTAGAATCAGCTAAAGGCTAGATCAATATAATATTGTGATTACTCTCAGGTGTTAGTCTAGACATTGCATTTATTACTTAGACACTGCATGCATTCATATTTTTACGTTTTCATACAGTATTGTGGGGCTTATGCCGATACTTATTATTTACTTACTCATGATTTTGGGATTTTGGATTTTTATGAGATTTCTGGATTTTGGGGAAAACCGCAAGAATATATATAAAAATTTCTCTCTCTCCCTCTCTTTTTTAAATATAAGTTGCGGTTTTCTCGTGATGTATGTGTCGTCCACCATGAGATTTCATATTTTCTGTTGGATTTCGAGATCCGATTCGAGGAGTGGATGAACCGTCTCGGGTACATGGTAGGCCCGGTATGGTACCGCGGGGCAAGAAGATCGAGTTATAGACGATGAGCCTGGCAGGAGAAGACTACCTACCGGTGATGTCTGGCGCGGCGGATATTCGGAGGATACCGACCATTGTCGTAAGATTTGATGATATGGGCTGATCCGGACTGACGGAGCCCGAGATATTGAGACTATGAGGTATTGAGACTTGAGATTTACATGTTTTGTGTCGATACTTGACACGGATTTCTATGGATTTCATCGATGATATTTCAGATTTCTATACAAATTTTACTAAGATGAAAGTTAAAGACTTCTTATACAGATATATCCAGAGTTCAGGGTTGATTGTTTTACATTCATGGTGCATGCATACTCATTCACATGACATATTACTATTTGAGGCACTGACACGAGCATGGAGTATTTGCACTTACGCGTAGTTTATTACCCTGCCATTACTAGATGACTAGTGATATATTGGTATATTATGACTTAGGACATCGTCGTGCATTCGATTTCTTTTCGCAGATGTCTTCTACTCACGAGTTGGCAACTCACCCCTGTTGTGCCAAATTTTATTACAGGTTCGATGTATAGGTTTCCTTAACAGTTTGCTGGCACATCATTTCATTCAGGGTGATTTGCATGGTAGGTTGGTTCACTTGTATCAGGACCGCCGTTGTACTTTTATTATTTCATTGGTATCTAGTAAGCTCCATCAACTAAACTTGTATTACTTGATAAGTTTAAAAGACCAGTTATTTATTTCGACCTTAGAGTCGCGCTTGTATTATTATGGTATCTGGTGGATTTGTTTTCTTTTGAGTTTTGAGCTTTGTCCTTTGGCGTTGTATATTATTGTGCTTGGTGTGGTTGTTTCCGCCTGTTGGCGTAGAGCTAGCTCCCGCTTGGGGATACCTTTTTATTGTTTGTATATATATTATTCTTGTTTGTATCCGTTTGGGGTCAGTTTTTACAAAGGAGACTCTGCCGAAATTTTTGAGAAAATTGGATGTTGCTTTTAAACTTGTTTTTCTACATGTTTTCCTTTACTTCTTCTTTTATATGGTTTAGATTTCTGGGTTTCGGCTTACTCAGATTACGTTGCGCCTCTAGACGCTTCGTAATTTAAGTGCCGGTCACGTTCCATACTTTCGGATTGTGACACTAAGTATACCAGATGCTAAGTTTGAGTCTTAGAGAGCCCCCAACAAAAATTCAAACCCCAACTCCCGATCTCAGCTAACAATTGCGGCCAAAACGAATATTTTGGTGGCTACATTAATTTGGAATGGGTCCGGATTTCTAGAGCACACTCTAGGTTCTATAATAAACTCCTAAAAATTTTAATTTATGTTTGCGAGTACTAGAGTGATAGCAGATTTAATTTGAACCCCAACTTCTACAAAATAATTAGTTTTAGCACTTTGAAAATATCATGGTGGATTAGTGAAGTCTTGATGTTAAAACAAAAGGATAAATAGTACTAAAATACCTTTATCTATCTTAATTTAAGTTGTGGTTACCAAAGAACCACCCTAAATCAAATCTCATCTAAAAACCCCACTTTAACTTTTAAAACAACCCATGACATAAACTTTAGCTTAAAACTAGTGTTGCTATGGAAAGTATTTGCTAAAACTTAATTAAAATTGGCACATTTACCTCTAGATTAGTCTTGTGGGGAGTTCCAAGCTTGCAAAGTGGTCTCAAGGGTGAGGACTTGGCTTCCACATTAAGTTTTGAAAGAAATAGATATGATTTTGTAGTGATTATTAGGTGTGGGGGGGGGGGGATCTTTTGGGAGGTAGAGAAGAAAATGAAGAGGAAAAAGAAGAAGAAGGGGATGGAGATGAGAATGAGGGGGAAAAATAGCTAAGGCCTTAACCATTTACCCCCTCCCCCTCTCACCACAACTATTCCCATTATTTTATTCAACCCATTCTTGTGCCATACCCTCATATCTTCCATGCCATGCTATTTTTTCAAATAAAAATAAAAACAAATTAATTTAGTTAAATGGTTAAGAAAGTTTACCTGGGGTTCATTGTCATGGCAATATAATTTGGTGTTTTAGCCTAAATTAACATATTACTGGTTCTAGGTTAATAATTATATATGTGTGTGTGTACACATTTTATAAATAATATATATAAAAATTATCATTAACTATGATTTATTTAATAACACATGTTATATCGCTAATTAGATTATAATTAACTCTAATAAGTTTCCAAAATATTACAATCTTCTCCAATAAATAAATTCGGTCGCCGAATTTAAAATCTAACTACGCGTATATTTGAAAAGATGGGGAAATTTCTTCTCTATCTCACTCTCGGCTTTCCATGTGACCTTTTCGCTGTTCAGGCCACACCATAGAACCTTCACGGACGGCAATACCTTTGACCGCAATTTCTTCACCTGTCACGCCCCGCTTCCCAGTGTACAGGTAAGGAGACGCGATGAGACCCGCCATATATTTACTCAGAAATAACACGCTAAGTGTAACTAAGCAATATAATAAAGTACACAAGAAAAATGACAAGAGATGTAATTGAACATCAACTTTTATTTATTAAACATTTCTTTACATTACAACTGAAAATGTAAATATAAGGATGGAAAGCAATGCCTAAACAATGGTATGGACTGAAAATAAAGTGAGTACAAGTAAAGCCTAATGGTCGTACTGCTTAGTAGTCTGCTCCAAGTGCTCCTGGATGGTCTCAAACTCCTCAGAGTCGGGTCCTCCTGACAACATTCTAAAGAAAGAAGAGAAATAGGAATGTCGTCAGCGAACAATCTCTCGGTAAGTCCCAAAGAAAAGTAAGAATAGAATAGACAGATAAGAGGATATAACTGATATAATGTTTGATTGTTATGCTATCGCGGTTGTTTGTAGCTTGGTACAGAATATGTCAGTGTATACGAGAGGAGTCCAAGTTACACTGTGGACTATAGTAACTCATAGTACAAGGCTCCGTCGATAAAACCATGGAACAACGGCAATGGATGTATAGTTATGTCTTTTAATGACCATCTCGTGCCACTTTTAAAACATTTTGTGCCAGTCTACCCCTTTAAAACCCCGTAATGTATTTTTTTATTGATTTGTATTGTTTTGTTTAATGGATGTAAGACTTGCCAAAACCATGATATCATGTAAACAGAATGTATATAAATGGATAGACATGTAATCAGAGTATATCCATGGTTTGGTTAGTTCAAGTCAAGTTGATATAGATTGAATTCTGGTATAAATGAATTCATGTTGAAATAGAGTTATACTTAAATCATATTCAAAGATAGATTGATTGATTTCAGATTAGACTGAGACTCTGTCTGAGTCAGACATTTTAAAACGAATTGAAGTCCTGAATTAGTTTTGATATTATCGGTAACTGCTGCACATGTACGCCAGGATTTATGCTTTTTTCCAAGACAATTACCGTATTGATAACATCATTTTTAGTTTGTCTACCTTAGATAGGCAAGCACCCATATTCTCCAGCTCCCTGAGACTCAAGAGAACTAGTCCCGCTTAAACCTATATTTACGAGGGTCCTTATTGTAAATTAATATAACTTGAGGGGTTTTTATGCAAAATAGTTTTGATATGTTTTGAAAATAAACCTCAAGTATTTATTTATCGTCTTTAGGGTTTTCATAGATTTAGTTTTTATAAAATGAAATATTCTAGTGGATATAAACCTAATTTGAATAGTATATGGTATTATAGTGTAATATTGGAATTGTATTGATTTGTATTGGTAGTTTCATGAAATTTGCGATTCCTTTGATTTAGAAAACATGGAATATATATATATATATTGTATATTTAAAGTAGATATTTTGATAATATATATATATATATATATTTATAAAAATAGAACTTATTTATTAAATAGAAATCATATTTTTCTTAAAAATTGGATTAAAAATTCTATCGAGATCGGATGCTCCGTGAGGAGGTCTGCATCTCGCTCTACTAGGCCCAAGAATGTGCGATAACCCGCACCATCCCGATTGGGGTCCCCAAAATGGGTTGTAGAGGCGCATTTGTAAGGAATTAAATAATACACTTTTAAAGAAAACGGTTTTTGAAAGTTTTTGGTATTTAAATGTAATTTTTTATTTTATCCCACAAACTAATGTTCCAAAAGCCATCGTGCTATGTCAAGAATGAGTGTTGTGATGAGGTAGGTCATTACTTCGTGAGTTTTCTAAACGTAATATAAGCAAGAAGATAAGGTAATGTCGTATGCAAACTTAAGGGTATTTTACTGTAAAAGTGAAATAGAATTTGTTTAACAAAATATTTTGAATTGAAACTTTGTCCACTTATTGTTTAATGGTTACTAAACACTATATAATTAAATGGTTAATTTTTTGTTTAATAATAA
Source organism: Agapanthus africanus (assembly GCA_030015575.1). NCBI lineage: Eukaryota > Viridiplantae > Streptophyta > Magnoliopsida > Asparagales > Amaryllidaceae > Agapanthus > Agapanthus africanus. The sequence continues at coordinate 58,321,411 of CM057348.1, forward strand.
TTGAGTTTTTAAAGAAATGAGAATCGGAAGTCGGATTAACTCCGCTTCCGACGAGTTTTGAAAGTAGAATTCTTTTTAATAGAGGGAGGAGAAGGAAGATGGGACTTATTGATTGGTTATAGAGGGGGGAGGTAGAGGAATATTTCGAAGTTGTCGTGGAGTCGCGTCGTCACCGGATTCTTCCCGAAATGTCGCCGGAATTTTGCCTTGAGTTAACTCCACTTGTACAACTTTTGGACTTAGGAATTTTAGAGAGTTTTGGCAATGGAATTCTGAATGAGGAGGGCTATGGTATAGTGTGGTATTTATAGGAGAAATTATGGTTTAGGGTAATGAAGAATGAATTAAAATTATACATTAAAATTTGGATTAATATCTCATTTTAATTCTCTGGAAATATGCAGGGAAATCAAATAGACTAGAGTTAGTGGGGGAGTCCAAGTGCTGCTAGGTAAAAAAAATTGAAGCATTTGGGACGGGTGGGACCGGCGCGCCGGCCCCTTGTGAAGATCTCGCCGGCCATTTTGTGTGGGTGTGGGGTTGGATTGCTACCACGTGTCAGGTTCAGTGCATATAACATTTTCCACATGTTTGTTTACTGTGTGACTTTTCATTTTACGTGTAGTGCACGTGCAAACTTTTGAGCTTCTAAAAGTTTAAAGGAAAAATCAATAAAAATAATATATGGCTGGGGAGATTCGAGCACAGGGGTTATGTCTCAGCAGTGCAAGGCTTTACCAATGTGCTACGAGTGCTTTCTTACTGTTCAAAAGCAATTTAAATTTATAACTTGTGCTCAGGCTAAGATATTCCTTTCTGTATTTAGAAAAGAATTCTGTACAGAAAGTTCAGGGTTGTTGTATTCTACCCTCATTATAAAAATTTCATTCTCGAAATTTATAAAAGGAAAGTGTAACATATTCAAGAAAAGTTTGATGATAGTGATGATGATGGAACTATTGATAGTGCATGAAAAATATTTGGAAGAACTAAAGAATGCAAATGTTTTGGAAAGATTGAAAAAGATGTAAGGGAATTACCAGGGTTACCTTGGTTTGCAGTCTCGACTTCTATGGACACTAATGTGTAAGCCTGACGCCGGGGTACATTCCTCTGTCCTTGGGGCATGTTTCTCTGCCCTCGAGGTATGTTCCTCAGTGCTTGATGGAATTGGCGTGGAAGCTGTGCAGGAGGTCCACATGGGGGTGGAGCTGGGAGAGCAAGATGAGGTGCAAGAGCCTGGATAGCTGGCCACTGTGGATAATTGTTGTGAGTTGGAACTGGGTTGCGTCTATAAGGACATGTTCCAATTCCATGAGTGGATGCGCCACAAACTAAGCACATGCCTTTTGCGTGCCTACAGTCCTTCCACAGGTGTCCACCCCTCTTGCAGTAGAAGCAAAAATCTGGACTTGGCCGGTTATTTGTTACTTCCGGTCTCCTGGGTTCAAAAGCCGGTATTGAAGAGGCTCCTCCTGCCATCTGGATGGCAGGGCGCTTCACACCGAAAGATTGAGGTCTGCCCTTCTTCTTCACTACTGCCTCATATCGACGGGAAGCTTTCAGAGCTAGGTCGTGCGTTGGGAAATCCCCTGTAGCTAAGGCAGCTTAGATCTCCGGGTCTAACCCTTGCTGAAATCGTCTGGACCTGATCTCAGCAGTCGGAATGAGGTGTGCCACGAACCTGTTATGGTCTTGTGTTAGCTGTGTAGTATGTGATATTTGAAAATCGAATATTGAGACATATCTTACCTACTGAGCATGGTAAAATCAGCATCATACTTATCCACAGATTTGGTCCACATTGAACCTTATTGCAGGTGGATGAATTGCTGCTCCATGTCAAATCGGGCAGTCTCGGGGAAATATTTCGCATCGAACATGTCGCGAAAGTTTTCCATTCGATAGGCTGGGCAAGACGGCTTTCTTCCGCCTTCCACCATACTCGGACGTTATCGGTGAGTTGCATCTTTGCAACCCGTACCTAAGCGATCTCTGGCATTTGTGCTGCTGCCAGATCGTCTTCAATGCTCTGAGCCTATTCTTTAGCTTCTAAAGGGCTCTCTTTCCCAGAAAATTGCTTTAGGTGCAATGCCAGGAATCGTTTCACTCCGGATGCTTCCGTTTCTGGGCGGTTCAATAAGATAGTAGTCTTCTGCTGCTGTCCTTCCAAGAGGTTTCGGATTGTCTCAAGCAATACCGTTTTGTCGTTGATCGGAGCTACAACAGTAGGCGTAAGTGGAAGATGTGGTGGTGTGTTGTTGAAGTTTGTGTTGGTATTGTTTGGAGAATCCATAACCTTGAAAGAAAAAATAGGGTTAGGATAGATTCAAAAAATATGAAATTATAAGGTTCAAGCAATATGAAATGTAAAGAATGTTTTTAGTTGCTGATTCTTGTGTTATATTGCTTAGGATTTCTTGCAGAATTTACCTGCATGCCCATGTAGAACTGACCTGCATGGGCCGCCAACAATACCTGTCACGCCCCGCTTCTCAGTGTACAGGTAAGGAGACGCGACGAGGCCCACTACGTATTTACTCAGAAGTAAACACGCTAAGCGTAACGAAGCAATATAATAAAGTACACAAGAAAAATGACAAGAGATGTAATTGAACAACAACTTTTATTTATTAAACATTTCTTTACAATACAACCGAAAATGTAAATACAAGGATGGAAAGAAATGCCTAAATAATGGCATGAACTGAAAATAAAGTGAGTACAAGTAAAGCTTAATGGTCATGCTGCTCAGTGCTCTGTTCCAAGTGCTCTTGGCTGGTCTCGAACTCCTCAGAGTCGGGTCCTCCTGACAACATTCCAAAGAAAGAAGAGAAATAAGAATGTCGTCAGCGAACAATCTCTCGGTAAGTCCCAAAGAAAAGTAGGAATAGAATAGACAGATAAGAGGATGTAACTGATAAAATGTTTGATTGTTATGCTAACGCAGTTGTTTGTAGCTTGGTACAGAATAAGCCAGTGTATACGAGAGGAGTCCAACTTATACCGTGGACTATAGTAACCCGTAGTACAAGGCTCCGTCGATAAAACCACGAAACAACGGCAATGGATGTATAGTTATGTCTTTTAATGACCATCTCGTGCCACTTTTAACACATTCTGTGCCAGTCTACCCCTTTAAAATCTTGTAATGTATTTTGTATTGATTTGTATTGTTTTGTTTAATGGATGTAAGACTTTCCGAAACCATGATATCATGTAAATGGAATGGATATAAATGGATAGACATGTAATCAGAGTATATCCATGGTTCGGTTAGTTTAAGTCAAGTTGATATAGATTGAATTCTGGTTTAAATGGATTCATATTGTAATGGAGTTATACTTGAATTATATTTAAGGATAGATTGATTGATTTCAGATTAGACTGAGACTCTTTCTGAGTCAGACACTTTAAAAATGAATTGAAGTCCTGAATTAGTTTTGATGTTATCGGTAACTGTTGTACTTGGACGACAGGATTTGTGTCTTTTTCCAAGAAAATTACCGTATTGATAACACCGTTTTTAGTTTATCTACCTTAGATAGGCAAGCACCCATATTCTCCGGCTCCCTGAAGCTCAAGAGAACTGGTCCCGTTTAAACCTATATTTACGAGGGTCCTTATTGTAACTTAATATAACTTGAGTGAGTTTTATGCAAAATAGTTTTCATATATTTTCAAAATAAACCTCAAGTATTTATTTATCGTCTTTAAGGTTTTCATAGATGTAGTTTTTATAAAATGAAATATTCTGGTGGATATAAACTTAACTTGAATAGTATATGGTATTATAGTGTAATATTGGAATTGTATTGGTAGTTTAATGAAATTTGCGATTCCTTTGATTTAGAAAACATGGAATATATATATATATATATATATATTGTATATTTAAATTAGATATTTTGACAATATTTATAAAAATAGAACTTATTTATTAAATAAAAATCACATTTTTCTTAAAAATTGCATTAAAAATTCTATCGAGATCGGATGCTCTGTGAGGATTTTTGCATCTCGCTCTATTAGGCCCGAGGATGTGCGATAACCCGCACCATCCTGATCTGGGTCCCCAAAATGGGTTGTATAGGCGCATTTGTAAGAAATTAAATAATACACTTTTAAAGAAAACGGTTTTTGAAAGTTTATGGTATTTAAATGTAATTTTGTATTTTATCCTACAAACTAATATTCCAAAAGCCATCGTGCTATGTCAAGAATGAGTGTTGTGATGAGATAGGTCATTACCTCATGAGTTTTCTAAAGGTAATATAAGCAAGAAGATACGGTAATGTCGTATGCAAACTTAAGGGTATTTTACTGTAAAAATGAAATAGAATTTGTTTAACAAAATATTTTGAATTGAAACTTTTTCCAATTGTTGTTTAATGGTTACTAAACACTATATAATTAAATGGTTAATTTTTTGTTTAATAAAAATTGAGTTTTTAAAGAAATGAGAATCGGAAGTCGGATTAACACCGCTTCCGATGAGTTTTGAAAGTAGGATTCTTTTTAATAGAGAGGAGAAGGAAGAGGGGACTTACTGATTGATTATAGAGGGGGGAGGTAGAGGAATATTTCTAAGGTGCCGTGGAGTCGCGTCGTCGCCGAATTCTTCTTGAAACGTCGCCGGAACTTTATCTTGAGCTAACTCCACTTGTACAACTTTTGGACTTAGGAATTTTAGAGAGTTTTTGAAATAAAATTCTGAATGAGGAGGGATATGGTGTAGTGTGGTATTTATATGAGAAATTAGGGTCTAGGGTAATGAAGAATGAATTAAAAATATGCATTAAAATTTGGATTAATGCCTCATTTTAATTCTCTGGAAATGTGTAGGGAAATCAACCAGACTAGGGTTAGTGGGGGAGTCCAAGAGGTGCTAGGTAAAAAAAAATTAAAGCATTTAGGACAGGTGGGACAGGCGGCATCGGCCCCTTGTGAAGATCTCACCGGCCATTTTATGTGGGTGTGGGGTTGGATTGCTGCCACATGTCAGGTTCAGTGCATATAACATTTTCCACATGTTTGTTTTCTGTGTGACTTTTCATTTTACGTGTAGTGCACGTGCAAACTTTTGAGCTTCTAAAAGTTTAAAGGAAAAATCAATAAAAATAATATGTGGCCAGGGAGATTCGAACATAGGGGCTACCCACAGCAGTGTAAGGCTTTACCAATGAGACGCAAGTGCTTTTTTGTTGCTCAAAACCAATTTAAGTTTATAACTTGTGCTTAGGCTAAGGTATTCCTTTCTGTATTTTGAAAAATATTATGTACAGAAAGTTCAGGGTTGTTACATCATCTGCCGGTCCAGGATTACTACTGGCTGCTCGGTGAAACATAGATCGCGCTCCAGCTGGATCGTCTGATACTGAATCGCGTGAGATGGGTCATGAAGATACATGCGAAGTATAGATACGTGAAACATAGGGTGTACATCCGGAAAACTGGACGGAAGTGTGTTTGATGTGAGAAATTCATCGAATAATAAACACGCATTTAAATATTTATTTCAAGTTACAGAGAAGTGATCACCAAACATGGAATTAGAACTATAAGGGTTAACAAAATAGTAAACAAAGTTCTCTAACTCCCTCTCTGCCCACTCTACCATGTCGTAATGGCAGTTCTCACGGAGAGTCCCTCCCCATCTGTTAGCGCCACGCTCGTCGGCAAAGGAAGACATGATAGCCCGCCGAGCTTGGATTTGACTCAGCATGTGAATCGAACGATCCCTCAGAGGCTTTGTAATCAAGCATGCCTCTTGAACGCTGTCAATCTTATCCTCCACCGCGTCAAGCATCGGTAGAGTCATCTCCGCCGGATAAAGGAGAATGTCGTCAAGGATAGCTAGGAAAATCATTCGAAGCCAAATAGAGCCGGCGAGAAGAGGAGATCCCTCCAAATCATAAGCTCATGCATCATCGTATCGCACCGAGTATCTATAAGAGCGGGATTCGCCAGACGTGCAACAAAACGAGAAATAATCTCCCCAATGGGCACCTCTCATGGCTGTCGTGGAGCATGTAGGCAAACGCAAGCCATGATTCTCTCTGTGAAAGTGAAGGAGAAAATGAACATTACCTCAGATTATAAAGAAAAGTATTCAAGTCTTGGCACATAAAATGTTGTGCACGGTGTCAGTTGGAACTATTTCCAAGTTTTTACTAAGAGAAGGTGTTGGAAAAGAAAAAGGTTGACACAGGAAAAGCAGAGAAAGAAAGTAAAACGAAACCCTCATAAAAATAAGGCAGCGCCTCACGCTCTGGACATGTGAGCGTCGGCGTGCAAAGCACGTGGACGCTTGTCTTTGATTGGATTAAATCATTGGGTGGCACCTCACGTGTTAGATACGTGAGAGACAGTGTGCAAAGAACTTGGATACCTGCTTCAGTAGGAATTAAATTCTTTGGCTACGTCACATGCATAGCGCGTGAGCGTCATCGCCCAAATTGAAGCAGCTTTGCTTCCCGTAGAATTAAATTCTACATGGAAAAATATTCTCTTAAATAAGAAAGATATTCTCTGTTAAACAGAGTGTCGTTGGATCAAAAATCCAATGATAGAATTAAATTCTATTTGGGAAAATATTTCCTTAATCTTTCTAAACAAGAAAGATATGCTCTATTAAACAGAGAATCATCGGATTAAAAAATCCAATGGTGATTAAAAATCACCGTTTGAATTAAAAGGTAGAATTAAATTCTATATATGGGAAAATATTTTCCTAATCTTGTTAAAAACAAAAAAAATATTCTGTAAAATAGAAAGCTACTGGATCAAAGATCCAACGGTGGACAAAATTCTCCGGGTGATTTTTAAGATCAATTAAATCAATTGATATCTCTCAACGAGAGATTTTCTCAAACTAATCAACAATTTTTCCTCATCTATATAAAGGACCTAAGACTTCAAGTCTTAGGGAGAGAATCAACCCCATAAGATGATAACAAGTTACAACAGAGAATTGAATTCTCTTTTCGAAAAAAAATTGTCTTCCTCCTTCAAAGAACTCTAGATAAAGAAAGTGGAGAGATCAAAATATTTTCTTTACCTATCATATATATAAGGGTTTAACCCTCTAAAAAAGAACTTATTTCTTTGTTTGTATCTTAGATTCACAAGACAAGTTTCTCACAATTGAGAATTTAATTCTCATCGGGAAGATCTTATTCTTGAGAATCAGAGATTCAGGGGAGAACGAGCTTGAAAAGAACAATGATGAAAAAAAGAACATGAAAAGATGGAGTTTATACTCCAGGAACTTAGTTCCTTCATAATCAAGAACTTAGTTTTTAAAGAACCCGATCCTACTTAGATCCTTAAAATAGTGATTTTGGTGATCGTTAATGGCCAAAATACCATCAATATAAGTTTAAATTCATTCAAAAAAATAAACAAAGATTAAATCTCCAAAGATCCAGCACCTCACGTGCCTCACGCATGAGCGCCCATAAATAAAGACCCAGCACCTCACGTGCCTCACATGTGAGCACCCATAAGTAAAGAGCTAGAGCACCTTACGTGATACCCATGTGAGCGCGTATAAAAATACTTAGCACTATATATTCAAAGTGTTTAAGTGCTTAGCACTGATAGGGTAACGCCTAAGACTGAACGCCTCACATGATACCCACGTGAGCGCCATAGTAGAATTTTGATATTATATCGATAGTCAAAAGGCTAAGTGCTTAGCACTGCTAGATGTTGAAGAAGCCAAAGACTGAGCCCAAAATTGGCTGAGTTTCTGAAATTTTCTTGAACCCATATTGTTCATTGCAGCCGAGCCCATATGCTCTATTGATAGATCTTAAGAAAATTTAATGATCCTAAACCATACTTCTAAGTTGATCTTATTCTCATATAAGACTAACATATACTTAGTTAAAATAAATTGAGCCCATATGCTCATATATTTAAGTTGATCCTAATCTAAAATCAGATTAATGGTTCTTAAATAAAATAAAATATCTCTTGAACTGATAGTGTAATACCCATCCCCTTTTTATACAAAAAAACTGTATTTTGTTATTTTATAATTCTAGTTACCTTATTTATAATTTTATTTACTTTATTTATAATTTTTTTTATATTTTTATATTCCATTTTATTCTAAACCCATTTTCTTTATCCTTCTAAATTCACGCAGCCCAGCCCACTGTTTTTTTAATCCAATTTCTTCTAATTCTGACCGAGCCCAGCTCCTCAGCCAGAGATTTAGAAAATGGAATTTCTTTTATACTGTTGCAAGCCCAACCAAGCCCGAGCCCATCCATTCTTTTCCCCTCAATATTCTTCTCTTTTTCTGCCGGCCCAGCCTTTTTCTCGCGGCCCGGCCCGTCGTTTTACCCCAATTAATTTTTCCCCATTTTTATTCGGTTGCCTTGGCCCGGCCCACTCTCCTGGCCCGCCTCACTCAGCTCGCGCCCGCTTCACCCAGGCCCGACCCGATTCCTGTGCTTCTTCCCCACAACGGCTACTTCCCTACCTCGCGCGCGCGATCCACGATCTCCGCCGTTTGCCACGCCCACGCTCTCGCGCTGCCGTTACCCCACGACACGCGCGTTTTCCCCTGACCCTCTCTCCTCTACCCACTACTCCCTCTTCCTCACTCGCTCTCTCCCTCGTTCCCACTCTTCCCGCTACCCTCTGTCTAACACCTACGCACCCTTCTCCTTATCACTCTTCCTCTCTCCCTCACCTCCACCGCCGATCACCATTAAACCCCGAGCCCCTCCTCACCTCACCTGCATGCCCGACCTCCACCGTCCTCCAGCCGAGCTCCACCCCTAACCCACAGCCCTCGCTATCTCGGCCGCCTGCACCTCACGCCGGCGAGCTCTTCGTCTCCTCGTCGACGTACCAACACCTCGTCGACCGCCTCATCATCGTCATCGCTCTCACTCTCTCTCATTCTCTCTCCACCTCACTGTCCCCCCTCTCTCTCTATCCCTCTATCTCTCTCTCTGTCTAAACTCTCTCTCTCTCTCGTTTCTCTCTCACTCTCTCTCGTTTTCCCTCTCTCTCTAACTCTCAACCAAGGAGGCTTAGATATCACTGTGATCTTCTTACTCGAGGCATGGGCGGCGTTGAGATGGAGTTTAGGAAAGCAGAAGAGTGGGCCAGTCAATTACAATGCTGGTAGCTTCAGCTAATTAATTGCTTTGCTTTTAAGCCTCAGTTTCTCCCAGATATTTACAAGCCAGAGTTTTTAGTAAAGTTACCAGGCATGTGGGGTGGGCTTGTGAATGAAAAATCACCTGCAGGTATTGGCTTGCTTCGAACAATATGCCAACATAAGCTTGGGAGGGGACCTGTTTCTAGCTGCCCTGGTGTTATTGAAGCTTTGTGTAATATTGCAAGATCTTCGGATGATTGGCAGTGTATGGCTATTGACCGTCTTCTTTGGTTACTCCAGGATCAGGGTACCTGCCATGAGTCGGCCTCGACAGCATCAGCAATCTCCAGCCCCAACACCACCTGAACACGCAACAACCATCCTCAGACTCGAGCCAAACCCAAGCTTTGGCGAGGCTCGTCGCACGTTTGCCACTCCGTGCCGGGACGTGTCACTACTGTCTTCGCTGCCGTGCTATCAATTCTTCGTGTCCAGGCAAGTTTTTACTTGCTTACATGCTATTTTATTTAAGTTATAATTGTTAAATGCCTAGATTATAAAGTAACGAGTCTAAAACTATTATGTGCTGTATCTGTTCGATGCTTGTTCCCTTAGGAAAACATTATCAAAATTGACGGAACTAAATGGTGTAGGTTGGCCCGTAGGGCTGTGAATATAGTGTGTGATTTTTGTTGGATGATGTAATCGATAACGACTAAAACAACTACCCCCAAGTTTGATCGTAAAACTGTAATTCTGTTGCACCTGAAAATAGTTAAATTCATCATAAATCATATACATATTAGAATGGTGCGTTCGAGGGCTTAAATCGAAGCTAACTCGACGAACTTTAACCCTATGCTAGTTTCCAGACATTTCTGTACCTAAATCATGATGATAATTGTATCGGAGTGCGACTCTGGACTGCAGTCCAGAGCGACTCAAATTGTGCTTGCTGTCCCGTAATGGATACCATAGGATTTCCTTAACTCGTAGGTTGCGGAACTCCGCTGCTTATTGTAGGTAACTCTGATAGATAGACAACACGATTGGTCTCATTCTGTTTCGTTACCGTGTGATATTTAAACTGTAATTTAGAAGATCGGGACGCATAACAGTCCCAACAAAATCAGAACTGACATATTAGTGTTAAATAGATTATAACTCTTAACATACAGATGCGATTGAAGATCCGTTTGTTGCGTTGAAAACTTTACTGAAAACCCTAGAATTCATCCAACTGTAGCGTCGCTAAATTACGATCCCAACAGGGGTTAAAATGCGTTGCGAAATGGATTCCTGATTCTGAAACCGAATTTCCAGCCGCGTGCGCTTAAAATGAAACAGTTATAACTAATGATCCTGAAACCCGATTGGCTCGAAACTAAATTAGATGGATAGATAACTGAACATATTAATTACTACCTGTTTTTCATTTCGCCAAATTATATACATATGTTTCATGATAAATCGTGCAAGTGAAAGAATGCGGTTTCATAACATCTTCATCATGTTTATATACTTGTTCATGCATCACATGATACCCATATCATTGTAGTGATAACCTAGTGACATCGTGCATTTACCCAGTGTTAGATTTTAGTGTTGATTGTGGCAAGTACATCAGTGTTCGTGTATTCGTGATTAAGTGAAAGTGATACGTACTTGTGCACAATCAGTGACCATATTATTCTATTGCATTGTCGACGTCTGTGGGATGCGTGTACGTGTGACTATAAGTGGTATGGGACACTTATGGAAGCGCTTGCACGGATGTCACAGATAAGGCATCCGACACTGCCATTTATCTTAGGTATTAGTCGGGACGTGCTTGATGGAGGTCCTGCCTCCAGTTCTCGCGCAGACTTGTCACAGATCGATTAGTATTTAGATTGATGGTTAGCGTTTGATGTAGACCTCGGGGTGTGGGGTAGTTCAAGTGTGAATTCAACAGAATCTTGGGAGTCCCATGCCGGTTTATATATTTAGGGAGTTATATGGAGATTTACAGGGTATGTGCTATATCACCGTGATACACTCGTTACATGTTGGGCCCGTGGTCCCTTGCCCTTGGGTTCTACCCTTGGGTGGAGGACACTCGCGAGTGGTTGACTCTCACACTTGGACTGACGATAGGCTTATTGACCTGTGCAGTGAGACTTAGAGACTGATAGGGTTACTGTCATTTACATTCCTTATTTACTGTGTTGACATACATGACATATCGTTATACTGCTTTACTGTTCCGCTGCATTGATCTCTGCTCATTTATATTCATGCTGTTATTGATTTACTGTGTTCATATCCTTCGCCACTGTTAGAACTGTTACTTGATTATATACATTATATTGCTATTGTGTCGCTCTGACGACCTGAGTATGCATGCTCAGTGTGAGGAGAAGATTTAGCCTGGATCAGAACTAGACGTGCATCACAGATTTCTTGACTTACTACTCCGAGTTACTTTCGTTTGTTCCACTTCAGGTCAGTTTTTATTATTGAATCTTTCAGTTACTGCATTTCTCATTACCTGCGCATCGTTTACTGTTTACCATGATAAACTAGAAGCCGAAGTGTGACTACGGCAGGACATTTCCTTGACCGTAGGAGCATGGCTGGCCTTGTCTACCCCTCGTATTCCGTATTTTGGGAAGCGGGGCGTGACATGGTTTAGTTGGTATCAGAGCCAGGTTTTGCATCGATTGGGATTGCAGTTTTCCATGTAGGGTTTGGCAATCTAAGACATCACTCGGTCTAGATTGTAAACTTGTCCTTCCTAATCCATATTCATATCGTGTGTTCAGCTATCCATTCGCTATGGTTTCGGGTGACTTGACAAGGTTACGTGGTTGCAATTGCACTATCGTAATCTAATCAAGTGACTTAAAGTCATACAGTTGATTCTCCACTTATAATAAATTCAGCATCTCTGATATTCTTGAATCTTTGTCCTATCCATATTACATTTTGATTCGTTCAGCTTGTGGTTTATGTCGTTCTCAAAACTAATGTTTCAGGATCATGTCTTCCAACGACTCTTCGTCTATATCCGCTCCCCAGAATCAGACCATTGAGACTCTGAGTGTACTGCAAGGTCTAAAGGAAGCCCAGGAGCGAACGAACGACTTGTTGACTGAAGGACTGAGAAGACAGGTGAATCAGGCACCATCAGGAGTCTCGAATCATAAAGGGATTTCCATCAGACGAGAAAAGAAGAAGAAGCTGAAGCACCAATTTGTTTCCCCGCGACAGAAGCAACAGAAGAACCCTTGCTGTGGATATTGTAAGGGGCCAGGACACCTTCAGAAGGATTGCCGCCTTGCCCAAGGGAAATGTCGGATATGCGGTTCCAACAAACATCTCATCAACGGCTGTCCAGAAAGGAAAGAACTGCAAGGAAGAAACTCGTCCACGCTCCCCACTTCTGCCAAGTGAGAATTGCCGCGTAGCTCGGACTTCGACGATAAGGCGGATCAAACGCAAGATTCAACTCACGCGACGAGAATGCAATGTTATAGTAGTCGAAGAGCGATTTTTCATGTTATCTACTTTCAGTATTAATATTGTCGTCTTTATGAATGTTTCCTTCCGTTTGAATCTTTGTATCCGTCGAACTTTTAGTTGGATGAAATAAAATTTGAATCATAATATATGTATCATTCTTATGCTTTCTCTTTATCTAATTCTATTCATTATCACAGTATTTTAATCCTAATCTTTCAGTTCCTGCAACCGCATATTTTTCCCATACTTCGTACCCTGAACTATTTCCTTGATGTGTCCCATTGATTAATCATAACTCTTTCTCTTCAGACCATGGCCCACCCTGGAGCAGCGCCGCATCTAAATGAGGATGCACAGTCATGCGTTTCTGTAGATCACCCACTGATGAGTCCTGATGACGAGATCAACGATCCCCAAGTCAACTTCGGAAACTACGTTTCAGAGGACGAAGGAGTAGCCGCCCCAGAGTTTAAAGTGATAGCTGATTCTGACGAAGAAGAAGGAGATCCCGAAGAGAACCCGATAGAGCAAGACCCAATAGAGGAGGATCCCGATGAGGACCCAGTAGAAGAAAATCCAGTTGAGGAAAACCCCGTGGAAGAAAATCCAGAAGAAGAAAATCACATGGAATCAGATCTCGATGAAGAAGCTTTATCCGAGGATGAAGGACCAGAAGATCAAGACCCTGCCGTGGAAGAACTCCCTTCGGCAGTCCCCGCGAGACGCTATGGGAATGGACGTCCCTACCTGAGTGCGCGAGCCTACCGCAACTTACTGCTCCACAACCGCGACAGACGGGATATCTTTTGATGTTATCTTTTGGCCAAATAAACTGTGTATAGTTTAGGGCCACTTTTCGCTTTTGGGAATGCCTTGTTTCAAATTTTCTTGAATGAAATAAATCTTCCGAATTCGTAAACCTTTTGATTATTGGTTCGCTTGATACTTGTTATTGCCCCTATCCATTTATCTTTCTACTGAGATCTCTGACTGTCCACCCCTACTCATTGTATAGTTTTCACCTTCGTTTCGACTAGAAAGTTCTGCACCCTGATCCTTGGAATGAGCTACCCTCCATCCCTCGTTTGTGCCCCGTTGAGACCTTTCTGGGAGGAGAACAGTTCCTGTGAAACTTCCGAGTTCACTAACTCTTCAGATTCTGATTTCGTGGGTTGTACCGACTGTTGTTTCCCCCACACTTTTCCTTTAGTATTCCTTTGTTGCTCATCCTTACTTCCTGTGCTGACCCTATCCCAATCTCCTTAACATTCAGCCTAAAGCCGACACACTTCAACCTTCTGTTTGAGCCACACTTCCTTATAATCATTACCCTATCTAGCCCTATACTTTTTTGTGTTTTTCCTATTACCCTAAATTATATTTAGGGACACTGTTATTCAAAAATTTAGTTTTCAGTACTTTAAATTTATCAAAGAGTACGGGTTATTGACTACTCTGTTTTATGTATTTTAAGTACATTATTATCATTCTCATTTTCAGTAGCGCAACCCTTATACCGCGCATATTTTGTTCCATGTCTCCTATTTTCACTATACAAGTTTCCCAAATTATATTAAACCTATTTTATCGATACTTTACCTAAAATGTTCTAACCTACCGATAAATTTTCACTGCTTTATTCTCGTTATTTTATTTTCGGGTCCTATGCCTATGTTACTATTATCAATGTTTGTGCCTTATCCTATTTATTTCTGACATATTACTTTTGAGATACTTATACGTATACGTGTTTGAGTTTCGATCTTATCGAGTACGCCTCGAATAATACTATTCATATTATTGTTATTTATATTTCCGTATATATATGTAGTTACCTTTAAAGTTGTTCCTGTTTTATACCTATTTAGAGCCATATTTTTGTATGTTATTCTTACGTATTTTATACCTTCAAATTTCTTCGTCCACATATTTTTAATAAATCCTTATGTGTCAGTTTGCAAAATAATAGTTTTCGCCTATGGTTGTATTACTTACCGTTTATTTTAAATTTCGAGGACGAAATTTTTATAAGGGTGGTATGATGTAATACCCATCCCCTTTTTATACAAAAAAACTGTATTTTGTTATTTTATAATTCTAGTTACCTTATTTATAATTTTATTTACTTTATTTATAATTTTTTTTATATTTTTATATTCCATTTTATTCTAAACCCATTTTCTTTATCCTTCTAAATTCACGCAGCCCAGCCCACTGTTTTTTTAATCCAATTTCTTCTAATTCTGACCGAGCCCAGCTCCTCAGCCAGAGATTTAGAAAATGGAATTTCTTTTATACTGTTGCAAGCCCAACCAAGCCCGAGCCCATCCATTCTTTTCCCCTCAATATTCTTCTCTTTTTCTGCCGGCCCAGCCTTTTTCTCGCGGCCCGGCCCGTCGTTTTACCCCAATTAATTTTTCCCCATTTTTATTCGGTTGCCTTGGCCCGGCCCACTCTCCTGGCCCGCCTCACTCAGCTCGCGCCCGCTTCACCCAGACCCGACCCGATTCCTGTGCTTCTTCCCCACAACGGCTACTTCCCTACCTCGCGCGCGCGATCCACGATCTCCGCCGTTTGCCACGCCCACGCTCTCGCGCTGCCGTTACCCCACGACACGCGCGTTTTCCCCTGACCCTCTCTCCTCTACCCACTACTCCCTCTTCCTCACTCGCTCTCTCCCTCGTTCCCACTCTTCCCGCTACCCTCTGTCTAACACCTACGCACCCTTCTCCTTATCACTCTTCCTCTCTCCCTCACCTCCACCGCCGATCACCATTAAACCCCGAGCCCCTCCTCACCTCACCTGCATGCCCGACCTCCACCGTCCTCCAGCCGAGCTCCACCCCTAACCCACAGCCCTCGCTATCTCGGCCGCCTGCACCTCACGCCGGCGAGCTCTTCGTCTCCTCGTCGACGTACCAACACCTCGTCGACCGCCTCATCATCGTCGTCGCTCTCACTCTCTCTCATTCTCTCTCCACCTCACTGTCCCCCCTCTCTCTCTATCCCTCTATCTCTCTCTCTGTCTAAACTCTCTCTCTCTCTCGTTTCTCTCTCACTCTCTCTCGTTTTCCCTCTCTCTCTAACTCTCAACCAAGGAGGCTTAGATATCACTGTGATCTTCTTACTCGAGGCATGGGCGGCGTTGAGATGGAGTTTAGGAAAGCAGAAGAGTGGGCCAGTCAATTACAATGCTGGTAGCTTCAGCTAATTAATTGCTTTGCTTTTAAGCCTCAGTTTCTCCCAGATATTTGCAAGCCAGAGTTTTTAGTAAAGTTACCAGGCATGTGGGGTGGGCTTGTGAATGAAAAATCACCTGCAGGTATTGGCTTGCTTCGAACAATATGCCAACATAAGCTTGGGAGGGGACCTGTTTCTAGCTGCCCTGGTGTTATTGAAGCTTTGTGTAATATTGCAAGATCTTCGGATGATTGGCAGTGTATGGCTATTGACCGTCTTCTTTGGTTACTCCAGGATCAGGGTACCTGCCATGAGTCGGCCTCGACAGCATCAGCAATCTCCAGCCCCAACACCACCTGAACACGCAACAACCATCCTCAGACTCGAGCCAAACCCAAGCTTTGGCGAGGCTCGTCGCACGTTTGCCACTCCGTGCCGGGACGTGTCACTACTGTCTTCGCTGCCGTGCTATCAATTCTTCGTGTCCAGGCAAGTTTTTACTTGCTTACATGCTATTTTATTTAAGTTATAATTGTTAAATGCCTAGATTATAAAGTTACGAGTCTAAAACTATTATGTGCTGTATCTGTTCGATGCTTGTTCCCTTAGGAAAACATTATCAAAATTGACGGAACTAAATGGTGTAGGTTGGCCCGTAGGGCTGTGAATATAGTGTGTGATTTTTGTTGGATGATGTAATCGATAACGACTAAAACAACTACCCCCAAGTTTGATCGTAAAACTGTAATTCTGTTGCACCTGAAAATAGTTAAATTCATCATAAATCATATACATATTAGAATGGTGCGTTCGAGGGCTTAAATCGAAGCTAACTCGACGAACTTTAACCCTATGCTAGTTTCCAGACATTTCTGTACCTAAATCATGATGATAATTGTATCGGAGTGCGACTCTGGACTGCAGTCCAGAGCGACTCAAATTGTGCTTGCTGTCCCGTAATGGATACCATAGGATTTCCTTAACTCGTAGGTTGCGGAACTCCGCTGCTTATTGTAGGTAACTCTGATAGATAGACAACACGATTGGTCTCATTCTGTTTCGTTACCGTGTGATATTTAAACTGTAATTTAGAAGATCGGGACGCATAACAGTCCCAACAAAATCAGAACTGACATATTAGTGTTAAATAGATTATAACTCTTAACATACAGACGCGATTGAAGATCCGTTTGTTGCGTTGAAAACTTTACTGAAAACCCTAGAATTCATCCAACTGTAGCGTCGCTAAATTACGATCCCAACAGGGGTTAAAATGCGTTGCGAAATGGATTCCTGATTCTGAAACCGAATTTCCAGCCGCGTGCGCTTAAAATGAAACAGTTATAACTAATGATCCTGAAACCCGATTGGCTCGAAACTAAATTAGATGGATAGATAACTGAACATATTAATTACTATCTGTTTTTCATTTCGCCAAATTATATACATATGTTTCATGATAAATCGTGCAAGTGAAAGAATGCGGTTTCATAACATCTTCATCATGTTTATATACTTGTTCATGCATCACATGATACCCATATCATTGTAGTGATAACCTAGTGACATCGTGCATTTACCCAGTGTTAGATTTTAGTGTTGATTGTGGCAAGTACATCAGTGTTCGTGTATTCGTGATTAAGTGAAAGTGATACGTACTTGTGCACAATCAGTGACCATATTATTCTATTGCATTGTCGACGTCTGTGGGATGCGTGTACGTGTGACTATAAGTGGTATGGGACACTTATGGAAGCGCTTGCACGGATGTCACAGATAAGGCATCCGACACTGCCATTTATCTTAGGTATTAGTCGGGACGTGCTTGATGGAGGTCCTGCCTCCAGTTCTCGCGCAGACTTGTCACGGATCGATTAGTATTTAGATTGATGGTTAGCGTTTGATGTAGACCTCGGGGTGTGGGGTAGTTCAAGTGTGAATTCAACAGAATCTCGGGAGTCCCATGCCGGTTTATATATTTAGGGAGTTATATGGAGATTTACAGGGTATGTGCTATATCACCGTGATACACTCGTTACATGTTGGGCCCGTGGTCCCTTGCCCTTGGGTTCTACCCTTGGGTGGAGGACACTCGCGAGTGGTTGACTCTCACACTTGGACTGACGATAGGCTTATTGACCTGTGCAGTGAGACTTAGAGACTGATAGGGTTACTGTCATTTACATTCCTTATTTACTGTGTTGACATACATGACATATCGTTATACTGCTTTACTGTTCCGCTGCATTGATCTCTGCTCATTTATATTCATGCTGTTATTGATTTACTGTGTTCATATCCTTCGCCACTGTTAGAACTGTTACTTGATTATATACATTATATTGCTATTGTGTCGCTCTGACGACCTGAGTATGCATGCTCAGTGTGAGGAGAAGATTTAGCCTGGATCAGAACTAGACGTGCATCACAGATTTCTTGACTTACTACTCCGAGTTACTTTCGTTTGTTCCACTTCAGGTCAGTTTTTATTATTGAATCTTTCAGTTACTGCATTTCTCATTACCTGCGCATCGTTTACTGTTTACCATGATAAACTAGAAGCCGAAGTGTGACTACGGCAGGACATTTCCTTGACCGTAGGAGCATGGCTGGCCTTGTCTACCCCTCGTATTCCGTATTTTGGGAAGCGGGGCGTGACAGATAGACCTTATTTATATGAGATCTGCATCCTAAGTTCAAAACCCTAAATTTAATATATGGATTTGGACTAATCTGTGCCCTACGGGCGACGACATAAACTAGTTTTCATATACAACTCATGGGCAACCAAAAATAAACAAAATATAACACGACACGAAGTGAACTACTGGAGCAGGTGAAAGTTGTTATTGCAATGCGATAGCGTAATTAACTGCAGAGGTTTGCGCCTGCAGGGAAGAATGTCCCTACAATCAAAAACCCTTCAAAGAGGGTGAATCTGATAAAGTCACGCTATAACGGTCGCATCTGTCCAAATCTCTAATATACAGTGCCATAAATCAACTTGGCATTTTCGGAGAGGTGGATGGATATATTCCAAATAACATCTGCCCCAAAATTCAGGCAAGACGACCTGTCCCAGTTCATCTATGTTTTCGGCAGTAAACAAAGTGCTAAACGATAGGCAACAGTACTGACTCGCTCAAGAATCTCGAAGGGATCTACATGTCTGGGACTAAACTTCCCCTTTTTTCCAAACCTCATCACGCCCTTCATCAGAGAGACTCGGAGAAAAACATAGTCCCCCATCGCGAACTCAAGTCTACGGCGGCGATGATTGGCATACTACTTCTGCCTGCTCTGACTTGCTCTCATCCTATCCCGAATCAACTGGATCTTCTCCGCAGTCTCCTGGACTAACCACGGTCCTAAAATCCTGCTCTCGCTGAGCTCGGTCCAACAGACCGGAGATCGACACTTTTTTCCATACAAGACCTCGAAAGGTGCCATCTGAATAGTCTCCTGAAAATTATAGTTGTAGGAGAACTCGATCAAGGGTAAGTGACAATCCCAACTGCAACCAAAATCTAGTGCACAAGTTTGGAGCATATCCTCGAGAGTCTGAATAGTTCGCTCTGACTGACCATCGATCTGCAGGTGGAAAACGGTACTAAAACTCAAACGGGTACCCAAAGCATCCTGAAGTTTCTACCAGAAATGGCTGGTAAACTGAGTGCCTCCGTCAGAAACTATACAAGTCAGAACACCGTGCAACCGCACAATCTCGTTAATGTAGAGCTGAGCATACCTGAAAGTGGTCTTCACTAGGAGGAAATGACGTACCTACGAATGGATCTAGGTAGACCCATAACAAAGTCCATGGAGATCGGTTCCCATTTCCACTCCGGAATAGGCAAGGGCTGAAACTCTCCTGCCGGCCTCTGATGCCCAGTCTTGACTTGCTGAAAAGTTAGGCATCTCAAAACGAAATCAGAAACATCCCTCTTCATCCCCTCTCACCAGTATACATCTTTCAAACATGATACATTTTGGTGGAACCCGGATGAACGATGTATGCTGACCGACGTGCCTCCTTTAAGATCTAGCGTCTTAGCCCCTCAGAGTCGAGTACACATAGACGAGTCCCAAACCGTAACACTCCCTCGCTATCGATCGCAAACTCCGAATCTCTCCCCTGCCGAACTTGCTCCATAATCTCAGATAAACGGGCATCGTTGAACTGTGCCTCCCTGATGCGATCAAGCAAAAGCGGATGAGCGCGGAGATGAGCAAGTTGTCCTTTTGCGGATGTGAACTCAAACTATACACCACCATCGCATAAACCTGCCAATCCAAAGTCGACTGCCTCTGAACTGTACTCAAATGAGACAAGCTACCTCCGGTCTTGCGACTCAAAGCATCGGCTATAACATTTGACTTGCCCGGATGATTAAGGATCTAACAATAATAGTCCTTTAAGAACTCCATCCAATAGCACTGCCTCAAGTTCAGATCCCGCTGCTGAAAGATGTACTTCAGGCTCTTGTGGTCCGTAAAGATCTGGCACGACTCGCCGTACAAATAATGTCTCCAAATCTTGAGTGCAAAGACCACCGCGGCCATTTCTAGATCGTGAGTGGGGTAGTTCTGCTTGTGTTTCTTCAACTGCCGAGAAGCATAAGCGATGACTCTGTCGTGCTGCATCAACACGCAACCTAGACTTACTCGAGAAGTATCGCAATAAACAACGAAACCGTCTGAGCCTGTAGGAAAAGATAAAACTGGTGCAGTCGTGAAACGAGTCTTCAACTACTGAAAAATCTACTTACATGCCTCAGTCCATAGAAACGGAACTCCTTTCCAGGTCAGCCCGGTTATCGGTGCAGCGATATGAGAGAAATCCTGTACGAAATGACGGTAATAACTGGCCAAGCCCAAAAAGCCGCGAACCTCGGTCACTGAAACGGGTCTGGGCCAATGTTGTACTACCTCGATCTTTTTCAGACCCACTTGTATACCATCTCTTGTAACAACGTGACCCAAGAAGTCCACACTATTACGTTAGAAAGCGCACTTCCAGAATTTGGCAAACAGCCGGTGCTCTCTCAAAGTCTGCAATGCAATCCTCAAATGCTGCTCGTGCTCCTCTTCACTCCTAGAGTAGACCAAAATATCGTCTATGAATATGATGATAAACTGTTCGAGCAATGGCTTGAAGATCCGGTTCATAAAATCCATGAACGTTGCTGGGGCATTGGTGAGCCCGAACGACATCATCAAGAACTCTTAATGCTCGTAGCGCATCCGAAAAGCAATCTTCGGAATGCCATCATTTAAGACTTGCAACTGATGGTAACCCGACCGCAAATCAATATTCGAAAAGTATCCCACTCCTGCAGCTGATCGAACAAATTGTTAATGCGAGGTAAAGGATACATATTCCGCACCGTAACTCGGTTCAGCTAACGATAATCGATACACAATCTCATGTTACCGTCCTTCTTCTTAATGAACAGAACAGGAGCTCCCCAAGGTGACACACTCGGTCGTACAATTCCATTATCAAGAAAATCTTTCAATTGATCCTTGAGCTCCTTAATCTCTGCCGGGGCCATCCGATAGGGCGGTATAAAAATAGGCCCCGTGTCGGGGATCAATTCGATGCAAAACTCAATATCGCGCTCTGACGACAACCCTGATAACTCATCAGGAAACACATCGGGGAACTCTCGCACAATTGGCAGCTGGTCCAACGGGACCTCAATGGCTCTAGAATCTCGAATATAAGCTAAGAATCCCCGACATCATTTCCTCAAAAGCCGACCAGTTCAAAGGGTGGAAATCAGACTGTGAGAGGCGACACCGTGGTCCCCCTGCACAGCCACAACTGGCTCATCCAGAAAATAAAATCTGACCGTCTTCTTACGGCAGTCCACAAACGCATAACAAGTGGCTAACCAATCCATGCCGAGGAGGACGTCGAAGTCTAACATATCGAGAAGGATCAAATCGACAAAAGAATCCCTATCCCTAATCTGAATGGAACATGTCCTGAACATGTGTCGGGCGATGAAAGACTCTCCTACGAGAGTAATCATAACTAGAGGCTGATCTGACAAAGACGAATCTCAATCCAATCTCGGTGTGAAGTGTGTGGATATATATGAGTGTGTGGATCCAAGATCGAACAATATATGAGTATCGAAAGAACATACAGAAAGAGTACCTATCACAATAGCATTCGATGCCTGCGCATCCTGAGGATTCAGGACAAAAACCCTAGCTTGACCCCTACTAGCACCCTGGTGTCCTCTTCCTCTACCGCCTCGTCCCCTATCAACATGACCGCCATGACCACGGCCTCTTTAAGCATCTGACTGGCGCGGAGTAGCAACGGGCGGAGGAGGCAATGCCCGCGGAGGAGGAGGTGAAGGGGGTAAGGTGACCTGCGGAACTGCTGTTCCTCCCTGATGTCTCACGGTACAATTTTCGACGAGATAGTCTAGACTCCCACACTAATAACATCCTGACGATGGCTACTGACTCTATAGGTAAGAGCTATATAACTGGCCCCGTATCAAACCTCTACTACCACCACGGCCTAGAAAGAAACCGCCGCGGCCTCTGCCTGCCATACCTTTACCAAACTGCCCGGAAACTGATACACCAGCACGAACCCGCTTCGGTTCCAGGATAGCCGCAGTCTTAGTAATACGCTCCTCCATCAGCATGGTCGCGTCCATCGCCGTTGCCTAAGTGTCAAAGTGCTTGGCACAAATAGTGAGGAACAACCATGTATCAAGACCCCGCACAAATCTCTTGACTCACTTCTCCTCGGTATTAACCAAATAAGGAGCATATCTAGATAACTGAGTGAAATGGAGATCATACTTGGCTACGGTCATGCCAGGAGTCTTGTGCAAAGACTCAAAACTACGAGCTCGGGCATCTCTGACGCTTTACGGAAAGAAACGAGCAAGAAAGACCTTCGAAAACTCATTCCATGTCATAGGAGGAAGACTGGTAGCTCAACCTCTCTCAACCGACTTACACCAAGTATGGGCAAGACCCTCCATATGAAAACTAGCAAGCTCAACCGATCTCGTATCAGAACACCTCAAGGAACGACTAATCCTGGCCATCTTATCGAGAAACGACTGAGGACCCTCTGCTGCATCTGTCCCAGTGAATACTGGAGGCTTCAGCCTCATGAACTCTGGAAGTGATACCTCGATAGTTCCGGTAACGACATGTACGATTGCCTGAGCAGTAGATAGCACCACAGTCCCCGTAGTAGGCGGAACAACATTTGACCTCTGTGCCCAGCTGGCCTCAACCAATGATCCGACCATCTGGTGTAAATCCTAAATACTCGTCTCCAGCCTAGCGATCCTGCATGGAGAAGGATGATCAATCTGCTCCTGAGTGACAGGCGTACCGCCCTTGTCAGTCCTCATCTCGGATGAGCCCACCCTAACCTCATTTTCAGCGGCAGCCTTCTGGGCCCTTATAGTCTTCAGCGGCATGGTGGTTGAAACAAGAAACATGAATTGGTAAGAATATGGCAACCGAAACAAAAGAATGAGTGGAATCAAGGAAGGAATCCCAAGACATTTATCCTAAGGTCACTCAGGCGGAGTATCGTATTGTAAGCATGCCGCAGAATATATATATATATATATATATATATATATATATATATACACACACACACACGCTACGTTATTCTACTTAAATTACCTACTCCATCATACCAAGGTCATCCTAGACTCAGAAAGGTAAAACCTAGCGCTCTGATACCAATTTTGTTACGATCTGAACAAGGAACGTGACCGGTACTTAAATCACGCGACGTCTAAAGGCGTAACACAATGTAAGTAAGCCGAAATCCAGAATCTAAACCGTAAGTAAAGATAAAGAGGTGAAGTTTTTAGAAAAATGTTAATTTAAAGCGTAAAAGAGTTGTTGGAAAATGTGTTGAGAACAAGTTATCGTTAAAATTTTCGGCAGCACCACTGTTGTAAATTTTGATAAAAACCAATGCATACACAATATACATACAAGTATCCCCACTTAGAAGCAATCTCAATACCCACTTGGTGCAACACAACCATGCAGTTAAATATACGACGCCTCTAGCGAAGAATAAAGCAAAGAAATAAAAGAAAGCAATAACAAAAGCATAACTACAATAATCGGTTCACACGAGCACGACACCCAGAGTCAATATGATACAAATCTCTCAGTGTAACAACCCTAATTTTTATACACTTTTTCCTATACAATTTTTTTTCAAAATATTTTTAAAATCCACAAAGGGGTATTTTAGCCTGAGCACAAGATTTAGGTAATTATTTTTGTTTTTAATTACAAGTTACAAGAATGAAATAACTCCATTTTTAGTGTACAAGAAATCACTTTAAAATTTAATATATACTTGGAGTATTTACTCTTGCTGCTATCATTTTAAATAATTAAATAACACAATAATTACAAGAAGGAGCTTGTAGCTCATTGGTAATACCTTGCACTGCTGAACCAAGCCACCAGAGTTCAAATCCCACGCCCCACATTATTTTTGTATTTATTTTGTTTTAATTTTTTTTGGAAGTCAACGGTAAAAAGGCCATAACTCCCAAAATATGTACTGGACAACAAAAAATAAATACACCAAATTGTACCCCCAGAAAATCCCCGGCCACTGGAACCCTGACTCGGCCCGACTCGGCGCCGCCGGCCGGCGAATCGGCCGACTCGGTCCGGCGCCGCCGGCCGGACTTGACCGGACGGCCGAGTCACCAACTGAGAAAAGTTGGCTCTTGACTTGGTCAACCCTCTTGCACACTTATTATACCTGGATCGGTTTTAAGTTGGCCAATAAATCTCTTTTACTCTTAGGTTTAATGATTTTTAATGAATTTTTACATTTTTTAATATTTTTTTAATCCAAACCCTAACCCTAGCCTAGCCCTATATAAACACCCCTACCTTCTACCATTTCACACTATAACTCTAAGTCCACTCTCTCAAATTCTCGAGAACTCGGTACAAAGAGCGAGAAGCGAAGCGCTGCCGAAACCGACGACGGATTCCGGCGATCGGACTAGAACCTTCGCGACGTTTTCGACACATCGACAACCATCACTTCCTTAGCCTCCTTAGTTTGTCCAAACCAGTAAGTCCCCTCTCTTCTATCTCTCTTTTCTTTTAATAGAAAATACGACTTTTTGGAACCCGACGAAAATCGGAACAAACCGGTTTCCGATTCGGTTTTTCTACAAATTTCCACTTGTCACTTAATCTACAATACCTAAATATATCCATGATGACTATTAATCACATAGAAACCAATTTAAATAAAGTTTCTCACATGAAATAATAGCTTTCTTGTAAAACCGTATTCTTTTCATAAAAATACCATAAAGTTTATTTTTATTGTTCTAAATAAATCCCTCACTCCTAAATATGTTTATCTTGATCACTAAACTTGTAGAAATCAATTTGAATGAAATTTCACACATAAAATGATAACGTTTTCAAATACCGTATTCTTGCGCTTTAATACCTTCAAGTTTAATATGTCATATTTAACCTCTAAAACTTCATTAAACCTTAAAATAAGTCACGAGGTAATGACCTACCTCTACACACACAAATATAACTCTAATTGATAAACGTCAAAACATAGAATACGAAAATACAGGACTTTTCACTAAAATACCATATTCTTTATAAACCTCTCTTGAAAGCTTTAAGTTTTACACAATTCTAAATAAAATCTTTTAAAATGAAAGCACGATATGTCATGGACATCGATCGTTTATCTAAACTGTCTTGTGGTGTCTAGGCAAGTGTGTCTAAGGCTAGTGGTTTTTAATTAGGCCCACGACTGTGGTTCTTTCCCACTTACCTAGCATTTACCTGGCCGCAATTGACGGTGAAGAAGCGATTTGAGGCTACTAATGACTTGTCGTTTAGACCTTAGAAATAGGCTAGTTGGCTTAGGAAACCCTAGAAAATAAAATACGGAAGTTATACCCTTTTACAAATAAATACCTTATATTATAAAATCGTTTTTCTAAATGAATAGTATTTATTAAACCTAAGCAAAGCGCCGCTACAACCCACCTTTGGGGAACCCGTTAGGGATAGTACGGTTCATCGTGCACCCGCGGGCTAGTAGTGCGAGATTCAGACCTCCGCAAGGAGCATTCGGTCTCGAAGGATTTAAAATACGACATTTAAGAAAAATGAGATTTTGGAAAATAAAAAGATTTATATAAAATTATTCTTGTATATATATATATATAATTATCATTTAAACGCCTATTTTGTTATAAGATAAAGTTTCCACATTTTCCTAAAAATTACAAGATTAAAAGTTACATTAAAATACCATGAATTTTAAATAAATCAATTAATACTTTTATTAGGATATATTCACTAGAATAACACAAATAAAATTCACACTCATTATAACTATAAAGACGAATAATAAATACTTGAGGTGTATTTTGAAAACTATACAATAATACTTTTACATAAAACCCCCTCAAGTTTTATAAATTACAATAAGGCCCCTAACAATTATTGAACTTCAAATTACCTTTCTTTTAGTCTGACTCGGGTTTGAGTTTGACTATTTCTGACTTGAATATGATTTAAGTCAATCTATATTCTTTTATATTTCAACTCAATATGAATACATGAATCCCAGAATCCTGTTAACAATCATTGCAACTTGACTGAACCGAACCATGCATATTCCTTTACATGTTTCCCAGTATTCCATTTACATGACTCTACGGTTATAACCGTTTCCTGATATCATGGTTTCGGTCAGTCGGTCAGTCAATCATGCAATCAATACAATTTTACAAGATAACAATACAAACAAGATATCGCGGGGTTTAAGGGGTAGATTGGTACGGAAGGTGTTAAAGGTGGCACGAGATGGTAAGATTAAGATACCTAACCTAAATCCAATTGCCGTTGTTCCGGGTTGTATAATGGAGCCTTGTACTTCCATTTGCCCTGGTCTCTAGCATACTGAGACCCCTCTCGTATACACTGGCATCCTTCTGTACCAAGCTACAACAACAGCGTTAACACCATACTACTATAATATAACAATATAATACAACTGTAAAAGTCACACTCTCTCTCTTACTCTCTGTATATTTCTCCCTTATCTTTGGGACTTACCGAGCGACCTGTTCGCTGACGACATTCTATTTCTTTCTTCTTTGAATGTCGTCAGGTGCGTTGGACCAAGCTGAGATCGAGCCCACCGGTGAAGTTTTGGAGCAGTTCCACGAAGACCCAGAGCTCTAGATATTCTACCTTGTTCTTTCCAGTATTTTCATTTCCTGTTATGCCACTGTTTAGGCATTGCTTTTCATTTCAGTTGTATTTTCCTTTCATGCATTGTACAAAGAATGTTATTAATAAAATTTGCTGTTATTTCTAAATTATTCGTCTCTTGTGATTTACTTTATATTGCTTAGTTACGCTTAGCGTATGTACTTCTGAGTATATACGTAGCGGGCCTCGTCGCGTCCACTTCGCCGTACACTGGGAAAGGGGCGTGACAGGTTTTGTTGGTGGCCCATGCAGGTAAGAGCTGTATGAATCCCTGTCATGCAGTTCTGGTCTGCGTGAACAACCTAAGCAATATAACACAAGAACCAGCAACTAAAACATTCTTTACAATTCATGTTCTTTGAATCTTGCAAATCTCTATTCCTTGAATCTTATCATTTCATGTATTTGAATCTGTCATAATCCAAATTTTTCTTCAGGGATATGGATTCTCCGAACAACACCAGCACTAACGTCAACAACACACCTCCAGCACTATCTCTTACACCAGTTGTTCCTGCACCACCCACTGAGCAAACGATGTTATTTGATGCGATCCATAGTCTTCTCGAGGGACAGCAGCAACTTCTGAGTCGTCCTGAGACAGATGCACCGGGAATAAAGCAATTCAGAGCTTTGCACCCAAAGCAATTTTCGGGTAAAGGAAGCCCTCTCGAAGCAGAAGAATGGGCACAAAGCATCGAAGACGATCTGGCAGCAGCTCAAGTGCCAGATAACGCTTGGGTCCGTATAGCGAAGCTACAGCTCACGGATAATGCTCGCAATTGGTGGAAGGCGGAAGAAACCCGTCTGGTACAGCCGATTGAATGGAAGATATTTTGCGAGAAGTTCGACGCGAAATATTTTCCTGTGACTGCCAGGTTCGCTATGGAGCAGCAGTTTATTCATCTACAGCAAGGGTCAATGTGGGACAAATCGGTAGATGAATACGATGCTGAGTTCACCATGTTGAGCCGATTCGCGGCACACCTGATACCGACGGACGAGATCAGAGCCCGTCGTTTTCAGCAAGGTTTGGACACAGAGATTAAGGCTGCTCTAACCACAGGAAAGTTTTTGACTCATGAGGAAGCTCTAGAAGCTGCCCGCAGTTATGAGGCAGTGATAAAAGAGAGGGGCAGAACTCAGTCTGCAGGAGTCAAGCGTCCTGCCAACCAGATGGCAGGTGGAGCCTCTTCCAGGCCATTGTTTGAACCCAGGAGGACTGAAGAAATTTGCCATTACTGCCATAGAAAGGGACATTTGTGGAAGGACTGTAGGCGCGCAAAAGATCTGTGTCTAATTTGTGACGCATCCAACCACGGAATTGGGAACTGTCCTTACAACAGCAACTCATCTCACACACACACCAACCAACCGCAGCGGCCAACCATCCAGGCTCCTGCAACTCGTCCTGCACTATCTGCTCCACCACCTGCACAGCCTACTCGCCAATTCCAACAGGCAATGAGGGACATGTCTAGAGGGCAGAGAAACATGCCCCAAAGACAGAATGTGCCTCCAGCCAGAAGGAATGTACCACGGCGACAGACCTTCACATTGGAAGCCGTAGAAACCGAGACTGTAGGTCAAGGTAATACCGGTAAGCCTTTTTCACCCTTGTATCTCTTTGTTATTTATACACTATCTATACCACAACCACCAAACTTCTTTGCACTGTTACACTTTCCTTTTACAAATTTCGAGGACGAAATTTGTATAAAGAGGGTAGAATGTAACAACCCTAATTTTTATACACTTTTTCCTATACAATTTTTTTTCAAAATATTTTTAAAATCCACAAAGGGGTATTTTAGCCTGAGCACAAGATTTAGGTAATTATTTTTGTTTTTAATTATAAGTTACAAGAATGAAATAACTCCATTTTTAGTGTACAAGAAATCACTTTAAAATTTAATGTATACTTGGAGTATTTACTCTTGCTGCTATCATTTTAAGTAATTAAATAACACAATAATTACAAGAAGGAGCTTGTAGCTCATTGGTAATACCTTGCACTGCTGAACCAAGCCACCAGAGTTCAAATCGCATGCCCCACATTATTTTTGTATTTATTTTGTTTTAATTTTTTTTGGAAGTCAACGGTAAAAAAGCCATAACTCCCAAAATATGTACTGGACAACAAAAAATAAATATACCAAATTGTACCCCCAGAAAATCCCCGGCCACTGGAACCCTGACTCGGCCCGACTCGGCGCCGCCGGCCGGCGAATCGGCCGACTCGGTCCGGCGCCGCAGGCCGGACTTGGCCGGACGGCCGAGTCACCAATTGAGAAAAGTTGGCTCTTGACTTGGTCAACCCTCTTGCAAACTTATTATACCTGGATCGGTTTTAATTTGGCCAATAAATCCCTTTTACTCCTAGGTTTAATGATTTTTAATGAATTTTTACATTTTTTAATATTTTTTTTAATCCAAACCCTAACCCTAGACTAGTCCTATATAAACACCCCTACCCTCTACCATTTCACACTACAACTCTAAGTCCACTCTTTCAAATTCTCGAGAACTCGGTACAAAGAGCGAGAAGCGAAGCGCTGCCGAAACCGACGACGGATTCCGGCGATCGGACTAGAACCTTCGCGACGTTTTCGACGCATCGACAACCATCACTTCCTTAGCCTCCTTAATTTGTCCAAACCCGTAAGTCCCCTCTCTTC
The DNA here is from genome assembly GCA_030015575.1 of Agapanthus africanus. Taxonomy (NCBI): domain Eukaryota; kingdom Viridiplantae; phylum Streptophyta; class Magnoliopsida; order Asparagales; family Amaryllidaceae; genus Agapanthus; species Agapanthus africanus. Next base: position 58,351,201 of record CM057348.1, read on the forward strand.
TATCTCTCTTTTCTTTTAATAGAAAATACGACTTTTTGGAACCCGACGAAAATCGGAACAAACCGGTTTCCGATTCGGTTTTTCTACAAATTTCCACTTGTCACTTAATCCACAATACCTAAACATATCCATGATGACTATTAATCACATAGAAACCAATTTAAATAAATTTTCTCACATGAAATGATAGCTTTCTTGTAAAACCGTATTCTTTTCATAAAAATACCATAAAGTTTATTTTTATTGTTCTAAATAAATCCCTCACTCCTAAATATGTTTATCTTGATCACTAAACTTGTAGAAATCAATTTGAATGAAATTTCACACATAAAATGATAACGTTTTCAAATACCGTATTCTTGCGCTTTAATACCTTCAAGTTTAATATGTCATATTTAACCTCTAAAACTTCATTAAACCTTAAAATAAGTCACGAGATAATGACCTACCTCTACACACACACAAATATAATCCTAATTGATAAACGTCAAAACATAGAATACGAAAATACAGGACTTTTCACTAAAATACCATATTCTTTATAAACCTCTCTTGAAAGCTTTAAGTTTTACACAATTCTAAATAAAATCTTTTAAAATGAAAGCACGATATGTCATGGATATCGATCATTTATCTAAACTGTCTTGTGGTGTCTAGGCAAGTGTGTCTAAGGCTAGTGGTTTTTAATTAGGCCCACGACTGTGGTTCCTTCCCACTTACCTGACACTTACCTGGCCGCAATTGACGGTGAAGAGGCGATTTGAGGCTTCTAATGACTTGTCGTTTAGATCTTAGAAATAGGCTAGTTGGCTTAGGAAACCCTAGAAAATAAAATACGGAAGTTATACCCTTTTACAAATAAATACCTTATATTATAAAACCGTTTTTCTAAATGAATAGTATTTATTAAACCTAAGCAAAGCGCCGCTACAACCCACCTTTGGGGAACCCGTTAGGGATAGTACGGTTCATCGTGCACCCGCGGGCTAGTAGTGCGAGATTCAGACCTCCGCAAGGAGCATTCGGTCTTGAAGGATTTAAAATACGACATTTAAGAAAAATGAGATTTTGGAAAATAAAAAGATTTATATAAAATTATTCTTGTATTTATATATATATAATTATCATTTAAACGCCTATTTTGTTATAAGATAAAGTTTCCACATTTTCCTAAAAATTACAAGATTAAAAGTTACATTAAAATACCATGAATTTTAAATAAATCAATTAATACTTTTATTAGGATATATTCACTAGAATAACACAAATAAAATTCACACTCATTATAACTATAAAGACGAATAATAAATACTTGAGGTGTATTTTGAAAACTATACAATAATACTTTTACATAAAACCCCCTCAAGTTTTATAAATTACAATAAGGCCCCTAACAATTATTGAACTTCAAATTACCTTTCTTTTAGTCTGACTCGGGTTTGAGTTTGACTATTTCTGACTTGAATATGATTTAAGTCAATCTATATTCTTTTATATTTCAACTCAATATGAATACATGAATCCCAGAATCCTGTTAACAATCATTGCAACTTGACTGAACCGAACCATGCATATTCCTTTACATGTTTCCCAGTATTCCATTTACATGACTCTACGGTTATAACCGTTTCCTGATATCATGGTTTCGGTCAGTCGGTCAGTCAATCATGCAATCAATACAATTTTACAAGATAACAATACAAACAAGATATCGCGGGGTTTAAGGGGTAGATTGGTACGGAAGGTGTTAAAGGTGGCACGAGATGGTAAGATTAAGATACCTAACCTAAATCCAATTGCCGTTGTTCCGGGTTGTATAATGGAGCCTTGTACTTCCATTTGCCCTGGTCTCTAGCATACTGAGACCCCTCTCGTATACACTGGCATCCTTCTGTACCAAGCTACAACAACAGCGTTAACACCATACTACTATAATATAACAATATAATACAACTGTAAAAGTCACACTCTCTCTCTTACTCTCTGTCTATTTCTCCCTTATCTTTGGGACTTACCGAGCGACCTGTTCGCTGACGGCATTCTATTTCTTTCTTCTTTGAATGTCGTCAGGTGCGTTGGACCAAGCTGAGATCGAGCCCACCGGTGAAGTTTTGGAGCAGTTCCACGAAGACCCAGAGCTCTAGATATTCTACCTTGTTCTTTCCAGTATTTTCATTTCCTGTTATGCCACTGTTTAGGCATTGCTTTTCATTTCAGTTGTATTTTCCTTTCATGCATTGTACAAAGAATGTTATTAATAAAATTTGCTGTTATTTCTATATTATTCGTCTCTTGTGATTTACTTTATATTGCTTAGTTACGCTTAGCGTATGTACTTCTGAGTATATACGCGGCGGGCCTCGTCGCGTCCACTTCGCCGTACACTGGGAAAGGGGGCGTGACACTCAGCCCCGTCTCTAAGTCAAATATATATATGGTAGATGGAGTATGCTAGATACAATGTACAAGTACAAAAGAAGGCGGACATAAGAATACTCACAACCCACCTAAGCAAAAAGATCACATCCAAACGTAAAAGTATGCTTCGAGCTGTGACTACTTGGAATGGTCGGTCTTGCAAGAAACTGTGACACAATGGTGGTGAGTTGCCAGCTCGTGAGTAATAAATAAAATCATAAGTGGCAATCACATGGATAAACGAAGCAACAACAATCCTATATATGAAGTTATAATGATGTGTAGTAGTACGGATGTGGCATATGCGAAGTAAGTGACGTATAGTAACATGGATGTAGCATTTATAAAATGAGCATATCATAACAAATCTAGTAAGGTAAAAACAGTAATGCCATCAATGAATCATCATAAATCCTGTGTCAAATATCGACACTCGAAATCCAAATATCTGAGGCGCTGTCTCTCGGATCGGCCCTCATATCCATCTGAAACATATAACTCTGGTCGGTATCCTCCGGATATCCGCCGAGTTTCTATATTATCACCGGTCGATCTCGTCCTCGCTAGGCTCACCCGTCTTTCTATATGGGCTTCTTGCTTCTGGGTACCGTATCGAGTTCACCATGTATCCATAATCGGTTTCTCCCCATGCCTCGATTCGAATAATCATGCCATAAATACCAAAAAACTCATGGTGGACGTCAAATCATCATATCAAAGAAAACCCCACTTTTTGAAAATGAATCCAAGTTTTATAAAATCAACTCCGCGGTTTCTCAAATCTTATGAAAACAGGAATCCCGCGAAAACAACATCGTATAGGGAACAAGGTAATAATGATAAAAGTACAGAATATCGGCATGATGAATGCTAGTATGTGATGAGAAAAAATTCTAACTACTAACAAGGATATAGTGCAATGCAAGTTAACGTGGCAAGTTCTATAGTGTACGTGGCATGACAATTACCAATGATGTGTGTGTATGAGTCTATTCATGTATGACATAAAAGTCGTTGGTAATGGTGCATGTGTCCTAACAAGTGTTTCTCAAGGTGTAGCAAGTAAACAAGTATATAATAATGATAGACCAAACGTATAATGTGAATAGTAATGCATAACGCAGGTTTAGGTATCGGGTGATTAATGCCATGCATTCGATTTCCCCGTAGATGATAAATCTACTCACCGGAACGAGCCTCGATCTACTAGAATCCAATCACTCCCTTCCTCTTTCTTACCGCTTCAGAAGTCCCCACAATCGATCCTCATATCGAATAAAAACATTCGCATGTGATAGGCTAGATTACCGATACGGCGTATATACATACATAAAGCGAACCAATCTCATGTAGGTTAACGCGTGCGACCTTCGTGTGCTATACGTGTGCAAAAATCACTTAGGACTACCCCGAATTTCTGTTAACTAATGAAAATTCCAACTCGAGAGTCGAAATATCCGTATCGTACGCTAAAATATCGTCAAAAGTGAAGTAAAAAGCTCCCAGATTTTTATATAAGCGATATGGGAAGAAAATAAGTATACCAGAGGCTAAGTTTGAGGCTCCCCCGACAAAATTTCAAACCCCAACTCCCAATCTCAGCCGACAATTGTGGCCAAAACGAATATTTTGGTGGCCACAGTAACTTGGAATGAGTCCGGGTTTCTAGGGTGCATTCTAGGTTCTGTAATAAGCTCCCAAAAATTTTAATTTATCTTTATGAGCACTGGAGTGCTAGCAGATTTAGTTTGAATCCCAACTTCAACAAAATAATTAGTTTTAGCATTTTGAAAACATCATGATGGATTATTGAAGTCTTGGTGTTAAAAAAGGATAAATAGCATTAAAATATCTTTATATATCTTAATTTAAGTTATGGTTACCAAAAAACCACCCTAGATCAAATCTCACCTCAAAACCTCACTTTAACTTTTAAAACAATCCAAGACATAAATTTTAGCTTAAAGCTAGTGTTGCTATAGCAAGTATTTGCTAAAACGTGATTAAAATTGGCACATTTACTTCTATATTAGTATTGTGGGGAGTCCCAAACTTGCAAAGTGGGACTTGGTTTCTATATTGAGTTTTGAAAGAAAAAGATATGATTTTGTAGTGATTATTAGGTGTATGTGTGTGGGATCTTTTGGGAGGTGGAGAGGAAATTGAGGAGGAAAAAGAAGAAGAGGAGGAGTGAGATGAGAATGAGGAGGAGAAATGGCTAAGGCCTTAGCCTTTTACCCCCTCCGTTTCTCACCACAACCTTTCCCATTACATTATTCAACCTATTCTTGTGCCATACCTTCATGTCTTCCATGCTATTTTTTCAAATAAAAATAAAAACAAATTAATTTAGTTAAATGGTTAAGAAACTTAACCTAGGGTTCATTGTCATGGCAACATAATTTGGTGTTTTAGCCTAAATTAACATATTACAGTTCTAAGTTAATAATTATATATATATATATGTGTGTGTGTGTGTGTGTGTGTGTGTGTGTGTATTTTATAAAAAAATATATAAAAATAATTGTTAAGCACGATTTATTACATTTTAATACCGCTCATTTCTTATCACTTTGTCAATAAATAGTGCTATTTAATCTATGTCTGCTCATTAGTACAGATTACAGGTACACAGGAAAAAATATTGAAGACGGTACACAACATGCACAGAAATGATGGTTTTTAGCCGGAACTGCAAACGAGATAGAATACAGATCAAATCAGATGAGTTTGCAACAAATGAAGTTATGTACAAATATTTCATTCTTTTGGTCCAACTTGATTATGTGTGAACAAGTGTGAATAAGTAATGATTCATATGGATCAAGTGGGCAAACACCATCATGGTGTCATGTAAGTGGGCATGCAAGTGGATTGTGTTATGATGTGTGATAAAAAGAATTAATGTGAAGTATGAACACATACCCACTTGACTCTCTTCTCTGTGTTTTATCTCCAGATTGCATCTATGTGTGAATTAAAAGAAATTGCAACTACAGAGAGATGCTCTTGTGACCAGAAGACTACTGAACAAAGGTGGGCTCCAAACTCCAAAAAGTGGCTGTAGATTTAATCAAAATACCCACAATTTTCGGCCCAATTTTGGCCATTTTGGCTCGTGCTATTTTGGTGCGTCCCCGGTGGTCTTATCAGTCCATTTTTATATGCAACTTTTAATTTTGAGTTGCCTATATATAGAAGATATTAGATTAAGTTCTGGGTTGGATTATTGAACTGAAAAATAGATTGTAATGCTTGCCGACTTCTTTTTCTTCCCTTTGCAAGCTCTCATTCGAGAGCTTGGAAAGTGGAGGTTAAAGTTGTAAGCAATCTTGTACTCAAGTCCTTCCAAATGTGAATAAAGAATTGCACTTGTTTTCTTTTACTTACTTGTTTTTTTTATATTCTTCTCTTGTGTTTTAATTTCTCCTTTTGGGATGTTTAAGTAAACTCTTTGGTTGTGATGATGGTGAGAATGTGAGATGAATGTCTTTGCCTTCCTCATTCTCTTGTGAATGTTTAATGTGCTTAAAATGGGATTGTAAGTTTAAGATTACCTATTGGTTTTGGTTTGATACGGTATTTTGATTCCATGGTTACTTAGTAATCTCATCAAATACCATATTCTCTCTAAGTTTCCCTTAGGCAATATTAAGCTTAGAATCACACTAGTTTTAAGATTGCCAAGTGTTTAGATATGGTATTTTGTTAACAAGTTGCTTGACTGTAGGGTTACGGCAGCGCCCCGACCATCAATCCATGGCCAAACGCGGAACAAAAACTTTAAAAACCCGGCGCTAACGGAACCCTAATCGACGGATTGTACCATTAACCCTATACTAGTTATATGAAAAGAGTTTAGAGAGGTTATACCGATCGATCCGTGTCCTTCGGTCTTCAACCTCTGTCCCGAGCTCTTCGCGGTTTCCTCGATCAAGTTCGATCTCCGGTCTCCCTTGTCGAAGACGATCCACGTCGAGAATTAGTAATACGGGCTCTCGCCTAAAAACCGAAGCAACTCGGGTATCTAGTTTGCTAACCTAGATAGCCAAGATGTAGTAGAGATTGTGTGTGAATAATTTGTGTTAAAACACCCAAGGATTCTCAACTCATGAGAGGATATGGGTGGAGGTTGAAGAAGAAACCATGAGGTGAAAGTGTGAAGCAAAAGAAAAAGGAGGTGAAGAAATGTGTATACCTTTTTTCTTGTGTTGTTTTGGCTTGATGTTTTTTGTGTTGTGTTGAGGTATTTAGTTGTGAGCAACTAAAGAAAATTCCTCATGAAAAAATATCTGCCATCTCACCCCAAAATATCTCAACACCAACCAAAAAAAATAATCATGCTACCATGACTCATCTCTTGAGTCACCAAGTGCATGCATCACAGAATCCAAGCCAAAACAATGAGTCACACTTCCAACAAATAAACATTTAAAACTAAATGTTTAACCAAAAAGAGAATGGAAACTTCTGAAGTAAACATGTAATGAATTACAAGAATATCCCTCATTCGTATATACATACCCGCATCCGTATTCCAACAGAATACGAATACAACGAGACGAAAATAATCCAACAATATAATATTAGCATCCGGCTTAAACAAAAGCCCACTAGTATTATCCATCCGATCATGATCCGTGCACAAGTGCACGTATATGATCGAACCCTGCCATAAAACCATACGGCCTCTACGACGTTTTGCCTGAACTAGGGAAACCCTCTGTTTGGGACTCTAAAGACTCGTCAATACGCTGGCAGTGGGTTTAACCACAAGTATGTCAGTGGCACTAGCTGTACGTAACGGCTACCCAGGTATTGAGCGAAAGGGAGGTCGACGAGCAAACTCATCCTGAAACCTTACTGAGTCTGACAGTGACAATATCCGTACAGTCTGGTCCGTTCGTCTATGAGTATCGCATATCGATTCTAGGGGGTGGATAAAGTCAGACCCCTAATAACTTGACATTTAGTGTCGGCATGAAACCTATCACCAACTGAGAAACTACTGATCCTAGATCGGTAATTCTCGTCTGCCCCGGCCGAGGATTTCTGGTGATGGCCATCCTTGCACAACGCGACATCAACCCCCAATACCGGGAGAGACGGATCCCCTGACGATCCGCTCACTGCCTCCATGTGGCTCGGGACTGTACCCAACTAAAATCTGTTTGCACGGCTCCTTTGAGCCGTGGTAGGATAGTAATCAAAGCACAGTGGGAACTCACACGAGACAAATGACGATCTCAGGTCGATAGACTAACCTGTACACATGTCACCAGGGAACTGCTATCTGACAATAGGTATAATACCAACTAGCATGTTCCCGGCGAGTCCGTCTGGTGTACTCATAACCCAATGAGCACCTGTATATATCTTAGGTGTATCAACTAACACCAATGGCTTGTGAGACCGGCCACAGCCCCTCGTCGGGGTCTCGATCCATATACACTAGTCTACTCTTGGAGTATCGATGCCCAGTCTCGAAACTCCCACGACTAGGGACACTTTAAGGATGTGCTTATAGACCACCCAACTCTCATGTATATGATCACCATCATACTGCTGGTAGTCAAGCAAGAATTCTATGGGCTCTATCAACTGTAATAGTGATCTGTAATGTCACCTGAAGCATGTAAATGATGATAAAGACAAACCAGTTAGCATACTATCATCGTGAGTAAAACTGTTCTACCGGTATGGATCCTCTTTCAATCATTGCAATCACGTGCCTGCGATCCAATAATTAACTTGAGGGCACTATAGCCAACAATCTCCCACTTGCACTTAAGGCCAATTATTGCGTTGTCGCATATTCACAGCCCGTGTGATACCGAACACCCAACTTCTCTACTAATCAGTTTTAAAAAGCTCGTTTGTAAAACTTTTGCATTTGAGAAATAGCCTCAGTGAGTGGATCCGCTCCAATGTTTCTTTCTATGTCTCTCTTTATCTCAAGTTCGCGGAGAAAGCCATTTCCTGAAATGAGCAATACGTGTCTTAGAATATGTCTGGATATCTGATGGGACCTAGTTCACAAATGAACTCCAAATCCAGTAAACTTCTTAGACTGTATCGTCAACTGAATTTAATTAATATCCTGCGCCATGCCACCCTCAATATCCGCTTGGACCACTTGTCCAAACTACTGCCCCTCAAAAGAGGGAAAACAATAACTCTGACAGTCACTCTGTCATTCAATTCACCTTGGAAGCCTGGAATGATAACCGTCTCTCGAAGGAGGCAGCCGTTATCAAATCCCTAGAACATCCACTTATGTTCATAAACTGCTTCCAAACATTTCTCCAGGATTGGATTAATATATAAACTTATTGTATCTAGTGCAAAAAACAACATCTGGTGTGGTACTTGACATCTCATGATTGACTCAATTGCCTAAGCAAATGATATGCCAATCATGTATATCCCCCTCCCCTTTAGTTTGTAAGACACCTTTAGAGAGGGTGACTCCATCATCTGCAGGTACACCACCATGCCAAAAGTCGTCCATTCTAAAACACCTTTAGAATAGTGTCAAAGTACCCAGATTAGGAAAATACCTAAATCTAGATCTAAAACCATAGATCTAGTAATCAGAATGCTTGATATAATATCCATATCCTATATGGAGAAACCACTGTATGACAACCACAGTATAACCGATCGCAGTGTAGGAATTTCACCTCCTACAAAGTGTATGTCATCCAAAAACCAGGACATCATACCCTACTACCTTCTTAATAGATCCATCTCCTATTCTGATGAAGTCAAAACCTATGATTGTCACATAAAAAATAGATGATCTATCTCCGCTATACTTGCTTTAGTCTATAAATAGACATAAGCAACCTGTCCACTATGCTTTCGCTGCTCCCACTGACTACAACAACCCTCTAGCAAAGTCATATACACGTGTACTTCTAAAGCTAGTTTAAAGCGACGCTATACTCATCCTCATGCCGGGTCTCATAGTCTAGAACAGCAGTAATGGCAAGTCTGGGTAAACAAGAACCTCCCTGTCACCGTCTATGAGGATACCGAAGTACCTCTCGGGCGCCTGAGGTTACCCACCATATCTGCGGAGTGGCCAATGGAATGTCAAACCCAATTGAATCTTTAGGTTCTATTAAATTTTCAGTAATCGTTTGTGGTTCTGGAATCACTTCCAGTTCTACCATACTCCCACTACCGTTTTCTGAAAAATTCCATTTTGCTAAAACTGTGGTGAGTCAAGAACAATATCACTATTGATCTTTCAGATGGTAGAAAGTTACCCCTCGTTATAGCCCGGGATAACCCACAAACTTCCATTACAGAACGTGCCTTGAGTTATCCAGAGTCTGGTTTTAATCATAAGCCGGACAACTCCATATACCTTAACATCGTTAAGATATGAACCATTCTATATATAATATAGAAATAGAGGCACCGATTTAATTGGAACCAGATTCAAATCATGCAGCTGTCTCCAGTGCATGTCAACTAAATAGAGAGAGACCGATCAGCATTACTCAACTTAGGAGTGCATCCAAATATGAGTAACCTGAAAGAGAAGCAAGTTCTCAAAAACCATTACTATCAACTGAATACCAAACACAAGCATCTACATCTTCGATTAGCTTGAAGAATCCTGATACTTACAACACATGGTTCTCTAATTTATTCTTGTACCTATAACTTCTCAAAACTTGGACCTTGTATTTCTACGAAACACTTGTCTAAAATTGGAGAAGTCATAAGTAAATAGAATATAGTACGAGGACCAACCCCTCTATCCTAATGGACACTGGACAACATACAATACTTTGTATAAGTCCCCTGAGTTGAATAACTCAAACCCTGTGCGTCGTAGGTTAAAAATTGTACTATGGTTAAGATGAATTACACCGCTGTTTAATGCTCCTTACCTAACCATCAACTGATATAGGTAAATGTCATGGACATAATTTCAAAAAGTTATATCCCACTTTATAAAATAAACGTACAGATATATCAGTTTGAAATTGGGGCTTAACAATGGATATTCAAAACCAAATATTTGCCGTCAGGAAAAACCTCAGGTGATTTCCTTAAATATCACCAATTACAACGAATTCCGATATAAAGAGAATATAATCACCTAATTCCCAATAAGTTACTCCCATTCATCATCTGTAAAACCATACAGATGTGAGAATCAAACCTGGTAAATACATACCGTGGAGTAAGAATCTAATTGGGAAATTAGTTTTTAATTAATAACACACAGTGAAACTGAAACATAAAAATGCTTCGAAGGGGTAGCAGGTATTCCTAGTAATGCCTCTTCCATTATCCATATTCCTGACTTTAACCGTATATTTCTTTGCCATCTCTCCCAATCTCTTTATTTGTCTTTACTCATTACTTTCTATATACCATCCTTAGGTTAAATGGTTTTCTTCCTTCCCTACCGTTCGTCACCAGCCTATGGTTTGGAAGAAAACTATCCAATAAGCGTAATAGGTGTACTCTCCTGATCCTAGGAGTACTCGCAATTTGAGAGAAGGTAAAAATAAAAGACAACCGAATAGACCGTATTCTATTTCTCCTGAACCAGAATCCATCCTCGAACTGGAACAAGTTCCTTCGAGTTCGTATATAACTATACGATGGATCATCCAATAAATGCGGATCTTCGTAGTGATACAGGGTGTTCTGGAGAAATTCAAAGGTGAAGTAGGAGTGGCGATGAAATACGCGGTTTGGTCGTGAATGATAGCAGTCGCAATTTACTGTGCCCTCTTTCTAATCCCTTTATTTGTCTTTACTTATTACTTTCTGTACACCACACTTAGGCTAATTGGTTTTCTTCCTTCCCCACTTTTCAGCACCTGCCTATGGTTTGGAAGAATACTATCCAATAAGCGCAATAGGTGTACCCTCTCCTAATCTTAGGAGCCCTCGCAAGCTGAGAGAAGGTAAAAGGAAAAGACAACTGAATAGTCCTATTCATTTTCTCCAGAACCGGAAACTATTCTCGAATCTGAAACAAGTTTCTTCGAGTTCGTATGTAACTATACGATGGTCATATCCAATAAATATGGATCTTCGTTATGATACGAAATGTTCTGGGGAAAGGCAAAGGGTAAAAATAGGAGTGGCAATGAAGAATGCAACTCAGACAATCTAAAAGTCAATGTGTTTTAAGAAGGTTCGATTAACTTGGTTTATGAGTTCTAGTCTAGGGTCGGGACATGGTCGCTACTAAAGAGAGAGAGAAAAGAAACACTCAGCGTGCACTCTAATCTGGATCAGAATGGTTATCTATTTATCTAATCAGGATGTCTCCCACCGTTTTCTCAAATTCTCCTCCAAACCTGAAAGAAGAATTAGTCGGGATCATCTAAATCACCCGAGAAGTAAACCAACTCATCAGTGGGAATCAGGATCCAACTATCATCGCATGATAACCTGATGGAATCCACTCAAGTTATCACACTCCAGAAGGTATGCGCATGCCTGGCAAGTTTCCTGTATGTTTGAAACTCCCGATGTGATTTTTACCCCATGCTCTTATAATCTTGACAAAGGCCAACATATCATAAGTCACATGTCAAGTTCTACCCGTCATTGTCCAGATTAATTTGAACCCACCCGTACATACCTTTGACGAACGCCAAAATAGTAGTACGACTGTCCCAAACCAACGCTTCTATCTATGCAACAGAAAAGTAATAAATAGCTACCATACACTATACCATGACGAAGGCCAACAAATATAGCATGAATACTAAGTGCTACCCGTCTGAAATGACGGAGGGTTACGAATAGTTTTTGGCGAAAAACCTTTAACGTAATGAACTTGATATCGTTGAAGGAACCAGATAGATTTTTATAATATATAGTGGTGAATACCTTTACTAAAGAGGTCACTCCCGGTGAAGGGATCTCGGCTCTTTCCTCGTGGAATGAGGTGCAGGATATTCCCACTGAATACCACGATGCAAAGCAAAAAGTAATCGAATATAGTGAAGTTATTACCCTGACGCAAACTTCTGCCCAAGAGGTCACTCCCGGTGAGGGGATTTCGGCTCTTGCCTCGTGGAATGAGGTGCTGGATATTCATAACCGAATACCGCTGTGCAAAACAAAAGAAAACGTCCTTGTAATAACAGCTTTTTAAAATTGTTCCAACAACATCAAATAGGTCTGTTTTCTTTGCATTGATCAAAATCAACGCAGTCACATCACTTAATCACACCATAAAAGAATGAAAATATGATGTACGTATATGTCATCCGCATTCGCCACTGGTCCCCGTCATCACCTGTTAGGTTACTTAACTAACGCCAGAGCGGGGGTTGGACTAGCGCGGATGAAAAACATATACAATATCTACTAGTATATATATAACAATATATAATAATCGTTCCAGACATGATAAATGCAACATCACAGATAAGCAATAAGTATTACAGAACAATACAGATAATCTGAGAGCCCCGGGTTTCTTTTGAGCCGCAAGTGAAACCCGACGTTCCCCTGGTCGTGTGGATAGCCTGTGCAATGAAAACCTAGACCCCTATGAGTGCTACAAGTTACCTGCCAAGACCAGAAGCGAGGCAGCCCCCTTCATCAAAGTGAATGGGCCATCTAGCACTTCACGAAATCCGATAACTTGAGCACCCCTTCTTGGGTCAACCTGTACCCCCTACGAGTGCGGCGAATAGCCCGCCAATTCTAGAGTGAGCCCCCTCCTTCTTAACACCATGAGATGCGGACCCGTTGCCCTCCAGAACCCGGCTATCCGTGCACTCCATCGCAGGGTAATCCTAGTACAGAAAAGAAAAATATGTACAACGGTGACATCGACCTCAATCTGGTCGTGCCCCAAACAAATAATATACAAGCAGGCAGTGACGGCAGTCCACATGTCGGACACTTGCCCCGTGATATCAAATGTACAAATAAAACTAAACTGTACTAACATTGCACCCAAGCTATCCACCATGACGAATCCGCAACAACACAGCACAACACAGAACATCAACGTGAATGTCACGTTCGTAAACCCGTCTAAAATAATTATAGCAATTAGACAAGTTGTACCGCTCTAATGACATTCACGGTTGCAGATAGTAATGCATGTACTGTAAACTTTAAACAGTGTTAGAAATATCGACTTCGAAATAACCCCGAATAGCCCCAAACAACTAGATAAAACCATATCCAAACTGGGTTAAACAAGCAATACCACTAAACCAATATTCCAGAGACCAGACCACACCCAAAATTTCAAACCCCAATTCCCTTCTCTGGCCGGCCAGCTCGGAATTTTGCTTGATGTGGCTGGGTCATTTAGGGTGGAAGTGGCTCGTATTTGGGGTGCAGTTTAGTGGTCACCTAAGTAGTCTTCTGCAGTTGCTAAAATATTTTTAGAAGACTTAAAAATTTTTGACAAAAACTAGAATATATCGGGTATTGTTTCAGAGTTGTTTCGATTTCGATACTTTAACATCATCTAAACCAACAAGTATGTGGTTAATGGGTTGGCTCTGATACCATGTAGGGTTACGGTAGCGCCCCGACCATCAATCCGTGGCTAAACGTGGAACACAAACTTTAAAAACCCGGTGCTAACGGAACCCTAATCGACGGATCGTACCATTAACCCTATACTAGTTATATGAAAAGAGTTTAGAGAGGTTATACCGATCGATCCGTGTCCTTCTATCTTCAACCTCTGTCCCAAGCTCTTTGCGGCTTCCTCGATCAAGTTCGATCTCCGGTCTCCCTCGTCGAAGACGATCCACGTCGAGAATTAGTAATACGGGCTCCCGCCTAAAAACCGAAGCAACCCGGGTATCTAGTTTGCTAACCTAGATAGCCAAGATGTAGTAGAGATTGTGTGTGAATAATTTATGTTAAAACACCCAAGGATTCTTATCTCATGAGAGGGTATGAGTGGAGGTTGAAGAAGAAGCCATGAGGTGAAAGTGTGAAGCAAAAGAAAAAGGAGGTGAAGAAATGTGTATACCTTTTTTCTTGTGTTGTTTTGGCTTGATGTTTTTTTGTGTTGTGTTGAGGTATTTAGTTGTGAGCAACTAAAGAAAAATCCTTATGAAAAAATATCTGCCATCTCACTCCAAAATATCTCAACTGTTAGTGTATATGCCCTAGAGGCCATTACTGTATCATATTAGTTTGTATATTACTTAATGGAAGGTTGGGATATTCACCTTGTATATACAATCTTGCTCAAAATAGTAGTATGCTACTTGGTTTGTTTCTACTTCAATGTGTACATGTGTTTATTTTAGTATATCGCCTATACACATTAGTGGAGCCCTTAGGTTCTTTGCTTGATTACCAGCGTTGTGATGGCAGTCACACTAGTGGGGCTGGGCAATCTATAAGCACATCCTTATGCAGGTCCCTGGTCGCAGGACTATCGAGACAGGGCATCGATACTCCGGAGTAGACTAGCGCATGCGCTTCTCATCCCAGTGTGGGAGACGGTCTGTCTCACAGCCGTCGGTACGTCGTACTTGAGATAGTATGCGGGTGCTCGTTGGGTTACGAGTACACTGGACAGGACTCGTCAGGAACTGACTGGTTGGTATTATGCCTATCGTCAGTTATCAGTTCCTAGGTGACATGAGTACAGCTTAGTCCGCTGACTTGACACTGTCACTTCGCCTCGAGTGTGTTCCCACTGTACTTTGATTACTACCCTACCACGGCTCAAAGGAGTCGTGCAAACAGGTGGTAGTTGGGTGCAGTCCCGAAGCACTTGGAGGCAGTGACGGTTAGACAGGATTCGTCTCTCCCGGTATTGGGGGTTGACATCGCGCTGTGTCTAGGAGAGCCATTACACGAGTAGTCCCTGGACAGGGCAAACGAGATATACTGGTAGGCTTCCGGTGTTATCTCAGGGTGTTTTGGGCTTCACTCCGACACGACTTGTACCGCTATTGGGGGACTGACGTTTACCGCCCCCTAGGCCCGCCATGCGATGTATCAGACGAACAGACCGGACTGTACGGAGAATGTCACATTCAGGCTCGGTAGGAGTTCAGATGGGTTTCGCCTCGTCAGTCTTCTTGTCGGCATCTACCTGGGGACTGTTATGCACAGCTAGTGCCGCTTGCGGTCTGTGGTTAAACCCACTGCCAGCGTAGTGTCGAGTCTTTAGAGTCCCACACAGAAAGCTATTCGCCTTTAGGCAAAAGAGTAGAGGTCGCATGGTTTTACGACAGGTCGCATGGTTTTGCGACAGGGTTCGGTCACATCCGTGCACTTGTGCACGTACAGTGTCCGGACAGTTTACACTAGCGGGTTTTGGTTTAAGCCAGATCCTAGTGTACCTTTTGGGATTGGTTTTATCCAGTATGCATTCGTGTTCCTCGGAACGCGGATGCGGGTGTGTATGCACAGTTGATGGAGAGACAGAGGCAGAGGATTCTCATTAGGGTTGTTGACCGTTGACAGTTGACTATTGACTTTTTGCTCAACCCTAATGAGAATATGATACGTGATTAACAATTATATTAATTAAGTATTATGGTGACATGGTTGTTGAGGGATTGACTTTGTTGACTTGTTGACTTTTGTTGACTTGTTGACTTTGTTGACCGGTTGACTAGGCTTGACTAGTTGACCATCATGATAACTATAGCTATCATTTCATGGCAAAGACTTTTGCTTGCTTGCTCTTTTGTGCAAAATGAGTGCATGAAATGATATGGCTATGGTTGCTTAAACCATCACATAATACTTGATTGATATGAGGTGTTATGATTGTTTTGGATTATGAGAGCCAAATGAGAAAAGTCTTCTCTCATTCTTTCATGCTCATTCTTTCTCTTGATCTTGAGCTCTCATCTTCCTCCTCTTGCTCTCCCTCTCTTGATTCTATGGTTCACTTGTCTCATGAGTTGAGAACCAAGAACCATAGATAAAATCTCATACAAACTCTTCTCTACTCACTCTAGTCCACAAGGTTTAGCAAACCGAGTGAACTAGTTTCTTCAAAGTTCGAAGAAGGAGCCAAAGGTTGAAGCTTTCAGGTGGATCTATCTTCGGCGCAAGGAGACGACGGGGAGAAGCCAATTCGGACGACCATCGAAGCTTGAAGACGAAGGAGTTCGAGAAAAAGAAAGGTATAACCCCCTAACCGAGTAGTTAGCAACTCGTAGTTAGGTTGTTAGTTAGATGTTTAACAAAGATCCGGGTTTTAAGTCCATATTACCACCTCTAAGAAAATCGTTTTTTATCAAATTCCGCTTGCCCGAAAGTACCGGAAGAGGTAGCATGGACTTACAGTGGTATCAGAGCCTAGTTAAACTCTATCTAACATGTTAGCAAAGTAGCTAGAAGATCGATCAAAGAAAAAGTCCCGAAATAAACCCCGTTTTCAAAGTTGCTGTCGATTTTTTATGTTCTGTAAAAATAATAAATCATGCATCAAAAATCGACTCAGGGTTTTTAGAGTGCACTGTAGAAAGACGGTCCCACGATCTCATCATTTCGCCGCGGAAACGCGGCAATAGCTTGCTATTGCCGCGGTTCCGCGGCCTTCTTGGCTCCTCTCTCATTGTTCTTTGCTACAGTGTGCTTATAGGGGTATTTTAGGATTTTTGGAATATATATTTTCTGCCCAGATTTTCCAGAACGAAAATTTATTTTTTGGGGTCCTGAAAATCCGTATTTTTGATCGAACTTCTAAAAGACTTTAGCTGACAGGTTTTTCTGTAATGTGATATTTGTATTGAACGTCTGCTAATCGCTATATGTCGATTAGTGGGGGTTATACAAATCTGTGATCTGTAATGTTGCTGGAATGTGTATATGAATATGTTAGATTGTCGCGGGTGAATAGCCGGGGGTTGAGAGACGAGAGTTTTCTTTTCTTTCAATTCATGTAAATTTGTAAATTGATGTAATAATTATTTGTATGGCCGCACAACCGGGTCGGGGTTGTAGCCGTCATTGTATAATTTCTTTTTACTGTTTTTGCTCCTAGGATAGACCCATGGAGGGGGTGCACAAACTACCGGGTATGCCGAAGTGCCGAGTGGCCTACTCACGGAGTTGAGGGAGGTTGCTTCGCTTCGGATACTTGGCGGGTAGTTTTGCCGCACCCGTAGGGGTCTTGGGTGGGGTATTGGCTATTCACCGCGACCGTGTAATCTGCTTTTCGTTACAGGCTCGTACGAATTGCGGATTCCTAGTATATCCAATGTGTTCATCTGTGATCTGAAATGGCTATCATTGCAATATATCTATATATGATATTATTTAGGCGTTGCTTATGTTTTACAGCCGCGCTCGCCCAGCCCCCGCTCTGTCGTTAGTTAAGTAACCTAACGGATAATGACGGGGCCCCGTGGCGAATGCGAATGGCATAAGCGTACGTCATATTTTGGTTGTTTTCTGCAATGGTAGGATTAAATGATGGGACGCATTAAAAGAACTAATGCAAGAATATCACGCATTAAAAGAACTAATGCAAGAAAATAAACCAAGTTAAAATCGTTGGAACACTTTCGGAAAACCACTCGGTTCTTTTCAAAACTAACTTTTAAATGCGGAGCTTGAGCCACTCCTTTTAAAAGCTATCTCGTTCCATCGATTATATCAAGTTCACTATGTTCACGGTTTTGCCAAAACCATTCGTAGCCCTCCGTCGTTTCACATGGATGGTCAATAGTATTCAAGCTATGTTTGTTGGCCAAAGTCAAGGCATAGTGATTGGTAGCTATTGGGTATTCATGTGCAGCATAGATAGATGCGTTAGTTTGGAACAGTCGTACTGCCTTATTGGCCAAAGTCAAGGGTAGGTGCGGGTGGATTCAAATTAACCTGAAGAACGACGGGAAGAACTTGACATGTGACTTATGATTTGTTGGCCAAAGTCAAGGTCATAAGAGCATGGGGCAAAAATCCACATCGGGAGTTTCAAAAGAACTGAAACTTGCTAGTGTTGCATACCATTTGGAGTGTGATGATTCTGGTAGGATTCCTTCAGTTTCGTCACGCGATGATATTTTGGATCCCGATCCTACTGTGAGTATATGCTACTCCTCGGGAAATTTCTCACTAAACGATCAATGCTATAAACCTAGTAGGTGCCTAGAAAGGTGTTAGCGGGGCTACGCCTCCAGGGAAAAGAGGTTCTTGAATTAAGGAACTTCGCGAAAACGTTGGAAAACCTCCCTCGAAGTACCGACACTGGCCTGGCTGAACGGTTAAGCAAGTATTGTGCGGTGGGATTGATCCCGACTAATTCTTCCTTTATGGTTTGAGGAGGGATTCGAGAAACAGTGGGAGCCATCCTGTTTAGACAAACTAAAAACCACTCTAAACTTGCAAGAGCATCATGCTGAGTGTTTCTTCTCTCTCTCCTAATTGCAACGACCAATCGACATGACTGGACTTAAGTTACTTCTAGATAAAAACATACTGACAGGGCCAAACTACAAAGATTGGCTCAGGAATGTCAAAATGGCAATCACTTACGACAAGCTGGGGTATCTTCTTACCACCAAAGCTCCCCCTGTCCCTGGTCCCACTTCCAGCGTCGCGGATAAGGAAATCCGTAAGACTTGGGAGATTGATAGCGCGAAGGCCAAGTGCCTCGTACTTGCCTCTATGGACAATGAACATCAGAGGAGGCACGAGAATATGGACTTGGAATCCATATTTCTTCATACAAAAGAACTGTATGGAGAGCAATCTCGTATCGCAAGATACGAAGCGTCGAAAAAGTTATTTTCGGCAAGGATGGCCGTCGGATCATCTGTAGCAGAACACGTGCTTAAGATGATCGGCTACATTGAGGAGCTCGCGGACCTAGGGACCATATTGGAGAGTGAGCTCTATACGGACTTAGTTCTCCAGTCCCTTCCTTCCACTTACGCCCAGTTTATACTGAACTTCAACTTACAAGAAAAGGAGGTTGAACTTTCAGAGCTCCTCAACATGCTGAGGAGCGCAGAGGGCACCCTACAGAAAGGTAGGGAAACATCCACTTTGTTTGTAGGAGGATCATCTTCTTCTAGGTCCAAGGCGAAAGCCAAGAGAAAGAAGAAGAAAGCCCCCGCCAAACCAAGGGGCGGTGTTAGTAAAGTGGATCCGAAGGGAAAAGCAAAAGCAACAAAGAAAGCGGGGAAGCTTGTGGATAAGGAAGAATGCTTCTATTGTCATAAGAAAGGACACTGGAAGAATGATTGCAGGGCCTGGAAGGCCAGAACACAGGAATTGAAGCAGGTTGCAGCTTCAGCTTCAGGTGTGTATGTTATTGAAAACTGTCTTTCAATAAACTCTACTTCCTGGGTATTGGATACCGGATCAGGATCTCATATCTGTAATTCTTTGCAGACATTGAGAAACCGTAGTGTTTTGAAAGCAGGTGACATGACCCTCAGAGTTGCGAACGGAGCTAGCATGGATGCTAAAGCCGTGGGGGACTATCACCTGGGAATGTCAGATGGACATGTTTTGGTTTTGCGTAATTGCTTTTTTGTACCCAACGCAACTTGTAATATCATTTCTGTATCTTTGGTTTCTAAAGAAGGTTATGAATTTGCGTTTGTAAGCAATGTTGTAAACATTCACCTTAATCAAGTTCTGATTGGGTCAGGTACATTGAGCAATGGTATATACGTATTAAACCAACCACAGATTTTCAATGTCCAGAATACACACAAAAGAAAGTCTCCGGAAATAAATCAAACTTTCTTATGGTATTGTAGACTGGGTCACATCAATGAGAGAAGGTTGACAAAGTTACATACAGAAGGATATTTGAATCCGTTCGAATATCAATCGTATGCCACTTGTCAATCCTGTTTCAAAGGAAAGATGACAAAGTCTCCGTTCACTGGACACGGAGTAAGAGCGAGCGAGCTCTTGGGACTCGTACACAGCGACGTGTGCGGTCCAATGTCTACACATGCGCGAAGCGGTTATTCTTACTTCATTACTTTTACGGATGACTTTTCAAGGTACGGTTATGTCTTCTTAATGAAACATAAGTCCAAAGCCTTTGGAAAATTCCAGGAATATAAGAATGAAGTAGAAAAACAAACCGGCAAAAGTATCAAGATTCTAAGATCGGATCGAGGTGGTGAATACTTGAGTGCCGAGTTCCTGGACTATTTAAAAGAGAATGGAATTCTCTCTCAGCTTACTCCTCCATACACTCCGTAACATAACGGTGTATCGGAGAGACGGAACCGCACCCTATTGGATATGGTACGGTCCATGGTGAGTAACGCTGAGTTACCGCGATCATTCTGGGGGTATGCGCTAGAATCAGCTGCGTACCTTTTGAACCGAGTTCCAACTAAGACTGTGCCTACTACACCATATGAGATGTGGTGTGGGAAGAGACCCTATCTTAAGCACATTAAGACATGGGGATGTCCAGCTTTTGTTAAAAAGCAACATGCGGACAAGCTCGAGGCACGCTCAGTACAGTGTAAGTTCGTAGGATATCCAAAGAACTCCAAGGGATATTTCTTCTACTGCGAAGAGGAACAAAAAGTTCTTGTTTCTCGTCATGCCTACTTCTTGGAAACTGAGTTTTTAGAAACCCAGATAAGTGGGAGCACAATAGAACTGGAAGAAATTCCAGAACCTCGAGCTATTACTGAAAGCTTAGTGGAACCAGAGGGTTCAAAAGAACAGGACATTCCTACGCCGCTCCGCAGGAGTAGTAGGCAGTCTCATCCGCCCGAGAGATACTACGGCTTTCTCATAGACGGGGATAGAGAGGATTGCATCATAGATTATGATGAGCCTACTAGCTTCCAGCAGGCCGTTCAGAGCGTTGACTCAGTAAAATGGCTGGATGCAATGCGGACCGAAATGGAGTCCATGTACACCAACAAGGCATGGACGTTGGACATTGCTCCAGACGGGGTAAAACCCGTAGGATGCAAGTGGATCTTCAAAAGGAAGATTGGTGTAGATGGACAGGTTGAGACCTATAAAGCTGGACTTGTTGCAAAGGGTTTCCGTCAAAGACCTGGCTTGGACTATGACGAAACCTTTTCTCCAGTGGCTATGCTGAAATCCATTCGGATCCTTCTTGCCATTGCTGCCTTCCACGATTATGAGATCTGGCAAATGGACGTAAAGACCGCTTTTCTAAATGGAAATTTAGAGGAGTGTGTCTATATGGACCAACCAGAGGGTTTCATTCAGAGTGGGAGCAGCGGAAAGGTGTGCAAGTTGCTTAAGTCCATCTATGGACTAAAGCAGGCATCGCGGAGTTGGAACATCTGTTTTGATGAGACGGTCAGGGAATTTGGCTTTATCAAAAATCCAGATGAACCATGCATCTATAGTAGATTTGTAGCGAGAGCGGTAGTATTCCTCGTTTTATAGGTGGATGACATTCTCTTAATAGGAAATGACATTCCTATGCTACAATCTGTCAAGGGGTTCTTGTCACACAGGTTCTCCATGAAAGACCTGGGTGATGCCTCATACATCCTGGGAATCCGGATCCATCGTGATAGATCCAAGAGGATATTAGGACTTTCACAGTCCAGGTACATCGACACCATACTGAAGAGATTCAGTATGGAAGATTCCAAGCGCGGTAACCTACCGGCTTGTCACGGGATCACCCTCTCTAAAGAGATGTCTCCCAAGACTGATTTGGAGAGGGATCACATGTCTATTATACTCTACGCTTCTGCGGTAGGCTCTATAATGTATGCGATGTTGTGTACCAGACCGGATGTAGCTTATGCACTGAGTGTGGTAAGCCGGTATCAGTCTAACCCTGGGGAGAAACACTGGATAGCGGTAAAGAACATTCTCAAGTACCTGAGAAGGACTAAGGAGATGTTCTTGGTGTATGGCGGAAAAGACCTCCAGATCGAGGCCTTTGCTGACTCCAGCTTCCAGAGTGACAAGGATGATTCCAAGTCCATGTCGGGTTTTGTCTTTACCCTCAATGGAGGGGCGGTTGTGTTGGAAAAGTTCCAAACAGGAAACCGTTGCAGACTCGACGATGGAAGCGGAATACATCGCTGCATCTGATGCCGCAAAAGAAGCTGTCTGGATAAGGAAGTTCTTGAAAGAGCTTCAGGTGGTTCCGTCCATTGTTGATCCAATACCTCTGTATTGCGACAACAACGGGGCTATAGCTTTAGCGAAGGAACCCAGGTCCCATCAGAGATCCAGACACATCTTAAGGCGGTATCACCTGATCAGGGAGATCGTGGATCGCCAGGAGATCGAGGTTCGGAGAGTCGCTTCAGAAGATAACACTGCAGATCCATTCACCAACGCCTTGCCCCAGACTCAGTTCGAGCAGCTGATCGAGATGATAGGTCTTCGATACGCCAGTACATGGTCTTAGTGCAAGTAGGAGATTGTTAGTGTATATGCCCTAGAGGCCATTACTGTATCATACTAGTTTGTATATTACTTAATGGAAGCTTGGGATATTCACCTTGTATATACAATCTTGCTCAAAATAGTAGTATGCTACTTGGTTTGTTTCTACTTCAATGTGTACATGTGTTTATTTTAGTATATCGCCTATACACATTAGTGGAGCCCTTAGGATCTTTGCTTGATTACCAGCGTTGTGATGGCAGTCACACTAGTGGGGCTGGGCAATCTATAAGCACATCCTTATGCAGGTCCCTGGTCGCAGGACTATCGAGACAGAGCATCGATACTCCGGAGTAGACTAGCGCATGCGCTTCTCATCCCAGTGTGGGAGACGGTCTGTCCCACAGCCGTCGGTACGTCGTACTTGAGATAGTATGCGGGTGCTCGTTGGGTTACGAGTACACTGGACAGGACTCGTCGGGAACTGACTGGTTGGTATTATGCCTATCGTCAGTTATCAGTTCCCAGGTGATATGAGTACAGCTTAGTCCGCTGACTTGATACTGTCACTTCGCCTCGAGTGTGTTCCCACTGTACTTTGATTACTACCCTACCACGGCTCAAAGGAGTCGTGCAAACAGGTGGTAGTTGGGTGCAGTCCCGAAGCACTTGGAGGGCAGTGTCGGTTAGACAGGATTCGTCTCTCCCGGTATTGGGGGTTGACATCGCGCTGTGTCTAGGAGAGCCATTACACGAGTAGTCCCTGGCCAGGGCAAACGAGATATACTGGTAGGCTTCCAGTGTTATCTCAGGGTGTTTTGGGCTTCACTCCGACACGACTTGTACCGCTATTGGAGGACTGACGTTTACCGCCCCCTAGGCCCGCCATGCGATGTATCAGACGAACAGACCAGACTGTACGGAGAATGTCACATTCAGGCTTGGTAGGAGTTCAGATGGGTTTCTTCTCGTCAGTCTTCTTGTCGGCATCTACCTGGGGACCGTTATGCACAGCTAGTGCCGCTTGCGGTCTGTGGTTAAACCCACTGCCAGCGTAGTGTCGAGTCTTTAGAGTCCCACACAGAAAGCTATTCGCCTTTAGGCAAAAGAGTAGAGGTCGCATGGTTTTGCGACAGGTCGCATGGTTTTGCGACAGGGTTCGGTCACATCCGTGCACTTGTGCACGTACAGTGTCCGGACAGTTTACACTAGCGGGCTTTGGTTTAAGCCAGATCCTAGTGTACCTTTTGGGATTGGTTTTATCCAGTATGCATTCGTGTTCATCGGAATGCGGATGCGGGTGTGTATCCACAGTTGACGGAGAGACAGAGGCAGAGGATTCTCATTAGGGTTGTTGACCGTTGACAGTTGACTATTGACTTTTTGCTCAACCCTAATGAGAATATGATATGTGATTAACAATTATATTAATTAAGTATTATGGTGACATGGTTGTTGAGGGATTGACTTTGTTGACTTGTTGACTTTTGTTGACTTGTTGACTTTGTTGACCGGTTGACTAGGCTTGACTAGTTGACCATCATGATAACTATAGCTATCATTTCATGGCAAAGACTTTTGCTTGCTTGCTCTTTTGTGCAAAATGAGTGCATGAAATGATATGGCTATGGTTGCTTAAACCATCACATAATACTTGATTGATATGAGGTGTTATGATTGTTTTGGATTATGAGAGCCAAATGAGAAAAGTCTTCTCTCATTCTTTCATGCTCATTCTCTCTCTTGTTCTTGAGCTCTCATCTTCCTCCTCTTGCTCTCCCTCTCTTGATTCTATGGTTCACTTGTCTCATGAGTTGAGAACCAAGAACCATAGATAAAATCTCATACAAACTCTTCTCTACTCACTCTAGTCCACAAGGTTTAGCAAACCGAGTGAACTAGTTTCTTCAAAGTTCGAAGAAGGAGCCAAAGGTTGAAGCTTTCAGGTGGATCTATCTTCGGCGCAAGGAGACGACGGGGAGAAGCCGATTCGGACGACCATCGAAGCTTGAAGACGAAGGAGTTCGAGAAAAAGAAAGGTATAACCCCCTAACCGAGTAGTTAGCAACTCGTAGTTAGGTTGTTAGTTAGATGTTTAACAAAGATCCGGGTTTTAAGTCCATTTTACCACCTCTAAGAAAATCTTTTTTTATCAAATTCCGCTTGCCCGAAAGTACCGGGAGAGGTAGCATGGACTTACATCAACACCAACCAAAAAAAATAATCATGCCACCATGACTCATCTCTTGAGTCACCAAGTGCATGCACCAAAGAATCCAAGCCAAAACAATGAGTCACACTTCCAACAAATAAAAATTTAAAACTAATGTTTAGCCAAAAAGAGAATGGCAACTTCTAAAGTAAATGTGTTACGAATTATAAGAATACCCCTCATCTGTATATACATACCCGCATCCGTATTCCGACTGAATACAAATACAACGAGACGAAAATAATCCAACAATATAATACTAGGATCTGGCTTAAACTAAAGCCCACTAGTATTATCCGTCCAATCATGATCCGTGCACTAGTGCACGTATATGATCGAACCCTGCCATAAAACCATACGACCTCTACAACGTTTCGTCCGAACCAGGAAAACCCTCTGTGTGGGACTGTTCAGTTGATAAAACTGCACATTTGTTATTACATTTTTCCTATTATTTCTATACTAGAAAAGGTGTTTATTATAATATATGATACATATGAGGGTTTATCCATAAAAATACTATTTTTCATGTGTTGATATATTATAATTAACATTTGGTAGAAAAATGTATGCAAAAATACCATTGACCAAATCTTAATGATGAAATTAATATCTCAATAAAACAAAACACTACTAATATTATTTGTTGAGATTGTGCAGAATTTTTCAGGGCTAAAAATCAAGGGAATCAAAGTTGTTAAGAGCAAACCCGCCTAATTAAGAAAGCAAACTAAGAAATCAAGTCTGGCGGAAACAAAGAAAAGATTTCCAATTTCCAAAGGTTCCAGAGATCGCCACATGTCATATGGATGAAGTCCCAGAAAAATCATAAAATGATCCTCCTACATGGCCACGGATCCCGGCCAAACCCACCTGTTGGCCGCGGATCCGCCGCGGTTTTGAGGCCTTGTGAGATGCGATTTGGGTGGGAGAATCTTAACTGTTGGCTTCCAAATTTGGAAGCTAAGGTTATGGATTTTGGAGTATAAATAAGGACCGAGAGCCTCTTGGAAAAATCATCAAGTCGACGAGATCATGATGTCCAAGACGGCTCACGCATCCAGGCTGATCATCAACGGTTCATCTACCTCCTTAGAAGAGATCGAGAAGTAAACTAGTATTTGTAATCATTTTCCAAGAAATCAAAGTGTAATGAATATTGTTGATTAATAAAGGTAGCTCTTTTTCCTATTCTATTTCTTTGTAGTTTAATTATGCATTCTCTCTCCATCTCTTTTTCTCCCAACATGCGCGAGTAATTCTCCGCTTGTTAGGGTTCGTAGGATTAGGGTAGCTTAATTGATGATGAAAATACTTAAACTCTTTTTACGTCCTATAAAGTTTATAAACTTTATCAAAAGAATCATTAACATCCTAATTGGGCACGCTACCAATTCATTGTTAGCTTCGACCGCGATTAGAGATTAGATTAATAATTGTTTTGGTAAAGGCTAGATATGAACGGAGTTCCGTGTCGAGATAAGGGTTAAGAGTGGGATTCCTTTTCCCTCCAGAAACCCTAATCTACACGCATCACTGTCGTTCTAGTTTTAAATTATTAAAGAATAGAAAGAGTAATTTTTAATTAATCATCCATAACTACTAAATCCTAATGAACCCTACAAACCCTCTTCTTATATAAACTTACATCCGTAGTTAATCTAGATCTATATTTTGCATCCGTGTTTAACGTAGATCTAGATCCTACAACCATTCTACAATATTCTTTATCCTTCCTCCTCCCCTTTCTCAACACATCTAAAGTAAGAGTAAAATATTCAACGTTTCCCTGAGGACGACCCGTACTCATCTCGGTCTAGCTACGCGCGACACCGTTATTGATTGCGGTTATTCTACAAACACAATTTTACACATCAATCAAATGGCGCCGTTGCCGGGGAAACGTGCGTAATTTTTTATTCTTACTATTTGTGTT
Source organism: Agapanthus africanus (assembly GCA_030015575.1). Classification (NCBI taxonomy): domain Eukaryota; kingdom Viridiplantae; phylum Streptophyta; class Magnoliopsida; order Asparagales; family Amaryllidaceae; genus Agapanthus; species Agapanthus africanus. The sequence goes on from CM057348.1 coordinate 58,378,086, forward strand.
GAATTCTTATACGATCTGTATCATAAATAAAACAAAACTGCAAATTGTATTTTTAACGATTATTGTGTGAATTTTGCGAGGGAATCTGGAGTCACAGACTTGAGGAAACTGGAGACAGATACATTCATTGAGATCCAGAGAAGTAGAGAAGGCCACAGAAAAAAATTCATCAATTGATCTCTCCCTCTTGCGGTGGAACCGCGGCCGGAAGTGCACATCGGTGGCGGAAGCGCGTCCAGTTAGGAGATCTAGGGCTTCAGTCTTCTCTGGTAAGATTCTAACCTCCTTCTCTCTCCTCTGAAATCCAATAAAATATCTTTTCTGCAGGATTCTTTGCAAAATATCGCGGCTCAAAAATCTTTTTGCAAAGTTTTGTTTTGCGGTTTGTTTTTGCATATTTTAATACGGATTTTTAAGGGGCAAGAATCCAGATTAGGTGGGGATTTCATCACCCTTCCTAAGCCCCACAAATTACAAACCGAGCATCTGCATCAACCATACATTAATTTAAAAAAATATCTAGACCAGACTCTAAGGACTGTCGCGCTCAATAAGGACAGAGGAAGGTCGTGGGTAATCTATCGCTTATTCGCATTACTTTTGTGGTGTTTAGGAAAGCGTGTCTAAGACGAGTGGTTACTTAATTAGGACCACTACTTTCGTAGTGGGGAGCTTCCCACTCACCTGGCACTTATCTGGCTACAAGGATAGTAAAGAGGCGGTAGAGGATTGATCCTACGGCTTGTCCTTTGGAAGTCTAGGAGCGGTCTAGAGACTGGACCTAGGTAACCATAGTTTTAGGGTTGTTTGTGCATTTTTGTGTGATTTGTCTAAATCCGTCATTTTTCAAAATAAACCAATTATTTTCTCCCCTTTTACCCCTTCCCCCTTCTTCTCTTCTTATAATGGGTGACCTAAACAGAAGAACACTTGTCGAGCTTTGCTGTCCACAACCAGATATCTCTTGTTTTTGTAATCCCTTCGGTATACCGTCCGGCTCTTCCATGTCCTTAAGAGATCATATAGAACAAGAAGGAAGAAACAGTTGGCCACCTCAGTCTAGGTCTTATCAACCGTATCCTAATCTTACACCTGTTTCAGTTGATACCCAGAGTGAGGAAGCCCCTAGACGAATGTCCATTGCCGAGCACATAGCTAGGGCTAGAGGCCAAAGTTTCAACCCAGACCAATATCAACCATCACCTCCACTTTCCAAAGAAGAGTTTGATAGCCAACCGACCAACCCATATCAATATTCTTCTTATCACAATGTTGACCCTACCCCCACCCAATTTTCGCAACCATTCTATTCCTATCAATCCAATCCGACTTTTCCACCTTCTCTAGACAGTTCTTCTAATCAGTCATTTGGGAGTTTTAATTATCCACAGGAATTTCAATCTTATACTGAAACCCCTTATCAACCCAAGACTAGTCTGGAGCAGACATTAGAAAAATTTCTGGAATTGTCGAACCAAATTAGGAAGGAAACAACAGAGTGGATGCAAGCAAAGAATTTCAAACCTGCCCAAAATTTTTCAGTAAATGATTCGGGCATAGGACAAAATGAGAATTTGGGTAGTGAGATGAACTATACACCCTTCCTAATCAAACCTCCCCATTCCAAACTGAAATCCACAACTCCAGTTTCATAGATTCATCAAGTACACCAAATAGAATGTCTGATAAGTTGTGTGTTGTAATGTTTGATTTACCCGACTGTGAAGGGTTCATTTCAAGTGAAATCATAGCCAACCCTTGTGATCTCTACACCTCCACTCTTGAACCAAAACTGATTGAAAACCATACTTTGATGAGGTGTTTGAGAATTCTAACCTTCATTTGAATGAGGTGATTGACGTTAGGGATATATTGATTGATGAACCCGAAATTTTGGATGATTTTGTCCCACCAATTCATCAGATCCTTTCACTTCCTTGTGGTCATCATCTTAAGCCTTTAATTCTTCCTGAACCCCAAATACGTCTTGAAGTTGATGATAAAGTTATACCCGAAGAAATACAGCCTCCATCTTCCATATCTGGTACAGCAACACTCGACACACCAATTTGTTTACCCATTTCACCTTCTACTTTCTCCGGTTCTTCTTCTGTTCCTATAGTTTCAGTGAGTTTTGATGAATCACAATCCGTTAATTCAAGTTCAATAATACCAGAAATTCAACTTGATTTGGATATTTTTGAAAATGAGGTAGATGAGTTTTTCGAGTCCTCTATCTCAATGATTTTTGGTGAATCAAGTAGGATAAATTCTGGCACAAAACTCTTTGACAGCAAAATATTCAATCACACCATTGATAAAAGTTTTGAAGAACTTTTTGCTGACAAACTTGAATTTTTAAACAATACGGATTTTATGATTGATCAATCTCCACCTATAGAGGTTGAACCGTCACCATTCCTTCTTCCTAATCATTCGCATTCATCCTCATTCTTTCTTTTCTCTAATTTCAAACCCTTTCCAGACCACCTCTTATCCCTTCCCCATTTTTTCTTGACTCGATACAACACATTTTTCCACCAACCTATACGCTATACTGATAAAATCTTTGAATGGTTGGTATTAACTTTTGGTCTTTGTAAAGTCTTATTTTAACCAAATGACTCACCCCCTCTTAAAATGCTTCGTATTGTCTAACTCATGTTTGAGGGGGGGTATATTTTTGGCTCTTGAATATAACTTTTGTCCTCAAATTTGTGAGCCAAAAATAAGTTTGGGGGAGGATTTTCACTTTCATATATTCTTGCCCCCATTAATAATGACCACCCATGCTTCCAGGTTTTTGTGATCCAGCAGATAGCAACAGTGAGGACACTGTTGAAAACAAGTTTGGGGGATGTTTGTGCTTATTTACGCATCACTTTGCATCATATTTTGATAAGCACAACATTTTCAAAAAAAAAAAATTTAAAAATTTTCTTTTATAACAAAAGAGTAGAAAGTGAAAAATTACATCCAAAAGATAGAAATAGTTTAAGAAAACCAAGAAAATTAGAAGTTTTCTTAAACGAACTGGTAATAAGTAGTTATGAGCTATTGTCCCAAGGGTTAGTAAGATGAAGGAAGTCACTAATCTGAGAATAAAAATAAGTCTGAAAAATAGTTTCTATTCTGGAAGCCAAACATTTGAACGTTGATACCCTATTATATGCACTTACACACATCTTGAAACTCGGGATAGTAGAGGATACCTTGAAATGCTCTTGTCTAAAAGCCAAAGTATGAAGGAAATAAAAAATGAATAAAATATAAAATGGTGAAGAAAAAAATGAACACTGGTTTTGTTATCGCCAAGGCAGCAATAAAAAAAATATAGCGAGGGTGCTTCATCACCTAGTGCCTTAGACCAACTGGTTTGGGAGTCACTGCTAAGCTTTAGGTGGTGCAAGCCGAGGAAAATACTATCACCTAATCAGCAAGCACATAAGTAATCGGTCGGTTAGTACCTCAAGAAGTATTAACGGTTGCATGAAAATGTGTGAGCAAATCTAAATATTCATCAAATTAAAAAAGTACTAAGGTAGATGGACAAGAGTATGATAGCTTGAATTGAATTCTCCGAGTGTAGGGATGTCCATTACACACACGTAGGGTTATATGATCGATATTTGGATGAAAAGTAGGAATGAAGAATAAAGGCAATGTTTTATTGAGGGGTGATGTGATTTCTAACATCTTTTCATGACTATTAAGATAGGGTTCATGACAACTGAAAAGCTAGTGTAGTTAGAAACTCTAAATTTTCAAAGTATTGGTTCCTATCTTTATATGTAAATTTCACCATCTCTCTTTTATTATAGGATTTTGTGGGTGTAATCCGCTGAAAACCCTCAGGAGACAACACTCCTCCTACTAGAGACACCTAGAGGTTTAACGGCTTGTTGCACGTGCTCAGTGCAATCGTGTTTGCCTACGAAAGTGTGCTTAGTTTTCTCCTTCTCTTAAATAAACTAGTTTGCTCGGGACGATCAAAGATAAGTTTAGGGGTATTTGTTCAGTTGATAAAACTGCACATTTGTTATTACATTTTTCCTACTATTTCTATACTAGAAAAGGTGTTTATTATAATATATGATACATATGAGGGTTTATCTGTAAAAATACTATTTTTCATGTGTTGATATATTATAATTAACATTTGGTAGAAAAATGTATGCAAAAATACCATTGACCAAATCTTAATGATGAAATTAATATCTCAATAAAACAAAACACTACTAATATTATTTGTTGAGATTGTGCAGAATTTTTCAGGGCTAAAAATTAAGGGAATCAAAGTTGTTAAGAGCAAACCTGCCTAATTAAGAAAGCAAACTAAGAAATCAAGTCTGGCATAAACAAAGAAAAGATTTCCAATTTCCAAAGGTTCCAGAGATCGCCACATGTCATATGGATGAAGCCCAGAAAAATCATAAAATGATCCTCCTACATGGCCGCGGATCCGCGGCCAAACCCACCTGTTGGCCGCGGATCCGCCGCGGTTTTGAGGCCTTGTGAGCTGCGATTTGGGTGGGAGAATCTTAACTGTTGGCTTCCAAATTTGGAAGCTAAGGTTATGGCTTTTGGAGTATAAATAAGGACCGAGAGCCTCTTGAAAAATCATCAAGCTGACGAGATCACGAAGTCCAAGACGGCTCATGCATCCAGGCTGATCATCAACGGTTCATCTACCTCCTTTGAAGAGATCGAGAAGTAAACTAGTATTTGTAATCATTTTCTAAGAAATCAAAGTGTAATGAATATTGTTGATTAATAAAGGTAGCTCTTTTTCCTATTCTATTTCTTTGTAGTTTAATTATGCATTCTCTCTCCATCTCTTTTTCTCCCAACATGCGCGAGTAATTCTCCGCTTGTTAGGGTTCGTAGGATTAGGGTAGCTTAATGGATGATGAAAATACTTAAACTCTTTTTACGTTCTATAAAGTTTATAAAGTTTATCAAAAGAATCATTAACATCCTAATTGGGCACGCTACCAATTCATTGTTAGCCTCGACCGCGATTAGAGATTAGATTAATGATTGTTTTGGTAAAGGCTAGATATGAACGGAGTTCCGTGTCGAGATAAGGGTTAAGAGTGGGATTCCTTTTCCCTCCAGAAACCCTAATCTACATGCATCACTGTCGTTCTAGTTTTAAATCTATTAAAGGATAGAAAGAGTAATTTTTAATTAATCATCCATAACTACTAAATCCTAATGAACCCTACAAGCCCTCTTCTTATATAAACTTACATCCGTAGTTAATCTAAATCTATATTTTGCATCCATGTTTAATGTAGATTTAGATCCTACAACCATTCTACAATATTCTTTATCCTTCATCCTCCCCTTTCTCAACACATCTAAAGTAAGAGTAAAATATTCAATGTTTCCCTGAGTACGACCCGTACTCATCTCGGTCTAGCTACGCGCGACACCGTTATTGATTGCGGTTATTCTACAAACATAATTTTACACATCAATCAGGAACTCTAAAGACTCGTCAATATGCTGGCAGTGGATTTAACCACAAGTACGTCAGTGGCACTACCTGTACGTAACGGCTACCCAGGTATTGAGCGAAAGGGAGGCCGACGAGCAAACTCATCCTGAAACCATACTGAGCCTGACAGTGACAATATCCGTACAGTCCGGTCCGTTCGTCTATGAGTATCGCAAATTGAGTCTAGCGGAGTGGATAAAGTCAGACCCCTAATAACTTGACATTTAGTGTCGGCATGAAACCTATCACCAACTGAGAAACTACCGATCCTATATCGGTAATTCTCGTCTACGCCGGTCGAGGATTTCTGGTGATGGCCATCCGTGCACAATGCGATATCAACCCCCAATACCGGGAGAGACGAATCCCCCGACGATCCGCTCACTGCCTCCATGTGGCTCGGGACTGTACCCAACTAAAACCTGTTTGCACGACTCCTTTGAGCCATGGTAGGGTAGTAATCAAAGCACAGTGGGAACTCACATGAGACAAATGACGATCTCAGGTCGACAGACTAACCTGTACACATGTCACCAGGGAACTGCTATCTGACAATAGGTATAATACCAACTAGCATGTTTCCGACGAGTCCGTCCGGTGTACTCATAACCTAATGAGCACCTGTATACATCTTAGGTGTACCAACTAACACCAATGGCTTCTGAGACCGGCCACTGCCCCTCGTCGGGGTATCGATCCGTATACACTAGTCTACTCTTGGAGTATCGATGCCCAGTCTCGAAACTCCCACGACTAGAGACACTTTAAGGATGTGCTTATAGACCACCCAACTCTCACGTATATGATCGCCATCATACTGCTGGTTGTCAAGCAAGAATCCTATGGGCTCTATCAACATGTAATAGTGATCTGTAATGTCACCTGAAACATGTACACAATGTTAAAGACAAACAAGATAGTATACTATCATCTTGAGTAAGATTGTTCTACCGGTATAGGTCATCCCTCAATCATTGCAATCATGTTCTTGTGATCCAATAATTGACTTGAGGGCACTATAGCCAACAATGACACCCTTCTTCCTTCATATACCCTATACTATCACCACTCACTTACAAAGTTTAGTACTAAACCACTTGCTCTCATGTGCTAATTTGTGTATTCGTTGATGATGTATGCTTACTAACCCTTGTGCTTAGTTTCGAAACTTCATGTTTGGATATTCAAACAGTAAGTGAGAACAATACGGATTCATTTCGTTCCTAACGTTGAACTTCGATATCATGATGGCTTGTACTTCGCGAACGACTTGACAAACTATGCTTCACGTCGGAATTAACACAAGGATGGAACAACTCATGATCAAAAGAGTGTCAAAGAATTCTCCACGATTCAACCATCCGAACCGGAACCACGGCCATTTTCTTAATTTTGTTTTATAACTTCGTATTTTCTTATTTTTGTGACAAAACTCGATTCTTTCTCCTTGAACTTTTAACGACAACTCTTAATCACCAATTCCCTGTGGATTGACCCGTACTTTTCGGCTCACTACAACGCGCCGTGTACTTGCAATTTATAAATTTTAAAACGAGACCGAACTCGCGTGCACCGCATTTCTAAAATCCTTTCTTTCAAAACTGCATAAGCGCGGGCGGGTAAAGTCCCAACAATAATTATTAACTATGATTTATTTAATAACACATGTTATATCGCTAATTAGATTATAATTAACTCTAATAAGTTTTCGGGATCTTACACCAGATGTCTGACACAGACGTCTGGCTACGCTCTATTCTTTTGGTTTCGACTTGACCATACGTCTGCATCTTCTCCATCAGACGTTTGGCGTTGCTCTTTATTTCTGACATGGCTCTTGTGCATGTTCAGACGTCTGTACTCCTCACATCAAACGTCTTCCGGAAGTTTCTCCATAATTTTAACAATCTCCCACTTGGAGATACTTTTGCCTTGATTCCCAACGCTAATAGATTTCACACGACTCCACTTTACTCTCTCCTCCTCAGATTTTCATGAAGAGATTCACCAACTTACAACAGAGATCCAGCTTATCTCTGTTTACAAATTTGGTGAATATATTCACAGGATTCTTTTCTCCCGCAATCTTCTGTAGTGTCTGTAGATTGTTTTCTTCATCCTATTGAGATAGGCAGGAGTTTTTAGGAATACACATAGCTTGTCAGGCATATTACAAATTCCCCTTGTCTAGGATAGGCAGGGGTTTATTGATCATGGGGATCCAAATCTCCAGCAGCCGTGGACTAAGCTGCCGTTAATTACCTCTCGCTTTTACAGCGAGAGAACCTCCGATTAACAGGTCAAACAGATCATGCGAACTCAGTATGTAGTATGCATATGTGTGTGTCTTGAGGGTGTTTTAGGAATATCGGGGGCCTCGCAGAGTTGCTGGGGTCTCACTACCTGGATAGCGATTTAGGGGTCAAGGGGGCTAGCGGTCCTCTTGCATGGTGCGGGACGGCGCCCTGTTAGAAATTTTTTCTAGGGGGAGAAGGATTTTGAGTGTGGGGTGTGTCTATTTTATTCATTTTTTTGTAAAATATTTACAAGAAATATAGAAGTGAAGGATACGCGTTTTCCACGTGCACACTTAACAAAGTGAGCACATGGTAAGGTGCGCACGTGATGAGGTGCGCCCCTGGAAAGGTGTGACCCTGGCAAGATGCTCACCTGTCAAGATACACATCTAGCACGGTGAGCACTTAGCGAGGTGCGAGAGAGTGAAAGGGCCAAAGGGTCCTGAATGGGCTAAACGGTCCAGTAAAGTGCACACCTAGGGAGGTGCGTATTTGGGCCGATGCGCACCTGGCACGATGTGCATCCAACAGGGTGCACATCTAGCTAAATGAGCACCTAGCATGGTGAGCACCTAACACGGTGCAAGCAAAAGTCAAAACCCAACGGAGCTATAGCCCCAAACACAATTTCTGACGCCAAAAGATAAAAATGGGCTCTTTTTCCCTTGTTCACCGCCGAAAACAGAGACGAACCTGAGATGGATCATCTTGCCTAAATTTAGGGGCAGATGCTATTTGGATTTATCCGACCACCTCTCCGAAAATGCAAAGTTGGATTTATCCGACCACCTCTCGGAGGTTTAGATGGATGCGGCAGTTGTAGTAGACTTTATCAGATTCTCCCTCATTTTATGAGGGGTTTTTCATTGTGGAGACGCTCTTCCTTGCAGGCGCAAGCCGCTATAGTTAATTATATTACCGCATTACGAAAACCACTTTCTCTTGCTTCGGAAGTTCACTTCGTGTCGTGTGTATGTTTTGGTTGCCCGTGGATTGTATACAGATAATAATTTATGTCGTGCCCGTAGGGCGCGGATTAGTCCAAATCCGTATATTTGAGATTTGGGTTTAGGTCAAGCATTTGCTTGACGGGGTCCACGTTGGTAGCTTAGTTTGCCAACGAGAATGAACTTAGGATGTAGATCTCATATTTGTGAGGTCCATCGGTTTATGGGATATTTGGGTTTGATTTAAGGATCATTAGACATATTTGAGACTAAGATCGACTTATGAGCAGTGAGCATAGGGGCTCAACCGGTCATTAGATCATATATGAATAGCCCATGGATAGTATACGGTAGTCATTATGGAGACAGTCCGCAGGGCAAAACATATTAGTTTAAGGACGTAACGGTCCAACATTTTGGGATGAATGTTAGTTTAAGAATATTTCGGTCCATTATCGCCGTATTTGGGGCGAATATTAGTTTAAGAACATTTCGGTCCAACATTCATCTTGCGCGCACGTGTATTTGTTACGTGGCTGAGTGAATGATGGTAATATGGGATGCGCCTAATTTAGGGTGCGATCCGATTTGAGGTGTGCACGTCAATTTGGAAGTACATCAATGTGGGATGAAAGGAGTTGTTGGTTGTCGGGATCCGCCACCTCTCTAAAGACATTGAGGAATTAAAACGACATTGCTTACTGCCGAAAGACGTGACCGGGACGTTGGAACGTCTGGCCTGAATTTTATAGGCAAATGCTATTTGGATTTATCCGTCCACTTCTCCGAAGAAACCAAGTTGATTTATGGCACCATATATCGGAGGTTTGGATGGATGCGGCCGTTGTAGCAGACTTTGTCAGATTTCCCCTCGTTTGAGAGGGTTTTTTGATTGTGGGGACGCTCTTCCCTACAGGCGTAAGCCCCTGTAGTTAATTATATTACCGCATCGCGATAACCACTTTCACCTGCTCCGGAAGTTCACTTCGTGTGTGTGTGTTTTTATTTGTTTAGGTTGCCCGTGGATTGTATACGGAGACTAATTTATGTTGTCACCTGTAGGGCGTGAATTATTCTAAATCCGTATATCTTAGATTTGGGTTTGTTTTATTTAAGGATCGTTAATCTGGTTTGAGATTAAGATCGACTTAAATGTATGTGAGCAGTTGGGGCTCAGTTAGTCTTTTGTTAAGGATACATTAGTCTAATTTGAGACTAAGATCTACTTAACAAGGTTCTAGGATTATTTTTGTTTTAGATCTAACAAGAGAGTATTTGGGCTCTGTTGTCTTAGTTTAGGGACATTTCGGTCCATTATCGCCATTTTGAAGGCGAGGTTCTAGTTTGAGAACGACTTGGTCCGTTGATCACCATTTTGGAGGTGAGAACTTTAGTTTAAGGACGTCTCGGTCCATTGATCACCATTTTGGAGGTGAGAGTTTTAGTTTAAAAACATCTCAGTCCGTTGATCATGTTGCGCGCACGTGTATTTGTTACGTGACGGGATGAACAACGATGATATCGGATGCACTTAGTTTGGGATGCAGTCTGATTTGAGGTGTACACATCAGTGCACCAAAAAGTTGTTGGTTGTTGGGACCCGCCACCTCTCTGAAGACGTTGAGGAATTACAACGACGTGGATCAGAGGTGAAGAAAGATGTACCCTTGAACTAATTCCCGTATTTGAGGGAAAAAGGAGTTGGTGGTAAACTAAGATTTTCTCGGGAGGATGTGGGATGAGTATCGTTTTGGATATCATTAGGTGGAAGATCAATAGTCATATTTGGGACTAAGATCAGTTTGGGAAAACATGAGCATAGAGGCTCGATCGATTTGGAGATCAAAGAAGTTTTGACCTCGGGAAGACTTAGCCGATTTGTGACTAGGTTTGGGTCTTCATATTTACCCATGTAGTGCTAATCACTGGTAAATGTAGTACTCACGTGTATCCTGCGTGAGACATTAGACCAGTGTTAAATACTGTACTTTGGAGGCGCTCACGTGTGAATCACGTGAGATGTCCCAAAGTGGGCGCTGTTCTTTGGGTTTTATTCCCTTTTTGCATATAAGTGCTAAGCACTTGGTTCTTGTGGTGCTCACGTGTGAACACGTGAGGCTCCCCAAAGTTGGGTACTGCCTTTTGGGTTTTATCCCCTCATTTTTTATATAAGTGCTAAGCACTTGATTGGAGATCGCGTGCGAAACACGTGACTGCCCTAGGAGGCACTTCTTGTTCTTCTTTTAAGCGCTTGCGTGGGAAAAACGTGCGGTTCTCGTTATAGTGTTTAAACACTAATGAATCATCAGTCTTTCTTTCTGGGTGTTTGGAGATTTTGATCTCATGTTAATGACCCTAGGATTTGGAGGATCTCATGTCTCTTGTTTTGTAAGAATTAAATTCTTTTTATAGGGTTAAACCTTAGTTTTCAGAGGAATTAAATTTCCATGTGTTTTGTAAGAATCAAATTCTTTGAACTCAATTCTTTCGCTTAGGTTTTGAATCTGCATAATAGAATCTCCCCGATGAGAATTAAATTCTCAACTTGTGGAGAGATCTGCTTCTGCAGATCTCAATCAGAGGAAGAACTAAGTTCTTGCATGAAGGGTTAAACCCTCAGAGAGGCAAAAGAGAGACAAGATGGTCTCTAAGTTTTGTTTTCTTTTTACCTAGGGTTTCAATGAAACAAGTCTTCTTCTGTGAGAATTAAATTCTCTGTTTCTTTTGAAGCTTTTCTTTCTTCTTCTCTCCTTTTTTTAAAGCTTCTGAGAGGGTTCCTTTGTTCACTTCTCTGTCCTAAAGACTTGAAGTCTTTTGTTCTTTATATAGTGGGGAGAAGTTTGTTTAATTCTGAGAAAATCTCTCATTGAGAGATCCTAATTGATTCAATCAGTTTCATAATTAATTTAGGGAATTTTGCCCATCATTGGATCTTTGATCTAAAGGTTTTTGTTTTACAGAACATAATTTTCTTGTTTTTAACACGATTGGGGAAATATTTTCCCATATGCAGAATCTTATTTTGTAAAAATAGTGAATTTTAAATATCATTGGAACTTTAATCCAAGGGTGCTCGGTTTAACAGAGCACAATCTTTCTTTGTTTAGAAAGATATGGAAAATATTTTCCATTTCATAGGATTTTTGATCCACCAACTTTCTGTTTAACAGAGAATTTCTCTCCTCATTAGACAGCTCTATGTTTTAATCACCATTGGATCTTTGATCCAATGATCCCTTGTTGAGTAGAATTTAATTCTTCGTAGGGAGGTGTCCTCACGTGTTTGACACGCGAGATTTATTTAGTTTGTCAGCTATTTGATTGTAGTGCCTATATGCTTTGCATATAGGCGCTCACGTGTTTAACACATTAGGCTTATTTAGCCTATAGTTGTTTGATTTGCAGTGCCTATATGCATTGCATATAGGCGCTCACGTGTTTAACACATGAGGCTTATTTAGCCTATAGTTTGATTGCAGCACTTATATGCTTTGCATATAGGCCCTCACGTGTTTAACACGTGAGGCTTATTAAGCCTGTCGGTTGTTTGATTTGCAGCGCCTACAAGCTTGCATATAGACGCTCACGTGTTTAACACGTGAGGCTTATTTAGCCTATAGTTGTTCGATTTGCAGCGCCTATATGCATTGCATATAGGTACCCACGTGTTTAACACGTGAGACTTGAACAGTAGGGAATTTTCCCTCTTCCCTTTTTTTTATAAGGGAACAAATGCCTTCAGCGTTGCTCTCACGTGGCTTTCACGTGAGTGCAATGCTGTCTGCCCTTACAACTGTTGGATTGTCTAGGGGAACGAGGAGATGAACCGCTCCCCATCACGTCTTATAAATGAGAGGGCTTGGCTCTTGAAAGGGCCACTGTTTCTTCGTCTTCTTCCTTAGTCTTCTCTTGAGAATTTAATTCTCCTTTCAGAGCTTAGTTCTCTGCCCATTGAAATTTCAGTGTTAAACTCTGTCAGAAAGAACTTTTTTAGGTAAAGATCTTGGACGGCATTTTTCTCTTAGGAACAAGAAACCCTTTTCTTTAATTCTTTTTTCTGGATTTTAAATCCACCGTAAGAGCTTTGCTCTCTTTTGCAACCGATCTCTTAAAGATCCAAAAAGACATAATCTTTGAGTAGTAAACCCTAATATGTTCGAAGATCGAGCATTTCTCCTTTGATCTTTGAGGATCTATGGAATTTTAATTCTATTTTTCGTTTCCCCATCATGGGGGTTTCTGGAATTTAATTCCACCGTTTTAAAAGGAATTTGATTCCTCATTACAGAGCATAGCTCTGAAAGATCAAGAAGTCCTTTTGGGAATTGTATTCGCTGGTGTTCTTAAGTATATTTCCATTATAGGGTTTTACCCCTATTTCCAAAAATTTGAACTTGTTGGGCATTTTAATCGAACTCATTTTTCTTTCAGAATGCCCAGAGTTTGTTTAAACCCCAATGTCTACTTTAATGAGCATCCATTTTGATTCTCACAATGATTATCTTGTTTCATCATTGATGAGCCGCCATATTGATTTTGTGGGATCCAATAGTTTTGCAGCCAATGGTCCCGTGAAACAAACATCGCGTTTTTTAAAATTTGATTTTATATTATTTTATTATTATTTCTTTATTATTATATGTATAATTTTTTTTAAAATGGGTTTTTCCTTTCCCCTCTTATTTCAGGAACGATGACCTCACTTCTTGACTTCCCTTACACTCGCTCAGAATCCGCTTTTCCACAGTCGCCATCAGACGAGGAAGTTATGGCGATGATTAAGGTGCATGACAAGGACCGTACAAGTCTTCTCTTATAGGGGTGTGGTACGGTCATATTATCAGGGGCTGCCGTTGCTTTACCTGTGAAGTGCCAACAAAACCCATCCGCCCAATCTCATTAATGAAACGCCCACGGACTGCTTATGCGGTGGAGGCGACTAATTGGACTCCCACGAGTCGGCTCAAGCCGTCAATGATCGGGATACCCAACCAGCCCCGGTGGCTATTGATATTTTGGGGCGCGGCATATGTCAGGGTGAAGCTTGACCCTGGGGCAGGTGTATAAGGTAGGCGTTATCCCACACCATCCAATGGGCTACCTTTCTTGGGCTCGATACATTCTCTCCGCCCAACGTGCATAGCTGCAGAAGGTTGGGTTATACCAAGCAGTGTACGCATCATTATTTTATTATCACACCCTTCATGTCTGGTGGGTTAAGGCTTTTTTGAACTAATGGAATCTTCTCACAAACACGTTCTTGCTAGGGGGCCGTGAAGTCTCGATATCACTAGAGGAATTTCGTGAAATTTCAAGGTTGTTAATCAGGGGAGAGCATTATGAAGAGTTACTGCCTCCTGATGAGTACGTGTTTACTACGGTGCTCGCTATGCTTGACGACTGAGAACGTCGTTCTTCACAAGCACCCAATTCTAATCAAGGCCCTAGGTATCTTTGAGAAACTTTTCATGACATTGGAAGGGCAAGGTGTCACTTTTGACTCCTTCATTGCCTGCTTTCTCCGCGGGGACGTCTTATCCAAGAAGGCTCCAAAATTCACGAAAATTTAAGATCCCTTTGGATTCGGGTTGAAAGAACTGCTAGCCAAAGAAGAAGACATGCCGTAGTTTTATATTCCAAACTCGTCGGCCGTGGCTTTTGATGCGATTGCGGCCCCTGGCATGGACGAAGAAACTTTCTTCATCGGCTTTATTAGTCTTTAGCTCAGCTGGTTTGCCATGTCGATGCATCGCCGCTTTATGAGAGCTTCCGTCTTTTATCCTGCTATTGCATAGCTGGAGGAGCACGATTAGCTATTGGTGTCGCGGGGTTGTCGCATCTATATCACGGGTTAAGCGCCGCCGCTAATACTTCAAACCCGGGTGCGAATACTGTGAATTTCTCCCTCCACTACTTCATGTCATGGATCAAGATGCATATGTTAGGAGCATCTACTGCGCATCAACAACCCGATTTTTATGAATCATATACTATCCCACGGATCATGTGGTTGGTTGATGCTTCCGCTCCCGATCTGACCCAGTTAAGGTGTAACACCCGAGCCCAATAATACTATGTATATTACTAGTTGAGGGCTATATACTGCTTATTCCAATTATCCTGAATGTTTGGTGCTTTTTGCTAAATTTTAACCGGTTAAGTCATTTTGGCACATAACAAATTTTAACTCCTAAAATGAAATTAAAGATGTCCATGTTGGCCTACTCGTCGCCACTAGTCGCGTGGTAGCGTCCGCGTGTCGAGATTCCGTCCCGTTCGGCTAAACGGGCACGTTGGGACGACTACGCGCGCGTGCAAGTGTCCGACTTGGGGGCATGCATTTTAATCACTAAACACCTCTTTTCAAAATTTGGAACCCGCTTAAAATCTTATAATTTGAATTTGGAACATTTGGGCGCAACCCGGGCGCGATTTGGAAATGTTTCATTTCGCGCCAAAAAGGGCCCGTTTCAATTTAATATTTAAAACTAATATTATGTACGAATGTTAATTACTAACCGTAAATCCCTCACAAATTCTACTAAATCCTTCTCATAATTTTTCCCCCGGCCAATCACGAGCTCCTATTGAGCTCGTGGGCCCCCTCCTTTCCATCTCTCTCTCTGCCTCTCTCCTCTTTCTCTCTCCCCCTCAATCTCCTTCAAATCTCTCTCTCTCTCTAATCTCTCTCTCTCTTCCTCTATTTATTCTCTCGCATGCAGCCGCCTTCATCCCCACGCGACCACGAGAAACCCCACGCAAACCCTAACCCTAGCTCACGCAGTCTCACTGCCGGTCTCCTCGCGACCTCGCCGTCGCCGCCCTCACCACCACGACCTCCACCGCACCCACCTACCCTCTTCCCCCCGTTCTCCCGCTCCTCCCCGCGCCTGCAAGCCATTCCCGACCTCGCCTCCACCCGCGCAAACCTCACCGTCGACGCCACCCATCGTCGTCGACGACCCCACGACCCCCTTTCACCCTACTCGACCCGACCTCGTCGTCGTTTCCCTCCTCCCCTCGCCGGAACAGTAAACCCTAGCCTTCATCCTTCACCTACCCCGCTGTTCGCCGGAGAAACGTGCCGGCGACCTCGTCGACGCCACCTCCGACCACCTCCCTCTCTCCCACGACCACCAGAGCCGACCCCTCTCCTCCACCTCGCCGCAGCACACTATTCCGCGCACCCCGAAGTTTTCAACTCTCGCTGCAGCCGCTGCCGTCGCTTCGCCGGCGTTCCAGCGCCGTCGAGCTCGCCGGGGTCACCTGGTACATCTCTCTGTAAGTGTCCCCTTTCCTTCCTTTGTGCAGATCATCCCCCTGCTGGTCCGTATTTTTGGATGTGTGGGTTTTGTCGCTAACTCCGTTACTTTTGACATTTTGCCGGAATCCGACCGTGCCGTCTGACGAACCCGACGCTCCAGCGAAGCCCCCTGGTCCGTGTGATCCCGTTGACCTCTGTTGGGACTCGATCCGTGGCCCGTGCTTCCATATCGCAGTTTCTGCCGACATCGCATCCGTGTTTCGGTTTGCGGAACCGCCGAGGCAAGTATCCGAATACTTGCTTTAACATGCTACAACTTAATCATCATATTATAACCACACAACTATTATAACATCGATATCTTTTATAACTTAGAATTGCTAGTCACAATTATCCGTAACTTTAAATCAATGAAATCATTGCTCGTATTAACCGGTCTGCTATTAATTCATACTTAACTAATCAAACTAAGTAGATTATCCCCACTTCATTTGTTAAAATCACCCATGAGACTATTATTATGCTTAGTTCAAATTCATGTAACTCCATTGCGTATATTATCGATATTGTTTCGTCTTGTGGCTTTTGCACCTCAAAGGTGCGTGAACCGGATTAATATGAAAAATACAAACATCACTGTGTTCACATAGAATAATATTTGTTATTTACTGTTCCCTGCTACTGTTCATTATTTGTTACTGTACCTGTTATCATCATATACCTGATCGCATTACATATTGACCGATCTTGATACACCTGACACATGTACTGATACACCGGACACAACACCCTGTACATATCGACTCTACCTGTTGAAAGTAACCTGACCTGTTACCTGATCTCATGCCTAATGCCGACAAACCTAACCATTCCTGCTGTCGATCCAGACAGACCTGCCTTTACTTGACTTGTGTTGGCATTAGTCCTTGACTACTGAATACCTGACTGACATACATAGTTTGGGGGTATGGGGAAATCAAAGGTGAAACCGACTTGTAACTCAACAGTTCGATACATTGTTCTGATCAGTCTTACGGGCTTGGCCAGCTCCGGAGTGTTGTTGCTGACATCACTCATCTATCCTACTACCTTTTACTGCTTAGCGGCACGTCTCGGATTCAGCCCCGAGGATCATGACCGTGGTCCCGGGCACGCACGGGATACTATTGAGTTACATCGACGATTCATCAATTGGTTTCAAAGACTATAGAGTAGAAAACCTGATAGGACAGTTAGTCACCGTTGTGCATTACCCTGCTTATTACTTCTTATTACTGCTTTATTCATGTTCATGCTTGCATTGTTTATTACCATGTTTATGCCATATACTTGATATCATGACGCGCTGACGTCTGGGTTTTGCATGGCCCAGATTCCGTACCTTTGTCGTCGACCGAGCAGGAGTACTTCAGCCAGCCGGCTGAACTGTGAGTTCTTTAGAGTTTAGTTTATTTATGTCATTTCATTTCCAGATGTGAGCCCGCATTATGGGACATACTGTTTATTCATTGTATTGGATCATTAGCTTCCGCACTCTTGTTTATTGATTCTTGTTATTATGGATTTGGACATGTATTAGATTAGCTTATTATCTCGTTCTTGATATCTTTACAACCGTAATGTGACTGTGGATGGATACTTCCTACCCACAGGTAGCATGGTTGGCTATGTCACGTGCCCAAATCTTGCGTACTCTGGGAAGCGGGGCGTGACATGGTTTTATGGTATCAGAGACATAGGTTAATTGGGTTGATTCTTTGTAGTTGGGTATCGCACCCGATAAACAAATCAGAATACCCGTGATTAGGAAACATGTCCTGCCACTTTGACCGTTTTACCATCCTTGAATCATTCTTCCGGATCATGTCGGCATGCAAACTTACTTTGCATTGTCAAACTTGAAAACCTAACTTCTTGTTATCTCTAGGACTTAGGCGACTTGGGTGGAGTTAAGTAATTGCGGCTATGATACCGCGGCATAGCTACAATGCGGCACTCTATTTAAGTATCTTGGAGTTCTAGCCTTGATCTATACTTGAAAACCATCATCATGCTAACGTTGGGTACTTTGATTTCCAGGGATATGGCCGATCAGAATTTGGAGATGGACCCAAGGCATGCGGTCTTAGCCGCCAGGCGAAGAGTGATAAGGGGATTGTTGGAGAAACTAAAGGAACAACTCGAGCTGGAACCAGCATTTGCACTGGACCCCACGTCCGTACGTAGAAGTATTCCAGTGAACAGGCGCAGCGTGGCACCAATGAAGAAAACAAGTATGGGTGATCGGAAGGGGAGCGTGATCTATAGCCACTGCCATAAACCCGGACATGTGCGAAGGGAGTGTCGTTTGAGACTGGGACTCTGTTTTAGATGTGGAGCGGCAGATCACACCGTTGATGCTTGTCCGTCGAAGCCTCGCACAAAGGATGATACACAGAAGCCTCCGCAGGGACCGTTCCAAGGACAGGAACCGCTTACTCAAGGACCACAGCAGGCTCGAGCGTTCGTGTTGACAACTGAAGAAGCTAAGGCATCGGGAGAAGTGGTTTCAGGTAATTTACTCGTTCATGGTTTTCCCGCTTTGGCATTACTTAATTTCGGAGCATCCCATTGTTTATGTCATCCAAATTTTATAACTACACACTCGATCACCTGCACGACCCTGTCTAGTTTTTGGGACATACACACTGGGAATGGGAAAATCATAGCTAGTAAGGAATGTAGAGATTGTACTGTTGTTGTTTGTGGACGGGAGCTTTTTGCAGATTTCTTGGTGATTGATACGGGCAGTTATGAAGTAGTCTTGGGAATGGATTTTCTTGGCACTTTCCACGCACACATTGATTGAAGGGCAAGGAAAGTAATTTTCCAGATTCCCGGACACCCTGAGTTTACTTTCATCGGAGGAAGCAGTTCTGTCGGGCCAGTCGAGTTTAGGGCTAGGCCGACGAACAATGTTCTTGCGGCTATGGTTGGGGATAGTAATGAAGAGCCGGCAGTTGTTCGCGACTTTATGGATGTGTTTGAAGATATTTCAGGCTTACCGCCGAAGCGAGATGTGGAGTTTGCGATTGACCTCATTCCTGGTGCAGCGCCAGTATCAAAATCTTATTATCCGATGGCACCGGTGGAATTGGAAGAAGTTAAGAAACAAGTGGGTAAATTACTAGAGAAGGGATGGATTCGAAGCAGCAACTCACCTTGGGGAGCTCCAGTTCTTTTAGTAAAGAAGAAGGATGGCACGAGAAGAATGTGCATCGATTACCGAGAATTAAACCGGGTGACTATTAAGAACAAGTACCCGATCCCTCGCATTGGAGAACTTTTTGAGCAGCTTAGTGGCGCGAGGGTATTTTCGAAACTGGACTTGCGATCAGGATATCATCAGGTCCGAGTGAAGGCAGAAGACATTTGCAAGACGGCGTTTCGGACTCGGTATGGGCATTTCGAGTATTTAGTGATGCCCTTCGGAGTGACTAATGCGCCGGCAATATTTATGGACTTGATGAACAGGATCTTTTCACCGTTCTTGGACCAGTTTATTGTGGTATTCATTGACGATATTCTGGTGTACTCAAAGAGTCCGGAGGAGCATGCTGAGCACTTAAGGATCGCACTGCAAACGCTGAGACAGGAGAAATTATTCGTGAAGATGAGTAAGTGCGAATTCTGGTTGGAAGAAGTGAAGTTTCTGGGGCATGTCGTGTCGGGCGATGGAATCGCCGTTGATCCCGAGAAGATTGCAGCAGTTCGAGATTGGCCTGTTCCGAGGAATGTTGCAGAGATAAGAAGTTTTCTTGGACTCGCCGGTTACTACAGAAGATTTGTGGAGAACTTCGCTCGCGTAGCCGAGCCGTTAACCAAGCTCACACGAAAGGAGGTACCGTTTGTTTGGACGGATGGATGTGCTTTAGCCTTCGAGACGTTGAAGCAGAAGTTGATAACCGCCCCTATCCTAACCGTACCGGATGATTCAGGAGGACTGGTGATTCACAGCGACGCATCTGGAAAAGGATTGGGATGTGTTTTGATGCAGAATGGGAAAGTCGTCGCTTACGCATCGAGACAGCTGAAGACTCATGAGCAGAACTATCCGACTCATGACTTAGAGCTTGCAGCCGTGATCTTCGCCCTGAAGATTTGGAGACACTACCTTTTGGGCGAGAGAGTTGAAGTCTTTACGGATCATAAGAGTTTGAAGTATGTGTTCACTCAGAAGGAGTTGAACATGAGGCAACGCAGATGGTTGGAGCTGATGGCCGACTACGACCTTGATCTTAAGTACCATCCGGGAAAAGTTAACGTCGTGCCAGATGCGCTAAGTCGGTTACCAGCAATTCAGTTATTGACTGCACAGAGAGAGATCATTGAGGAGTTTCAGAGATTTGACTTGGAGGTTGTGCTACCGCGTGCTACAGGACAGTTGATGCAGTTGCAAGTACAATCGTCCTTAGTTGAGAAGATTAAAGCGGCGCAATCGCAGGATCCTAGACTGCAAAAGTTCCGAGAGCAGGTTGGAGCCGGACTACGAACCGATCTACTGATCCATGAAGATGGTTCGTTGAGATATGGTAGCCGTGTGTGTGTGCCAAAAGGAGATGTGCGTGAAGAGCTTATGAAGGAGGCACACAGTTCAGCTTACTCTGTACATCCAGGAGGGACAAAGATGTACCGAGATATTCGACAGCATTTCTGGTGGGAAGGTATGAAACGGGAAATCGCTCGCTTCGTGGCTAAGTGCTTGGTATGTCAGCAAGTCAAGGCTGAACATCAAAGGGTTGCTGGTTTGTTGCAACCGCTTCCGATTCCTCAATGGAAGTGGGAACATATAACCATGGATTTCGTGACGGCTTTACCGCGGAGTCCAAAGGGCAACAATGCTGTATGGGTGATTGTCGATCGGTTGACCAAGGCAGCTCACTTTATTCCTTTTCGGGTTGGTCAATCGACGGAGACTTTGGCAGAGCGGTACATGCAGGAGATTGTCAGATTGCATGGAGTGCCGGTAAGCATCGTGTCCGATCGGGACACTCGGTTCTTGTCACACTTTTGGAGGAGTTTACAAGAAAGTTTGGGGACTCGATTGAAGTTCAGCACAGCTTATCATCCCCAAACTGATGGACAATCAGAGAGAACGATCCAGACCCTTGAAGATATGTTGAGGGCTTGCATGTTAGACTTCAAAGGATCTTGGGAGACCATCTACACCTGGTGGAGTTTTCGTACAACAATAGCTTCCAAGCGACAATTCAGATGGCTCCGTTTGAAGCACTGTATGGTCGTAAGTGCCGTTCACCTGTTTGTTGGGATGATGTTGGTGAACGAAGATTACTAGGACCAGATTTGGTGGTACAGACAGTCGAGAAGGTGAATACAATCAGGAAGCAAATGAAGGCAGCTCAAGACAGACAGAAGAGTTGGGCCGACACGTCAAGAAGACCTCTAGAGTTCGCCGTGGGCGATTTGGTATTCCTGAAGATATCACCGACTAGAGGGGTGATTCGCTTTGGAAGTCGGGGAAAGCTTAGTCCCCGATTCGTTGGACCCTTCGAGATATTGGAGCGTGTTGGAGAGGTATCGTACCGGTTGGCGTTACCATTGTCATTAGCAGGAGTTCATGATGTATTTCATGTGTCTCAACTACGGAGGTATGTTCGTGATAAGACCCATGTTTTGGATCACTCGGAGTTGACCGTTCGAGAGGACCTGACTTTTGAGGAGCGACCAGTCGAGATCAAGGATCGAAGAGAAAAGGTTCTTAAGAACAAGGTTATCCCTCTTGTGCTAGTTTCTTGGGGTAACCGATCGCATGGAGAATCTACTTGGGAGCGAGAAGACGAGATCCGACAGAAATTCCCTCATCTTTTCCAGTAGTTAGTTATCTTGTATTCTTGGAATTTCGAGGACGAAATTCTTTTGTAGTTGGGTATGATGTAACACCCGAGCCCAATAATACTATGTATATTACTAGTTGAGGGCTATATACTGCTCATTCCAATTATCCTGAATGTTTGGTGCTTTTTGCTAAATTTTAACCGGTTAAGTCATTTTGGCACATAACAAATTTTAACTCCTAAAATGAAATTAAAGATGTCCATGTTGGCCTACTCGTCGCCACTAGTCGCGTGGTAGCGTCCGCGTGTCGAGATTCCGTCCCGTTCGGCTAAACGGGCACGTTGGGACGACTACGCGCGCGTGCAAGTGTCCGACTTGGGGGCATGCATTTTAATCACTAAACACCTCTTTTCAAAATTTGGAACCCGCTTAAAATCTTATAATTTGAATTTGGAACATTTGGGCGCAACCCGGGCGCGATTTGGAAATGTTTCATTTCGCGCCAAAAAGGGCCCGTTTCAATTTAATATTTAAAACTAATATTATGTACGAATGTTAATTACTAACCGTAAATCCCTCACAAATTCTACTAAATCCTTCTCATAATTTTTCCCCCGGCCAATCACGAGCTCCTATTGAGCTCGTGGGCCCCCTCCTTTCCATCTCTCTCTCTGCCTCTCTCCTCTTTCTCTCTCCCCCTCAATCTCCTTCAAATCTCTCTCTCTCTCTCTAATCTCTCTCTCTCTTCCTCTATTTATTCTCTCGCATGCAGCCGCCTTCATCCCCACGCGACCACGAGAAACCCCACGCAAACCCTAACCCTAGCTCACGCAGTCTCACCGCCGGTCTCCTCGCGACCTCGCCGTCGCCGCCCTCACCACCACGACCTCCACCGCACCCACCTACCCTCTTCCCCCCGTTCTCCCGCTCCTCCCCGCGCCTGCAACCCATTCTCGACCTCGCCTCCACCCGCGCAAACCTCGCCGTCGACGCCACCCATCGTCGTCGACGACCCCACGACCCCCTTTCACCCTACTCGACCCGACCTCGTCGTCGTTTCCCTCCTCCCCTCGCCGGAACAGTAAACCCTAGCCTTCATCCTTCACCTACCCCGCTGTTCGCCGGAGAAACGTGCCGGCGACCTCGTCGACGCCACCTCCGACCACCTCCCTCTCTCCCACGACCACCAGAGCCGACCCCTCTCCTCCACCTCGCCGCAGCACACTATTCCGCGCACCCCGAAGCTTTCAACTCTCGCTGCAGCCGCTGCCGTCGCTTCGCCGGCGTTCCAGCGCCGTCGAGCTCGCCGGGGTCACCTGGTACATCTCTCTGTAAGTGTCCCCTTTCCTTCCTTTGTGCAGATCATCCCCCTGCTGGTCCGTATTTTTGGATGTGTGGGTTTTGTCGCTAACTCCGTTACTTTTGACATTTTGCCGGAATCCGACCGTGCCGTCTGACGAACCCGACGCTCCAGCGAAGCCCCCTGGTCCGTGTGATCCCGTTGACCTCTGTTGGGACTCGATCCGTGGCCCGTGCTTCCATATCGCAGTTTCTGCCGACATCGCATCCGTGTTTCGGTTTGCGGAACCGCCGAGGCAAGTATCCGAATACTTGCTTTAACATGCTACAACTTAATCATCATATTATAACCACACAACTATTATAACATCGATATCTTTTATAACTTAGAATTGCTAGTCACAATTATCCGTAACTTTAAATCAATGAAATCATTGCTCGTATTAACCGGTCTGCTATTAATTCATACTTAACTAATCAAACTAAGTAGATTATCCCCACTTCATTTGTTAAAATCACTCATGAGACTATTATTATGCTTAGTTCAAATTCATGTAACTCCATTGCGTATATTATCGATATTGTTTCGTCTTGTGGCTTTTGCACCTCAAAGGTGCGTGAACCGGATTAATATGAAAAATACAAACATCACTATGTTCACATAGAATAATATTTGTTATTTACTGTTCCCTGCTACTGTTCATTATTTGTTACTGTACCTGTTATCATCATATACCTGATCGCATTACATATTGACCGATCTTGATACACCTGACACATGTACTGATACACCGGACACAACACCCTGTACATATCGACTCTACCTGTTGAAAGTAACCTGACCTGTTACCTGATCTCATGCCTAATGCCGACAAACCTAACCATTCCTGCTGTCGATCCAGACAGACCTGCCTTTACTTGACTTGTGTTGGCATTAGTCCTTGACTACTGAATACCTGACTGACATACATAGTTTGGGGGTATGGGGAAATCAAAGGTGAAACCGACTTGTAACTCAACAGTTCGATACATTGTTCTGATCAGTCTTACGGGCTTGGCCAGCTCCGGAGTGTTGTTGCTGACATCACTCATCTATCCTACTACCTTTTACTGCTTAGCGGCACGTCTCGGATTCAGCCCCGAGGATCATGACCGTGGTCCCGGGCATGCACGGGATACTATTGAGTTACATCGACGATTCATCAATTGGTTTCAAAGACTATAGAGTAGAAAACCTGATAGGACAGTTAGTCACCGTTGTGCATTACCCTGCTTATTACTTCTTATTACTGCTTTATTCATGTTCATGCTTGCATTGTTTATTACCATGTTTATGCCATATACTTGATATCATGACGCGCTGACGTCTGGGTTTTGCATGGCCCAGATTCCGTACCTTTGTCGTCGACCGAGCAGGAGTACTTCAGCCAGCCGGCTGAACTGTGAGTTCTTTAGAGTTTAGTTTATTTATGTCATTTCATTTCCAGATGTGAGCCCGCATTATGGGACATACTGTTTATTCATTGTATTGGATCATTAGCTTCCGCACTCTTGTTTATTGATTCTTGTTATTATGGATTTGGACATGTATTAGATTAGCTTATTATCTCGTTCTTGATATCTTTACAACCGTAATGTGACTGTGGATGGATACTTCCTACCCACAGGTAGCATGGTTGGCTATGTCACGTGCCCAAATCTTGCGTACTCTGGGAAGCGGGGCGTGACATAAGGGCTCTCCGCGTACTGTTGAATTCATACTCAAATGAAGGCAGATTGGTTTATAGCGATCGAGTCCTTTCTGCTCCAGCGGGGCCCATTCAGCAATTGATTGATTTGTCGAAGGGTAGGGTTCCCTCTTTAATGCCTAAGGAGATTATGCATCTATACTTGATCAGGTCAGGTTATTTGGTGTTCCGCCCGAATGACACTACTCTCTTCATACGGTATAATCCGCATCGCTTCGCCCAGCAGTTAGGCTACAACCAGGGCGTTCCTCTAGAGACATTTTTAGTTGAGCCTTCCCTCTCCCTGGAGGTTACTCGCGATATCATTCACCATTTCATGCGGTTAAACACTGGCTCCCTCTTTATGATCCCGAAGCCCGACTATCTTCCGAGGCCTGTAGGGTCCTTTAAGGGTTGGTATCGCCATCGGGTTGACCCCGTCATTGCAGAGGAGATACGGGTGCTTTTCGAGTCTAGATCTCCCATTCTGGCTTAGGTCACCAGCTCCCTATTGCGGCCGCGGTCGGTGGTTCGCCCTCCTCTGAGGGATAGCAGTTCGGTGCTTATCCCTAAAGCCACAGAAGTAGAATCAGCCCTTCGCACTGCTGGTATGCCGGTGCGTACTAGAGCCAAGGAGGAAGTTTTTGATAAAGCACCCATGGCGGTGTCACCAAAGGGTGATACTGAAGGCGAAGTTGGGCAACGCCGTGCCAAAGCACCAAGGGAGAGGAAGCGCACCTCTGCTAGCGTTAGCACAGGCTCCAAAAGGAGAAAGAAATTGGTCGCTGGCCTACTCGACACCTTGCTTGAGTCCGAGCCCTTTATTCAGGACGAGCTGATATCTATGCAGGAGCCGGACGACGGTCTTCTCTTTCCTGATTCGTCTACTGAGGAGGCCACGCAGTTGGCCGAGGCTTTAAGGCGCTCACAAGATGAGACTGAAAACGTGCGCGTCCCGAAGAAAGCCTTCCCTCCGTTGTATTCTACGACGTTGACCCATCATTACGGAGGGTATACATGGGTCCTTTGTTAATAGAAGAAAAACGGGCTCTCAAACAGCCAATCTCGGTTATTTCTGAAGATGAGCTTGCACTGAAAACGGGCAGCCATTCATTTGCGATTGAAACCCGGCAAGCGCATTTGATCAGAAAAGAACAACGGCTCGAAAAAGCCATACTTCAGGCTTCTTGGCGTATTGGTATGCGTATTTTTCATGTCTTCCTTTTGGCGAGTAATTTGTATTGCTTTCACTTCTCCTTATTTTTTTTTGCAAAAACTTTGCAGGGACTTCTGCAGCAGATGTGGGTTTGAGCCCAGATCGAGCCATGGCTGCGGATTTTACGAATATCTCCCGTGACGCACCGGAGGGTATAGAGGAGATTACTGAAACTGCTATCCTTACTGTGGAGCTCTAGATGGCGTCTTCTGTCCCTTCAGCGTCTACTCCTCCGGCAGAGGTGTTCTTGTCAGCCACAGATCCCATGGATATCTCTAGTGACGCATCAGAGGGTGTAGAAGAGATTGCTGAAACTGCTATCCTCGCTTCGAGGCCTTCCGCGGCGGCTTTCGTCCCCTTATTGGAGGCTGCCATGCCGGCTATAAATTTCACAATATCCTCATTGATGCACCTGAGGGTGTAGAGGAGGCTGCCGAAACTTCCATCCCTCCAGTTCAGGGCGGGCGAAGCATCGATGGTAATCTTCTATACATACACATTTTTTTAACGATCCCTCCATTATCTAAACTTTTCCTTTCCTTAAAATTGTGGGAGATGGCGACTTCCATCGTGGATCTTTCCCCGAGGAAAACCCTCCAGTGATTGCTTGACATGGCGGCCTCACAAGTGATACCTCCATAAAGCATAGTACTCTCTTCTGGCCAAGGTCGGTATTCTTTTGCCCTTTTGTTTTATACTTTTATCATGATGCTGATATGCCCTTCAATTTAAACCACAGTTCTGGAAGCCGACGACGAAGTCGAGATTCTTGATGGACTTGGGGATCTCTCAAGCCCGCTGTGCATGACTGTGGGTAAGTGACGTTTTATTTCTGGCTTCGTTTTCCTTACTCTATATTTGCAAATATAACTGACCGCACATATACCTTCACAGCTTTGCCAGCCCTGACCCTATTAGAGTCTCGGATCCCCATGGCAAAACAGAGTGTTTATTCCCTGCCAGCTCTCATCGAAGATCTTCACGCCGGTACTTCTGTCGCGGCCGAAGAATTCACTGCTGAAGCCAACGCTTTCTTATCTGTTCTTGCCACCTATCATGACGAGGCATTGGTGCGCACCTGGGTCGAGTATTGCCGTAGAGTGGAGGCCTGTCTATATAGGATTGAATGCATACGCCTTGCCTCCGACCTCTTGTCTATAAAAGCGAGCCTGCGTTGATGGATCGAACGATGTGCAGCCAATCTCCAGTCATACGAGAAGAGGCTCAACCGGAAGTTTTCGGCGAGGGAGTTGGCTTCAAAAGTTTTGGGGGAACTTCAAGCTTAGCTCACTGCCAAGACCAACCGTGCATATGAAATTTGGCGGGTGCTTCAAGAGGCCATCATAGAAGTGGTGGCTCTCGATAAAGCCGTTATTTTTACCCATGAGATGGTTGAAGCCCACAAAGTCGCCGAGAAAGAGCTTGAAAGTCGGTTCGCTTCATACCAGAATCAACATGCACAGGCAGGGACTCGTCTTGCGGCACTAATAGAGCTCGAAGCAGAAGTCCAGCGGAAAACCGATGAACTTGCTGGCTTATTGAACCGTCCTCCGGCTTAGACAATTTTGTTGCTGTATATTCTCCCTCTTTTTTTTTTACTTGTATTCATTTTGATTCATAAATAAGAGTATCTTGTATTCATTTTGATTCATGAATAAAAGACATATTTCATTTCATACTAGCGCTTCTCTTTCTGTCGATATCTTGTCTTCGCGTAAAGTAGTTTATATAATCATTTCGGAGTTTGTAGTTTATTCACTTATTTCGGAGTCTATAGTTTATGGACTCATTTTGGAGTTTGTAGTTTATGGACTCATTCCGGAGTTTATTCAGTTTACCTCCCTTGGTTTTATAGGCAAACTTGTCCAAACGTCATAGATAACCCCTGCTCTTTGCGACAGAGGTCCGTTAGGCTTTGTGGTACTAGGATTTTAGTCCGTGGTACCATCACGTTGGCTGATGCATTCTCTGGTATGCAGACTTTACGCTGCTGTCCGAGTAGCCCCGCGGCTATCGTGTCTCTGATCCCTACGGGGGCTGGACAAGACGTCTTCAAGTAATCTTCTTAGGCAGTTTGACCGTCGGAAGAGCAAGCGTTAGGAATTTTTCCATGCCGCTTTTTACTTGAGATTAGGCTTAGTTTGGGAGCCCCGATGGGTCATAACCACTCCGCACTGGTGTGAGATGATCTCCGATAATCTTTCGGGTTTTATTTGAGTTACTGTCAAGACCCTTAAGCTAGGAATTTTGCCTTCGCTTCCTTTTGATTTGGCTATTTTGGAGCCTTTGTTGACATTGCGTCTGCTGTAACGAGAAGAATGTCGGGATAGTCTTTAGGTTGTTTTGTGAACCGTTAAGACTTGGAGCTAGGAATTTTTCTATGGCCCCATTTTGTTTCGACCTTGGGGTCTTTTGTTGACGTCGCGTCTGAATCCTGCTAGAGTGAGAGGGAACATCGTTGTTGACATTGCTTCTGCTATAACGAGACGAATGTTGAGATAGTCTTTAGCTTATTTTGTGAACCGTCAAGACTTGGCTCTCCCTTTGATGGAGCCTGGTGGGAAAATATGGTTCTCTTTTCGTTTATGCCTATGGATTGTATACAGAGGTTGATGTGGACTCACCTGCAGGGAAAAAGTTTCATTTCATTTTATTTCTTTCCGCGATACTCTATCATTTCAGCTTTTTATATCACGAAAGTCGCGATTGCCCAATCATTTCAGCTTTTTATCGCGGTGCTCAATCATTTCGGCTATTCTTTCTTTTTACTCGCTACTTTTTATAGCGAGTTACCCAAACATTTCGGCTGTTTTTATATGCATATATTTTGCTCGCTAATTTTCATTGCGAGTTGTCCCATCATTTCGGCTATTTCATATGCATGTTTTGCTCGGTGATTTTCATTGTGATTTTCATTGCGAGTTGCCCCATCATTTCGGTTATTTCATATGCATTTTTTGCTCGCTGATTTTCATTGCGAGTTGCCCCATCATTTTGGCTATTTCATATGCATTTTTTGCTCACTGATTTTTTGTCGCGAGTATGGAACTTGAGATCTGATACCAATTTTGGTATCAGCATCACTGCGACTGGAATATTGTCAGGAGCGAATCATCATTTGCCTTGAGAGAACTTGGAATTTGATACCAATTTAGGCATCAGTATCGCTGCAACTGGGATATTTCCAGGAGCGAATCATCATTTGCCTTGAGAGGACTTGGAATTTGATACCAGTTTAGGCATCAATATCGCTACAACTGGGATATTGTCAGAAGCGAATCATCATTTGCTTTTGCTGATTTGAACAAAGGTGGCTTAGTAGATAGGGTTAGGATCCTGTCGACTAAGGCTTTTGACTTTATGAGCCGTAAGGGTCTCATAAAGGGTTTTCTTCCTACGAGTCGAGAGGATCTCGTTGGTGCAGGTTCTCCCTAGAAGTCGTGAGGATTCCTAAGTGATATTTTCTCTTTCAATTTGTAAGGATCTTACAAGAGTGTTTTCTCCTTATAAATCGAGAGGACTTATAAGTGTCGTTCACCATATGAAGACATTCCTCGTCATTAGTGGAACTTGGTGGGGGAAATCGTTTATTTGTGCCCGTGGATTGTATACAAGCGACAATATTGGACCGCCCGTAGGGCAACTTGGGGAATACGACGGCTTAAGAACATGTTTGGATCCTTGTAACTTAAGACTTTCAAATTCTATGAGCCATGAGGGTCTTATAGGGGGATTTCTCCTTACGAGTCGAGAGGATCTCGTAAGTGAAAATTTTACGAGATTGCGCCCATTCGGGTTTTCATCCGTGCCCATTTTGCTTGTGGACGCACCATTTTTTTTAACAACGAGATTGCACCCTTTCAGGTTTTCACAAACTCGCCGGTAGCCCTGCTGTTTTTACTCACGGCGCCCTTTCGAGTTTTCATCCGTGCCCATCTTGTTTGTGGACATACCGTTTTTTTAACACCCATCTGTTTGCCAATGGAACTTAGGGGTGACTTCACCGCTGGAGTAGCTGTGTAGCCAGCGGGACTTGAGTTGCAGTCTTCGCCATTGGAGCTTTGATTGTAATATAGATTTCAATAGAGGATATTGCCATATTTGGGGTGATGCACCATATTTGAAGCGGCGCCCTAGTTTAAGGACATTCCGGTCTATTGTTAGTTTGGGGACATCTTGGTCCGTTGCTAATTTAAGGACGTAGTGGTCCATTATCACCATTTTTGAGATGAAACTTTAGTTTAAGAACATACGGTCCGTTGTTAGTTTAGGGACACTCGGTCCATTATCGTCATTTTGGAGGCGAAGTTTTAGTTTAAGGAAATTACGGTCCGTTGTTAGTTTAGGGACATCTCGGTCTATTATCACCATTTTCGGGGTGAAGTTTTAGTTTAAGGTCATTACGGTCCGTTTTCGCCATTTTAGAGGCAACGTTTAGTTTAAGTACATTTCGGTCCGTTGCTAGTTTATGGACGTAGTGGTCTATTATCACTATTTTTGAGGTGAGGCTTTAGTTTAAGGACATTACGGTCCGTTGTTAGTTTAGGGACATCTCGGTCCATTATCTCCATTTTGGAGGCGAAGTTTTAGTTTAAGGAAATTCCGGTACGTTGTTAGTTTAGGGACATCTCGGTTCATTATCACCATTTTCAGGGTGAAATTTTAGTTTAAGGACATTACGGTCTGTTGTCGCCATTTTAGAGGCAACGTTTAGTTTAAGGACATTTCGGTCCGTTGCCAGTTTAAGCACGTAATGGTCTATTATCACCATTTTTGAGGTGAGGCTTTAGTGTAAGGACATTACGGTCCGTTGTCGCCATGTTTAAGACGAAGTTTTTTTGAATAACACTTAGAGTTTTGACTCAGGAAGATAGCGAGCGAACACGAGAGTCGTCATCTATCATTGACCTAAGCCGTGACCTGTCATGTGTTGTATTCTTGAGGAATCGGCCGTTTATTGGCCGGAAAGGTCTTTCGTCATGCATATCCATGAGCAAATAGGCCCCACCTTGGTAGACCTTGTCTATGATGTACGGGCCTTCATAGTTTGGCTCAAATTTCCCCCATTTTGCACGATTGGGTATGACGACTAGCACGAGTTCGTCTTGGCGGAATGTTCTTGGCCTATTCAGTTTTTCGTACGAGCGCGTCATCCTTGCCTTGTAAGCTTCTAGGTTTTGTTGCGCCGTGAGGCGAGTTTCATCGAGGGCGTCGAGCTCCTTGTTTCCCCCAATCAAAGTAAAGCTCTGTTTGAATTTCAAAAATTCAAAAATTAAAGCAACGCTTCAAATTTCTTGCGCTGCGCACAATGCGCCACGTGTCAAAAGCTGGCACGCCAGCACAGCGCCCGAGGCAGCGCACCCAATCAGAGCAAGGCTCTATTTAAAATAAAATTAAAGGAAGCAACGCTTCAGTTGCGTTGCGCTCTGCGCTAGGCGACACGTGTCGGCGCAGCTGCGCTAGCACAGTTGCGCTGCGCTCTGCGCTGCGCGACACGTGTCAGCGCAGTTGCGCTGCGCTCTGCGCTGCACGACACGTGTCAGCGCAGTTGCGCTGCGCGACACGTGTCAAGCGCAGGTGCGTTTGCGCCAAACAGAATTAAAATTCCAGTAAGATCTTTCTGTTCTTTTTAAAACAAGAAGATTGTCTTCTGTAAAACAGAAGCCCTTGGATCAAAGATCCAACGGTAGGGAAAAATCAATCACTCAGAGAAAGATCTCATTAACTAATTTAACAAACTAATTGGCACTATATAAAGGCCCCTAGACCCTAAGTCTAAAACAGAGAAAAAACAGAGAGAGAATTCAGAGAACTCCTGAAAAAAGAAAGTTTGAAAAGAATTCAAGAAAGAAGAAAAAAGGTAAACCTTTGAAAAGAAGAATTTCTTCTGAAAAGATCAATGATCTAAGAACAAGATCAAGATCTTAAAACAAAAGGAAAAGATCAAATAATAAGAATAAAATAAGAAGGAAGATACTTCTTTATTAGATCATTTGATATACACAAAGGCATTGCCTTTTGATGAACCACTGGTTCTGGAATCTTAAAAAGATTCTTTTCTTGAATCCAAAATTGGATCAAGATATTAAAACAGTGCGTTGCACATGTAAATCTGCACTGTTGCGCTCTTAGGTTGGCGCAAGCCACCAGAGAGCGCCACGTGTCAGCTCCAGAACAACTTGCGCTATGTGCTTTTAAATAGAGCACTGCTCTCTTAAATTGGCGCAACTCACCAGAGCGCGCCACGTGTCAGCAGCGCAACAGCGCAGCGCACTGCGCTTGCGCTCACCAGAGCGTGACACGTATCACCTCCACATGCGCTTGCGCTCATTAATTGGCGCAAAGCGCCTGACAAGCCACGTGGCACACTGTCAGGAGATTTAATGCTCTGCATTATTTAAAGAAGGGCTGAGCCCAATTAAAAAAGGCCTAACAGGCCTAATAAAATACCATGCATTATTTTAAAAAAAGGGCAGAACCCAAACAAAGGTCTATCAGACCAAAACAGATGCTGTGCATCATTTAAAAAGAGGCAGAGCCTAAATAAAGGTCCAACAGAGACCAAGATTAATGCTATGCATTATTAAACAAAGGGTAAAGCCCAAGCCAAGGCCTAACAGGCCAACCACAAATAAAAATGTTGAACATTCTCAACTGGACTTAGCCCAATTCTGGCCGTAAGTCCTCAAATTAAATTGACTGAGCACGACTGCTCTCTTAAATCAATTTACATCCGGTTCAAGGGTACATCTCTGAACTCCTCTGACATCTGTCGTTGTAATCCCTCAACGGCGTCAGAGAGGTGATTCGTCCCGACAACCACACATTGGGAATATGGACCACCATGTCCCTAAACTGGCAATGGACCACTATGCCTCTAAACTGGAACAATAGAGCCAATTGCTCTCTTATCGGATCCAAACGATCCCGTTAAGTTGATCTTAGTCTGGAGATTAGGCTAACATATCCTTAACAAACGTTTAAGTTGATCTTAACCTCAAATATGGCTAACGTGTCCTTAAACTAATATCCGTCCCCAAAATGGGAATGTTGGACCACTATGTCCCTAAACTGGAACAACAGAGCCCAAATGCTCTTTTGTTGGATCTAAACGATCACGTTTAAGTTGATCTTAGCCTCAAATATGGCTAATGTAGCCTTAAACCCTCAAACAGACTTTAATCCCAAATTGGACTATAGATCCCTCCAATCAACTTTGGTTCAAGGGTACATCTCTGAACTCTTTTGACATCTGTCGTTGTAATCCTTCAACGTCGTCAGAGAGGTGATGGGTCCCGATGGCCATACATGTAATGGACCACCATGTCCCTAAACTGGAAATCGACCGCAATGTCATTAAACTAAACAACAGAGCCAATTGCTCTCTTGTCGGATCCAAATGATCCCGTTAAGTTGATCTGAGTTTGGAGATTAGGCTCACGTATCCTTAACGAACGTTTAAGTTGATCTTAGCCTCAATAGGGCTAACGTATCCTTAAACTAAAACCCCAAACCCAAATTTAAGTAAATACGGATTTGGACTAATCCACGTCCTACGGGCGACGACATAACTTAGTCTCCGTATACAATCCACGGGCATCTACAAACAAAACAAACACACACGACACGAAGTGAACGTCTGGAGAAGGAGAAAGTTGTTACCGCGATGCGGTAGCGTAATTAACTGCAGGGGCTTGCGCCTGCAGGGAAGAGCGTCCCTACAATCTAAAACCCCTCAAGTGAGGGGGAATCTGACGAAGTCTGCTACATCGGCCGCATCCGTCTAAACCTCCGATGCACGGTGCCATAAATCAACTAGGCATCTTCGGAGAGGTGGACGGATAAAACCAAATAGCATCTGCCGCGAATCTCAGGCAAGACGAGCCTACGCGGCCGCGTCTCTGTGTTCGGAGGGGAACAGATTCTGGCACGCCCGGTGGGACCTTTTCCTCTTTCCACTCCACACTTCGTGTGTCGTGTTTTTCCCGTGATCAGATAATCGCGGTGTGTATGTTTGTGGTTGCCCTTAGGGGAGTGGATACTGAAGTCGGCGCTTCGTCTTTATGAAGAATGGCGTTTGTTCCGACCTTAGCAATACAGGCTCTGTCATATCTGGTGGAGTCAAGTACGGGCCACTTGCAAGCTCAAATCTCTGCAATCCGGCTCTTCGAGAAATCAATGGACTTCTCTTTGGGTCGATGCTCCCACCTCCCACCCTCGGTGCCTCAACGCCGATGGAGGAAGCCCAGAGGATGTCTGTCGTCCACAGGCGGGCTCCCCAAGCAGCAGCTTTGCCGACGGAATCGGTCCTCAAACAACTGGCACATGCCAAAGACCAAGGTCGACGCAGGGGGCAGAATATTGAAGCTCTTTGCACTAACTGCAACAGCAACTCTCGCTCTGTCCCATCTGGAGGAGTAACCTACGGGCCCCAAGCGGCCTCCCTTTTCACTGTGCCAGTGGAGCAGGTAACTCAAGCCACCACTGAGCTATTCTTCGGGACCATGCTCCCGCCAACGAGCTTCAGCGCTCCTGTACCATCGCAAGAAGCTCCCGAAAAGTCGTTTTTCAGCGCTCCTGTACTTATTTACGCCTTACTTTGCATTATACTATATATAAGCACTCACAAAAAAAAATTGTGATAATAAAAGAGTAGAAAGTGAAAAATTATATTTAAAAGATAGGAATAGTTTAAGAAAAACAAGAAAGTTAGATGTTTTCTTAAATGAAACTAGTAATAAGTAGTTATGAGCTGTTGTCCCAAGGGTTAGTAAGATGAAGGAAATTACTAATTTGAGGATAAAAATAAGCCTGAAAAATAGTTCCTATTCTGGAAGCCAAACATTTGAACGTTGATACCCTACTATACGCACTTACACACATCTTGAAACTCGGGATAGTAGAGGATACCTTGAAATGCTCTTGTCTAAAAGCCAAAGTATGAAGAAAATAAAAGTGGAGAATAAAAGATAAAATGGCGAAAAGAAAAATGAACACTGGTTTTGTTATCACCGAGGCTGCAATAAAAAAATATAGCGAGGGTGCTTTATCACCTAGTGCCTTAGACCAACTGGTTTGGGAGTCACTGCTAAGCCTTAGGTGTTGCAAGACGAGGAAAAACACCTAATTAGAAAGCACATGAGTAATCGGTCAGTTAGTACCTCAGGAAGTATTAACAGTCGCATGAAGAATGTGTGAACAAATTCCATCTAAATATCTATTAAAAAGTACTAAGGTAGATGGACAAGAGATTGCTTGAATTGAATTCTCTGAGTGTAGGGATGCCCAGTTCACACACGTAGGGGTATATGATCAATGTTTGGAAGAAAGGTAGGAATGAAAGCTAAAGGCGATGTTTTATTGAGGGATAATGTGATTTCTAATATTTTTTCTGACCATTAAGATAGGGCTCATAGCAACTAAAAAGCTGGTATAGTTGAAAACTCTTATTTTCAAGTTCTTTCTTTTATAGTTCTTATCTTCATATAACTTTCACCATCTCTCTTTTATTATAGGATTTTATGGGTGTAATCCGCTGAAAACCCTCAGGAGAAAACACTCCTCCTACTAGGGATATACCACTGGCGCCGAGTAAGCAAGGCTGGAGGCAACTATCCTTCTAGATTGACTCCGCCGGCTCCAACGGTGGAAATTGATGCTGCTGTTCCAACTGGGAACAATTTTGAACCACTTAGGAGGGTACGCAAGAACTCTTCGACGGCCGTGCTAAAAAGATCTCCTCCACCTATGGAGAGCGCTACAAGGGTGAAGCCGGAACAGCCCCCTCAACGGCTGTTCTTTAAAATCTACAAGGTCCGGCGTCAAGTCCAAGACTCGGTAATTGATCAAGATTATCCCCGCCGACAGAAAAAGGTGAAAGTTTAGTGGGAAGAGGCCCGTCCTGTCAAGACACAAAAGGCGACAGCTATTTGGGTGCCCACTGCAACGGCCCCCTCAACTTCGACCGCTCACAAGAAAAGAAGGCCGGAGAAAATCCCTGAGTCTGCGACGAATCGCAGAGACACTGAATCTAAATGACCCAAATCTGGGGGCATAGTGGTGCACACTGTCTATATGGCATACGGGAAAGAGGACAGCCACGCTGCGACGGGTCACCGACCGCTCACCCGATCCGTGACCAAAGCCCAGGAGCAACAACAGAAGCTTCAGGAAGTGGTGACTGCAATGGCCGCACTTACCGGGCCAAAAGAAAGCTCGGAGGCATCATCAGAACAGCGGCACGAACAAGAAACTGATGCTGACTTCTTACGCAGAGTCCTTGAAAAGAAGGACAGAGAAGCCGCAGAGCAAGCGGCTAACATAAAGCAAATGACGCTTCTCTTCCAAGACATGGTAGGGATGATGTTACAGCCGGACCCTCCAGCTGATGACCCTCCTATCATTATTGAAGACGGTAAAGAGGAGACATCTAATCCTCCGCCGGCTCTTTCAGCAGCCAAGGAGGAAACCATTTCCAAAGCTGCACTAGACGACTATATAGCTCAGCAGATACAAATTCATCAGGCGAATGAAGCGGCTGGGCAAATTGTTAGAACCAGACGGCCCTATCCGAGCTGGTATGACCAAATCAGTTACCCGCCGGGATATACGATCCCTATGTTTCACGTATATAAAAGGACAGGGAATCCCCATCAGCATGTCGCTCAATTCAAGGCCTTATGCGGCAACACGGGAGGCGACGACAAACTGTTGCTTCGCCAATTCGTCGGTAGCTTAACAGAAATAGCCTTTGAATGGTATTCGGAGCTACCTAACGACTCTGTCAAAACATTTGCGGAGATGGAGCTACTGTTTACACAAAGATTCGCAAGTGCTAGCGGACGCACCCCGATCACGGCATTGATCAATGCCAGGGTAAGGCCAGGCGAAACTTGAGTCCAGTATGCAATACGGTGGCGTAATCTATGGTCAAAGTGCGAGCAGCGCATCGAAGAAGCTCCTGCCGTGGGCATGTTCGTAGGTACTCTCGACCCTCAAGCGACCATATCCCAATTCATGATGTTCTTCAAGCCGATCACTTTTCAGGCCTTGATTGACAAGCTGGCCCAAATGGACCAGATGGGTCATAGATCATCTCCTTCAAAGACAGAGCCTTGGAATGAAAAGGGCAAAGGGAAAGCAACCTTCGTTGCCAATACTCAACAACGGCCGAGCAACTTAAAGCCGGTTGTTTGCCAAAACAATATTCGTCCACGCCCATCCCTCGAGGAAAGATTGGGACGTCCTTACTCGTTTCCCCAAGATAAAACGAGGAAACTGTTTGAGCTGGCAGTGCGCAACGGATTCATCAATCTGCCGAGTCCGAAACGTCCGCTACAGCCAGGCGATGTCAACGATCCTAATTACTACCCCTACCATCGAGTAGTAAGTCATCCGATCGAAGATTGCTTCGTCTTCAAAAACTGGGTTGAAGACCAATACCAGCAGGGCAAGTTCGCGCTGTCCGAAAACTGGAAGGTGAGCCCGCCACAACCACATGCTCCAAAAAAGATGGATATGCCGGGGGCATCATGCTCATTCATAGGGAAAGCCCCATAGACTAAAAAGTCAGCAAACTAGAGATTCGCCTCAAATACGGCGACGGTGGACTGCAATGTCCTAAAACTTGCAAATGACCGAGACGTCGTTAAACTACTACCAACCCGCGGGATTTTCAGGCTGACGTGGTAGTTTAAAAAAAAACGGTATGTCCATAAGCGAAATGGGCACGGATGAAAACCCGAAAGGGCTCCGTGAGTAAAAACAGCAGGGCTACCGGCGAGTTTTGCGAAAACCCAAAAGGGCGCAATCTCGTTAAAAGACACTTACGAGGTCCTCTCGACCTTGTAAGGAGAAGCCACCCGCGTGAGATCCTTATGACTCATAGGGAAGCAACACACTTAGGGATTCTCACGATTCCTAAGGAGAAATTACACTTGCGAGATCCTCACGACTCGTAAGGAGAACTCTCTTATGGGACCCTCACGGCTCATAAGATTTGAAAGTCTTAAGTTATAGAGACCTGAACCTGTTCTTAAGCAACCCCCACGACCTTCGATAGTGCCCTACAAGCGGCTCAATACTGACCCTTGTATACAATCCATGGGCGCGAATAAACATTTCCCTAACAAAGTCCCACCCGTGACTAGGGATATGTCCATATGGTAAAAAAAAAACCCTTGTGAGTCATCTCGACTTATAAGGAGAAAACACTCTTGTAGGATCCTTACGACTAACAGAGGAACATGCACTTAGGAATCCTCACGATTCCTAAGGAGAAAATACACCTACAAGATCCTCACGACTTGTAGGGAGAAATACCTTTGTGAGATCCTTACGGCTCATGAAGTCAAAAGCCTTAGTTGACATGACCCTAACCCTGTTCGCTAAGCCACCTTTGTTCGACATCGAAAGAGGCAAATGATGATTCGCTCCTGGCAACATCCCAATTGTAGCGGTGCTGATGCCGAAATCGGTGTCCAATTCCAGATTTACGGCGATAAGTCAGCAAGCCGCGCATGCATACGAAATAGCCGAAATGATGGTGCAACTTGTAATAAAAAGCAGCAAGTAAAAGCGTATGCACACAAAATAGCCGAAATGATTGGGCAACTCGCAATAAAAAGCAGCGAGTAAAAATAAAATAAATAGCTTAAATGATTGGGTACCGCGAAAAATAGCCGAAATGATTGGGCAATCGCGAACTTCGCGATATAAAAGCTGAAATGATAGAGTATCGCGGAAGTAAAATGATATAAAAAAAATGAATGAAACTTTTGTCCTATAGGCGATATCACAGCAATCCCTGTATACAATCCAGGGGTGCAAACAAAGAAGGAATCATACCTTTCCTCCCCATGCTCCATCAGGAAACAGAGCCAAGTCTTAACGGCAACTCATATAAAGCCTGAAGACAATCGGAGATCATCTCACCCCAGCGTGGAGTGATCACCACTTCATCGTTCATCTCTACACAACATACGAAATGTCACTACAACGTCCCTCCTCCAACAGGATTCGGACACACCACATCAAGCGAAGCGAAGGCCAAGTTCCTAGCTTCATGGTCTTGACGGTAACTCATATAAAACCCGAAAGACACATTACCTCGATTCGCGTCGGCCCGCAGAGAAATCAGTGTCTTTGCAGGAACATCCCGATTCGTTTCAACTCCAGGGAAATCAGTGTCCTTGGTAACCTCTTCGACTCAGGGAAACCAGTGTCCTTGACGAGACCACCTCGATTCGCGTCGGCCCGCAGAGAAACTAGCGTCTTTGCAGGAATACCTCGACTCGTCTCAACCACAGGGAAACCAGTGTCCTTGGCAACCTCCTCGACTCAGGGAAACCAGTGTCCTTGACGAGACCACCTCGATTCGCGTTGACCTGTAGAGAAACCAGTGTCTTTGCAGAAATACCTCGACTCGTCTCAACCCCAGGAAAATCAGTGTCCTTGGCAACCTCCTCGACTCAGGGAAACCAGTGTCCTTGACGAGAACACCTCGATTCGCGTCAGCCCGCAGAGAAACTAGTGTCTTTGCAGGAACACTTCGATTCGTTTCAACCCCGAGGAAACCAGTGTCCTCGGCAAAATACTTCGACTCAGGGAAACCAGTGTCCTTGACGAGAACATCTTGATTCGCGTCGACCCGCAGAGAAACCAGTGTCTTTGCAGGAATACCTTGATTCGTTTCAACCCCAGGGAAATCAGTGTCCTTGGCAACTACCTCAATTCAGGGAAACTAGCGTCCTTGATGAGAGCTTCTTGATTCGCGTCGACCCGCAGAGAAACTAGCGTCTTTGCAGGAATACCCCGATTCATTTCAACTCCAGGGAAATCAGTGTCCTTGGCAACCTCCTCAACTCAGGAAAACTAGCGTCCTTGATGAGAGTTTCTTGATTCGCGTCGACCCGCAGAGAAACGAGTGTCTTTGCAGGAGCACTTCGATTCGTTTCAACCTCGAGGAAACCAGTGTCCTCGGCAAAATACTTCGACTCAGAGAAACCAGTATCCTAGACGAGAACATCTTGATTTGCGTCGACCCGCAGAGAAACCAGTGTCTTTGCAGGAGCACTTCGATTCGTTTCAACCTCGAGAAAACTAGTGTCCTCGGCAAAATATTTCAACTCAGGGGAATTAGTGTCCTTGACGAGAGCCGCTCGATTCGTCTCGTGAGGAAATTAGTGTCTTCGCAAGGACTTCCCGATTCGTCTCGACTTGCAAGATGAAGCCTTAGGCAGCAGGGATTAAAAAACTTGTTTCCTAAGCACTGGGACTCTGTAAGTCGGTCTAAAACGGTCTCTTGCGTACTATCCACGGGTCTCACTCTCCAAAGTCGAATCTCGACAAGGAGGGAAACAACCGCTTACGAGTTCTCTTGACTCGTAAAAGGGAAAAATTCTCTTATAAGATCTTTACGACTTGTAAGAGAAAACACACTTAGAAATCCTCACGATTCCTAAGGAGAAAATACACCTACGAGATCCTCTCGATCCTTAGGGAGAAAAGTCTTTATGAGACCCTCACGGCTCATAAAGTTGAAAATTCGACAGCAGATCTGAACCTGCGGCCTAAGCCATCGCTACCTCTTGAAGAAGCCAAGACAAGATGCTCGCTCTATCATCTGTCAACCATGTTTACTAAGGCAGCGTACTGATAATAAAAGAAGGAAGAAGGAGCAAAGATGACACAAGACATTGCAAAAGGAAATGTGTATATCTTTATTCATGAGTTCAATTAAGTACAAGGCGAATCGTATAAAAGAATAAAGAATGTGTACATTTTTTTCAAATTTTTTTTTATTACAAGTGTATGACTGATACAAACGCAGCTACTTGGAAGGAAGCATCTTAAATAGCCCTATCAATTGCTCACGCACTTCCTTCTATGCCTACTCCTGATCGGCTGCCACTGCCAGTTCTGCTTCCACTTGGTCTCGCTGCTGCAAGAAAGATGAAAGCTGCTCCTCAACTACCTGCTGAGCTGCTTCGCGGTCTTAGGCATCACGC
This sequence comes from Agapanthus africanus, assembly GCA_030015575.1. Taxonomy (NCBI): domain Eukaryota; kingdom Viridiplantae; phylum Streptophyta; class Magnoliopsida; order Asparagales; family Amaryllidaceae; genus Agapanthus; species Agapanthus africanus. The sequence continues at coordinate 58,419,182 of CM057348.1, forward strand.
TTGGCGGCATCGAGCTTCTGCTTCAGTGCTAGCCCATCAGAAAGACTTTGCAGAAGGCCCTCGAAGATAGCCTTCACCCGAGCAGCATTCGCGCCAACTTCAGCACGCAGGCGAGCAGTCTCGCTTAAAGACTCTTGACATTCCCTCAGCCTTAAAGCTGCTTCTTGTTCCAAATGGCGGAAGTAAGAAGCGCTTTGCTCGATCCATGCTGCCCGTTGAGTGCTCGTGGCCAAGGTCTCAGGGGCAGGACGCGTAAGCTCCAGCTGATGCAGGCGGGCCTCGATTTCCCTGCAGTGATTAACCCAAGACTCGACGACGCTTTCAATATGAAAATTTACAGGCGCCGCCAGCATCAGGTTAACCACCGCAGCGAAATCTACAGCACATGGGGGAGCGTCTGCGTCAAGCTCTTCGACGTATCCGCTCAGCATGCCCAAGCTCATTGCGGCATCCTTTGAAGATGGATGTCTCAGAAAGGGGCCTGCCGGCATTATGACGCTAGACTCAAAGGGCGCCGGAATCGGAACGACAGCTGAAAAAATAAAATACGATCAGATGACGGTTCAAGAAATATGAAAAAGTCATCGATGGGATAGTTTACTATACCAGCTGTAACAGGCGGCAAAGCCGGGAGGGCCGGTGGCGCGGTAGATCTTTCATCTCCTCCTTCGATTTGTAGCACTGCAATCAGGACGAGGAAGAGTCAGAAATAATTCCATTATTGAAAAAAGAAAGGAATCGATTGGAAACTATACTCACCAGCGCCATTGGAGGAAGAAGCGAGTTCAGATGGGAAGGAGAAGTGCGGGTGCAACACCTGGTAGAGGTGATCAAAAAGCACTCCTGCAAAGACGCAATAGTACGACATTAGTACATAAATTATGCGGCCGAAAGATAAAACTAATGGGTTGCAAATCCATACCTTCCAGCATCTGCGATGGTACGAGAGAAGGCTGAGAGGTGGCCACCGCCAAGGCAGTAGCTGACGGTGCTCCCTCGAGCAATGGAGCGTCAGAACTGGCCGCACCTGCGTTAAAAACAAGGATAAACCTGTCAGGAAGGATTGCAAGATAAAGAAAAAAGACAGTAACTCGAAATTTACCTGATGAGCCGCCAGCCAAAATGGAGGCATCTCCCTCCTCCATCAACAAGAGTCCACCTCCCATGGCCTCATCCCCCGACTCTACTGGGGCTGTCGTCGTGCTCGCACGGCCAGGAGACGGCGGAGGACCGTAGACGGGGAGAGCAATGATTGGAGCATTGCCAGACTCTTGAGAAAGAGCTGCTGGCTTGTCCCCGGGAGTCATACCCGTTTCACCCGCTACTCCCTCAGGCTCGGCAGTCGCTGCTGTCTCATCAGCCGTCATCATAGGGTCGCCAGTCTCAGGCGCTCCGTCCGTCACTGCCCCAGGCTCAGTTGTAGCAGTCGTCTCATTTGCCGCTACCTCGGGCTCGGCATCGACGACCTTCTCCGGCGCAGTTTCCTCAGCCCCCAGCTCAGGTCCAGCCACCCTGGCGACATCGCCCACCGTCGGCTCGGGTTCAGCCGGTGCCTCTTCTTCTGTCCCCTTAGGTTCGACGGTTCCCGCCTCCCCTTCGAGTGGACTTGGCCCTGCAGGACAAGATATATGAGAACTGACAAGTTTACAATTCTTACAACAAAATCTTGAAAGACACATTACCTGAGGTGGACTGATCGTTAGCCTCCCGAGCTGCACGCGCCGCCTGTCTGTGAGCTGTAGACAAGGCGACCGGGGGCTCTTCCGAGGGAGTATCAGCACGAAGGACGGTGCTTGGGCCCGCTCCCACGGCCAAAGCAGCTCTGCGTGCCTTTGCCTCGCTCCTCAACCTCTTTCTCTCCTCCCGAGCCATCAAGATTGACCTCTTCAAAGCTTCCTTCATTGAGGCGTCATCATCCACGTACAGGGATGCCTCCAAAGCCTTCAAGGCATCCTTCACCGACTTTTCGAGTTGAGACTCTCGCGGCAGCCCTGAAGAGGCAGGGACTTCGGTAGCTGGCTCGGGAAGAGTCCCCGCATCGGCTTGCACGGTTCCTGCAATGAAACATAGAGAAGATTAGATAGGATATATAAAAAAAAGAGAAAGGAAATAAAGACTCAACGAGCCGAGATGTACCAACGCCCAATAAAGCGCGCTTCCTTTCCTCCTCCTGGAAGGTTTTTAGAGAGGCAGTGATGGCTTCTTTAGTAGTGACACCTGTTAAAAAAGGGAAAAGCATTAGTCAAAGATAATGATAAAATGCGATGAAATGACGAAGAGTGCAGCTAATGATTACCTGACCGAGTGAGTTTAGTCAACATCGCTTCGAGCCTGGCTGATCGCTCAGAAGCCGCAATGGCGGCCGCCAGATAGGTGTCTGCTGGATCTACCGAGAAGCCCTTATTGCTGCCGTACTCACTTATACTTTCGGTAAGAGGGGCCTGAGGCTCTAAACCGAGGATAGTATCGAGAGAGAGGAGCGACTTCTTCTTCCTCTTCTGCCTGCCAGCCCTGGGTGCACCCGAGATCGACTTGCGCTTTGCAGGCACCTTAGGGCGGCGGGTCCCGATATCCGTGCCCACGCCGGACTCCGGCGAAACCACATTTACCGTCTCCACTGGAGCACGGGGTGCTGGTGGCGCATCCACAGTATCACGGAGCGGCAATCCGCGCGAAGGGCTCAGCACGGTGGCCCAGCTCCGGCATCTTTCAGCGGAGGAACGACCGGGGTCCTTGGCTTCAGGGGAACCTTGCGGTCACCGCCGGGAGGCGCACCCTTGCGGTCAACCAACATGCGCTTCTCCATTTGGATGACTGCACCCATTGCATGTGCGTACCAAGCCACGTACGCGTTAAGGACCCGAGGAACGCAGCTTAGCTCGCTGATGAAGAAGTAGGAGCCCGTATTCAGCCGCATGAAATGGTGCATCGCGCTCCGTATCCCCTCCCTGCTGGCCGCGGGCTCGTCCAAAAACGCTTCCAGCGGGATCCCCTGGTTATAGCTTGATTTTTGGGCGAACCGGTAGGGGTTGTACCTCATGAAAAGCGCTATCCCGTTCTTCCTGAACACCAGGTAGCCCGACCGGATGGAGTAGAGGTGAAGGATCTCCCAGGCTTTCAGTATGGAGGCCCCGTCCTTGAAGTCGCCACGCAGCGAGACCACCGACTTGGAGGTTTCTGAGCCGATAGTTATGACTTTATCCACAAAAGAAATCTTCGCTCCGACCAGGTGTGGACGAAGGAGCAACCCCCTAGCCTCCCGCGGAGGCGCAGTCACGATCGAGGCGCCGATCAGCCGCATGACTCTTGGGAGTCTGCACCTCTCAAAAAATGAAGGGCTCTTATGGACGCCGAACACCCCGTGTACATGCATTTCCATCCATGAGGTGAAGTAATGCATCGGGAAATTAGCAGGCTGCACCCCAGGTTCATTAGCGTCCGCCGCCACGCTAAATCCATTGTATAGGTGAGCCAACCCGGCGATTCCTTCTGATAACTGCAGGCCAGCCACCATCCGATGCGCTGGGTAGAAAACGTACGGTCGCATGTAACGCGGGTGCATGGGGAGCGCGAAGCTGCACAGCCACAATCCCAGGAACTCCAAAAAGAAGGTCTCCTCATCCATGCCCGGGACGGCGATTTTTGACAAGGGCATGATGGCGGCGCCGAGGAGATAAAAATCCTTTTGATCGTCTTCCGATATTTGTCGACGGTCCAAGCCAAAGCCGAAAGGGTCATCGAGCTTGGCGAACTTCTCGCTCCGCTCCGATAGGAACTTCGGTCGAAGTAAGCGGTCGATAAATTCTGTGAAACTGACTTCCCGGACTCCTGATTCCAGATAGAGCCCTTCGTATATGGTCAGCACCTTCACCAAGCCCGGAAACTGGTGCTGAATAGCATTCTCCGGCGTCAAGTCAAACACCAGCGGCTTGGTGGCGAAGACGTACTCGTCAGGAGGAAGCAGCTCCTCGTAATGCTCCCCCCTCACCGGCAAACCCGTAATCTCAGCGAACTCTTCCAGGGAGATGGAGACTTCCCTGTCCGTCATAAGGAAGGTGTGGGTGGGGATATTCCATTGTTCGATGAAAGCCTTAATCCACCACGTTGGAGGAGCGGGGTACTAAAAAAGCGAGATGTAAATTGCCGAGTACAAACTAATCTTCATCAGATGAGCCCTTTTCGCCGATAGGATGTACCTGGCCCACTGCAAATATCCGGCCGGTTGTCGCGGGGTCAATCAAATTTTGTAAGCCTGTCCCTAAGGGCGTGCCTCACCCTGACATATTCGTCTCCCCAAAATGTCCGCGGCCGGCGGCGGCTGCACGGGAATGGCGCCAATCGTAGGCTGGAGAAGATCCTTCGAATTCCAATTCTTAACCTCCACGGCATACTTCACCGGAGGGTCATCCGCATAGGGGATCGACAAGATGGGCTCAGACAGTGTCGCGGAACCGTAGCTTCGGCGACCCTTGATGATGTCGATATAACAACTACCCCACAGGTGAAGGTTCTTGTGCTCGGGGTCATGATCCTTGATGAGAGCGAGCACCTCTCGGTCTACCGCCGCCTCGGGAAATCCTTCCTCCGAGCGAACAAACAGGAAAGACAAGTCAGCAGACATGTTTCCTGTGGAGGGACAAAGATCAGCCGTCAGTGTTGTAATACCAACGCTTGGCATTTTAAAATTTATACCACACTGCAATGCAGTGGGTAGGGGACCAAAGAGGGACCCACAGAATCTGGATGACAGTGCATCAATTAATATGACAGCCCCATCATTGGATGAGACTGCCAATTAATGAGGAGATCCCCAAAAGAATATTCTCATTAATGAGAAATCCCTAGAGACAAGGAGAAAATCTCCTCTTTCAGGGCAAAGCTCTGTCACAGAGTGACACTTGTTAAACTTTGGTCTCGAAGGGATAAAATTCCCTAAAAGAGCCTAGCTCTGTAATAATGATGGAAAAATCCATTAAAAGAAAAATTTAACTCTTAAAAAATTAAGAAAATTCTGGGATCTTAAAGATCCATGAAAACTCTTAAGAGTTCTTCATTTTTTTAGATAAAAAAGATCTACATTTGGTCCATGAGCAAAGCTCTGTTCATGGGTTAAAAACCCTGAAACAAGATCTCTTTAGATCTATGGATTCTTGAGAGCAAGGCTCTGTTGGTGAAACCCCAAAGGGTTTTTTTTTAGATCAAAGATCTATAAGAGTAAGGCTCTGTTGATTAAAATTAATTTAATTTAATTTAAGTTAAATTTTACCTAAGATGTTCTAGAGTTTGAACTCTGAAATTCTTGAAAAACAAAAGCAAGGCTCTAAAGTTCTTAAAAGCAAGAGCAGGGCTCTGAAAATAAAAGATTCTTGAAGATGGTAATCATCTACTGAGGACCAAGGGTCCTATTTATAGACGCTTGTGCCCCTTCAACTCCCGAGTTGATCTGACCGTTGGGATCTTGCCACCGTTGCACTCACGTGTACGCCACGTGAGTGCAACGGTGGGGCGTACACGTGAGTGCAACGGTGGGGGGGCATTTGTTTCCCCCAATCAGAGCAAAACTCTGTTTGAATTTTAAAAATTGAAGCAACGCTTCAAATTCCTTGCGCTGCACGCAACGCGCCACGTGTCAAAAGCTGGCACGCCAGCACAGCGCCCGAGGCAGCGCACCCAATCAGAGCAAGGCTCTATTTAAAATAAAATTAAAGGAAGCAACACTTCAGTTGCGCTGCGCGACACGTGTCAAGCGCAGGTGCGTTTGCACCAAACAGAATTAAAATTCCAGTAAGATCTTTCTGTTCTTGTTAAAACAAGAAGATTGTCTTCTTTAAAACAGAAACCCTTGGATCAAAGATCCAACGGTAGGGAAAAATCCCTAAATCACTCAGAGAAAAATCTCTTTAACTAATTTAACAAACTAATTGACATTATATAAAGGCCCCTAGACCCCAAGTCTAAAACAGAGAAAAAACAGAGAGAGAATTCAGAGAACTCCTAAAAAAAGAAAGTTTGAGAAGAATTCAAGAAAGAAGAAAAAAGGTAAACCTTTGAAAAGAAGAATTTCTTCTGAAAAGATCAATGATCTAAGAACAAGATCAAGATCTTAAAACAAAAGGAAAAGATCAAATAATAAGAATAAAATAAGAAGGTAGATACTTTTTTATTAGATCATTTGATCTACACAAAGGCATTGCCTTTTGATGAACCACTGGTTCTAGAATCTTAAAAAGATTCTTTTTTTGAATCCAAAATTGGATCAAGATATTAAAACAGTGCCTTGCACTTATAAATCTGCACTGTTGCGCTCTTGGGTTGGCGCAAGCCACCAGAGAGCGCCACGTGTCAGCTGCAGAACAATTTGGCTATGCGCTTTTAAATAGAGTACTGCTCTCTTAAATTGGCGCAACTCACCAGAACGCGCCACGTGTCAGCAGCGCAACTGCGCAGCGCACTGCGCTTGCGCTCACCAGAGCGCGCCACGTGTCAGCAGCGCAACAGCGCAGCGCATTGGCGCAGCGCACTGCGCTTGCGCTCACCAGAGCGTGACACGTGTCGCCTCCATATGCGCTTGCGCTCATTAATTGGCGCAAAGCACCTGACAAGCCATGTGGCACACTGTCAGGAGATTTAATGCTCTGCATTATTTAAAGAAGGGCTGAGCCCAATTAAAAAAGGCCTAACAGTCCTAATAAAATGCCATGCATTATTTTAAAAAAAGGGCAGAGCCCAAACAAAGGTCTATCAGACCAAAACAGATACTGTGCATCATTTAAAAAGAGGCAGAGCCCAAATAAAGGTCCAACAGAGACCAAGATTAATGGTATGCATTATTAAACAAAGGGTAAATCCCAAGCCAAGGCCTAACAGGACAACCACAAATAAAAATGTTGAACATTCTCAACTGGACTTAGCCCAATTCTGGCCGTAAGTCCTCAAATTAAATTGACTGAGCACAACTGCTCTCTTAAATCAATTTACATCCGGTTCAAGGGTACATCTCTGAACTCCTCTGACATGTGTCGTTGTAATCCCTCAACGGCGTCAGAGAGGTGATGGGTCCCGACAACCACACATTGGGAATATGGACCACCATGTCCCTAAACTGGCAATGGATCACTATGTCCCTAAACTGGAACAATAGAGCCAATTGCTCTCTTGTCGGATCCAAACGATCCCGTTAAGTTGATCTTAGTCCGGAGATTAGGTTAACGTATTCTTAACAAACGTTTAAGTTGATCTTAGCCTCAAATATGGCTAACGTGTCCTTAAACTAATAACCATCCCTAAAATGGGAATGTTGGACCACTATGTCCCTAAACTGGAACAACAGAGCCCAAATGCTCTTTTGTCGGATCTAAACGATCCCGTTTAAGTTGAACTTAGCCTCAAATATGGCTAATGTAGCCTTAAACCCTCAAACAGACTTTTGTCCCAAATTGGACTATAGATCCCTCCAATCAACTTTGGTTCAAGGGTACATCTCTGAACTTCTTTGACATCTGTCGTTGTAATCCTTCAACGTCGTCAGAGAGGTGATGGGTCCCGATGGCCATACATGTAATGGACCACCATGTCCCTAAACTGGAAATCGACCGCAATATCATTAAACTAAACAACAGAGCCAATTGCTCTCTTGTCGGATCCAAATAATCCCGTTAAGTTGATCTGAGTCTGGAGATTAGGCTCACGTATCCTTAACGAATGTTTAAGTTGATCTTAGCCTCAATAGGGCTAACGTATCCTTAAACTAAAACCCCAAACCTAAATCTAAGTAAATACGGATTTGGACTAATCCACGTCCTACGGGCGACGGCATAACTTAGTCTCCGTATACAATCCACGGGCATCCACAAACAAAACAAACACACACGACACGAAGTGAAATTCTGGAGAAGGAGAAAGTTGTTACCGCGATGCGGTAGCGTAATTAACTGTAGGGGCTTACGCCTGCAGGGAAGAGCGTCCCCACAATCAAAAACCCCTCAAGTGAGGGGGAATCTGATGAAGTCTGCTACATCGGCCGCATCCGTCTAAACCTCCGATGCACAGTGCCATAAATCAACTTGGCATCTTCGGAGAGGTGGACGGATAAAACCAAATAGCATCTGTCCCGAATCTCAGGCAAGACGAGCCTACGCGGTCGCGTCTTTGTGTTCGGAGGGGAACACTCCTCAAGCCGAAGATGGGCATTTTCATCATCTGTTAGCTCGTATCGAACCGCTACTCGGAGAGAAGGGAGTTCTATTTTCAAAGGAAGGACTTCTTCCGTGCCGAATACCAACGCGTATGGGTATTCGTGGCTTTTTTGAATGTTGCCCGGTATGCCCAGAGAGCTTCGTGCAGCCTTTCTTGCCAGTCTTTTTTGTTTCTGGACACCGTTTTCTTTATAATCTTGGTCAAGGTCTTGTTGAAGCTTCATCTAGACCATTAGCTCGGGGATTATAAACGGAAGAATATCTCCACACTATTTTGTTCTGTCCTGTGAAGCGACTGATTTTATGGCTCCTATAGACTGGCCCATTATCCGAGATTATTCGTCACCGAGTGCCGAACCGGTAGATGACACGTGTCTTGAAAAAATGGGGGATGTTCTCCGTCTTCACTTCTCTTAGCGGTACTGCTTCTGCCCACTTAGAGAAGCAGTCGGTCATTGCCAGTATGAACCGGTGTCCTTTGGATGATGCTGGCTCAATGGGGCCGATTATATCGGTTCCCCACATTTCGAACGGCCAGCTAGCTACTGTTGGGTATAGCGGATTTGGATGCTGGTGGATGAAGTCCCCGTGAATTTGGCACGAATGACACTGCTTCGCATATTCGAGATAGTCCTGAATCATTGTGGGCCAGTAGTAACCCATTCTTTTGATCTTCAGCTTCATCTTTGGTCCAGCTTTATGAGAACTGCAGAGTCCGTCGTGGGTTTCTTAGATGACTCTCCTTGCTTCTTCTTGTCCTAGGAATCTCAGCCACAGACATTCAAATAATCTCTTATATAGAGTATCATTGACGAAGGCGAAAGACAGAGCTCGTTTCATGAGCTGATGTCTTGATGACGCATCTTTGGACGTTCGATGGGATTTGAAGTAATCTATGAAAACTTCTCTCCAATCCTCAGCCTTTTCTTCGTCTTAAAATTGCTTTTGTTTTCCGCAGGTGTGCTTTGGTCTGGTTGGAGTACTTTGTAACTCTTCCTCGTCGTTTTTTCTTCATCCTGACGTCGATGCTTGGCCTTTTCGTATATGGTTGTTTCACATTCTCGGTCATCTCTGCTCTTTTGAAAAGCTTCATTTAGCAGCCTGTCAATTAGGCCTTCTGGCAGCTCTGGGGATTTTGGCTCCGATCCTGCCCCCAGTTCCTCTGCATTTCTTTCCGACGCCGAGGGAGTTTCTTCATTATTTAACGACGACTGAGAAACCATGTAGCACTTAATGCATAATCTTCGGCTTCTTTTGATGAGTCATGTTCCTCATCATCGTCACTATCTTCGTTTTCGAGGATATGGTTGAGAAACTCTTCGAGAGTGACTGGTGTCCGCGCCTTCTGGTTGAATTCTTCCGGTGCGTCGATATACTTTTGCATGTCCATGCGATTGTCGTCATACTCGGCAGGTTGCACAGGCTTCTTGGTATTCTTCTTCTTCTTTGAAGACTGTGAAGGCTTGAACTGGGTGTTTTACCCATCGTTAGCAGTTTTCGGTGTGGGACGCGGTTTCAGCATCCCTTCAATGATCTCAGGATCTAGCGGGCTTTTCCACCTGATCGCCGGACATAGTTGAAGATCCTTCAGCATTCTTTTGGTTTTAGCTGAAAGGACAACTTCCCACGGAGCTTCTTCTACAAACGAACATGATTCCCCCGGCGTATCCATCTTTTTAGGAGCGTTCTTCTATGACGGGTTCACCCTCCAGTTCTCAAAAAGCGCAAATTTCCCCCATTGATACTGGTCCTCGATCCAATTTTTGAAGACATAGCAATCCTCAATGGGGTGGCTCACCATTCGGTGATAGAAGCAGTAATTGGGATTGTTGACGTCATCGGGCTGCGGTGGACGTTTTGAGTCTGGCAGAATGATGAGTTTGTTGCACACTGCCAGATCGAACAATCTCCTCGTTTTATCACGGGAAAATGAGTAAGCATGCCCTATCTTCTCTTCTAGGGATTGACGCGGACGCGCGTTGTTTTGGCGAGCAACCGGCTTCGGATCACTCGGTTGTTGTTGAGTATTGGCAACGAAAGCCGCTTTCCCTTTATCCTTTGCATTCCGAGGGTCCATTTTTGAAGAGGAAGGCCCGTGGCCCATCTGGTCTATTTGGGCTAACTTTTCGATTAGAGCCTGGAAGGTGGTCGATTTAAAGAACGTCATAAACTGGGACACAGTCGCCTGAGGATCTAGAGTCCCTATGAACATGCCCACGGCCGGAGCCTTCGATGCGTTGTTCGCATTTTGGCCATAGGTTCCGCCACCGGATTGTGTATTGAACCCAGGTCTCTCCTGGCTTCACCCTGGCATTGATTAATGCCGTGATCGGGGTGTGCTAGCTTGCGCTGGCGAACCGCTGTGTGAATAGCAGTTCCATCTCTATGATTTTTTTGATGGAGTCATTTGGGAGCTCCGAGTACCATTCAAACGCCGTCTCTGACAGGCTGCCAATGAACTGGCGAAGCATCAATTTGTCATCGCCTCCCGTATTGTTGCATAAAGCTCTGAACTGAGCGACGTGCTGATGTAGGTTGCCTGTCCCTTTGTACACATGAAATTTGGGGATCGTATGTCCCGGCAGGTACTTGATTTGATCGTACCGGCCTGGGTACGGTCGTCCAGTTCGGACGACTTGGCCCGCCGCTTCATTTGCCTGATGAGCTCGTATTTGTTGAGCTATGTAATCATCAAGGGCAGCTTTGGAGATCGTTTCCTCCCTGGCTGTCGATAAAGCTAAAAGAGAGTTTGATGTTTCCCCTTTGTCGTCCTCGATAATTATCGATGGGTTTTCAGTTGGAGGTTCTGGCCGGCTCATCATTCCAACCATATCTTGAAACAAAAGTGCCGTCTGTTTTATATTAGCAGCCTGTTTCACGGCCTCCTTATCTTTTCTTTCTAGCATCCTTCTCAGGAACTCTGTATCGGTCTCCTGCTCCTGGCGCTGTTCAGACATCACTTCCGGACTTTCTTTCTGCCAGGTGAGTGCTGCCATTTTCGTCAGCATCTCCTGGAGCTTTTGTTGCTGCTCCTGAGCTTTTGTCAGCGACCGAGTTTGCGGTCGATGACTCACGAAGCACGGCTATCCTTTTTCCCGGAAGCCAGGTAGACCGTATGGACGATCATACCCCCATACTTGGGGCGTTTCGTTCCAGCGCCTTTGGAATTTGCCGCAAGCAGTGGGATTTTCTCTGGCCTCCTCCTTTTGTGGGAGGTCGAGGTCGAAGGAGCCGCTGTAACAGGCGCCTGTGTAGAAGAAGTCCTTCGCTCTATGGTGGATGGATGGTCTTCCTCTTGTCGAGCTTTCATTTTCTTCTGTCGGCGAAAGTGGTCTTTATTGATCACAGAATCTTGGACTTTCCATCAGACCTTGTGGATTTGAGAGGACAACCGCTGAGGGGGCTGCTCCGGCTTTGCCTGCGTCATGTTTTCAGCAAGAAGTGGAGATTTCTTCAGCATTGCGATCGGAGACCGACTTCTTGGGAGCTTCCTATGGCGACACTGGGGTGCTAAAGCTTGCTGGCGGGAGCATAGTCGTGAAAAACAATCCAGTGGTGGCTTAAGTTACCTGCCCCACCGGCATTGAAAAGATGGAGGCCGCATTGGGCCCGTAAGTCACTTCTCCAGTTGGGGCGGAGCGAGAATTGCTGTTGCAAGTTGTGCAGCTGGAATCCATTGATCTTTTTCTTCTTCTTCCTGCACAGGAACAAGACACCAAATCTTAGTACCTCGAATCCAAGGGCAACCATAGAGAACCGCGATGTTTTTCGCGAAACACGACACACGAAGTGTGGAGTGGAAAGAAGAAAAGGTCCCACCGGGCATGCCAGAATCTGTTCACCGCCGAAAGACGCGACCGGGTTGTTGGGACTTCTGGCCTGAATTTTAGGGGCAGATTCTATTTGGATTTATCCTTCCAACTCTCCAAAGACGCCAAGTTGATTTATGGCGCCGTATATCGGAGGTTTGGACGGATGCGGATGCTGTAGAAGACTTCGTCAGATTCCCCCTCATTTAAGAGGGGGTTTTAATTGTGGGGACGCTCTTCCCTGCAGGCGCAAGCCCCTGTAGTTAATTACATTACCGCATCGCGATAACCACTTTCTCCTGCTCCGAAAGTTCACTTCGTGCGTGTGTGTTTTTATTTATTTAGGTTGCTCGTGGATTGTATACGGAAACTAATTTATGTTGTCGCTCGTAGGGCATGAATTATTCTAAATCCGTATATCTTATATTTGGGTTTGTTTTATTTAAGGATCGTTAATCTGGTTTGATATTAAGATCGACTTAAATGTATATGAGCAGTTGGGGCTCGGTTAGTCTTTTGTTAAGGATACGTTAGTCTAATTTGAGACTAAGATCTACTTAACAAGGTTCTAGGATTATTTTTGTTTTAGATCTAACAAGAGAGTATTTGGGCTCTGTTGTCTTAGTTTAGGGACATTTCGGTCCATTATCGCCATTTTTGAAGGCGAAGTTCTAGTTTGAGGACGTCTCGGTCCATTGATCACTATTTTGGAGGTGAGAGCTTTAGTTTAAGGACGTCTCAATCCGTTGATCACCATTTTGGAGGTGAGAGTTTTAGTTTAAAAACATCTCGGTCCGTTGATCATCTTGCGCGCACGTGTATTTGTTACGTGATGGGATGAACAACGATGATATCGGATGCACTCAGCTTGGGATGCGGTCTGATTTGAGGTGTACACATCAGTGCACCGAAAAGCTGTTGGTTGTTGGGACCCGCCACCTCTCTGAAGACGTTGAGGAATTACAACGACGTGGATCAGAGGTGAAGAAAGATGTACCCTTGAACCAATTCCCGTATTTGAGGGAAAAAGGAGTTGGTGGTAAACTAAGATTTCCTCGGGAGGATGTGGGATGAGTATCACTTTTGATATCATCAGTTGGAAGATCAATAGTCATATTTGGGACTAAGATCGGTTTGGGAAAACATAAGCATAGAGGCTCGGTCGATTTGGAGATCAAAGAAGTTTTGACCTCGGGAAGACTTAGCCGATTTGTGACTAGGTTTGGGTCTTCATATTTACCCCTGTAGTTCTAATCACTGGTAAATGTAGTACTCATGTGGATCCCGTGTGAGACTTAGACCAGTGTTAAACACTGTACTTTGGAGGCGCTCACGTGTGAATCACGTGAGACGTCCCAAAGTGGGCGCTGTTCTTTGGGTTTTATTCCCTTTTTGCATATAAGTGCTAAGCACTTGGTTCTAGTGGCGCTTACGTGTGAACACGTGAGGCTCCCCAAAGTTGGGTACTGCCTTTTGGGTTTTATCCCCTCCTTTTTTATATAAGTGCTAAGCACTTGATTAGAGATCGCGTGCAAAACACGTGACTGCCTTAGGAGGCACTTCTTGTTCTTCTTTTAAGCACTTGCGTGGGAAAAACGTGCGGTCCTCATTATAGTGTTTAAATACTAATGAATCATCAGTCTTTCCTTCTGGGCGTTTGGACATTTTGATCTCATGTTAATAACCCTAGGATTTGGAGGATCTCATGTCTCTTTTTTTATAAGAATTAAATTCTTTTTATAGGGTTAAACCCTAGTTTTCAGAGGAATTAAATTTCCATGTGCTTTGTAAGAATCAAATTCTTTGAACTCAATTCTTTCCTCTAGGTTTTGAATCTGCATAATAGAATCTTCCCGATGAGAATTAAATTCTCAACTTGTGGGGAGATCTGCTTCTGCAGATCTCAACTAGAGAAAGAACTAAGTTCTTACATTAAGGGTTAAACCCTTAGAGAGGCAAAAGAGAGACAAGATGATCTCTGAGTTTTGTTTTCTTTTTATCTAGGGTTTCAATGAAACAAATCTTCTTTTGTGAGAATTAAATTTTCTGTTTCTTTTGAAACTTTTCTTTCTTCTTCTCTCCTTTTTTTTAAAGCTTTTGAGGGGGTTCCTTTGTTCACTTCTCCGTCCCCGAGACTTGAAGTGCTTTGTTCTTTATATAGTAGAGAGAAGTTTGTTTAATTCTTAGAAAATCTCTCATTGAGAGATCCTAATTGATTTAATTGATTTCAGAACTGATTTGGGGAATTTTGCCCATCATTGGATCTTTGATCCAAGGGTTTTTGTTTTACAGGACATATTTTTCTTGTTTTTAACAAGATTGGGGAAATATTTTCCCATATACAGAATCTTATTTTGTAAAAATAGTGAATTTTAAGCATCATTGGAATTTTAATCCAAGGGTGCTCGGTTTAACAGAGCACAATTTTTTTTTGTTTAGAAAGATATGGAAAATATTTTCCATCTCATAGGATCTTTGATCCACCAACTTTCTGTTTAACAGAGAATTTCTCTCCTCATTAGAAAGCTCTATGTTTTAATCACCATTGGATCTTTGATCCAACGATCCCTTATTGAGTAGAATTTAATTCTTCGTAGAGAGGTGCCCTCATGTGTTTAATATGTGAGATTTATTTAGTTTGTCAGCTGTTTGATTGATTTGCAGCGCCTATATGAACGTGTGGCTTATTTAGCCTATAGTTGTTTGATTTGCTGCGCCTATATGCATTGCATATAGGCGCTCACGTGTTTAACACGTGTGGCTTATTTAGCCTATAGTTGTTTGATTTCCAGCGCCTATATGCATTGCATATAGGCGCTCACGTGTTTAACACGTGAGGTTTATTTACCATATAGTTTGATTGCAGCACCTATATGCTTTGCATATAGGCGCTCACTTGTTTAACACGTAAGGCTTATTAAGCCTGTCGGTTGTTTGATTTGCAGCGCCTACATGCATTGCATATAGGCGCTCACGTATTTAACACGTGAGGCTTATTTAGCCTATAGTTTTTCGATTTGCAGCGCCTATATGCATTGCATATAGGTGCCCACGTGTTTAACATCCAGAAGAGGAGTTGCCCTCGGCTTTTCTTACTCGGCGCTAGTGGCGACGTCGAGCGTGCCTTGCTGAAGGGACCACCTCGGTTTTGGAAGCGGTTGCAGCTTGCCCCTGGTTTTGTTGAGGAGATCCATCAGTTGCCAGCCAGTTAAAGACCGACGTCCTTGGCAAGATTTGATTGGATACGGTCAGCCTCTCGAAGACCGATCGCCTGACTGGTGAGGCACTTTTGACGGCTTCATTTGCAGCTGGAATTAGGAGGGCTATCCTTTTGGGGTTAGCCCCTTCGGGAATCAAGGGCTTCTTTTCGGGCCCGCTTGAGCTTTTGGCTCAGCCTATTAAATACTGAGACCCCCTTTTTGGATGGCTCGTTGAGAGAAGCCGTTGCGGTCGTCAGTCGATGGATGACCGGCTTCTTGGGAATATCGGGTTGCGGCGTTGAGGCACCGACGCTCATTGGTAAGAGCATAGTCCCGAAGAACGATCCGGTAGTAGCTTGAGTTACCTGTCCCACCGGCATTGAAAAGATGGAGGCCGCATTGGGCCCGTATGTCACTCCTCCAGTTGGGGCAGAGCGGGAGTTGCTATTGTAGGTTGTGCAGTTTGAAGCCATTGATGTTCTCTTCTCTACAGGAGCAAGACACCAAATCTTAGTACCTCGAATCTAAGGGCAACAATAGAGAACCGCGATTTTGTTCGCGAAACACGACACACAAAGTGTAGAGTGGAAAGAGGAAGAGGTCCCACTGGGCGTGCCAGAATCTGTTCACTGCCGAAAACAGAGACGAACCTGGGATGGATCGTCTTGCCTGAATTTGGGGGCGGATGCTATTTGGATTTATTCGTCCACCTCTCCGAAGATGCCAAATTGATTTATGGCACCGTATATCGGAGGTTTGGACGGATGCGGCCATTGTAGCAGACTTTATCATATTTCCCCTCATTTTATGAGGGGTTTTTGATTGTAGGGACGCTTTTCCCTACAGGTGCAAGCCCCTGCAGTTAATTACGTTACCGCATTACGATAACCACTTTCTCCTGCTCCGGAAGTTCACTTCGTGTCATATGTATGTTTATTTGTTTTGGTTGCCCGTGGATTGTATACGGAGACTAGTTTATGTCGTGTCTGTAAGGCGCGGATTAGTCCAAATCCGTATATTTGATATTTGGGTTTAGGTCAAGGATTTGCTTGACGGGGTCCACGTTGGTAGCTTGGTTTGCCAACGGGAATGAACTTAGGACGCAGATCTCACATTTTTTATGTCTATCGGTTCATGGGATATTTGGATTTGATTTAAGGATCATTAACCATATTTGAGACTAAGATCGACTTATGAGCAGTGAGCATAGGGGCTCAACCGATCATTAGATCATATATGAATAGCCCATGGAGAGTATACGGTAGTCATTATGGAGACTGTCCGTAGGGCAAAACATATTAGTTTAAGGACGTCGCGGTCCAACATTCTCTGTTTGGGACGAATGTTAGTTTAAGAACATTTCGGTCCATTATCGGCGTATTTGGGGCAAATATTAGTTTAAGGACATTTCGGTCCAACATTCATCTTGCGCGCACGTGTATTTGATACATGGCGGAGTGAATGATGGTAACATAGGATGCGCCCAATTTGGGGTACAATCCGATTTGAGGTGTGCACATCAATTTGGAAATGCATCAATGTGGGATGAAAGGAGTTGTTGGTTGTCGGGACCCGCACCTCTCTAAAGACATTGAGGAATTATAACGACATATATCAGAGGTGTGAAGAGATGTACCCTTAAACGAAATCCCGAATTTGAGGAAAAAGATGGTGATGGACCTACCTAAGAATCGTTAGTCATATTTAAGACTAAGATTAACTTAGGAGATATAGGATGAATATCATTTTGGATATCATCGATGAAAGATCATTAGTCATGTTTGAGACTAAGATCAGTTTGGATATCATAAATATATGCTTAGCCAATTTGGGCTAAAATTGGGGTTCTGTAACACCCAACAGTGCTAAGCACTAAGATATATAGCCATCACGTGTGTTTCACGTGAGACGCTGGCATAGTGCTAAGCACTAATCATTTCTGGCGCTCACGTGCTTATCACGTGAGGGGCTGGGTGTTGAAGTCGAAAATTGCACCTCGGTTGACTAAGTCAAAGTCAAAGTCAACCCCAAGCCAAGTGGGCCCATGCCCAGGTCGAGTCCGAACATAAAGCGGCCGGCCCTCCCCATGCCAAAATGAAATCATGTAATAAATAATTTTTATGTAATTTTTTATGCATGAATGTAAACAAAATGGGCATAAAGCCAAATTTTTGTAAGCCCATGGCTTATGTGGAAAAAAGAAATAGCACATGAGACATGGGATGGGAAAAATGCCATTTTGTAAAGCCCAAGGGGCTATATGTAAATATGTAAGCCTATATAAGGCAACATGATGATGAATAATAAAGTATATACACTTTTCAATCCTCCCAAAAACTAGGGTTTGTGCCTCATTCCCCTTTCTCAAGGGTCTAAAACCCTCTTCCTCTTTTTTGAATTAAATCAAGAGTTTAACTCTTCCTTTCTCAAAAATAAATAGTTTTTCACTGCAAAACCCACGAAGGGGAGCTCGAATCTCCGATCGGATCTCGAAAAGGGGAGACTTTTAAGTCTCACCCCTTTTTCTCCAAGATCCCACCGATCAAGAGCAGGAAGAAGAAGACCCATCTCCAAAAATCTAACTTTGGACAGATCCAAGGCTCAAAAGAAAAGCCAAAGATTCCTAGGAGTTTAACTCCTTTCTAGATCTGTTGGAGTTTAACTCCATAAATTAGTTTCCGTTAGGAGTTCAACTCCCCAACCTAAGGGCTAGACCCTTCCAGCGGGTGTTTCCTGCGGTCACGTGTGCGCCACGTGACCCCGGGGGCAAAGGCGCCCATCGGTCACGTGTGCGCCACGTGACCCCGGGGTGCTAAGGCGCCCAATGGTCACGTGTGTGCCACGTGACCCCGGGGCGCTAAGGCGCCCAATGGTCACGTGTGCGCCACGTGACCCCGGGGCGCTAAGGCGCCCATTGGTCACGTGTGCGCCTCGTGACCCTGGGAGCTAAGGTGCCCAATGGTCACGTGTGTGCCACGTGACCCCGGGGCGCTAAGGCACCTATCAGTCACGTGCACGCCACGTTACCCGGGACGCTAAGGCGCCCAATGGTCACGTGTGCGCCACGTGACCCCGAGCGCTAAGGCGCTCATCGGTCACGTATGCGCCACGTGACCCCGGGGCGCTCAGGCGCCCAATGGTCACGTGTGCGCACGTGACCCTGGGAACTAAAGCACCCATGTGCGTGAACGTGACCCCGGGCACCATGCGCCCACGTGCCACGCACGCGCCTTCAAGCTGCTTCCCCCCATTTTTTATGCACTCCACACTAAATATACCTCCCCCGTAAAAACTCTGTGGGCCCCCGATATATCCAACACCCCTTTCAAAACACACACATACCAACGCACTGCACATTGAGTTCGCATAACCAGTTTAACCCGTCAATCGGAGGTTCCTTCGCTCCAAATGCGAGGGGTAATTAACGGCAGCTTAGTCCGCGGCTGCCGGAGATTTGGATCCCCACAATCAATAAACCCTAGCCTACCTTAGGCAGGGGATATCTCTACTGCGCCTGACAAGCACGCGCGCATTCCCATCTCAACGGGGTGACGAAAAACACCCTACAGATTCTGGCACGTCCGATGGGACCTATCTCTCCTCCCATATTTCGGGTTAAGTTTTCATGCGAACTCAATTAATATGCATATCAATTGCCTGTACTAAAATCATGTTTTCTTTTGCAGGTTAACGTTCTCCAATTGCAATCTCCGGTCGCAGCGAAAATGTCTCCAAGGACAGGCTCAGCTCTCGACACAACTCCCGTCTCCTACACGATGAAGATGAACTCCAGGACGGTCCTTCCGGCCAGTCTCGGGCGACAATGGAAGGATGAGCCTCTACCATTTGGCTCTATTATGTTCGTGTCAGCTAACGCCGTCCCATCTCCTCAAGCTCGGGTAACAGACAAACCGGTCTCAAAGGGGAAACGGCCGAATGTTATGGTCGCGAGGGCGCCCTAACACAAACGCAAGTCGGTGTTTGAACGACTTTCCTGGCCCAGCTGGGGGAAAGGCCATCAACACCAATAAAGCAACAAGGCATCTCGGGCAAGCTCCAGCGGCGCTTCTGAAAACTACTCGATTGGGTGTCTTCTCAAGCCTCCCCATCACTCAGCCTATGGCGGCTTCCCGAAGAGCAGAAGCCTACCAAGCGCTCAAGGCAGAGAAGCTGAGGCAAAAGCGGCTCAGATACAGAGCCAACAAAAGGGCTATGGCTCTGGCCATGTTAAAATTTATGAATTTCCAAAACCCGGACCGCTCCGCGAAATCAGCCGCCAAAGATAAAGAGATGGTTGGGTATGTGGTTCGCACTGTCTACATGGTCGGAAATGAAAAAACGAATTCTCCTCTTCTTCACAGCCATGGTGATGATATGATTGACGCTACCTAGCATCGGCTCGATCTAAGTGATGAAGAGCCCGCTCAGGCCGATAAGCCAGAGGAGCCCGTGGTTCCTGCGGAATTGAGCTCAGGCAATAATGATGACCCGGTTGTCATAGCTGGAACTACAGAGCAAGCGTTATTCTGATAGCTTCAGAGGCAGCTTCAGGACAAGGATGAGAAGTTAGCCAAGGTACAGTCCAAGGTCGACGAATTGGCGAACATCGTGGCAGATCTCGCGACCCAAGTCGCCCGATTGCAATTACAGCAGAATCAAATTTTGGTTCATGAGCCAGGGATTGATACCCGGAGGCAGCCAACTGATACCCCCTTCAACCTAAAGAGCAGGGAGCCTTCGCGAAAAACGGCCGCGATCAACCTCCAGTCCCTCCGATACATACACCGAAGGAGAATCGCCTCTGAAAGAGAAACTAGATAAGGTCTATTGCTTCAAAAGGGACAAAGTCCACAAGATATTCATGGACGCCCTAAGAAACGGTCTACAACTACCAGAATCAAAAAGATTTCAGGAAGCGAATATGACCAACGACCCCAAATACTGCCCCATCACAGAGTGATAGGTCATGCCATTGAGGACAGCTTCGTCTTCAAAGATTGGGTCGAAAGGCAATACAAGACGGGAGAGATAGAACTGTCTAAAGGCGTGTTAGCAAACAGTCAAGCTACTACCGCTGATTTCATACAAATGGAGACCGAAGTCTTTCGGGAACCTAATCCTCCCAAACATGTGCCATTATCTGAAAAGGGCGAACCAAAGACTGATCGGCCTCAAGGGCCAGCATCAGTAAGGGCACCTACTCTAATGGAAAGAAAGAAGAAGGTGTACTCCTTCAGGAGGGATGAGGTCCACAATATATTCGAGGAAGCCTTGAACAACGGTCTGCAATTGCCTATTCCGAAGAGGACACATGAAATGAATATGACCGGCAATCCCGTATACTTCCCATACCATAGGATGGTGAGTCATACCATTGAAGACTGTTGTGTTTTCAAAGATTGGGCAGAGGGCCAATACAAGCTTGGAAAAACCTCACAGTTCTCGGATGAATCGGTAAGCCACAGAGCTACGGTCATCAACACAGTTCCGCCAAGATCAAAATTCAAAGAGCCGGGATAAGCAAAGAGGACCACCACGTCGTTAAACTAGGGACACCAACTGACCACCACGTCATTAAACTGGGAATGATAGACCTCTAAGTCTTTAAACTGGGAACTGCTGACCACCATGTCATTAAACTGGGAATAATCGATCTCTAAGTCGTTAAACTGGGGATGTAAAAATGTGTAAATAAAAATATATGTATATATATATATATGTATATATATATATAAATAAAAAGCCGAAATGATGGGGCAACTCGCAATAAAAATCAGCGAGTAAAAATAAAAATGAAAATAAAGCCGAAATGATAGAGCAATCGCGGTAAAAAAAACGGCGAGTGATGAGTCGCTCCTGGTACCATATTCCAGTGCAGCGATGCAGACGCCAACCAAAGTCCAATTTCCCAAAATTCTCCCAGCCCTACGGCCAGTCCCCCAAATTGACTACCGTATACAATCCATGGGCTCAAATAATTCTCATCATACCCATGCCCCACCGCAACCACCAGTTACGCGGCTAGCCTCCGCCTTTGGAATTATAGTCCATTAGGAAGACCTACTCATGTGTCCTCACGATACATAAGGAAAACAAACCTTCGTGGGATCCTTACGACTCACAAAGGGAAAACACACTTGGGGGTCCTGACGACTCCTAAAGAGAAAATGCACCTACGGGATCCTTACGACTCGTAGGGAGAAAATGCTTTTATGGGACCCTTACAGCCCATAAAATTGAAAAGCATTAGGTGATATGGATCTAAACCTGTCTCCTAAGACATCGTTTCCCAATAGGCAATGGCGAATGATGAGTCGCTCCTGATACCATATTCCAGTGCAGCGATGCAAACGCCGGCCAAAATCCAAATCCCCAAGCGGCGAATGATGAGTCGCTCCTGGTACCATATTCCAGTGCAGCGATGCAGACGCCAACCAAATTCCAAATCCCAAAACGGCAAATGATGAGTCGCTCCTGGTACCATATTCCAGTGCAGCGATGCAGACGCCAACCAAATTCCAACTTCCATACCCCAACGGCGAATGATGAGTCGCTCTTGGTACCATATTCTAGTGCAGCGATGCAGGCGCCAACAAAGTCCCGAAATTTTTTTGGCCCTACGGTCTGGATCATACATCCTGCAAATCCATATACAATCCACGGGTGTAAAACGATCCCAATCCCTCCCAAGTCCTGCCGGTGAGACCACATTCAAACTCCCACAGCGGTGAAGATTCAAAAAAAAAAGAAAAAAAGAGGTATGTCCACAAGCAAAATGGGCACGGATGAAAACCCGAAAGGGCTCCGTGAGTAAAAACAGCAGGACTGTCGGCGAGTTTGTGAAAACCCGAAAGGGCGCAAACTCGTGAAAAAAAAGATGAAATGCACTCGCAAAGTCAGCTCGACTTTGTGAGGAGAAAATCCCCGCGTGAGATCCTTACGACTCACAAAGGAGCAACACACTTGGGAGTCCCCACGACTCCTAAGGAGAAAATACACCTACGGGATCCCTATGACCCGTAGGGAGAATATGCTTTGTGAGACCCTTACGGCTCATAAAATTGAAAAGTCTTAAGTGATAGGGACCTAAAACCTGTCTCCTAAGCCATCGCTTTCTAATAAGCAAACGCAAATGATGATTCGCTCCTGGTACTATATTCCAGTTTAGTGATACTGATGCCAAACAAAAACCAAAATCCCCAAATCCTCTCAAAGACAGATGATGATTCACTCCTGGTACTATATTTCAGTATAGCAATGCTGATGTCAACCCAAATCGCAATCAACAAGTCAACTTCAACTCCGACACCGCAGAAAGCGGAGCAAGTCAGAATCCAATCTCGATACCGCAAAAAGCGAAGCAAATCAAGTTCACCCCTGACACTGCAGGAAGCAGAGCAAGTCAAATAGAGCATCGACCGTCCATGTCGTAAAAAGGGCATTGCAGGTTTCCCACAAATCGGGAGCTAAATCGCTCCGGGTCAGAGCGTCGACCGTCCATGTCGTAAAAAAGGTAGTGCAGGCTTCCCACAAATCGAGAACCAAATTGCTCTGGGTCAGAGCGTCGACCGTCCATGTCGCAAAAAGGGCAGTGCGGGCTTCCTACAAAGCGGGAACCAGATCACTCCGGGCCAGGAAAAAGTCTACACTCCGCCTCGGAGACACGTTAAGCGTCGACCGTCCATGTCATAAAAAGGGCAGTGCAGGCTTCCTACAAAGCAGGAACCAGATCACTCCGGGCCAGAGAAAAGTCTACCACGGACACTCCGCCTCGGAGACGTGTCAAGCGTCGACCGTCCATGTCGTAAAAAGGGCAGTGCAGGCTTCCCACAAATCGAGAACCAAATCTCTCCGGGCCAGGGAAAAGTCTACCATGGACACTCCATCTCGGAGACGCGTCAAGCGTCGACCATCCATGTCGCAAAAAGGGCAGTGCAGGCTTCTCACAAATCGGGAACCAAATTGCTCCGGATCAGAGCGTCGACCGTCCATGTCGCAAAAAGGGCAGTGCAGGCTTCCCGCAAATCGGGAACCAAATCGCTCCGGATCAGAGCGCCGATCGTCCATGTCACAAAAAGGGCAGTGCAGGCTTCCCACAAATCGGGAACCAAATCGCTCCGGATCAGAGCATCGACCGTCCATGTCGCAAAAAGGGCAGTGCAGGCTTCCCACAAATCGGGAACCAAATCGCTCCGGATCAGAGCGTCGACCATCCATGTCTCAAAAAGGGCAGTGCAGGCTTCCTACAAAGTGGGAATCAAATTAGTCCGGGCCAGGGAAACGTCTACCACAGACACTCCGTCTCGGAGACGCGTCAAGCGTCGACCGTCCATGTCGTCAAAATGGCAGTGCATCCCAAAAAGTGGGAACCGAAGCAAGTCGCCTCCACGCAAAAGAAGATCCATCAATTTCATGCACACGACTCATATATGTTGTGTGCATTTATTGATGGGGGGCACTTTATTGAAGTCGAAAATTACACCCCGGTTGACCAAGTCAAAGTCAAAGTCAACCCCAAACCAAGTGGGCCCATGCCCAGATCGAGTCCGAACATGAAGCGGCCGGCTCTCCCCCATGCCAAAATGAAATCATGTAATAAATAATTTTTATGTAATTTTTTATGCATGAATGTAAACAAAATGGGCATAAAGCCAAATTTTTGTAAGCCCATGGCTTATGTGCAAAAAAGAAATAGCACATGAGACATGGGATGGGCAAAATGCCATTTTGTAAAGCCCAAGGGGCCATATGTAAATATGTAAACCTATATAAGGCAACATGATGATAAATAATAAAGGATATACGCTTTTCATTCCTCTCAAAAACTAGGGTTTGTGCCTTCTTCCCCTTTCTCAAGGGTCTAAAACCCTCTTCCTCTTTTTTGAATTAAATCAAGAGTTTAACTCTTCCTTTCTCAAAAATAAATAGTTTTTCACCACAAAACCCACGAAGGGGAGCTCGAATCTCCAATCAGATCTTGAAAAGGGGAGACTTTTAAGTCTCACCCTTTTTTCTCCAAGATCCCGCCGATCAAGAGCAGGAAGAAGAAGACACATCTCCAAAAATCTAAATTTGGACAGATCCAAGGCTCAAAAGAAGAGCCAAAAATTCCTAGGTGTTTAACTCCTTTCTAGATCTGATGGAGTTTAACTCCATAAATTAGTTTCTGTTAGGAGTTCAACTCTATAAACCCCTTGGGAATTCAACTCCCCAACCTAAGGGCTAGGCCCTTCCCGCGGGTGTTTCCCGCTGTCATGTGTGCGCCACGTGACCCCGGGGCGCTAAGGCGCCCAATGGTCATGTATGCGCAACGTGACCCCGGGAACTAAGGCGTCCATCGGTCACGTGTGCGCCACGTGACCCCGGGTGCTAAGGCACCCAATGGTCACGTGCGTGCCACGTGACCCCGGGAAGCTAAGGCGCCCAATGGTTACGTTCGCGCCACGTGACCCTGGGCACTAAAGCACCCATCGGTCACGTGTGCGCCACGTGACCCCGGGTGCTGAGGCGCCCAATGGTTACGTGTGTGCACGTGACCCCGGGCACCATACGCCCACGTGCCACGCATGCGCCTTTAAGATGCTTCCCCCTTTTTTTATGCACTCCACACTAAATATACCTCCCCCGTTAGAAAAAATTTCTAACGGGACGCTGCCCCGCACTCCGTAAGGGGGCTGCTAGCCCCCTTGACCCCCAGCCCGCTATCTGGGTAGCAGGACCCCCGTAAAAACTCTGTGGAGCCCCCGATATATATAAAACCCCTTCAAAACACACACACCAACGCACTGCACATTGAGTTCGCATGACCAGTTTAACCCGTCAATCGGAGGTTCCTTCGCTCCAAATGCGAGGGGTAATTAACGGCAGCTTAGTCCGCGGCTGTCGGAAATTCGGATCTCCACAATCAATAAACCCCAGCCTACCTTAGGCAGGAGAAATCTGTACTGCGCCTGACAAGCGCGCGCGCATTCCCATCTCAACGGGGTGACGAAAAACACCCTACACTAGGTTTTTAGCCTTAGGCGCTCACGTGCTTTTCACGTGAGGCGCTACAATAGTGCTAAGCACTAATTTTCTCTAACGCTCACGTGTGTTTCATGTGAAGCGCTATGTTTTTAGAGATTTAATCTCTGTTGATATTTTTAGAGAACTTAAATCCCTGTTAATGGTATTTTGACCATTAACGATCACCAAGATCATTATTTTGAGGATCTGGGATCATGTTATTTAAGAACTAAGTTCTTAATTTGAAAGAACTAAGTTCCAGGAGTATAATGAACTCCATGTTCTTCATGTTAGACCTTATTCTTCCCTGAATCTTTGATTCTGAAGAACAAGATCTTCCCAATGAGAATTAAATTCTCAACTTGTGGAAGACTTGTCTTGTGGATCTCAGATCTAGAGAAAGAACTAAGTTCTTTGAGAAGGGTTAAACCCTTAGATATGGTATGTTAGGTAAAGGAGATATTTTGATCTCTTCTTTTTTCTTTCCCTAGGGTTTTATAGGAGGGAAATCTTCTTCTTTGAGAGAATTAAATTCTCTGTTGTTTTGAGAGCCTTCTGTATTTTTACAGAAGCTAATGGGGGTCTCCTTTTTCCTCTCCCCTTTGTCATCTCTTTGCACCTATTTATAGGAGAAAGAAAAGATCAATTTGTTGAGAAAATCTCTTTTTAAGAGATTATGATTGATTTTATAATCAATCAAAATGACCTTTTAGATCAATCGGTGAATTTTATTCACCATTGGATTTTTAATCCAAAAACTCTCTGTTTAACAGAGAAGATTTCTTGTTTTTTTTACAAGATTAGGAAATATTTTCCTAAGATAGAATTTTATTCTATCATATAAATATCTTGTTAGTTTAACAAAATTAGAATTTTATTTTATCATATTAATATCTTGTTATTTCAACAAGATTAGAATTTTATTCTATCATATTAATATCTTGTTATTTTAACAAGATTAGGAGGATATTTTCCTAACATAGAATTTTATTTTATAATATGAATATCTTGTTAGAATTTTATTTTATCATATGAATATCTTGATAGTTTAACAAGATCAGAATTTTATTCTATCATATGAATATCTAGTTAGTTTAACAAGATTAGGAATATATTTTCCTAACATAGAATTTTATTCTATCAAATGATTGATGGGTAATTTTATAATCACCGTTGGATTTTTGATCCAAGAGTCCTTTATTTAACAGAGAAGATCTTTCGAGCTTAAGAAAGATCAGGAAAATATTTCCCACATAGAATTTAATTCTATCAGATGGTTTAATTGGTGATATTTTATCACCATTGGATTTAAATCCATGATTTTCTGTTAGAAAAAGATCTCTCCATATTAGAAAGATCAGGGAAAATATTTCCCAAATAGAATTTAATTCTATCATATAGAATTTAATTCTATCAGATGGGATCATTTTAAATTGGGGCGCTCACATGCTTTGCATGTGAGCGCTGCCAAAGAATGTGGCAAGAGAACTCACATGTTTAACACGTGACCCCTAGTGTGGGTTTTAGCCTGTTTATTTTCGGTGCTCATATACTTTGCATATGAGCGCTCACGTGTTTAACACGTGAGGCCTGTTTAGCCATTGGTTGTTTATGTTCAGCGCTCATATATTTTGCATATGAGCGCTCACGTATTTAACATGAGGCTAATTTGATCCTTAGTTATTTGTTTTCAGCGTTTATATGCTTTGCATATGAGCGCTCACGTGTTTAACACGTGAGGCCAGTTTGGCCTTTAAGCACGTGTTTAACACGCGAGGCCAATTTGACCCTTAGTTATTTATTTTCAGCGTTTATATGCTTTGCATATAAGCGCCCACGTGTTTAACACATGCTGCCAAACTATGAGGATTATTTTCCTCTTCCCTTTTTTATAAGGGAACAAAGAGCTATTTGCCAAAAAATTTGGCGGGAACACCCCTTCTATGAAGTCTCGGGATGTGCGCAAGTGGGTTTTCTTTTCCTCCTCTCCTCTATTAGATCTTAAGGAGATAGATGAGAAAAAAGATACTCTTTTGGTAATTTCAATAGGAGATCGGTATTCCTCTCGGTGGGTTAATGGCCAAAATCAAATTTGTTTTTGAAAAAGAAGAAGATTTACCTTGGATTTAATTGAAAAAGATAGGAGGAAGAAGAAGGAGACCTGGAGAGAGTGAGCGACACAAAACCCTAGATTTATTTTGAGAAATTAGAAGTTGTTATTGAGTCACCATGAGAGGGCCTTTTATAAGCCTGTATTTTTATATATAGCCCTATGGTTTTAACAAAATTGGCGTATTGCCTATTTAATTTAAAAAACAAGAATTACATTTAAAATTTCCTTCTTTTTCTTTTTTCATTTCTTCTCTTTTGGCCGGCCCCTTTTTCATGCTTGGGCTTGACCTGGGCTCGGGCCCACTTGGCTCGGGCTCGGGCCCAATTGGCTTGAGCTCGGACCCAGTTTGACTTTTTGACTTTGAATTTGAAATTGAATTTGATTTTTTATTTTGGCAAAGGGGTGTAATTTTTGACCCCAATAAAGTGCCCCCATAAATAAATACATACCGCGTATATATGTTGTTTATGAAATTGATGGATCTTATTCTATATGGAAATTGATTTGGTTTGTTTTCCTTTTGACAACGTGGAGGTCAATGCTATCATTTTTGAGACTTGGATGGTCGATACTGCCATTTTTGCGACTTGGACGGTCGATTATTAATTCAACTTGCTCCGCTGCCTGCGGTGTCAGGATTTGATTTGACTTACTCCGCTTTTTGCGGTGTTTGGGTTGGACTTGACTTTCTCCGCTTCTTGCGGTGTCGGGATTTGATTTGACTTACTCCGCTTTTTGTGGTGTCTGGGTTAAACTTGACTTTCTCCGCTTCGTGCGGTGTGGGGATTTAATTTGTTTTGGAATTTCTTGTCCATTCTGCCGGACTTCTTGAGCATGGAAACACTGCCGAGTGGGACGTCGATTTGATTTATTTGATTTCTGTCTTGTTTGGTGGGACTTTTGAATTTGAGTAGGACTTGGAATTAGGATTTTGTTTGGTATCAGCATCGCTACACTGGAATAGTGCCAGGAGCAACTCATCATTTGCCGTTGCCCGTTGGGAAACGATGGATTAGGAGACAGGTTTAGGTCTCTGTCAACTAAGGCTTTATAATTTTATGAGCCGTAAGGGTCTTATAAAAGCATTTTCTCCCTACGAGTTGAGAGAATCTCGTAAGTGTATATTTTCCTTAGTAATCATGAGGATTCCTAAGTGTGTGGTTCTTTTATATGTCTTAAGGATCTCACGCGGGGATATTCTCCTCACAAGGTCGAGAGGAATTTGCGAGTGTATTTTCATCTCTTTTCATGAGCTTGCGCTCTTTTGGGTTTTCACAAATTCACCGGCAGTCATGCTGTTTTTACTCACGGAGCCCTTTCGGGTTTTCATTCGTGCCTGTTTTTCTTGTGGACATACCGTTTTTTTAGCTTTGTCACCAGTGGGACTTCAAATGTAGCCTCGCTGGTGGGAAGTGGGAGAGATAAAGGTCGTTTATCCCCGTGGATTGTATACGGTTTTACGGGATGTATGATCCACTCCATAAGGCAGGTGTGCTCAATTCGTATGCGACTTAGAGTATTCATACATAGTATTTCTTGAGATATGGGCCATTGATGGATGGTATGGGCTTTTCTCCTTCGGCACTTATTAGTTGGTAGGATCCTCCGTCAAACACTTTCTTGATGACGTATGGTCCTTCCCATTTTGGCTCAAACTTTCCCTTGGTATGTCGATTGGGAATGATCGGTCTTTTGAGGACTAATACCAATTCGCCTTTCTTGAAAGCACGGAGACAGGTCATCATGTTATAGGCCCGTGACATTTGGGCTTGGTACAGCTCCAGATTTTGCTATACTGCAAGTCTTTTTTCTTCGAGGGCGTTGAGCTCTTCGATTCGAATGACAGTGTTTTCCTCATCTGTCAGACTGTACTAGATAGCCATCATGGGGCTTGGAACTTCGACTTCGAGAGGAAGAATTGATTCCACTCCGAAGAGAAATGATTATAGAGTGGACTGAGTTGGAGTGCGGTGCGTGGTATAATATTCCCACAATGCCTCGTGGAGTTTGAGATTCCAGTCTCTTTTGTTGGCTGAAGTATTTTTGCTTAGGAGTCTGCATAGAATTTTATTGAAGGCTTCGGCTAGCCCGTTGGCACTTGGTTTATAGATGGAGGAATATCTCCAGTCTATCTTGTATTGAGTAGCGAACCAGACTTTGAAGCCCTTGAAAGAAAGCCCGTTGTCAGAAATGATTCTTCTTGGTGTACCGAAGCGGTATAGAATATTATGCCGGAAGAATGTCAGAATATCTTCTATCTTGATTTCTTTTAGCGGGACAACTTCAGCCCATCTGGAGAAATAGTCAGTTGCGGTCAATATGAACTGGTGGCCTTTGGACGACAGAGGATTAACTGGGTTGACTATGTCAGTGCCCCAAATTTCGAAGGGCCATGACGCCATGGTAGGATGCAGCGGATTGGGATGCTTGTGAATGAAACCACTATGAATTTGGTAGAGATGATATTTCTTCACATGCACTTCGCAATCCCTTATCATGGTAGGCCAATAATATCCAAGCCGTTTGATTTGAAACCGTATTTTGGGGCCAGATTGGTAAGCTCTGCAGACGTCTGAATGAACTTCTTTCATGACTTTTTAGGTTTCGGACGGGGACAGACACCTAAACCAAAGCTAGTCATATGATCTGCGGTATAGCATATTATTTATGAACACATAACAGAGAGCTCTCTTCTTCAGTTGAATCCTCGCAAATTTTTCTTCGGGCAGTTTGTTATATTGGAGGTACTCTATGAAGGGATCTTTCCAATCGGGCTCGTCTTAAATGATCAAAACTTCTTCGGCAGGATTGTTCTCTTGTTCTACACTTTCTTCTTCTCATAAAGATACTGGAGGCAGAATTTGCCGGCTTCTGAATGTGATCAAGATTTCATCCATGTCGAGATTAGCCAGCTCTTTGGCTAGGCGAGCGAGCACGTCGTCTTTTCCGTTCAACGCCTTAGGAACTTTTATCAGTTCCATATGGGTGAACTGCTTCATGAGATCCACCACCCAGCTTTTGTATCGAGCTAACTTGAGCTTATATATCTTGTAGTCGCTGCTCACTTGGTTGACGACAAGCTAAGAATCATTGTATACCTATAGGCAAAAGACCTCCATTTCCATGGCGTGCTCCAGGCCAGCTATCAGAGTTTCATACTTAACCTCGTTGTTTTTTCGAGGCTCGATAAGTGTGAAGGAATGTTTCAGTGTTCCTCCCGAGGGCGTGATGAACACCAATCCTATCCCTCCTTTTATCTACAGGATACTTGATTTTCTGGAGATTCTTATTGATGAGGCTCGATCGAAGTTGAGCTCCCAGAATAGCTTGTTATTTTCAAGGAGCAGCACTTGTTTGTCAGGTAACTCGCAATTTAGCGGTGACCCTTCAGGTATGGGATGAGCAGCGAGGAAGTCGGTGAAGGCTTTCCCTTTTTCTGCTTTCTGAGGAGTATAGACTATATCAAATTCAAACAGCATGACAGTCCATCTTTCCATTCTATCAACTAGGCTTTCTTTGTTCAATAATTGTTTGAACGGGTCGGCCTTGGAGATTAGTGCAACCCAATGAGCAAGCAGATAGTGCCTCGGCTTCTTCACAGTGAATATCAGGACCAAGCATTGCTTCTCGATCGGGGAATAGTCATGTCCTGCCCTGACTAAGGTTCGAATGAGGTAGTAGAGGGAATTTTCTTTTCTCTCTTCGTTGTTTTGGGTTAGGAGCGTGCCGAGTGATTCATCTAGCGCGGCAGTGTAGAGAATCAGTGGTTTATTTGGAATTGGAGCAGCAAGCACTGGAGGGTGTAGAAGGTAATGTTTGATACTTTCGAACGCTTCTTGTCATTCGGCGTCCCAGACAAAAAGAGCTCCTTTCTTCATGAGCTTTGAGAAAGGCCAATATCTCTCTGATAGGTTCGAGATGAACCTTTGTATGTAAGCGAGCTTGCCTTGAAAAGATCTTAGCTGTGTCAGATTTTTTGGAGGGGCATCTCCATGATGGCTTTTATCTTTGATTGGGCAATTTCAATCCCTCGATGTCGGAATATGAAGCCCAAGATTTTTCCCGACGACACGCCAAAAGCGCACTTTAGAGGATTCATCTTCAGATCATATTCCCTCAGCCTGGTGAAAACGGTCATGATATCTTGAATGTGATTGGCCCTGGTTTTAGTCTTGACGACCAAATCATCGAAGTAACATTCAACAACCTTATGGATTAAGTCATCGAAGATCTTGGTCATCACCCTTTTATATGTGGCACCTACGTTCTTCAGTCCGTATGGCATCACCTTGTAACAATAGATGCGGATCGGGGTTCGAAATGCTGTGTGCTTCTCATCCTCTGGCGACATTTTTATCTGATTGTATCCAGACGAACCATCCATGAAGGTGAACAACTCGTAATTTGAGCAACGTTGACCACCAATCCAATTACCAGAAGCGAGAAATATCTTTAGGGCACGCCTTGTTAAGGTCCCTGAAATCGATACAAACTCGGACCTGCCCATTCTTCTTCTTCACTGGGACAATGCATGTGATCCATTTCGCGTATTTCTCTTCTCTGATGAAACCTGCATCGATGAGTTTCTTGGTTTCCTCGATGACTTTTTCTTCCAACTCTCTTCTTATTCTTCGAAGAGCTTGTTTAACTGGCTTGGCATCAGGAGATATAGTCAGCTTATGCACGACTGCTTCAGGGGAGAGGCCAGGCATTTCTTTATACATCCACGCGAAGCAGTCAACGAACACATACAACAAGGCGATTATCTGCTCTTTCATTTTTTCTGACAAGAGCGAGCCGATATAGGCTGGCCTTGGATTGTCGGGTGTTCCCAAATCAACCTCGGATAGCTCATCGAAGATGGTTTGTCCGCCATCTTCGAGCTCTTAAGGGGCTTCTTCTGGCTCGGCTAGATCGTCGTAATCATTTGACATTCCACTAGCTTCACCAACATGGATCATGTAGCATGGCTTGACATCGGGTTAAATAAAACCTATGCCCCATCTATTTAGGATTTGTCCATCGATGAGTGATCGGACCTAAAACGGACGCCATAGCTCTTCATAAAACTTCGCTTTGGAGCCCGTTTGATATAACCGACTTCTGCACTTTTTAAAATATCCCTACATCTTGGGCACATAATATCTGGGGTTTAGGACGGCTCTTATGCCTCTTTCATAGGAAATGCGCGTTATGGATAAATCGTCCGGGTGCACGACAAGGTTTGACCCATAAAACAGGATGCCCTTCTGTCCACTCTTTCTTCTATGAACGTAGAAGGTTTTTAGCTGGTCCATGGTGTAACACCTTAAAACGCGATTAGAGTTAATTAAGCGATATAATATGGGTTTTTGATAAACTTAACCAATAATTATTTTTCACATATTTTATTAATTAATTAATATTTTATTTAATTATTTATGAACTTGTGGTATTTGTGCACACACATGTGCATGCTAATCTAGCATTAAGGATATGCTAAACATGTTTGGTTAGCCATGGCACATTAACCATATCTTTATGTTCTTATTAATAATTTAAGTAATAAAAAAAGGTTTTAATAGAAAAAGAAAAGAAATGAAGGCATGGGGGAGACAAGGAAGTAAGAGGAGCAATTAATGAAGAGAGAGAGAGAGAGCATGGCTCTCAAGAGCCATCCCTCTTCCATCATCTCTCTCTCTCTCATTCTCTCAATTCTCAACTCTCTCTCTCATTCTTCTTCTTCCAAAAATTTTCTCTTGCAAATTTTCCTACCTCAACCTTGAGCCTAGATCATAACTAAACCTCACTTAAACCTTCAATTAAGCATATTTAGTCTCTCTTAGAGTCTTAGAGCTTGTATGGCTAGGGTTTCTTCTAAGTTTTGGTGAGATAATGATCTAAAACTCTTAATTAGGCTCTAAGGAAATTTTTTATGTCAACTAGTTTCACTAAACTACCTTAATGTTTTTGGTTTAGTGTTAAATATCGTATTTGTTTAAGATTAGGGTTTCTGTTTGAATCTGCTATCAACCCCGAGACCTTTTTGAGAAGTTGCCACTACTGAGAGCTAGTCTTAGAGCCAAGAACATAACCCCAAAACCTGAGCCCTCCCCTCTTCTTCTCGGCCGCAGATTTAATTGATCTGGCCGCAAATTGCGGCCAGTATAAGGACGTTGGGTATGAGTCTTGGTCGTGCTGGAACTACATGTAGGCTTATGGAATGTGCAAATTTCTCTAATTTCTTGTATAGGAAAATCTAGGACTGTTTTACTATATTTCATGTGTTTCGTTAACGTGCGATACAGATTTATCCAACTCTCGTTTAGGGTCTTGTGTGGTTAGCAGCTTTAGGGGTAGTCTCGGATGTTGTTGCACACGTTTAGCACGCTTAGCTCACACATGGTATCTTGTGGGAGTTGGTTCGTTCGTTTTGCGTATGTGTCCGTGCTTTTATGGAAGATTTTATTAGCCTCACGTGTTATGGTTTGTGCGATGCTAGGATCTTTTGCGGGGACTTCGGACGCAGCTAGGAAGGGGAAGGGGTGGTCGGATTTCTATAGCTCGAGACAGTTCTGGTGAGTAGATTTAACATTTACGGGGGAATCGCTTGTATGGCATTAAGCGCCGATGGCGAGATTCTAGTTACAAACTTTATACCGCATGCTTATACATTTGTGATTGTGCATGAGTATCATAGTGTGCATCACATTACCTGTTATGCATTGACATATCCTCAGTAGGACACAACACCATTACCAACAGTTCATGTCGCACGAGCACTGATTCATATGCCCACTCATCCCGTTGGTAATTGCCATGATACACACACTATAGAAATTGCCATAAATAACTACATTGTATTACATTCTTAATTGGTAGTTATACTCTCGTTATTGTACTAGTACACATCATGTCGGCATCATACATATATTGCTATTAGTATCATGTTCTCATATGATGTTTCAAGAGATTTGCGATTTCCTTGACATGATATTTGATGTCCACCATGGGTTTTCTTGGTTCTGAGTGATGAGTATGCCCTATTCGAAAAGTGAGGAGGAACCGTCTGCGGGTACATGGTGGGCCCGGTACGGTACCCCGGGGCAAGAAGATCATATAGAAAGGCGTTGAGATTGGCAGGGGAGCACTACCTACCAATGATTATATGGAAACTCGGCGGATATCCGGAGGATACCGATCAGAGTTATATGATGAGATGGACATGAGGGCCGATCAGAGTGACGGCACCTGAGATATTGGGATCTGAGTGTCGTTGATTGACACCGTTTCTTATGATGATTTATCGATGGTATCGCTGTTTTATTTTACATTCAGGACTTATTATGATATGCTCTGTTCATATAGTTGTTGCATCCTGATGTTGTACCTTGCTCATGATTATGTTGCATTCACACTGTCATACATATGCCATCATAATATCATGCTTAGGATTTGTCGCTATTTCATGCATGCCTGCGATTACACGTATGATATTATTTACTACTCACAAGCTGGCAATTCACCCCCGTTGTGCCACAGTGTCTTGTAGGACTAATCCTCAGTGCAGTCGCGGTGGAGCACTCTACTTCTTCTATTTCTGCGGATACCGCTACTTTTGGGCTTGATATATTTTGTAGGTGGGTGGCGAGTATTCATGTGCTTTTTACTTATACTCTTATCCTTGTATTTAGTATACTCCATCTACCATATGTATATATTGACTTAGAGACGAGACCGAGAGACTTGATATCTGTATTATATGTGACTTTGGGTGTCTTGCTCGTGTGAGCCGATTTTTGTGCTACGTTGCAATGTTGTTACATTTCTTATTCGCTTATTTCTTCGCCTTTGGCGTCGTATATCTGTTGTGGTTGTGTTCTGCCTTTAGGCGCAAGACTTGCTCCCAAGTAGAGATGTTGTTTTTATATATCATGTTTTGTATCCATTTTCGGATCAGTTTTTACAAAGGAGATGCTGCCGAAATTTTTAGTAACAACTTGAGATTTTAAAAAAAGTTGATTTTTTGAAACAAATGTTTTACCACTCTACTTTATTTCGTGGTTTAGATTCTGGGTTTCGGCTTACTTAAATTACATTACGCCTTTAGACGTTACGTGATTTAAGTGCCGGTCGCGTTCCTAAATTGGGCCGTGACACATATGAGCGTTTCCGGCAGGGTAGATGATGATCGTTTACCACCCGAGACTGGACTGAGACGCGGAGGAGACTGACCTGAATACGGGGGCAGATATTATTTGAAACATATCCATCCATCTCTCCGAAAATGCTAAGTTGATTTATGATACCGTATATCGGAGTTTTGGATTTATGCGACCGATATAGCGTGACTTATCAGATCCCCCTCTTTGAGGGGTTTTTGATTGTGGGGGCATTTTTCCCTGCAGGCGCAAGCCTCTTCAGTTAATTACGCTATTACATTGTGATAACAATGTTCTCGCCAAAAATTTTGGCCCGAAGCTTGCTGTTCCCTTATAAAAATAAAGGGAACCCCTACGTGTAAAACACATGCGCACCCACATGCAAAGAATGTGGGTGTCGCTTCAGATGGGTTCAAATACTATTTGGTTCCCACGTGTTAAACACATAATCGTCTCATGTGATATCCACGTGAGTGCTAGTGCAGCCTCTTGGCACCCATGTATTAAACACATGAGTGTCTCACGTGATATCCACGTGAGCGCTAGGCCAGTATCTTGGCAGCGTCTCACGTGATATCCACGTGAGTGCTGGTGCAGCCGCTTGCCAGCTCTCACATGATGTTTACGTGAGTACTTTGGGCCAACGTCTCACGTGCAAAGCACGTAGCACACTTGCCAACACATTAGACAGCACCTCACATGCAATGCACGTGAGTGTTCTTTTTTATAGAATTAAATTCTATGTGGGAAATATTTCCCTGATTTTTCTTAAATAAGAAAGATCTTCTCTGTTAAACAGAGAACTCTTGGATCAAAGATCTAGCGGTGATTATAAAATCACCAATTGATCATCTGATAAAATTAAATTCTATTTTAGGAAAATATTTTCCTAATCTTGTTAAAACAAACAAGAAATCTTCTCTGTTAAACAGAGAGCCTTTAGGTTAAAAATCTAACGGTGAATAAAATTCACCGGTTGATCTTAAAGATCAATTTGATTGATTATGAAATCAATCGTGATCTCTTAATGAGAGATTTTCTCAAACGGGTTGATTTTTCTCTTCTTTTATAAATAGGAGTAAAGTGATTAAATCTCAAAAGGAAGAGACTCCCATAAACTTCTGTAAAAAAAATATAGAAGGCTCTCCAAAAGGTTCAACAACAGAGAATTTAATTCTCAATAAAGAAAAAGATCTTCCTCCTCCCAAACCCTAGATAAAAAAAAACACAAAGATAAAAATATCTCCACTTTACCCATCATATCATATCTAAGAGTTTAACCCTTTAAAATAACTTAGTTCTTTCTCTGGATCTGAGATCCACAAGAAAAGTCTCCCACAAGATGAGAATTTAATTCTCATCAGGAAGATCTTGTTCTTGAGAATCGAAGATTCAGAGGAGAACAAAGTTGAAAAGAACAATGGAAGAACGAACATGAAAAAGATGGATTTAGTTCTTTCATAATCAAGAACTTAGTTCTTAAAGAACCTGATCCCAGATCCTCAAAATAGTGATCTTGGTGATCGTTAATGGTTAAAATACCATTAACAGAAATTTAACTTCTCTAAAAAACAAGAACAGAGATTAAATCTCTAAGGACACAACGTCTCACGTGATATCCACGTAAGCGCTCAAAAGAAACCATGAAGACATTGCCTCACATGATATCTACGTGATGCTCAAAAGAAGTAGATGATAGCAGATAGCGTCTCATGTGATATCCATGTGAACGCACAGAAGCTCAGAGACTCGGTGTCTCACGTGCCATACACGTGAGCACCCAAGGCCCATGAAGATAGTGTCTTACGTGCCATACACATGAATGCCCATAAGGAATGACTCAGCGCCTTACGTGCTATACATGTGAGTGCTTGAGAGATGCCAGAGACTCAGCGCTTCACGTGATATTCATGTGAGCGCTACATAACTGAGTGCTTAGCACTGCTGGATGGTATAGAAACCCAATCTTAGCTCCAAATTATCTAAGTTTGTGAAGCTTAACCTTCTTCTTTGATTTTAAATCAACTGAGCTCATATGCTCATGATATCCAAGTTGATCTTGGTCCCATATATGACTAATGATCTTGCATCGATGATATCCAAGCTGATCTCAGTTTCATATACGACTAATGATTTTCATCCCATATCTTCTAAGTTATCTTAGTCTCATATAAAACTAACGATCCTCAGTTCTAACATGATTTTTTACCTCATATATGGGATTTGGTTCAAGGGTACAACTTTCCACACCTTTGATATACGTCGTTGTAATTCATCAACATCTTCAGAGAGGTGACGGGTCCGAACAACCATCAACTTCTCGTTCCAACTTGATGAAAGATATGAAAATTCATTAAAATCGAGAATGTCCTAATCCTCATATTGATACATCCCATATTTATGCACTTCCATATTGTTGTGCACGCCTCATATTAACACGCATCCCATATAGATGCACATCTCATATTGAGTTCCGGCTTTATACATATATGTATATGTATATTTTTGAAGGAAATACAAATGCCTTCAAATTGGATCGCACCCCAATATTGGGTGCATCCTATGTCACCATCGTTCACTTCGCCACGTAACATATACACGTGTGCGTAAAATAAAAGATGGACTGAAATATCCTTAAACTAATACTTCATCTCGAGCAAGGGAATATTGGACCGAAATATCCCTAAACTAATATTAAACCGCGATATCTATAAATTAATATATGTTTGGCCCTACGGCTGGTCTCCATATTGACTCCCGTATATAATCCACGGGCATAAACAAGCCATATTCTCCATGTCTCCCATGAACCGTGATGTCCTTAAACTAATATGTTTTGCTCTGCGGACCGTCTCCATATTGACTATCATATACTATCCATGGGCTATTTATATATGATCTGATCATCAGTTGAGCCCATATGCTCACTGTTTCTAAGTCGATCTTAGTTCAATAGATTACTAACGATCCTTAGATCAAACCCATATATCCCATGAACTGATAGACCTCATTTATATAAGGTCTGCGTCCTAAGTTCAAAACCCCAAATCTAATATACGGATTTAGACTAATCCACGTCCTACGGGTGACGATGATATATATTAGTCTCCGTACACAATCCAAGGGCAACCCCATATAAACAAACACGACACGACACAAAGTGATCAATTGGAGAAGGTGAAAATTGTTACTGTTTTGCGATAGTGTAATTAACTACAGGAGCTTGCGCCTGCAGGGAAGTGAAAGTATGCCTTAGCACCACTACTAGGTTTTTAGAAGCATCAAGTATACAATTATAAAAATCTAGTGTGCTAATGCATGCCATCCAAGAATCGAACTAGAGAATTAGGGTTTTTAAACTAGTAAACAAGATTTATACTAAGTGAACAAGGAATACAATCTTTGTAAACCGGTCCTTCACTTCTAAAGCTCCAAGTAATAGTCGCTTAGCTCCAAGTAGTGGTCCCCCGAACTCTTCTTAGGCTCCACTTGGTGAAAGGAACAAGCTTGCTTAAGAATCTTCGAGGCCGAAAATGATCTATCTTGAGGAATCTTTAACTCAAGCTACCTCTTCACTAATTGAGAAATTAGTGAAGTAAACAACCTATACTAAATGGCTAGTTTGGTATAGATTGATGAAGTAGGTATTTTGCTCACTTTCGAATTAATATTCTCTTTTTCTTTTTTCACCTCATCAGAAGCTAGAGAGTAAAGAAGGAGATGAAGAAAAATGAACAAGTGATGAACCATGGTGAAGAAAATGTCTCATAGATATTTGTAGAGAGTTAACCATGGCTAAAAGATAATGGTTGGGTTATAAAATATCTAGAGTAAAAGAAAATTGGTGGAATTATTCAAGGCTTCTATATGCTTCCACAAGCATTTTTAGCCATACTAATTTCCACCTAATTTTGATTTTTCCCTTAATAATTAATCACCCAAAATTATCTTTAGTTTGGTGTGAATCTCATACAGCCATGTCCAATATATCATCTAGCATGACATAATAGTAAAAACATTAATATATATCTCATATATATTTATATGTATTTATAGAAAAGAAATTCTTAAGTGAGCTAATATTAGTTAATATATATTAATATATCAAATATATAATTATGTATTAAATTATTAAATCAACACTTGATTTAATAAACCGGCTATATCACATACAACTGACTAATATCATTTATGTGTATATCAAATATATATATAACAAATTATTGAATCAACACTTGATTCAATAATCCGGTATATCACATATAACCAATATTGCGAGATTAGAATACTGTATCACATACACGTATTAATCTCGGTCCCGCACATATCACATATGTGCCCTACTTCATTTCGCTTGAGCTAGAAAACCTCTGTGTAGGACTCTAAAGGCTCGTCAATACGCCAGTAGTAGGTAATGATCATATCAGCCACCCATAAGCCGTCAGCGGTACTAGCTGGACGTAACGGCTACCCAGGTATTGAGCGATCAGAAAATCAACAAGTAAGCTTGTCCAAACTCCCCCAAAACTAATAAGTAACACTACCGTACAGTCCGGTCTCTTCATCTGATATGTCGCATATCGAGTCTGGGGGTGGTAAACGTCAGATCCCAATAAATTGATAAGTCATGCCGATGTGAGGCTCATAACTGGTCGAGAAACTACAGATAACACTTACCGGTAAATCTCATCATCAGCCCTGGTCAGGGACTTTCTGTTTTAGCCAATCAAGCATAGCGCAGCATCAACTCCCAATACCGGGAGAGACGAAACCCCTCCTATCGTTCATTGCCTCCATGTGACTCAGGACTGTACCCAAAATCCACCTGTTTGCACGACTCCTTTGAGTTGTGGTGGGGAGGAAATCAAAGCACGGTGGGATCCACATAAGACTCTATGAAGATCTCGGGTCTACAGACTAACCTGTACCAGTGTCACCAGAGAACTGCTATCTGACGATATGTATAATACCATCTAGGAGTTCTCGGTGTGTCCTGTTCAGTGTACCCATTCTATAACGAGCACCTGTGTACAATCTTTGATGTCAAAACACCGATGGCTGTGGGATCAACCATCGCCCCATACAGGGTCAAGAAACGTACACACTAGTCTACTCTGGAATATCGATGCCCTGTCTCGATACTCTCTCGACTAGGAACAATTAAAGAATGTACTTATGGATTACCCTGGCCCTACTAGTATGAGCTCCATCATAGTCCTGATAGTCAAGTCCACATCCTAAGGGCTTTATCGGCATGTAATGAAGAGACAGTATAGTGATACAAGTGTACATGTTAAGATAAAGAGTAACCAGATAGCATACTATCATGTCGAGCAAGAAAGTCCTCTCTATATATGTCCAAGCATCCACTATAATATACAA
Organism: Agapanthus africanus; assembly: GCA_030015575.1. NCBI lineage: Eukaryota > Viridiplantae > Streptophyta > Magnoliopsida > Asparagales > Amaryllidaceae > Agapanthus > Agapanthus africanus. The sequence goes on from CM057348.1 coordinate 58,460,027, forward strand.
TCATGTACAATAATGGCCTCTAGGACATACATATAACTAACAATCTCACACTTGCAATAAGGCCGGTTGTTGTAGTATCTCATACCCAATGTCCCAAAAAGTCTCTCAAATTGTATCTGTGGAATTGCCTTCGTGAGTGAATCTGCCGTGTTATTCTTCGTGTCAACTCTACTGACTTCGATTTTTCGGCGATCAACTATCTCCCGGATTAGGTGATACCGCCTTAGAATATATCTAGATCGCTGATGGTACCTGGGTTCCTTGGCTAAAACCACAGCTCCATTGTTATCACAATACAAAGGTATTGGATGCTCAATGGATGGAACCACACCAAGTTCAGTTATGAACTTCTTCATCTAGACAGCCTCTTTGGCGGCATCGTTGGCAGCGATGTATTCAGCCTCCATCGTCGAGTCTGCCATGGTATCTTGCTTAGAATTCTTCCAACATACCGCCCCTCTATTGAGGGTGAAGACAAAACCTGAGTCCGACTTACTATCGTCCTTATCACTCTGGAAGCTCGAATCGGTAAAGGACTCCACCTGGAGTTTACCGTTACCATACACTAAGAACATTTCTTTAGTCCTTCTCAAGTAATTAAGAATGTACTTCACAGCTGTCCAGTGATTCTTCCCAGGAACCGATTGATACCCACTTACAACACTAAGTGCGTAAGCTACATCCAGTCTGGTACATAACATCGCATACATGATAGACTCGACTGCCGAAGCATAGGATATCCCTTGCATGCGAGCCCTCTCCAAATCAGTCTTGGGGGATATCTCTTTGGAGAGAGTGATTCCTGAGATCGTGGGTAAATTTCCACGCTTGGAATCTTCCATACTAAACCTCTTTAGTATGGTGTTAATATATCTGGATTGGGACAATCCCAACATCCGCTTAGATCTATCTCTATAGATCTTAATCCCCAGAATGTAGGAAGCATCATCCAGATCTTTCATGAAGAACCTTTGTGATAAGAAGAGATTGACCGAGTGTAGCATAGGAATATCATTTTCTATCAAGAGTATGTCATCCACGTACAATACGAGAAAGACAACCTTACTCTTTACCACCTCCTTGTACATACAAGGTTCATCTACGTTTTTGATGAAGTCAAACTCTTTGACTGCCACATCAAAACAGATGTTCCGGCTCCGCGATGCCTGCTTTAATCCGTAGATTGATTTAAGCAGCTTGCACACCTTTTCGCTGCTCCCACTATCTACAAAGCCTTATGGCTGTGTCATGTATACGCTCTCTTCTAAATCACCATTTACAAAAGCGGTCTTGACATCCATTTACCAGATTTCGTAGTCATGATATGCAGCGACGGCAAGTAGGATCCGGATGGACCTAAGCATAGCCACTGGAGAAAAGGTTTCATCATAATCTACACCTGGTCGTTGACGAAAACATTTTGCTATAAGTCTAGTTTTGAAAGTCTCAACTTTTCGATCTACACCAAGTTTCTTCTTAAAGATCCTCTTGCTCCCAATAGGTTTTACCCTTTCAAGAGCAACTTCTAAAGCCCATACGTTGTTATTGTACATGGATTCCATCTCAGATTGTATTGCATCCAGCCATTTCACAGAGTCTCTACTCGTGATGGCCTGCTCGAAACTAGTTGGGTCATCATCTTCTATGATGCAATCCTCACTCCCACCGTCTATGAGAAAACCGTAGTATCTCTTAGGTGAATGAGAAACCCTACTAGATCTGCGGAGTGGCTGAGATTCGTTGGAGACTATCGAATCCTCCGGTTCCACCAAATCATCAGTTGTTGTTTGTGTGGCTGGAACTTCTTCCGGTTCTACCTCATTACCACTAATTTCTTTTACAAGAAATTCCTTTTCTAAAAAGGTGGCATGTTGAGCAACAAACACATTTTGTTCATCACTGTGGTAGAAGATATATCCATAGGAATCCTTTGGATATCCCACAAACTTGCACAGAACAGACCTTGCCTCGAGCTTTTCCGGATTTTGCTTTTTAACATAGGCCGGATAACCCCATATCTTAACTCGTTTAAGAGATGGTCTCTTCCCATTCCATATCTCATATGGAGTGGTAGGCACTAATTTGGTTAGAACTCTATTCAATAGGTATGCGGCTGTCTCAAGCGCATAACCCCAAAAGGAAATAGGAAACTCAGCAGTACTCATCATAGAGCGCACCATATCTAATAGGGTGCGATTTTTCCACTCCGATACACCGTTGTGTTGTGGTGTATACAGAGGAGTAAGCTGAGATAGAATCCCATTCTCTTTTAAATAATCCAGGAACTCCGTGCTCAAGTATTCTCCTCCCCGATTAGATCGAAGGATTTTAATAATTTTATCCATTTGGTTCTCTACTTCGCACTTATATTCCTTGAATTTCTCAAAAGTTTCAGTCAACAAGAACACATATCTGAACCTTGAGAGATCATCGGTGAATGTAATAAAGTACGAGGAACCATTCCTGGCATGTGTAGACATAGGACTGTATACATCACTATGTATATGTCCCAAGAGTTCAGTAACTCTTTCTCCGTGTCCAGTAAACGGAGTTTTGGTCATCTTGCCTTTGAGACATGACTGGCAAGTTTCATAAGATGTAAATTCTAACGGATTAAAATATCCATTCTTATGTAAATTAGCTAGTCGTGTCGCATTGATATGACCTAGTCTACAATGCCACAAGAAGGATTCATTCATTTCTGAACTTTTCCTCTTGTGTGTGTTCTGTATATTGAGAACTGTATTTTGATTTAGAACGTATATATCATTACTTAACGTGCCAAAACCAATCAACACTTTATTTAGGAAAATGTTCATAACATTATCCTCCAATACAAAATTATATCTATCTTTATGTAATATAGATACCGATATAATATTGCACATCATTTCTGGTACGTAATAACAGTCGTTTAGAATCAATGTATTACCATTAGGTAATACGATGTGATATGTGCCAACTGCTTTGGCTGCAACCATTGCACCATTCCCTACTCTGAGAGAATGATCACCTATTCCCAGTTCTGTACCTTTCCTCAGCCCATGTAACATATTACAAATGTGGGATCATGATCCAGTATCTAATACCCAGGATGTAGAGCAAACTGAGAAACAATTCTCGGTAACGAACACACCCGAAGAAAATGCATCAACATGCTCATTCCTCGTTCGGGTGGTATGGAAATCCTGATATTCCCCTATTTCCTGCTCAGACTTATAACAGTTATAAGGTAAAGCGGAACCAACGTTCCCCAGCTCAGTATAACAAGCGGGTTTGGTCAATACATCAATATTATTATCTTGATTAAGGCGTTTCATGGTCGCTACCTGGAGAGAGAGAGAAGAAAACACTTTAGCGTATGCTCTTATAAGATTAGATTGGTTATTATTTTATCTAATCAGGATGGCTTCTACTGTTTTTATCAAATCTTCCTTCAAACCCTAAAAGGTAAGACTAGACGGGATTAATTACACCCTACAAGTTCGCCAATCGTTCAGCCAGGCAGGTATTAGTACTCCGAGGGAATCTCCCCGTGCTTTCGCATGGAACTAATTAAATAACCTCATTTCCGCAGGGGCATAACCCCTTTAACACCTTTCTTAGGCACCTACTGGATTAGCTAATTGTAAAGTGCAAAATTCTCCCAGGAGTAACTCTTACTCGCAGTGGGTATCGGGATCCAACTATCTCATAGAAGGTATGCAATCTCATTGTAAATTTAAACACTTGAAATTCCCAATAATGTTTTTGCCCCTAAAAACTTATGACCTTGGCTATGGTCAACAAATCATAAGCGCTAGCTAAGTTCAACCCGTCATTTCCTGATTGAATTAAACCCATCCGTTCGACCCTTGGCTATGGTCAACAAAGCCGTATGACTACCCTAATCCAATCGCACCATATGGTTACAGATAAGCACTAATTAGCTACGGCACACTGCGCCTTGGCTATGGTCAAAAAACTTAGCACGAATATTAAATAGCACTTATCTGAAATGACGGAGGGCTACGACAGGTTTTTAAGAAAACCTTTTGCGTAATGAACTTGATATCGTTGTAGAATCGAGTGATTTGAAAAGGAGTGGTTTAAACTCCGCTTTTAAAATCGAGTAGTTTTCAAAACAAATTGAGTGGGTTGTAGCATTTATTAGCTTTTGCTAAAGAGGTCATTCCCGGTGAAGGGATCTCGGCTCTTTCCTCATCGAATGAGGTGCTGGATATTCATAAAGAATACCACTATGCAAAGCAAGAACTAGAGCTACCTTTTAGAAAATTTGATTCTACAATATCTTTAGGTTTCTTTCCTTTCCATTAATCTCATTAATGAAGCCCCGTCATTTATGTTTCCTAAACATCACAGAAGAAACGAAAATAGAACGTACGCTTATGCCATCCGCATTCGCCACGGGGTCCCGTCATGCACCGTTAGGTTACTTAACTAACGGCACAGCGGAGGCAGGACTAGCGCGGATGCAAAACATAAGAAACCTTTATTATATATCATATATATAATAAAATATTCATCCCACGCAGTTATATGATCTCATCACAGAACATTGCAACAGAAATCAACATATGAAATATAGGATATACTAGGAGGTCCGTGTTTTAAATCAAGCCAGTAAAAAACACGGATTCCACGGTCGTAGTGAATAGCCAAACCCACATCCCTAGACCCCTACGAGAGCGGCAAGCAACCCTACCAATTCTAGAGTTAAGAGACCCGATCTCGACTCCTCGAGATGGTCTCCCACTAGACTTTAGAACCCGGTTATTTGTGCTCCCCGTCTTGGGTCTATCCTAATGCGGAAAAGTAAATAATATACATCAATGGTGAATTCATCCTCAACCCGGAAGAGTCCCAATAAAAGAATATTAGATACAAATTTTTATATGAATGAAAATTAAAAACTCTCATCTCACGCAAAAACCCCCGGCTATTCAATCATGACGATCCAATATAACATATCGCAGCAACACATAATATCACATGTTATCAACGTAAGTAAATATGTGTATCCCAATTGTCGTTGACGTATAGCAACGAAACCGGCGATACACCACATATTACACTTATGGTCGCAGAAAAGAAATGAAAACTACAATAATTAGAATCTGCAACACTTTAGACATCATAAACCCGGAATATCTCATACTCTGGATTTCATGCCTAACACTATAAACCAGGCATTTTAGTTTCAAATTGAAAAGACTTTTCAATATCCAGTCGGGAAATTCAACAAGATTCCCAATCAAATGATCGAATTCTCATCGGAAACATTAGTAGATGGCTGCACCCCCGATGCCGTTGACGAAGCGCACTTAGGCGGAACACCGCGGCCGCGAGCACCCGAACGGATGCTTTTGGCAACTGGGTTCTCCTACAGTCACTTGGTCGGGGCTATGGAGCGTGGCTATCTAGTAGTGTTACCTGGCGAGTGTTCGCATACTATACGAGATTGCGGCGAAGTTTTGATCCGAATCGAAAATCCGTGGCAATCTATCGAATGAGACTAAATTGCTAGATTTACAAAACACTAACTAGTTTTCACAACTAATTATTGTGGATTCCAAATATTGTATCATATATCACAGATATACTAGACGATATTAAACATTTCGATCGAATTATCGAACACCCACAATTCCTACAGACCTCAACACTTAAGACTCACTAAAAATACCCAGAAAACCCAGAATAAGGAAATGGAGCAGCAAAAGAAAATTCACCCAACAAATCTACAATATTGCGGCGGAACCGCGGCCAAACTATGGTTTGGGCCGCGGTTCCGCGGCACATTGATGGATTTGGGAACTCGAATTTCTTAGGGCTCCATAATTCAACCTGCACGGTTTTCTGAATATTTTTAATTTCAAAATTTCCAACTTTTGAAAAATTTCCAGAAACTATGAAACTTGGGTTTCGAAAATACGATCGAACACTTTAACTTCGCCTAGACCACTCCTAATGCTCTAGCTTGGCTCTGATACTATGATAGTATGCCTTAGCACCACTACTAGGCTTTTAGAAGCATCAAGTATACAATTTTAAAAAATCTAGTGTGCTAATGCATGCCATCCAAGAATCGAACTAGATAATTATGGTTTTTAAACTAGTAAACAAGATTTATACTAAGTGAACAAAGAATGCAACCTTTGTAGACCGGTCCTTCACTTCTAAAGCTCCAAGTAGTAGTCCCTTAGCTCCAAGTAGTGGTCCCCCGAACTCTTCTTAGGCTCCACTTGGTGAAAGGAACAAACTTGCTTAAGGATCTTCGAGGCCGAAAATGATCTACCTTGAGGAATATCTAACTCAAGCTATCTCTTCACTAATTGAGGAATTAGTGAAGTAAACAACCTATACTAAATGGCTAGTTTGGTATAAATTGATGAAGTAGGTATTTTGCTCACTTTAGAATTAATTTTCTCTCTTTCTTTCTTCACCTCATTAAAAGCTAGAGAGCAAAGAAGGAGATGAAGAAAAATGAACAAGTGATGACCCATAGTGAAGAAAATATCTTATAGATATTTGTAGAGAGCTAACCATGGCCTGGGTTATAAAATATCTAGAGTAAAACAAAATTAGTAGAATTAGTCAAGGTTTCTAAATGCTTCCATAAGCATCTTTAGCCATGCTAATTTCCACCTAATTTTGATTTTCCCTTAATAATTAATCACCCAAATTATCTTTAGTTTGGTGTGAGTCTCATACACCCAGGTCTAATATATCATCTAGCATGACACAATACTAAATACATTAATATATATCTCATATATATTTATATGTATTTGTAGAAAAGAAATTCTTAAGTGAGCTAATATTAGTTAATATATATTAATATATCAAATATATAATTATATATTAAATTATTAAATCAACACTTGATTTAATAATCCGGCTATATCACATACAAACGACTAATATCATTTATATGTATATCAAATATACATATAACAAATTATTGAATCAGCACTAGATTCAATAATCCGGTTATATCACATATAACCTATATCGCGAGATTAGAATACTGTATCACATACATGTATTAATCTCGGTCCCACACATATTACATATATGCCCACTTCTTTTCGCTTGAGCTAGGAAACCTCTGTGTAGGACTCTAAAGACTCGTCAAGACGCCAGTAGTAGGTAATGAGCATATCAGTCCCCCACAAGCTGTCAGCGGTACTAGCTGGACGTAACGGCTACCCAGGTATTGAGTGATCAGAAGATCAACAAGAAAGCTTGTCCAAACTCCTGCAAATCCTATAAGTAATACTACAGTACAGTTCGGTCTTTTCGTCTGATATGTCGCATATCGAGCCTGGGGGTGGTAAACGTCAGACCCCAATAACTTGATAAGTCATGTCGATGTGAACCTTATAACGAATCGAGAAACTACTGATAACACTTACCAGTAAATCTCATCATCAGCCCTGGCCACGGACTTCCTGTTATAGCCAATAAAGTATAGCGCAACATCAACTCCCAATACCGGGAGAGACGAAACCCCTCCTATCGCTCATTGCCTCCATGTGACTCGGGACTGTACCCAAAATCCACCTGTTTGCATGACTCCTTTGAGCTGTGGTAAGGAGAAAATCAAAGCACAGTGGGAGCCACACAAGACTCTATGACTATCTTGGGTCTACAGACTAACCTGTACCAGTGTCACCAGAGAACTGCTATCTGACGATAGGTATAATACCATTTAGGAGTTCTCGACGAGTCTTGTTCAGTGTATCCATTCTATAAAAAGCACCTGTGTACAATCTTTGATGTCAAATACCAATGGTTGTGGGATCAACCATCGCCCCATACAGGGGAAAGAAATGTACACACTAGTCTACTCTGGAATATCGATGCCCTGTCTTGATACTCCCTCGACTAGGGACAATTAAAGGATTTACTTATGGATTACCTTGGCCCCACTAGTATGATCTCCATCATAGTCCTGGTAGTCAAGTCTACATCCTAAGGGCTTTATCAACATATAATGGAGAGATAGTATAGTGATAGAAGTGTACATGTTAAGATAAAGAGTAACCAGATAGCATACTATCATGTCGAGCAAGAAAGTCCTCTCTATATATGTCCAAGTATCCACTATAATATAAAATCATGTACAATATGTCCTCTAGGGCATACATATAACTAACAGGAAGAGCGTCCCCACAATCAAAAAACCCCTCACAAATGAGTGGGAATCTTATAAGTCACGCTACATCGGTCGCATCTATCCAAATATTCGATAAACGGTACCATAAATCAACTTGGCATTTTCGGAGAGGTAGATGAATATGTTCGTATAGTATCTGCCTCTAAATTTAGGCTAGACGCCTCTGCGTCTCAGTCCTGTCTTCGGCGGTAAACAAACAACTTTCACTTGCTCCAGGCAAATCGCTTCGGAGGTCTTCGTCACCGAAAGTGATGTCGGCCGTATGCACTTCCTCTAGTTCATCCTTCATCCTTTCAGTGGCGAGGAAGGCTTGAAATTGCTCAGGTTCTTGTAACGCCTTAATTAGTGAGTCTCGCGCCTCTTTTGATAATAGGAGGGCATCGAGAATGTTAAGCTGAGAAGGTAGCTTCCTTAGGTGCGCTAGGATGTTATAGTCCACCTTACCCTTTCTAGGAGGGTCTTTGGCAGCCAGCTCTCTCATGACTTGGTCATCTAAAGTGATATCTTCAGTGACCTTTTCCTTTCCCTTATCTTTCCTACTCGCGGGCCCGAGATTCTTTTCTGGGAGTGTGCGATTGCGCAGCTGAATGTTCTCGCAGGCCTCCGATTTCTCCTCTTTCCCTAAAACAGATTCTTTAAAGAGAGGGCCCAGAGCCATTTCTTCATCAGAGTCGCTCCTAAAGATGAGAACTTGTGACCCCCTGGCGTTAACCATGTAACAGTTGCCAATAGTTCTGTTGTGCCCATCGACAGTACTTCTTCGCTCCCGACGGATCTTGCGTTTCATGCGCTTAAAATGTTGCCGATGAGCAACATATCCTTGCCACCATATCTTAAAGGCGTCGCACTCCTCCATGGGGTGTGAGATTTTCCGATGATATGCGCAATAATGAGGGTGCCTCTCCACCCCATCGTGCGTGTTTCCTTCCGAGGGTGGTAGCTTCATTCCCATTGACATGGCTTTGGCAAACCTTTTCCTCGTCTTGAATATCTTCTTGTCTACTTCGGATGCCTTTCGCTCTGGCAGGGGTAGTTCAACTCTTAATTCAGTCGCCTGTGTTTGGCTCCTTCTGAAGCGGCCATCTCACGCTCCTGATCCGCTTTACTTTTTAGGCGAATCTCATCTAGAAAAGCGTCGATCATTTCGTCTGTTGGCCATGCACGCTCTGGTTCAGGCTCTGCCTCCAGCTTCTTAGTGCCAGGAGTTTTCCCATCATCGGTAAACGAGTGGGAGATTACGTTACAACTCGCCACATATCCTTCGGATTCATCCGACGAGCTCTCTCCATCATCTTCCTCTTGAAAGATGTGGTTGAGGAACTCTTGCAGTGTGACAGGAGTTCGCGCCTTTTGATTGTATTCTTCCAGCGCGTCGATTTACTTCTGTAAGTTCGTGTGCTCGTTTCCAAGCTTCACGGACTTCTTGGATTTCTTCTTCTTTTTCTTCGAAGATTTTGACAGTTGGGCATGAGTATTTGGGCTCTTATCGCGAGTCTTCGTAGTTGGGCGAGGCTTCAACATTCCTTCGATAATTTGAGGTTCAAGAGGGTCCTTCCATTCGATCGCAGGGCACGCATGAAGGTCTCTCAGCATTCTTTTGGTTTTAGTTGATAGTGCGACCTCCCACGGAGCTTCTTCAATAAAGGAACAGGTTGCCCCCGGTGTATCCGCTTTCTTAGGAGTATGTGGCTGTGGTGGGTTCACCTTCCACTTTTCGGACAGTATAAACTTCCCCTGGAGGTACTGATCTTCAATCCATCCTTTGAAGACGAAGCAATCTTCGATCGGATGACTTACCGTTTGATGGTAAGGGCAATAATTAGGGTTATTCACCTCCGTGGGTTGCGGCGGTCGCCTTGGATTTGGAAGGTTTATAAGTCTGTTGCGTATTGCCAGCTCGAATAACCGTTTCGTCTTGTCTCGTGGGAACAAGTAAGGACGTTTCATCCTTTCATTATAATACCGGCGTCTTTCTTCCAGTTGATCTGCCGGTTTCGGGGCGTTAGGTTGCTGTTGGGCATTTGCGACAAAGGTTGCCCTTCCTTTACCCTTGTCATTCCGAGGTTCCGACTTCGGGGGAGGTGGTCTATGACCCATCTGGTCCATCTGAGCCAACTTGTCGATTAAAGCCTGGAATGTGGTTGGCTTAAAGAACATCATAAACTGGGAGATAGTTGCGTGGGGGTCTAGGGTTCCCACGAACATACCCACTGCGGGTGCCTCCTCAATTCGTTGTTCGCATCTCGACCACAAATTCCGCCAGCGTATAGCATACTGGACCCAGGTTTTGCCTGGTTTTATCCTGGCGTTAATCAGTGCTGTTATTGGAGTGCGTTCGCTGGCACTTGCGAATCGCTGAGTGAATAACAACTCCATTTCAGCGAACGTCTTGATAGAATCGTTCGGGAGTTCCGAATACTATTCGAACGCTGTTTCTGATAAGCTGCCCATGAACTGGCGAAGCAACAGTTTATCATCACCGCCGGTGTTACCGCAGAGGGCCCGGAACTGGGCAACATGTTGATGGGGATTGCCGGTCCCCTTATACACGTGGAATTTCGGTATCGTATAGCCTGGCGGGTATTTGATTTGGTCGTACCAACTTGGATACGGCCGGCCCGTCTTTACGACTTGACCAGCTGCCTCAGTCGCATGATGAACCCGGATTTGCTGGGCTATATAGTCAACCAAGTCAGCTTTAGAGATCGTCTCTTCCTTGGCCGTTGAGGGGGCTGGCGGTGGATTTGACGTTTCTCCTCGGTCGTCTTCAAGAACGATTGGGGGATCCTCGGCGGGTCGGTCCTGCTGGATCATCATTCATATCATATCTTGGAAGAGAAGGCCCATACGCTGTATGTTGGTTGCTTGTTCGGCAGCCTCTTTGTCCTTTTTCTCCAGTATCCGGCGAAGGAATTCAGCGTCGGTTTCTTCCTCCTGGCGTGCGTCTGAGGACGTTTCTGGGCTTTCTTTTGGCCCGGTAAGTGCGGCCATAGCATTCATCATTTCTTGGAGCTTTTGCTGCTGCTCCTGAGCTTTGGTCACCGACCGTGTAAGCGGTCTATGACCCGTGGACGCGCGGCTGTCTTCTTTTCCTGACGCCATGTATACGGTGTGGACCATCATGCCCCCAGACTTAGGGCGTCTGGGCTTAGTGCTATTAGCTGTCGTTGCAGGCTGGGGGATCTTCTCTGGCTTCCTCCTTTTATGAGCCATGGAGGTTGAGGGGGCCGTTGAGGTGGGCGTCCAGACAGCCTTTCGGGGTTTAGCCTGGTGACCAGCTTCTGGTTGGATTTTCAGCTTCTTGTGCTGGCGGGAGAAGTTTGGATCGATGATCGAGTCTCGGGCCTGTCGCCAAACCTTATAGATTTTGGAACACAGCCGTTGAGGGGATCGGGGCTGTTCTGATTTTATTTCCACAACCTTTCTTAATGGGGGAGGAGACCTCTTTAGCACTGCAGTGGAAGAATTCCATCGCACCTTATTTAGCATCTCGAAGCTGTTCCCAGTTGGAACAGCAGCATTAACTTCTGCCATCGGAGCTGATGGAGTTAACCCGGAGGAGGAGTTGCCCCCAGCCTTCCTTACTCGGCGCCAATGGCGAAGTCGAGCGTGTCGAGCGGACGACGATGGGTCAGCGGTGAGAATGGTTTCGTCTTGCCCCTTGTGTAGATGGGGGGTCGCTGTTGGTGTTAGCCTGTCAAAGACCGACGTCTTTTGGGTAGCAGGGGCGGGAGCTGAAGCCGTCAATCTTGTAAAGACCGACTTTTTGGCCAGAGAAGCCGCCTTGGCGATTTCGGGAGCAGGAGCAGCCACTTTCTTAGAAGCAGCCTTCTCTGGGATTGTAGACCTCATGATGGGTCTACCGGACTTCTGGCCCAATCTAGAGAAGACCGAGGCACTGATGTTGGGCGACCCGTTGAGATGAGCCGCGGCAGGGGTAAGACGATCAAAGACCAACTTCTTGGGAGCTTCCTTTGTCAGCACTGGCGCCGTGAAGCTTGTTGGTGGGAGTATAGTCCCGAAGAACAATCCGGTAGTGGCCTGAGTCATCTGGTCCACCGGCATTGTGAATAACGAAGCAGCTTGGGGTCCGTAGGCTCTACCTCCTGGCGAGGCAAAGCGTTGGTCGCAATTGCAGTCTGAGCAGTTGGAGAATTTCACGGAAGTAGAAGCCATCGATCCTTTGCTTTCTGCAATAAGCGAGACGCCAATTCTTAGTATCTTGAAACCCAAGGGCCACCATTAGCGAACCGCGATTGGTTCGCGAATCACGACACACGAAGTGTGGAGTGGAAAGAGGAAAAGGTCCCACCGGGCGTGCCAGAATCTGTTCCCCTCCGAAAGACGGCGCGACATGGCATCTCTTGCCTGAAATTCGGGGCAGATGCTAATTGGTGCTATCCGTCCACCTCTCCGAAGATGCCGAGTTGATTCATGGCACCATGTATCGAAGGTTTACACGGATGCGGCCGATGTAGCAGACTTCGTCAGATTCCCCCTCGTTTGAGGGGTTTTTGATTGTGGGGACGCTCTTCCCTGCAGGCGCAAGCCCCTGCAGTTAATTACGCTACCGCATCGCGGTAACAACTTTCTCCTTCTCCAGATGGTCACTTCGCGTCGTGTGTGTTTGTTTTATGTTTTGTTGCCCGTGGATTGTTTACGGAGACCTAGTTATGTCGTCGCCCGTAGGGCGTGGACTAGTCCAAATCCGTATTTATCTTAGATTTGGGTTTGGGGGTTTGGTATGAGGATACATTAGCCATATTTGAGGCTAAGATCAACTCAAACGTTTGTTAAGGATACGTTAGTCTAACTTGAGACTAAGATCAACTTAACGGGATCGTTTGGATCCGACAAAAGAGCATTTGGGGCTCTATTACTCCAGTTTAGGGACATAGTGGTCCATTGAATATATGGCCGTCGGGACCCGTCACCTCTCTGACGACGTTGAAGGATTACAACGACAAATATCAGAGGAGTTCAGAGTTGTACCCTTGAACCGAAGTTGATTAGGGGGATTCATAGTCCAGTCTGTTTGAAGGTTTAAGAATACGTTAGCCATATTTGAGGCTAAGATCAACTTAAACGGGATCGTTTAGATCCGACAAAAGAGCGTTTGGGCTCTATTGTTCCAGTTTAAGGACATTGCGGTCCGTAGGTAGTTTAGGGACATTGCGGTCCGTAGGTAGTTTAGGGACATTGCGGTCCGTGGGTAGTTTAGGGACATTGCGGTCCATGGGTAGTTTAGGGACATTGCGGTCCATTGTTAGTTTTAAGACATCTCGGTCAAGGTTAAGGACGTCGTAGTCCATGGGTTTAAGGACCCCACAGTCCATTGTTAGTTTTAAGAAATCTCGGTCGAGGTTAAGGACGTCGTAGTCCATGGGTTTAAGGACCCCACAGTCCATTGTTAGTTTTAAGACATCTCGGTCGAGGTTAAGGACGTCGTAGTCCATGGGTTTAAGGACCCCACAGTCCGTATCAATATGTGGTCATCGGGACCCGTCACCTCTTTGAAGACGTTGAGGGATTACAACGCCAAGTATCAAAGGAGTGAAGAGATGTACCCTGGAACCGGAGTGGATTAAATAGTCTTTGGCCCAATTTGGGATCAAGACCAATTAATTATGTTATGAGCCCATTAGCCCGGTTAATTACGAATTGAGGACTTATGGCCATCTTGGGCTAAGTCCAATCATGTCTGGAATATTGACTTCCCGTTGGTCCCTTGAAGGAGAGGCTTTGCCTCTATCCATTCGGCCAATTGGGCCAGTGTCTAGTGTTAAACACTAAAGACGAATCAGTGTTGAACACTGGGAATAAGATTGATAAGTTAGTGTTTCAACACTAAAAGATAGTTGGTGTTAAACACCAGAAACCAGGCTTTCAGATTAGTGTTGAACACTAAAATAGTCCAGTGTTAAACACTGGCAACAGGAGTCCCAAACTAGTGTTGGACACTATGGTAATCAGTGTTGAACACTGCAAATATAGTTCTGTGCTTAGTGTTACACTAAGGCCAAACAATGTTTTGTCACTGAATTCAGGGGTTCCGTTTTAATGTTTAAACACTAAGGCAAGAGGGGTCACGTGGCAACACGTGAGAGCGCCCTCCCTTCACTTGTTCTTCTGGGACTATGCATCTTTTAGAGCATCACGTGCCATCACGTGACGGGGATTCAAGCGCTTATGTGTTAAAGCTTCTGTCAAGAGTCACGTGAGTCACGTGAGGCACTGCCTCCAGAAGGCTTTCTGTAGATCTTTTGGGGGGGAGGGTCACGTGGTGGCACGTGACCCTGCCTCTATGTATGTTGTTTAGAAGATCTGTTAATCTTTTTTCAGGAATTAAATTCCTCGTAGGGTTAAACCCTAATAAAAAGCTTTAAATTCCAGAGGAATTAAATTCCTACTTCCTTTTGAAGATTTATATTCTGGAATAGAGTTGAACTCTGAATTTTCTGTAGGAATTAAATTCCTCATATATGTGAAGAACTGAATAGGGTTAAACCCTAATAAAAGCTTTAAAGAATTAAACTCCCATTCTCGGTTAAAGAATTATGATTAAGGGAATTAAACTCCCGTTGTTTCAACAGAACTAAGTTCTTAATTAGGGTTAAACCCTGTTTCTTTTTGTTCTGAAGGAATTAAATTCCCATAACACAGGGTCAAGCCCTGATTTTATTTTAAAGGAATTAAATTCCTATAGTTCTGTGAGAATTGAATTCTCGTGCTTCCGTTCCCTCTCTATGCTTTGGATCTGCATGGCAGGATCTCAACCCATTGAGAATTAAATTCTCAACTCAAGGGGAGATGTGCACTTTACAGATCCTCCATCAAAGAGAGAAGAAATATGTCCCTCTGTTCTATATCAGAGTTAAACTCTGTCGAGAATTAAATTCTCTTTTCTTTCAAGAAGCCTTCCTTCTCTTACCTAGGGTTTTCTTTTTGCAGAAGATCCAAATTCCTCAAAATATCGAGGCTCTCTCCCTTTTCTTCCCTCTGCCTGTCTCTGTTTTGCGTGTCTCTTGGCTCCTATTTACAGGAGAAGCAGCCGAGTCAATTAGTTTTTTTTTTACGAATCTTCATTGAGAGATTTGATTTGCATCCATCATTCGTTTTGGACCTTTGGATTATTAGGTGAATTTTATTCACCATTGGATTTCAAATCCAGGGATTCTCCTTTGTTATTTCTGTTAGATTTAAAGGGGAAATCTTTCCAAATTCGAGATTTTCCCATAGATAGATGATATTTAATCACCTCTAAATCTTTAATTTAATCGATTGCTTTTGGAAAGATTTGAGAGGTCTTTTCTCAGAATTTAATTCTGTTGACAAATGGGCTTTGAAGTTGGTCACGTGTGGCCACGTGACCCTTGGTCACGTGTGGGCACGTGACCCCCTTGGAACGAGCCTTCTTCCTTCTTTTTGCGCTCTGTTTTCTGGTTGCTGCTTAGCTATCACGTGCCACCACGTGACAACTGGTCACGTATGAGCACGTGACCCTGACATGGAGCCTTCTTCTCGATTTAACCGGAGAATGAGTCTGATGTTTTGAGTGTCACGTGCCAACACGTGACCCTGATCACGTGGAAGCACGTGACTTCTTCTGAAGCCTTTTTCTTGATTTGCTCAGGGAGCTGTTGGGTTTTGAAGCCGCTTTTGATTGTCACGTGCCAATACGTGACCCAGGTCACGTGGGAGCACGTGACCCTTTCTGAAGCCCCTTTTCTTTGATGTATTTGGGAAACTGAATTTGCCTTGCCGATACTTTTAGGTGTCACGTGCCAACACGTGACTGCTGGTCACGTGTAAGCACGTGACCCTCTTCTGAAGCTTTTTCCATAAGCTTTTCTGATTTTAAATCAGGAAACAAATGCCCCCACAGCGTTGTTCTCACATGTCCGCATGTGAGTGCAACGCTGTCACCTTTTGTGACCGTTGGATTCCTTTAGGGATTTGGGGAGATGAATCGTTTCCATCGCCTTCTATAAATACCCATGTCTCTTCAGAAGAGCCTTCACTTTGCTCATCTTCTTCCCTCGAGAGCTTTTTCCTTTGAGAATTTAATTCTCGTTTCCAGAGCTTAGTTCTCTGTCTCAGACATTTTCCAGAGTTTAACTCTGTTGAAGGATCCCTTTTCCTCAGGTAATAATGTTGAACGGCCGAAGCACCTTCGTTAAAAGAACTCTCTGGATTTTAAATCCACATTAAGGATTTCACAAAGAACCCATTTTTTTCAATTTCTTTAACCTCCATCAGTAGATCTCTTGGGGTCGGATGATCCTTGGGGAGATAATGATGGCGATTCAACTCCATGGAATTTAATTCCATCCCAAAAATTCTTTCTGGGAATTTAATTCCCTTTTCTTAATAAGGAATTTAATTCCAATGAAGGACTCGATTTCTTCACACGGAGGCTTCTTGGGGTCTCTTGGCCCGAGGTTGTTCTCCTGCAATTAATGAAATAGGAACTTTCTAATGATTCTCATGACCTTTATTTCAGGTATCATGGATGCCCATCTGTATGGTCTTGACGAGATCATTTCCTATGGGAATATCCGTGCACTGGGCCGCAGTCAGAACCAGGAGTTCACCGATGCTCAGTGTGCCGAGATCATGAGCCGCTTTGACGAGTACAACCATCGGCTACTCCCCCGTCGCTCTTCTCTTCTGAGGCTGATCGTGCTGGCGATCCGGGAGGCACTTCCTCTCTTTTGCACCGGCATACCGCTCGGGGCCTTGGACACTGCTGAGGATAAGGTGCATTCGGTGTACCTGATGGGTTTGATCTCAAAGAGGAGGCGAGATCACCTCATCGATCTCTTGCACCAAGTCTTTCAGCAGTCAGCAATACTTGCCGCCTATCGGAGGGTGGAGGACATTCGTGAGGATCCTGACGCTTGCGACCGCGAGAGGAAGCACACTCGGGAGGTTCGAAATGCTTAAAGAATCTTGGACAAAGTTAATCTTGAGTTTCTCAACCCATGCCCCGCGTCTGAAGTCTTACCATTGTAAACGTGTCCTCTTTATTTTGTATGAACTTCTTGAAAGATTCAGTGACAGGTTTTATTATGTTTTTCCATGTTTGCATGCCTTTCTCTGGGATTTTATCATTTTGCTACTGTTGGTGGTGGTGCTTTCAATATGCAGGGTGCTACTCCATTTTTCTTTTGTTTTAGTGTACATCAGGTTTAGGCCTCACGTATTCTGCACGTGGGGTCCCTTGACGGGGCTGTTCACAAAATCTTCCCATGCCCTATTTTCAGTGCACAATATCAGACGCAGAAAAAAGGGCCTTGGAAATAGCTCCATCTCCTTGATTTTCGATGCCTTTCCTTTTTTGGGCCTTGGAAATAGCTTCACCATGTAAGATTTTCCGCGCACAGCACTTAATGCACTTCTTTATATTCTTGAGGCCATAGCCTATTTTCTCCTCACAAAGAAATTCATTCCCATATTGACGTGATTTAATTTGAGGAGTATCTGAGTGCCATGGACTGCAACCGTCCACACGCTCGTCGACAGCCATGGGAAGTGCCTATCGAGGAGATGATCCCCCGCTTTGCTGCTCGGTTAGTGGATCCACTTCTTACCGACGACGAATGCGACTCAGCGATGCACGAACTCCCGATCCGTAGGGGGTCCCCCCTCCCGATGGGTTCCCTCTAGCTCCGGATGATTCTCACGGCCGTGCTTGCCGACATCCCTCCTCACCCGGCGGAGATGACCCTGGCGATGCTCGACGCGGCGGAAGAAAAGCTCGAGGGCTTTCATGAAGCGTGCCTGATTACTCAGGCTTTGAAGGATTGCTCAATTCATCTGCTGAGCCAGATCAAGGCCCGGCGAGCTATTATGTCTGCTTTCGCGGACGAACACGGCGCCAATCGATGGGGAGCGACTCCTCGTGAGAACCGTCGCTTTGATGTGCTGGAGAAAGCAGAGAGAGAGATGGAGAATTTTGTCCTCTGCTTCGTTAACCCCTGTGCCGTTGATCCCATGTTTGGTGACCTTTTCCGTTAGCGTAGAACATTTTTAAATTAGTCCCTCCTTTTTTTTACGCTTTATGCCGAACTTCCATGTAGGCTTGGCACTAGTATGTATGTTTCCGCTTGCATAAATAAACTTCATATTCTTCTCATGAGAATTTTCTTTAGTTGCAAATGCTATCATTACTTTCCTGCGCATCAGACCTTTTTGGGTATTATGAACGTTCATGCGATTGCAAATGCTATTATTATTATTATTTTCTTTTTGAATACTCATATGATTGCGAACGCATGCTTGAAATATGTCGGAAATCTTTCTTGTTGCCTTTCACGTCAGGTGATGTGAGCACGTTTTAGATCGATTATTCCCGTCGACTGGAAGCCCATTTATACGGTCTTGTAAATGTCTTGTTTCCAAGGCTGTGGTCACGAAAGCGAGCTTACGTAGCCTGATAGAGCGACACGTAGCGAACATATTGTTGTGCGAGAAAAGGGTTCGGCCGTAAATTTTCGGAGAGAGAGCTAGCTGCTAAGGCGCTGAGCGAGCTTCATGCCAGCGAGCTTCATGCCAGCCTCACAGCCAAGGCCAATCAAAGCATACGAACTCTGGCGAGTGCTCCAGGAGTCCATAAAAGAGGTGGTGGCTCTCGATAAAGCTGCCACGTTCACTCGTGAGAGGGTCGAGGCTCATAAAGCCACCGAGAAAGAGCTCGAAGTTCGGCTTGCTTCGTATCAAGCTCAGCAAGCTCAGGCGGAGGCTCGTCTTCTGGAGATCTTGCGTCATGAAGCCGTGGCTCAGCAACAGAACGATGAGCTGGTAAAATTACTGCACCGCCCGCCGGCTTGAGGACTTGTATCTTTTCTCCCCTTTTT
Source organism: Agapanthus africanus (assembly GCA_030015575.1). NCBI lineage: Eukaryota > Viridiplantae > Streptophyta > Magnoliopsida > Asparagales > Amaryllidaceae > Agapanthus > Agapanthus africanus. The sequence goes on from CM057348.1 coordinate 58,479,068, forward strand.
GTACATACTCATGAATGAGAGTATCTCCTTTTTTTCGTTTCTTTCGTAAGTTGTACTTTGTATCTATTTTGGTTTATGAATAAAAGATACATTTTTCCTCTCAATGGTGTGTCCCCTTTCATTGAATGCGTTTGCGGACAATTTATCTTGATCTCCTCGCAGGGCAGCGATAGCTTAGGACTCAGGGTTAAGATCTGCTTCCTAAGACTTTTGCACTTTATGAGCCACGAGGGTCTCATAAAGAGTTTTTTCTCCCCATGGGTCGAGAGGATCCCATAGGTGTAAGTCCTTCTTAAGAATCGTGAAGGTTCTTAAGTGGGTTTTCCCTTGAAAGTCGTAAGGATCTCACAAGAGAGTTTTTCTTCCTCGCAGGTCGTGAGGACCTGCAAGTGTTGGATGTGGTCGCCCTTATCCGTGTTTCACGGAGTCAGGGGTCGCTCAAGGTATCGTAGTTTAAAGACATCACGGTCAAGGTTAAGGACCTCATAGTCCGTGGATTTAAGGACTCCACAGTCCGATGTTAGTTTTAAGACATCACGGTCAAGGTTAAGGACCTCATAGTCCGTGGATTTAAGGACTCCACCGTCCGCTGTTAGTTTTAAGACATCACGGTCAAGGTTAAGGACCTCATAGTCCGTGGATTTAGGGACTCCACAGTCTGATGTTTGGTCGCAGGGACCCGTCACCTCTTTGAAGACGTTGAGGAATTACAACGCCGAGTATCAAAGGAGTGAAGAGATGTACCCTTTAACCAAGGGAGAATCCGTAGGGAATTGGGGTGGTTGATCGTTAGTTTTAAGACATTGCGGTCGAGGTTAAGGACGTCATAGTCCGTGGATTTTAAGGACTCCACAGTCCGGTATTTGCTCTGGATGCTTCACACGGGTTCACTGCCGTGCTCGGCGAGGACCAGGCTCCGCTCTGGGCGTTTTCCGCGGGGTCAAAAAGTGACGTTATCCGCGTTCCACGTAACCAGGAATTTTGCACTAGATGCTTCACACGGGTTCACTGCCGTGTTCGGCGAGGACTAGGCTCCGCTCTGGGTGCTTCACACGGGTTCACTGCCGTGCTCTGCGAGGACCAGGATCCGCTCTGGACGTTTTCCACGGGGTCAAAGAGTGACGTTATCCGCGTTCCACGTAACCAGGAATTTTGCACTAGATGCTTCACACGGGTTCACTGCCGCGCTCGGCGAGGACTAGGCTCCGCTCTGGATGCTTCACACGGGGTCAAAGAGTGACATTATCCGCGTTCCACGTAACCAGGAATTTTGCACTAGATGCTTCACACGGGTTCACTGCCGTGCTCGGCGAGGACTAGGCTCCGCTCTGGATGCTTCACACGGGGTCAAAGAGTGACATTATCCGCGTTCCACGTAACCAGGAATTTTGCACTAGATGCTTCACACGGGTTCACTGCCGTGCTCGGCGAGGACTAGGCTCCGCTCTGGATGCTTCACACGGGGTCAAAGAGTGACATTATCCGCGTTCCACGTAACCAGGAATTTTGCACTAGATGCTTCACACGGGTTCACTGCCGTGCTCGGCGAGGACTAGGATCCGCTCTGGACGTTTTCCACGGGGTCAAAGAGTGACGTTATCCGCGTTCCACGTAACCAGGAATTTTGTCGATTGTATCCGCATTTCACGGGATGGAGGTTTGACTGTTGGCGATATGTATACCGCCGAGCCATGGAACTGGGAGTTGCCGCTGTTTCGTTTAGCTTGAAGTTGTGTCCGTCGTTACGAGACGAGTGTTGAGACGACCTCCGGGTCTCCTTTGGCACGTCGAGATTTGGCTTCTTCTTCTTTGGTGAAACCTGGGGGGGGAGAGTGCGACTCCTCCTTTGTTTGCGCCCCTGGATTGTATACAGGGATTGATGTAGCATCACCTGTAGGGCAAAAAGTTTCATTCTTTCATCATTTTTTTATTCTTTCCGCGATGCTCTATCATTTCAGCATTTTATATCGCGAAAATCGCGATTGCCCAATCATTTCGGCTATTTTTCGCGGTGCCCAATCATTTCGGCTATTTACTTTATTTTTACTCGCTGCTTTTTATTGCGAGTTGCCCAATCATTTCGGCTATTTTTCATGCATACATTTTTTTTTTATTTGCTGATTTTTATTGCAAGTTGCCCCATCATTTCGGCTATTTCGTATGCACGTATGGCTTGCTGTTTTTTTTTTTTTTTATATATCGCGAGTGTGGAACTTGGGATCTGATACCAATCTTAGCATCAGCATCGCTGTGACTGGAATATTGCCAGGAGCGAATCATCATTTGCCATGAAAGAACTTGGGATTTGATACCGGTTTAGGCATCAGCATCGCTGCAACTGGAATATTGCCAGGAGCGAATCATCATTTGCCTCTGTCGATGTTGAACAAAGGTGGCTTAGCAAACAGGGTTAAGGTCCTGTCGACTAATGCTTTTGACTTCATGAGCCGTAAGGGTCTCACAAAGGTATTTCTCCCTACAAGTCGTGAGGATCTTATAGGTGTATTTTCTCCGTAGGAATCGTGAGGGTTCCTAAGTGCATTGTTCCTCTGTAAGTCGTAAGGATCCTACGGGAGGGTTTTCTCCTTGTAAGTCGAGAGGATTTACAAGGGTTGTTTACCATGCAAACATATCCCTAGTCTCGGATGGGACTTAGTTAGGGAAATGTTTATTCGCGCCCATGGATTGTATACAAGGGTCAATATTGGACTACTTGTAGGGCATTGTCGAAGGTTGTGGGGGATTGCTTAAGCACAGGTTTAGGTCTCTGTAACTTAAGACTTTCAAATCTTACGAGCCATGAGGGTCCCATAAGAGAGTTCTCCTTGCGAGTCGTGAGGATCTCGTAAGTGTATTTTCTCCTTAGGAATCGTGAGGATCCCTAAGTGTGTTGCTCCTTTGTGAGTCGTAAGGATCTCACGCAGGTGGTTTCTCCTTACAAGGTCGAGAGGACCCTATAAGTGTCTTTTAACGAGATTGCGCCCTTTCGGGTTTTCACAAACACTCGCCGGTAGTCCTGCTGTTTTTACTCACGGAGCCCTTTTGGGTTTTCATCCGTGCCCTTTTTGCTTATGGACATACCGTTTTTTCATCATTTTTTTTTATTTCTCTTTTTCTCCTTTTTTTTTTTACTTCGTCAGCCTAAGGATGCTGCGGTAGTAGTTTAGGGATGTCTCGGTCCGTCGTTAGTTTAAGGACGTTTCGGTCCGCTGTTAGTTTAAGGACGTTTCGGTCCGCTGTTAGTTTAAGGACTTTTCGGTCCGCTGTTAGTTTAAGGACGTTTCGGTCCGGTGTTAGTTTAAGGACATTTCGGTCCGCTGTTAGTTTAAGGACGTTTCGGTCCGTTGTTAGTTTAAGGACATTTCGGTCCGTTGTTCAGGGGAGGGCCGGCTACTGCTTGTAAAGTCTGAGCTTAGGAAGATAGCGAGCAGACATAGTCGTCGTCATCTATCATTGACCCAGGCTGTGGCTCATTAAGCATAGTACTTCTTTAAGAAGCGGCCGTTTATTGGCCTGAAAGGCCTTTCACCGTGCATGTCCATGAGTAGATAGGCTCCACCCTGGTAGACCTTGTCTATGATGTACGGGCCTTCATAGTTTGGCTCAAATTTTCCCCGCTTGGCGCGATTGGGGATCATAGGTCTTTTGACTACTAGTACGAGTTCGCCTTGGCGGAATGTCCTCGGCCTAGTCAATCTTTCATACGAGCGCGTCATCTTTGCTTTGTAGGCTTCTAGATGTTGTTGCGCTATGAGCCGGGTTTCATCGAGGGCATCAAGCTCCTCAAGCCGAAGGTGAGCGTTTTATTCGTCCGTCAGCTCGCAGTGGACTGCCACTCGTAGAGAGGGTAACTCTATCTCGAGGGGGAGCACTGCTTCCGTCCCAAATACCAACGCGTACGGCGTTGCGTTCGTGGCCGTCTTGAATGTAGTTCGATAGGCCCAAAGGGCCTCTTGCAGCCTCTCGTGCCAGTCTCTCTTATTCCGGGAAACGGTCTTTTTTATGATCTTCGTCAAGGTCTTATTGAAGGCCTCGGCCAGACCGTTAGCTCATGGGTTGTAAACTGAAGAATATCTCCAGTCTATATTGTGCTTCTGCGCGAAGCGGCTAATCTTATGGCTTCTGTAGGCTGGCCCGTTATCGGATATAATCCGCCGTGGGGTTCCAAACCGATAGATGACGTGCGTCTTGAAGAAGTGGAGGATATTCTCTGTCTTCACTTCCCTCAGCGGTACTGCTTCTGCCCATTTGGAGAAGTAATCAGTTGTCGCCAGGATGAAACGATGTCCCCGGGACGATGCTGGCTCGATGGGGCCAACTATGTCAGTCCCCCACATTTCGAATGGCCAGCTGGCCGCCGTTGGGTGTAGTGGGTTCGGATGTTGGTGGATAAAGTCTCCATGAATCTGGCACGAGTGGCATTGCTTCGCATACTCGAGGCAGTCCTGGGTCATCGTGGGCCAATAGTAACCCATCCGTTTAATTTTTAACTTCATCTTTGGGCCTGCTTGGTGAGAACCGCAGAGTCCGTCGTGAACTTCCTGAACGACTCTTTCTGCTTCGTCAGGTCCTAGGCATCTCAGCCATAGAGAATCAAACGATCTTTTGTATAGAGTATCATTAACAAAAGCAAAAAATAGAGCTCGTTTGATGAGCTGATGTCTTGAAGACGCTTCTTCGGGCATTCGGTGGGACTTAAAGTAGTCTATGAAGACTTCCCTCCAGTCCTCAGCCTTCTCGCGGTCTTTTATTTGTAGGGTCGCCTGCTCAGTCGCTCCCTTCTCTTTATATAATTCCGGAGGTATTTCTGCCGGGGCAAGCACTCGACGGCTTTGTACCACGATTCTGACGTCATTAAGGTTCTCGTCAGCCAGTTCTTTAGCAAGTTTGGCCAACGCGTCTGCTTTGCTGTTTTCCGCACGCGGTATGTTCTCCAAAGTATAGGAGGGAATTTGGGTCAATAGTTGTTGCACCTTTTCGCCGTACTTCACCAATTCTGGTTTGCACGTTTGGTAGTCACCATTTACTTGACTAACGACCAATTGGGAATCCCCGTATATAAGGAGATTTTCGATTCCCATGTCGATGGCGATCTCGAGGCCTGCTATTAGAGCTTCATATTCAGCTTCATTGTTTGTCCTCGGCTCTGTTAAGGAGAAGGCGAAGCGCATTATCCCTCCTTGTGGAGTTGCGAAGATGAGGCCTATCCCCGATTTGATCATTGGGATACCCTGTTTCTGTTTCTTTACGGAGGATGCTCCATCGAAATAGAGTTCCTATCGGGTACTACCGCCGCCAATCGCATCAAATGCATGCTCGTCTGGCAACTCGCAGTTCAGAGGAGAACCAGCAGGTACTGGATGCTCAGCGAGGAAGTCGGCAATGGCCTGGCCTTTCACTGCCTTAAGAGGTCGATACGTTATTGAGAACTCCATCAGGAGTAGAGCCCATTTAGCGAATCGACCCGTCAATATAGCCTTTGACATCAGATATTTAAGAGGGTCCACCTTCGAGATGAGACGGACTTCATGTGCCAACGCATAGTGCCTGAGCTTTGTTATCGCGAAGATTAACGCCAAGCAATGTTTTTCAATGGGAGAGTAGTTGCTTTCTGCCCCCAGCAGAACTCGACTTAAGTAGTAGAGTGCTCTTTCTTTCCCTTGGTCGTCCTCTTGTGCCCATAATGCGCCTAAAGAACCTTCGAGGGCGGTTGTATAAAGAATGAGAGGTTTTTCTTTAACCGGGGCAGCCAACACTGGCGGGTTCTGCAGGTATTGCTTGATCTCGTCTAGCGCGCTTTGGCATTTTTTATCCCAGACGAATGGGGTTCCCTTCTTCATCAGGTGACTGTAAGGACGGCATTTCCCTGAAAGATTAGCGATAAACCGCCGGATGTATGCGAGCTTCCCTTGGAGAGACCGCAACTGTTTGAGGGTTCTTGGCGGAGGCATTTCCATGATCGCCCTGATCTTAGATGGATCTATTTCGATACCTCGATGTCGGATGATGAATCCCAGGAATTTACCCGAGGAGACTCCAAACGCGCATTTGAGGGGATTTATCTTCAAATTATATTGACGAAGGCGTTGAAAGACAGTCTCCAGATGTTTTAAATGCTCTTCGTACGACATGCTCTTCACTACCAGGTCATCGATATAGCACTCGACGATGTCATGTATGAGATCGTCGAAGATCTTTGTCATGGCCCTTTGATAGGTAGCACCGGCGTTCTTTAGACCAAAGGGCATAACTCTGTAGCAGAATATACCCAAAAGGGTCCGGAAAGCGGTGTGCTTCTGGTCTTCGGGATGCATCTTTATCTGATTGTATCCTGATGAACCGTCCATAAAGGAGAAAACCTCATGAGTGAACGTGTTATCTATCATTAGCTCGGTTACCGGTACTGGGAAATCGTCCTTCGGGCAAGCTTTATTGAGATCCCTGAAATCCACGCATACGCGTACCGTCCCATTTTTCTTCATTACCGGGACGATATTGGCGATCCAGTCGGGATACTGGACCTCTTGGATAAATCCAGAATCGATCAGCTTCTTGACTTCGGCGTTGATGCTCATTTCAAGCTCGAGTCGCATCCTTCTTGGCGCCTGCTTGACTGGCTTGATATCCGGGGATATTGCTAACTTATGCACAGCAATCTCCGGATCTAATCCTGGCATCTCGGAGTAGTTCCATGCGAAGCAGTCTTTATGTCGTAGAAGCACGTTCTTTAAAGCAGCCACCCTTTCTTCAGATAGCAGCTCGCTGACAAATGTCGGTCGCGGGTCATCTGCCGATCCCAACTCAATCTTCTTGAGGTTATCTGCAGTAGTATGTATGCCATCTTCCAGTTCTTTCGGAGCTGGCGGAAATTCTGAGACCACCTCATCATCGCTGTTCTCAAAGCACCAGGGAAGGTCATCCATATTCTCGGGCTCTTCTTTTAATATCGTAACCGTGTAACAGGTGCGAATCCGCTTCCATGGCTGAGGTGGATCTGGTTCTGCTTTTGCGGCTTTGGGTTTATGCTTTTGTGGCGGCGTTACCCTCCAGCCGTCGGATAAGGCGAATCTGCCAAGCTGATACTGATCCTCGACCCAATTCTTGAAGGTGAAGCAATCTTCGAGAGAATGACCTATCACTCGATGGTAAGAGCAATAGTCTGGGAGTGAGGCTTCGCCCGCTTGTTCGGGGTGTTTAGACTCCGGCAATGTAAGCATTTGGTGCTTTAGGGCAAGATCGAGTATCTTCTTCGTCTTTTCCCGAGGAAACGAGTATGCTCGACCCATTTTCTTCATGAGGGATAGGTCAATAACGCTCGATTCCCGTTTGCGTGGCTTTTTAGCCCTGCTTTGCTGCTGTTGAGCGCCTTTTTGGCCTTTCGACTTATTTCTGCTTTTGCGTTGAGCCTTCTTTATATCAGGTTGACAAGGAGCGGCATTTTCATCCTTTACAGCCTGTTGGAGAAGGCGTTGCGTCTTGGCTTTCTCATAGATGGCCGTCTCGCGGTTGTGGTCTTCCTGAGCTTTCTGACCCACTTTCCTGATAGGGTTGTCCATTCGTTGTTCAAACGACGGACTCGGCATTTCAATCGCGGGATCTAGTTTTGATGAGGGGTTGGCATCTCCTGACAGGGCGTCCTCTTCTTCATCAAAAGTATATATAGCGTAGCTGCTGTGGGCCCGTCCCCGTTTTCCGGTTCTCGCGTATCCAAGCCCAAGTGTTTCCATTTTCCCGTTGGGCAATTTGCGTTTAGTCCCAGGGACATCCCAGATCCTGTTGTAGAACCCAGCTTGTCGAATAGTCTGTTTTAAGGGTACTCCTTGGCGCTTCAATAGCCTCTTTAATCCATTTGTATAGTATCTGGGCAGACGGATGGGTTGGAGCCTGTCGAGTGTAGCATCCGCGCCATGCCAGATCTCTTTCTCTACTTTCGACTCTGAGGATCGGTAGAATAGGATCGCCTTCTCACCCCTTTGCCTGGGAGGGACGTAAAATGTTCGCAGGTCCTGTACATTGTGAGCTTGAAGTGTGTCGAGATCCTTGTAGTGTTCTCGCGGTACCATGGTGATTTGCAAACTATGGTCATCGCCAGGGGGTGTTTGTATTGACAGCCGATTGGAGAACACGGCATTAACTTCATCTTCTGAATCACTTCCGAAGACCAACATGGGGGCGGGCGTCCCCAGGTTGTTACGTTGAGATGGCCCTGCATAAACTATCTCTTCCTCTTCTTCGGTATCGCTCCCGAAAACAGGGATGGTGGCGGCGGTTTTGTTTTCCGGGTTGCGACACCTTTCTGTATCCTCGAAATCTGGCAAAAAGTACTTCGCATCTTCGTATTTGCGGACTTCGTTCACGGAGAATGGGTTTAGCTCACCTGTTACGGTATACTCGAAACCATCCTTAAAGTACTTCATACACTAATGTTGCGTAGAAGGGATGATGTTGTACTCGTGTAGCTAAGGACGGCCGAGTAAGGCGTTGTAGCAGGTCTTGGCGTCAATGACATGGAATTTGACGTCTGTGACGAGAAGTCCGAAGCGTAATGTTAGTATTACAGATCCGAGAGTCCGTGACGATTGTGAATCGAAACCGGAGATAGTGATTTTGTCACGAGCGAGGTGCTGCACACTCATGCAGATTTCCTTCAACACCCGAACATTAAGGAGAATGACGGAGGATCCATTATCCACCAGGATCTTGCCTATCCTGATATCATGGCAGTATCCAGAGACATATAGGGGACGGTTGTGGTCGCACGTCCCGAGAAGGAGGTCTTCGTCACCGAAAGTGATGTCGGCCGTATGCACTTCCTCTAGTTCATCCTTCATCCTTTCAGTGGCGAGGAAGGCTTGAAATTGCTCAGGTTCTTGTAACGCCTTAATTAGTGAGTCTCGCGCCTCTTTTGATAATAGGAGGGCATCGAGAATGCTAAGCTGAGAAGGTAGCTTCCTTAGGTGCGCTAGGATGTTATAGTCCACCTTACCCTTTCTAGGAGGGTCTTTGGCAGCCAGCTCTCTCATGCTTGGTCATCTAAAGTGATATCTTCAGTGACCTTTTCCTTTCCCTTATCTTTCTTACTCGCGGGCCCGAGATTCTTTTCTGGGAGTGTGCGATTGCGCAGCTGAATGTTCTCGCAGGCCTCCGATTTCTCCTCTTTCCCTAAAACAGATTCTTTAAAGAGAGGGCCCAGAGCCATTTCTTCATCAGAGTCGCTCCCAAAGGTGAGAACTTGTGACCCCCTGGCGTTAACCATGTAACAGTTGCCAATAGTTCTGTTGTGCCCATCGACAGTACTTCTTCGCTCCCGACGGATCTTGCGTTTCATGCGCTTAAAATGTTGCCGATGAGCAACATATCCTTGCCACCATATCTTAAAGGCGTCGCACTCCTCCATGGGGTGTGAGATTTTCTGATGATATGCGCAATAATCAGGGTGCCTCTCCACCCCATCGTGCGTGTTTCCTTCCGAGGGTGGTAGCTTCATTCCCATTGACATGGCTTTGGCAAACCTTTTCTTCGTCTTGAATATCTTCTTGTCTACTTCGGATGCCTTTCGCTCTGGCAGGGGTAGTTCAACTCTTTCGTTCAGTCGCCTGCGTTTGGCTCCTTCTGAAGCGGCCATCTCACGCTCCTGATCCGCTTTACTTTTTAGGCGAATCTCGTCTAGAAAAGCGTCGATCATTTCGTCTGTTGGCCATGCACGCTCTGGTTCAGGCTCTGCCTCCAGCTTCTTAGTGCCAGGAGTTTTCCCATCAACGGTAAACGAGTGGGAGATTACGTTACAACTCGCCACATATCCTTCGGATTCATCCAACGAGCTCTCTCCATCATCTTCCTCTTGAAAGATGTGGTTGAGGAACTCTTGCAGTGTGACAGGAGTTCGCGCCTTTTGATTGTATTCTTCCAGCGCGTCGATTTGCTTCTGCAAGTTCGTGTGCTCGTTTCCAAGCTTCACGGACTTCTTGGATTTCTTCTTCTTTTTCTTCGAAGATTTTGACGGTTGGGCGTGAGTATTTGGGCCCTTATCGCGAGTCTTCGTAGTTGGGCGAGGCTTCAACATTCCTTCGATAATTTGAGGTTCAAGAGGGTCCTTCCATTCGATCGCAGGGCACGCATGAAGGTCTCTCAGCATTCTTTTGGTTTTAGTTGATAGTACGACCTCCTACGGAGCTTCTTCAATAAAGGAACAGGTTGCCCCCGGTGTATCCGCTTTCTTAGGAGTATGTGGCTGTGGTGGGTTCACCTTCCACTTTTCGGACAGTACAAACTTCCCCTAGAGGTACTGATCTTCAATCCATCCTTTGAAGACGAAGCAATCTTCGATCGGATGACTTACCGTTTGATGGTAAGGGCAATAATTAGGGTTATTCACCTCCGTGGGTTGCGGCGGTCGCCTTGGATTTGGTAGGTTTATAAGTCTGTTGCGTATTGCCAGCTCGAATAACCGTTTCGTCTTGTCTCGTGGGAACGAGTAAGGACGTTTCATCTTTTCATTATAATACCGGCGTCTTTCTTCCAGTTGATTTGCCGGTTTCGGGGCGTTAGGTTGCCGTTGGGCATTTGCGACAAAGGTTGCCCTTCCTTTACCCTTGTCATTCCGAGGTTCCGACTTCGGGGGAGGTGGTCTATGACCCATCTGGTCCATCTGAGCCAACTTGTCGATTAAAGCCTGGAATGTGGTTGGCTTAAAGAACATCATAAACTGGGAGATAGTTGCGTGGGGGTCTAGGGTTCCCACGAACATACCCACTGCGGGTGCCTCCTCAATGCGTTGTTCGCATCTCGACCACAAATTCCGCCAGCGTATAGCATACTGGACCCAGGTTTCGCCTGGTTTTATCCTGGCGTAAATCAGTGCTGTTATTGGAGTGCGTTCGCTGGCACTTGCGAATCGCTGAGTGAATAACAACTCCATTTCAGCGAACGTCTTGATAGAATCGTTCGGGAGTTCCGAATACCATTCGAACGCTGTTTCTGATAAGCTGCCCACGAACTGACGAAGCAACAGTTTATCATCACCGCCGGTGTTACCGCAGAGGGCCCGGAACTGGGCAACATGTTGATGGGGATTGCCGGTCCCCTTATACACGTGGAATTTCGGTATCGTATAGCCTGGCGGGTATTTGATTTGGTCGTACCAGCTTGGATACGGCCGGCCCGTCTTTACGACTTGACCAGCTGCCTCAGTCGCATGATGAACCCGGATTTGCTGGGCTATATAGTCAACCAAGTCAGCTTTAGAGATCGTCTCTTCCTTGGCCGTTGAGGGGGCTGGCGGTGGATTTGACGTTTCTCCTCGGTCGTCTTCAAGAACGATTGGGGGATCCTCGGCGGGTAGGTCCTGCTGGATCATCATTCCTATCATATCTTGGAAGAGAAGGCCCATACGCTGTATGTTGGTTGCTTGTTCGGCAGCCTCTTTGTCCTTTTTCTCCAGTATCCGGCGAAGGAATTCAGCGTCGGTTTCTTCCTCCTGGCGTGCGTCTGAGGACGTTTCTGGGCTTTCTTTTGGCCCGGTAAGTGCGGCCATAGCATTCATCATTTCTTGGAGCTTTTGCTGCTGCTCCTGAGCTTTGGTCACCGACCGTGTAAGCGGTCTATGACCCGTGGACGCGCGGCTGTCTTCTTTCCTGACGCCATGTATACGGTGTGGACCATCATGCCTCCAGACTTAGGGCGTCTGGGCTTAGTGCTATTAGCTGTCGTTGCAGGCTGGGGGATCTTCTCTGGCTTCCTCCTTTTATGAGCCATGGAGGTTGAGGGGGCCGTTGAGGTGGGCGTCCAGACAGCCTTTCGGGGTTTAGCCTGGTGACCAGCTTCTGGTTGGATTTTCAGCTTTTTGTGCTGGCGGGAGAAGTTTGGATCGATGATCGAGTCTCGGGCCTGTCGCCAAACCTTATAGATTTTGGAAGACAGCCGTTGAGGGGATCGGGGCTGTTCTGATTTTATTTCCACAACCTTTCTTAATGGGGGAGGAGACCTCTTTAGCACTGCACTGGGAGAATTCCTTCGCACCTTATTTAGCATCTCGAAGCTGTTCCCAGTTGGAACAGCAGCATTAACTTCGGCCATCGGGGCTGATGGAGTTAACCCGGAGGGGGAGTTGCCCCCAGCCTTCCTTACTCGGCGCCAATGGCGACGTCGAGCGTGTCGAGCGGACGACGATGGGTCAGCGGTGAGAATGGTTTCGTCTTGCCCCTTGTGTAGATGGGGGGTCGCTGTTGGTGTTAGCCTGTCAAAGACCGACGTCTTTTGGGTAGCAGGGGCGGGAGCTGAAGCCGTCAATCTTGTAAAGACCGACTTTTTGGCCAGAGAAGCCGCCTTGGCGATTTCGGGAGCAGGAGCAGCCACTTTCTTAGAAGCAGCCTTCTCTGGGATTGTAGACCTCATGATGGGTCTACCGGACTTCTGGCCCAATCTAGAGAAGACCGAGGCGCTGATGTTGGGCGACCAGTTGAGATGAGCCGCGGCAGGGGTAAGACGATCAAAGACCGACTTCTTGGGAGCTTCCTTTGTCAACACTGGCGCCGTGAAGCTTGTTGGTGGGAGTATAGTCCCGAAGAACAATCCGGTAGTGGCCTGAGTCACCTGGTCCACCGGCATTGTGAATAACGAAGCAGCTTGGGGTCCGTAGGCTATACCTCCTGGCGAGGCAAAGCGTTGGTCGCAATTGCAGTCTGAGCAGTTGGAGAATTTCACGGAAGTAGAAGCCATCGATCCTTTGCTTTCTGCAATAAGCGAGACGCCAATTCTTAGTATCTTGAAACCCAAGGGCCACCATTAGCGAACCGCGATTGGTTCGCGAATCACGACACACGAAGTGTGGAGTGGAAAGAGAAAAAGGTCCCACCGGGCGTGCCAGAATCTGTTCCCCTCCGAAAGACGGCGCGACATGGCGTCTCTTGCCTGAAATTCGGGACAGATGCTAATTGGTGCTATCCGTCCACCTCTCCGAAGATGCCGAGTTGATTCATGGCACCATGTATCGAAGGTTTACACGGATGCGGCCGATGTAGCAGACTTCGTCAGATTCCCCCTCGTTTGAGGGGTTTTTGATTATGGGGACGCTCTTCCCTGCAGGCGCAAGCCCCTGCAGTTAATTACGCTACCACATCGCGGTAACAACTTTCTCCTTCTCCAGATGGTCACTTCGCGTCGTGTGTGTTTGTTTTATGTTTTGTTGCCCATGGATTGTTTACGGAGACCTAGTTATGTCGTCGCCCGTAGGGTGTGGACTAGTCCAAATCCGTATTTATCTTAGATTTGGGTTTGGGGGTTTGGTTTGAGGATACGTTAGCCATATTTGAGGCTAAGATCAACTCAAACGTTTGTTAAGGATACGTTAGTCTAACTTGAGACTAAGATCAACTTAACGGGATCGTTTGGATCCGACAAAAGAGCATTTGGGGCTCTATTACTCCAGTTTAGGGACATAGTGGTCCATTAAATGTATGGCCGTCGGGACCCGTCACCTCTCTGACGACGTTGAAGGATTACAAATATCAGAGGAGTTCAGAGATGTACCCTTGAACCGAAGTTGATTGGGGGGATTCATAGTCCAGTCTGTTTGAAGGTTTAAGAATACGTTAGCCATATTTGAGGCTAAGATCAACTTAAACGGGATCATTTAGATCCGACAAAAGAGCGTTTGGGCTCTATTGTTCCAGTTTAAGGACATAGTGGTCCATTGCTAGTTTAAGGACATTGCGGTCCGTAGGTAGTTTAAGGACATTACGGTCCGTGGGTAGTTTAGGGACATTGCGGTCCATGGGTAGTTTAGGGACATTGCGGTCCATTGTTAGTTTTAAGACATCTCGGTCAAGCTTAAGGACGTCGTAGTCCATGGGTTTAAGGACCCCACAGTCCATTGTTAGTTTTAAGACATCTCGGTCGAGGTTAAGGACGTCGTAGTCCATGGGTTTAAGGACCCCACAGTCCATTGTTAGTTTTAAGACATCTCGGTCGAGGTTAAGGACGTCGTAGTCCATGGGTTTAAGGACCCCACAGTCCGTAGCAATATGTGGTCATCGGGACCCGTCACCTCTTTGAAGACGTTGAGGGATTACAACGCCAAGTATCAAAGGAGTGAAGAGATGTACCCTGGAACCGGAGTGGATTAAATAGTCTTTGGCCCAATTTGGGATCAAGACCAATTAATTATGTTATGAGCCCATTAGCCCGGTTAATTACGAATTGAGGACTTATGGCCATCTTGGGCTAAGTCCAATCATGTCTGGAATATTGACTTCCTGTTGGTCCCTTGAAGGAGAGGCTTTGCCTCTATCCATTCGGCCAATTGGGCCAGTGTCTAGTGTTAAACACTAAAGACGAATCAGTGTTGAACACTGGGAATAAGATTGATAAGTTAGTGTTTCAACACTAAAAGATAGTTGGTGTTAAACACCAGCAACCAATCTTTTAGATTAGTGTTGAACACTAAAACAGTCCAGTGTTAAACACTGGCAACATGAGTCCCAAACTAGTGTTGGACACTATGGTAATCAGTGTTGAACACTGCAAATATAGTTCTGTGCTTAGTGTTACACTAAGGCCAAACAATGTTTTGTCACTGAATTCAGGGGTTCCGTTTTAGTGTTTAAACACTAAGGCAAGAGGGGTCACGTGGCAACACGTGAGAGCGCCCTCCCTTCACTTGTTCTTCTGGGACTATGCATCTTTTAGAGCATCACGTGCCATCACGTGACGGGGATTCAAGCGCTTATGTGTTAAAGCTTCTGTCAAGAGTCACGTGAGTCACGTGAGGCACTGCCTCCAGAGGGCTTTCTGTAGATCTTTTGGGGGGGAGGGTCACGTGGTGGCACGTGACCCTGCCTCTATGTATGTTGTTTAGAAGATCTGTTAATCTTTTTTTAGGAATTAAATTCCTCGTAGGGTTAAACCCTAATAAAAAGCTTTAAATTCCAGAGGAATTAAATTCCTACTTCCTTTTGAAGATTTATATTCTGGAATAGAGTTGAACTCTGAATTTTCTGTAGGAATTAAATTCCTCATATATGTGAAGAACTGAATAGGGTTAAACCCTAATAAAAGCTTTAAAGAATTAAACTCCCATTCTCGGTTAAAGAATTATGATTAAGGGAATTAAACTCCCGTTGTTTCAACAGAACTAAGTTCTTAATTAGGGTTAAACCCTGTTTCTTTTTGTTCTGAAGGAATTAAATTCCCATAACACAGGGTCAAGCCCTGATTTTATTTTAAAGGAATTAAATTCCTATAGTTCTATGAGAATTGAATTCTCGTGCTTCCGTTCCCTCTCTATGCTTTGGATCTGCATGGCAGGATCTCAACCCATTGAGAATTAAATTCTCAACTCAAGGGGAGATGTGCACTTTACAGATCCTCCATCAAAGAGAGAAGAAATATGTCCCTCTGTTCTATATCAGAGTTAAACTCTGTCGAGAATTAAATTCTCTTTTCTTTCAAGAAGCCTTCCTTCTCTTACCTAGGGTTTTCTTTTTGCAGAAGATCCAAATTCCTCAAAATATCGAGGCTCTCTCCCTTTTCTTCCCTCTGCCTGTCTCTGTTTTGCGTGTCTCTTGGCTCCTATTTATAGGAGAAGCAGCCGAGTCAATTAGTTTTTTTTTGACGAATTTTCATTGAGAGATTTGATTTGCATCCATCATTCGTTTTGGACCTTTAGATTATTAGGTGAATTTTATTCACCATTGGATTTCAAATCCAGGGATTCTCCTTTGTTATTTCTGTTAGATTTAAAAGGGAAATCATTCCAAATTCGAGATTTTCCCATAGATAGATGATATTTACTCACCTCTAAATCTTTAATTTAATCGATTGCTTTTGGAAAGATTTGAGAGGTCTTTTCTCAGAATTTAATTCTGTTGACAAATGGGCTTTGAAGTTGGTCACGTGTGGCCACGTGACCCTTGGTCACGTGTGGGCACGTGACCCCCTTGGAACGAGCCTTCTTCCTTCTTTTTGCGCTCTGTTTTCTGGTTGCTGCTTAGCTATCACGTGCCACCACGTGACAACTGGTCACGTGTGAGCACGTGACCCTGACATGGAGCCTTCTTCTCGATTTAACCGGAGAATGAGTCTGATGTTTTGAGTGTCACGTGCCAACACGTGACCCTGGTCATGTGGAAGCACGTGACTTCTTCTGAAGCCTTTTTCTTGATTTGCTCAGGGAGCTGTTGGGTTTTGAAGCCGCTTTTGATTGTCACGTGCCAACACGTGACCCAGGTCACGTGGGAGCACGTGACCCTTTCTGAAGCCCCTTTTCTTTGATGTATTTGGGAAACTGAATTTGCCTTGCCGATACTTTTAGGTGTCACGTGCCAACACGTGACTGCTGGTCACGTGTAAGCACGTGACCCTCTTCTGAAGCTTTTTCCATAAGCTTTTCTGATTTTAAATCAGGAAACATTCATGTTAGACTTTGGAATCATGTTTGAATTGGACTCTGATTTGAGTTTGGATTCAGGTTTGAGTTAGACTCAGACTTGAGTCAGACACTTGAAAATTGATTTAGATCTTGAATTAGATTTGGGAGTTATCGGTAACTGCTGCACATGGACAGCAGGATTTGTGTCTTTTTCCAAGACAATTATCATTGATAAATCCGTTAAGTTTTCTACCTTAAATATTGAAGCACTCACTTTCTCCGGCTCCCTGGGGCTCAAGAGAATTGATCCCGCTTAAACCTATATTTACTAAAATCCTTAAATATTGTTTTATATAATTCGAGGGCGTTTTATGAAAAATATTTTTTATAAAATTTCAAAATAAATCTCGAGTATTTATTTATATTATTTAGGGTTTTCATGGATATGAATTTTAAGAATTTGAGGTATCTTAGTGATAATTAGATAGCTTGGAAAGTTCATAGTATTTTATTGTAAAACTTGTCTTTTGTTGGTATCTTGATGGTATTTTAGTGAAACTTGTAAATCTTTCATTTTAAAAAAAATGTAGCTTTATTATATTTTGAAAATATATGGATTTTGAAATTTTTATATAATTATAAAAAAATAATTTTATTTAATTAGAAAATTTTGTTTTTCTTAAAATCCGTATTTGAAACCTTTTGAGACCGAATGCTCTGTGGGGAGGTCTGCATCTCGCTCTACTAGCCCAAGGATGTGCGATAATCTACACCATCCAATATTGGGTCCCCTAAAGAGGGTTGTAGAGGTATATTCACAAAGGAACTAAGAATATTGTTTTAAAAGAAAACCGTTTTAAAAGTGAGTGGTATTTTAATGTAATTTTTTTTCGTAACCAAAATTCACACAAAGGTATCGTGCTATGGAACAAGAGTGTATATGAGGGGTAGGTCGTTACCCCATGAAGTTTTCCTAAGGTATGTTTAAGCGATACTAAAAGAGGTGATATTTAAAGTTCATGGTATTTTAATGAAAAACTTAAGTTAAAGTTATTTTGCATGGAATTCTAAATTAAAATTTATTCTAAACATTTATAATTAAGATTACAAGTATTGTGTAAAATTTGGTTAAACAATATGTAAGAAAAGGGGTGTTTTTAGAGTTTAGCAAATAGATATCGGTATTAACTCTTCTTACCGATATACGTCTTAAAATAAATTTGTAAAGAAAAGAAATGAAGATTGGAATGGACTTTATATTAGATTAGCTCAAAGAAAGGTTGAAGAAAGAGAGTTGAACTTCGTGGCGTCGCGGGATCGCCTGAATTTGCTTCGATCCTCACCAGAAGTTGATCGCTTGCTCACTTTTCTTTTACTCCACTTGTACTTAAGAAATTTTGAGAGTTTTGGCTAGAATTTTCAGAATGATATTGAGCCAAAGGGTGGGGTGGTATCTATAGTATAGAATTAGGTTTTTAGAATTAAAATGGTGAATTAAAATGCATTAAAATTTGGTTAATGGTGAAATGAAGGGTCTCTGTTTGATTGCAGGGCAATCAAACAGTGCAGGGGTGTTAGGGGTAGGTGAAGAGTCAAATATGCAAAGCTCGGAGCTCTTTGGCCTCGGTTGAACCATCGGTGCCGGCACAAATCGCATTTCCGCCGGTTGATCTAGGGGGTTGGGTCTCTAAATTGATGCCACGTGTACTTCACAGTGTTTAAACCCTTTTGCACATGTTTGATTTTTCTGACCTTTCATTTTTATGTGTATTGCACGTGTAAATTTTTGGGCTTCCAAAAATTTAAAAACAAAAATCAGAAAAAATAATGTGTCTGATGGGGATCGAACACAGGGGCTGCGTCACAGCAGTGCAAGTCTTTACCAGTGAGCTACAAGTGGCTTCTTTCTGTTATTTGACAAAATTAACTTATAACTCAATCTCAGGCTGTATAACTCATTTCTGTACATTAAACTGGAAAATTCCGTACAGTAAATTCAGAGTCGTTACATTCTACCCTCCTTATAAAAATTTCGTCATCGAAATTTACATTTATATAGGGACTAATTTACAAATAAGTGAGGGTATCTTGCACGCATGTCTTCTTCTTGTTCACACGTTTATTCTCCTGGCGAATCTTTTCTCCGCATCACTCGGACCAAGTTTACTTCCTTATTCTTCGGTGTCTTCACCTTTCGGTCCAGGATCTCAACAGGTTGTTGCTCGCAAGTCAGGTCAGTCTGGACTGTGAGCTCAGAGTAATCAAGGATGTGGCTGGGGTTGCTCACATATCTTCGTAGCTGAGATATGTGAAACACGTTGTGCACTCCTTCCAATGAGGGTGGTAGTGTTAAACAGTATGCCGCTTCTCCAACTCATTCGAGTATATCGAACGGTCCTATGTATTTTGGACTAAGCTTATCCCTTTTTCCAAAGCGGATCACTCCTCTGTTTGGAGAAATCTTTAAGAAAACATGGTCTCCCGGTTGGAACTCCAGATGTCGCCGCTTAGCATTTGCCCAATGTTTCTATCTGTCTTGGGCTATGCGCATTCTTTCCCTGATCGTGTGAACTACGTCCACAGTTGCCACAATCATCTTTGGTAAAAAGAGTTCACGATCTCCAACGTCGTCCTAAATTAGTGGTGAACGAAACTTCCGTCTGTAGAGTACAACGAATGTTGCCATTCTAATGCTTTCCTGATAGCTGTTGTTGTATGAAACTCCACAAGGTGTAGGTGATCTTCCCACAAACCTCCGAAGTCTAACATACAAGCTCTTAGCATGTCCTCCAGAATCTGAATTGTTTGCTCGGACTGTCCATTCGTTTGTGGATGGTAAGCTATGCTGAAGTTCAGACTCGTTCCCAGGCTAGCTTGCAGACTCTGCCAAAACTGTGATCGGAATCTGGTATCACGATCGGAGACGATAGAAACTGGTACTCCATGTAATCTCACAATCTCCTGCATGAGTTCATGGGTATCAAATATAGTACATCTTGAGATTAAATCTTACTTTAGATTCATGCTTACCTTCATGTACTTCTTTGCTAATGTCTCGGTAGATTAGCCAACTCGAAAGGGAATAAAGTGAGCCGATTTAGTGAGTCGATCCACAATAACCAATACTACGTCATTACCCTTCGTGCTGTGAGGAACGACAGTCACGAAGTCCATGGTAATGTGCTGCTATTTACATTCTGGGATTGGTAATGGCTGAAATAGACCAGCAGTTCTGTGATGTTCAACCTTTACTTGCTGACACACCAAACACTTGGCTACGCTTCTGGTTACTTCACGCTTCATTCCATGCCACCAGTAGTACCGCCGTAGATCCTTGTACATTTTTGTACCACCGGGGTGTAAAGAATAAGGAAAGTTGTGAGCTTCTTTCATCAACTCTTCTCGAACTGAGCCGTTTGGTACACACAATCGACTTCCATATCTCAAGGATCCTTCTTCGTGGATGATGAAGTCAGTTCGAAGTCCAATTTCTACTTGTTCCTGGATCTTTTGCAGCTTGGTATCACTTACTTGAGCTGCCTTGATCTGATTGACAATAGTAGACTAGACTTGTAAGTTCATCAAATACGAAGCGTTACCTGGCATAACTACAATCTGTGCAATTCCTGTTGTAGCTTCCACTGAGCGGTAAGATTCATTGCTAATGGCTGACGGCTAAGTGCATCAGGAACTACGTTCACCTTCCCTGGATGATACTGTAGGTTGATGTCGAAGTCTGCCATGAGTTCTAGCTATCTTCTCTGCCGCATATTCAATTCCTTCTGAGTAAATACATACTTCAGACTCTTATGGTCAGTGTATATATCCACTCGTTCACCCAAAAGATAGTGGTGCCAAATCTTAAGTGCAAAGATAACGGCTGCCAACTCCAGATGATGTGTTGGTTAGTTGCGCTCACGAACCTTCAGCTGTCTTGACGCGAAAGCAACAACTTTTTCATGCTGATGTAGAACACATCATAATCTCTTGCTGGACGCATCACAATGTACGACGAATCCTCTAGATTGATCCGGTATTACAGGGATATGAGCTGAAGTTAACCTTGACTTGAGTTCTACAAAAGCGTTTTCATATGCTTCTGACCACACAAATGCATCATCTTTACGTGTGAGCTTGGTCAGGGGTGCTGCAATCTTCAAAAAGCCTTCAATGAATCGTCGATAGTATCTTGCTAATCCCAAGAAACTTCGTATATCTTTCACCGTCTTTGGTGTCGGCCATTCGCTGACAGCTAACACCTTAGATGGATTTATTGAGATTCCTTCACCTGTAACGATATGTCCGAGAAATCCGACTTGATCTAGCCAAAATTCACACTTGCTGTACTTGGCATAGAGCTGATGTTGTTGCAATGTCTCCAGGACAATCCGTAAATGCTCGGCGTGTTCTTTTCGATTCTTTGAATACACCAAGATGTCGTCGATGAAAATAACAACGAACCTATCTAAATACTCTCGAAAAATATGGTTCATCAGATTCATGAATATAGCAGGTGCATTGGTCACTCCAAATGACATTACGAGATATTCATAATGACCATATGAGTCCTGAACGCCGTTTTCGGATTGTCGGACTCTTTGATCTTCACCTGATGATAACCCGAACGAAGGTATAGCTTTGAGAATACATAAGACCTACTTAGCCGATCGAAAAGATCATCGATGCACGGTAGTGGATACTTGTTCTTGATCGTCACTTCGTTTAGAGCTCGGTAATCCACACACATCCTATATGAACCTTCATTCTTCACCAGTAAAACTGGAGATCCCCAACTTGAAGTACTGAGATGAATCCAACCTTTCTTCAAGAGTTCGTCCAATTGAGTACGGATCTCCTTCAATCCCTCAGGACTTAACCGGTACAGAGCTTTGATTAAGGATCAGTTGTCTATTAATTAAGGATTTATTCTTGTTTTAGGAAGATCCCGAATTTATTTAGTTTGTTATTATTGGGACATTTTTTTGGTTAAGTGCGCAATGCGCATGTGCGTTGCATGTGCATGTGGCAAATATACGCGCACTTGTCATATGCACATCCGCTTTGCACATGCCCCTGGCTAGCATGTGCGCACGTGCTTTGCACGCGCACATCGCATTTAATGACTTTTGTCAAGTGTGAGTGTCATTGATGCGCACATGTATTGCTCACGCGTCATCCCAGAACCTTACACACGAACATATATAAGTGCTCATGCCTTCATCATTATCTCTCCATCAAGTGCGCACTTGTTATGATGCGCGAACCAATGACTCATGATTTTTAGGACTGTCAACCTCTTTTTTTGCACTTTCTTTAGTCAAAACCTGGAAATTATTCTCATTTTAATGACATGCACCATTTTCTGTGCCAAGACTTAAATACTTCTCATTATAAAAGGGAGAATTAACCCTTTTTTCTTTCATATCCATAGAGAAAGTAATATGGCTTGTAATCGCCAACATGCTCCTTAACAGCCATAGAAAGTACCCATTGAATAAATTATTCCACATTTTGCTGCACGCTTAGGAAACCCCGGTCTCACAGATGCTCAGTGTGAGACCGTGATGTATGAGTTGATGGCCCGTAGGGCATCTCCTCTTCCTACTGGCTCTATTTGGTTTCGCACGATCTTTCTTGTCGTTCTCGATGACATTCCTCCTTATCCGTCAGAGACAACTTTGGAAATGCTCGATGCAGTAGAGGACAAAGTTGACTGCTTTCAGGAGGCCGGTCTGATCCCGAAGCCTTCAAGGGACCGATCTATCCACCTGCCGAGTCAAATACAGGTTCGGCGGGCTGTCATATCTGCTTTTGCCGACAAGTGCGGCGCTGATAGATGGGGAGCGACTTTTGTTGCGAATCGTCGTTACGACATGGTAGAGGGGGCCGAGAGAGAATTAGAGAATTTTGTATGCTGTTTCACTAATCCCTATAGTCCAGATCTCGTGTTTGATGACCTTTTCCCCATATAACGAAACGTTTATTTAAATGTGTGTTTTTATTGTTGTCTAATGAATATTTTAATATCCAACAACTGTCCTTTCATTGATTACTTGTCTAGACATGTGTGCACCTCGCATGTGCGCACGTGCTTTGTATGTGCACATCGCATTTAAGAATTTCTACCAAGTGCAAGTGTTAAGGATCTTTCCATAAAGTGTGCACATATATAAGTGTGCATCCCTATGAAGTCATTCTTCCATCAAGTGCGCACATATATAAATGCGCACTGAAACAGGTGTGAACAATGATAAAACCAAATTGATGGGACGGTTCCTCCCATTGCCGACTGAGACTCGTTGGGAGAACCACGTGAGCATTAATCTTGACAATGTACGGGATCGGAGTTGCCTCCGGGATCGAACTGGTTCTTGGAGACATTCTTGTTGAGTTTGAAAATTGCGATCAGAAAACTGTTATCCTGCACAAAGAAGCATGATTTCAGTACATGCAATCGATATATATATATATATTGATTGAGTTCGCATGAACGCCGGACCCAAAATATGGGAGGAGAGAAAAGGTCCCACCAGGCGTGCCAGAATCTGTAGAGTGTTTTTCGTTACCCTATTTAGATAGGAATACGCGTCGCTTGTAAGGCGTATTACAGACCCCCCCAGCTTCGGGTAGGCAGGGGTTTATTGATCGTAGGATTCCAAATCTCCGGCAGCCGCGGACTAAACTGTCGTTAATTACCCATCGCTTTTGGAGTGAGAGAACCTCCAATTAACAGATCAAAAGATCACGCGAACTCAATGTGCAGTATGCGTATGTGTGTGTCTTGAGGGTGTTTTGGGCATATCGAGGGTCTCGTAGAGTTAGAAACTTTTTCTAAGCGGAGAAAGATTTTGAGTGTGGGGCGTGTTTATTTTATTCATTTTTTAGTAAAATATTTATAAGAAAGACAGAAGTGAGCGATGCGCATGTACCACGTGCGCACTTATCAAAGTGGGCACGTAGTAAGGTACACATGTGACGAGGTGCGCACCTGTCAGGTGAGCACATGACAAGGTGCACACCTGTGTAGTTGCGCACGTGACGAGATGCGCACCTGGAAAGGTGTCTCAAACAAGGTGCACACTTGGCGAACTGCGAGAGAGTGAGGGGCCAAAAGGTTTTGAATGGGCCAAAAGGTCCAGTAATGGGTCAAACGGTCAAGTAAGGTGCACACCTAATATGGTGCGCACCTAACGAGGTATGCACTTGGGCCGGTGTGCACCTGGACTTATGTGCGCCCAACAGGGTACGCATCTATCCAAATGAGCACCTAGCAAGGTACGCACCTAGCATGGTGTAAGCAAAAGTTGAAATCCAACGGAGCTACAACCCTAAACATAAAATTTCTGACGTCAAAAGATAAAAAAGGGGGCTCTTTTCCCTTTCTACGAAGTCTCGGGGCATGCACAAGTGGGTTTTCTCTTCTTCCTCCTTTCCTCTGTTGGATCCTATAGAGAGAGATGGGAAAAAGGTTGATCCTTTGGTGATTTCAATGGGAGATCGGTATTCCTCTCGATGGGTTAATGGCCAAAATCAAATTTGTTTTTGAAAAAGCAGAAGATTTGTCTTGGATTTAATTGAAAAATATGGGAGGAAGAAGAAGGAGACCTGGAGGGAGAGAGCGGCGCAAAACCCTAGATTTAATTTGAGGAATCAGAAGTTGTTATTGAGTCACTATATGGGGCTTTTATAAGCCTACATCTTTACATATAGCCCCATGGCTTTTACAAAATTGGCCTATTGCCTATTTAATTTACAAAAAAAGAATTACATTTAACTTTTCCTTTTTTTCTTTTTTCCTTTCTTCTCTTTTGGCCAACTCCCTCTTCATGCTTGGGCTTGACCTGGGCTCGGACCCACTTGGCTCAGGCTCGGGCCCATTTGGCTTGAGTTTGTGCCGACTTTGACTTTTTAACTTTGACTTTGAACTTGAATTTTGATTTTGGCAAAAGGGTATAATTTTTGACCCCAATAGTGTCAACTCTCCAGCATCTAACGCTATACGTATGAAATGGTACCGCACATTGATGTGCTTTGTCCGAGAGTGATATGCCGCATTCTTTGCCAAATGTATCGCACTTTAGCTATCGCTCCACAAGGATTGAAGTCCTGTTTCTTACCCAATTCTTCAAGTGGCCCTTGCAATCATATCATCACCTTTCTAGATTCCATAATGGCCACATATTCGGCCTCCGTAGTTGACAATACCACCACCTTTTGAAACCGAGAGACCCAACTCACCGATGTTTTCCCAACTGTGAATACGTACCCCGTTGTGCTTTTCCCACTATCTTGATCACCCGCATCAACGCATCCTTGTACCGAAACATAAACAATGACTGGAAGTTCCTTTGAGATATCTCAACATCCATTTCACTGCATTCTAATACTCCTTCCCCGGGTTTTGCATGTACCTACTCACAACTCCTACTGCATGTGCTATATCAGTTCTCGTACTCACCATCGCAAATATCAAACTCCCACCGCAGATGCATAAGGCACACTTTCCATCTTGTCCTTCTGCTCTTGAGTTGTCGGGAAAAACTCTTTACTGAGTTTGAAGTGTTTCGCTGAAGGCGTACTCATCGGGTTTGACTTGTCCATATTGAACCACTTAAAAACCTTCTCGATGTGGTCCCTTTGCGATAACCACAGGTTTCGCTGCTTCCTATCTCTTATGATCTTCATGCCCAAGATTTGCATAGCCACTCCTAAATCCTTCATGGAGAATTTTTCAGCCATCATCTTTTTCAGACTTTGAATTTTCTCGAAATTCGAATCCGCTACCAGCATATCATCTACGTAAAGTGATAAAATAATATAGTCTCCATCTTTGAAAATCTGAACATACATGCAGTGATCTGATTCACAGCGCACACATCCTATCTCTAATATGAACTGATCGAAAATTGAGATACCACTTCCTAAGATCTTTCTTGAGGTCATAAGAGTTTTTTTGCAGTCTCCATACCATATTCTCTTTTCCTATTATCTCGTATCTCAGTGGCTGCATCATATAGATCTCCTCCTCCAAATCTCCATGAAGGAATGCTGTTTTCACATCCAGCTGCACTAAGTGCAAATCCTCCATCGTCACGATACTGAGAATCACCCGAATTGAACTCATCTTCACCACTGGGGAAAATATCTCTTGATAGTCTGTCCCATGCTATTGTGCATATCCCTTAACTACCAAGCGAGCCTTATACCGCTTCATGCTGCTAGCCTCATCTTTTATCCTATACACCCACCTATTCAACAACGCTCTCCGACTCTTGGGTAGCTTCAATAGATCCCACGTACAGTTCTTTTTCAAAGAATCCATCTCCTCGCTCATACCTTGCTCCCACTGCTTGTTAGCACTGTCGCTTGTTGCATCTGTAAAGAATTCTGGCTCTCCCGAATCTATGTACAAAATGAAATCAGTAATAAGTCTATCAGGTAGCCTCCTATCTCGTGTAGATCTCCTTAGAACTTGTACATTTGGTTGCTGAACTTGGTCACCAACCTGTTCTTGAACCTGATCTTGCACTGCAGTCTCCTCCAAATTCTGATCTCCACTTATAGGTACATGATTGCTCTCTTGAGTTCCATCTAACTCGACGAACTCTGACACTGCACCATCTTTGGCTTGCTTCTCTCCTTTGTACAAGTGTTGCTCATCAAAGACGACGCTCCGGCTTTGTATTACTTTCTTGCTTATGTAATCTCAAAACCGATATCTGAACTCATCTCCACCATAGCCGATGAAAGCACACTTCCTAGATTTGGAGTCAAGTTTACTCATTTCCGCCTTATCACTCAAAGAATACGCAATGCAACCAAATACTTTGAGGTGCGAGTAATTAACCGGTTTATCTGGCTAAATTTCTTCCGGAATACCTCCATCGAGCGCACTTGCCGCTGTTAATCAGATACATAGCAGCATCGACCGCTGCTATTCATAGGAATTTTGGTACATCTGCATCCAAAGTCATGCTCCACACTCGCTCTAGAATCATCATATTCATCCTTTCAGCGAAGCCAATCTGTTGTGACGTCCCTGATACTGTTTTCAACCAACGAATACCCTTCTGTGAGCAAAACGTCTCGAATTCCTGTGTGCAATATTCTCCACCATTGTCGGACTTTAAGAACTTAACCTTCGTCCATGTCTAGTTCTCCATCTGCGCAATCAAGTGTTTAAATAGACCAAACACATCAGACTTTTTCTTCATCGCATAAACCCAGGTCTTCCTACTTGCATCATCTATAAAAGTTACGAAGTACCGATTTCCTCTATAAGACTTCACCGAGGACGGTCCCTATATGTCCGTATGCACAATCTCTAATTTCTTGGTCTTCTTAGCAATGTCTCCAATCTGAAATCTGAGTGTGCTTTGCTTCCCGCAAACGCAGCACTCGCAAAATCCCAACTCCGCCTTTTTCAGCTCAGAAATAAGCCCCCTACCCTGAAGAATCTTCATATTCTTCTCACTGAGGTGTCCCAATCTTTTGTGCCACAACGAAGTCTCAAAATCAACTTCTGAACCTGTCGCCAACACAATCGAACCTCCACTGCTCCTACTGAATGAGTACAATGAACCGCTTAACTTGCCCCTTGTGACCACCAACGCTCCTTTGGAAATCTTCCATTGAGAATTCCCAAACACCGTCATATAACCTTCACTGTCCAGCTGACTTGTAGAAATTAAGTTTTTCTTCAGATCTGGAATATGCCTTGCGTTCTTCAGTTTTATTTGACCTCCTCCTAACGGCTGTAGTGTAAGTCTATAGTGCTCCTTGCCGTGACTACTACAGCTTTGCGGAATCAAAAACTTTAATTTTACTTGAGCACTATACACTAAAACCCTAGAATTCATGTCCAAACACTAAACTAAACTTAAATTACGAGAGTTTAATTACTGAGTAGGAACTACAACCTTGAATTCGGTCCTTCGGGTCTTGTGTAGTCTTCTCCTTAAGATCCTAAGGTTGAAAGATCGAGCTTTCGAATTGATCTCTCGCGTCGAAAACGATCCACCCGAGAATGCCAGTTAAAGCGATAGCTTCCAAGAAGCAACTAAAAATCAAGTCTTGCTAGGAAATAATGCTTAAGGGTATAGTTAAAATGCCAAGATGCACTCCTTAACTTTCTCAAAATCTCAAGAAAAGATGAGGAAGAAGAAGAAAAGAAATGGCTACAAGATAATATCAGTGATAATTATCTCACTTTCTCACACCCTTATCTCTTCATATACCTTTTAATCATATAATAATAATAGAAGTGAGTAGACTTGTGACTCACTAGTGTGAGTAACAAGCCCACACTCTTCATGAAACTAGAAGATTAGAAGTAAAGAATAGCCACCTTAACATGGTACACATATACACACATATAAATGTATGTATATAATCAAGTATACCAAAACCCATATTTATAATAAATACGTATATCGTATTTCTACCAAAATAAATATACTGTATTTGTACCGAAAATACAAAATATGTGTATTCATATTTAGAGAAAACATACAAGTATTTGTATTAAAACATAAATACCCGTATTCATACAAATACACGTATTTGTATAAATACTGTATTCATGTTAAAATACAAATACCCAAAAGAGAGAAATATAATACTGACATCAAATCTGGCTATCTTTCAAACCTGCTAGTACTACTAAATAGTCCGATTAAACCACGTGTATAAAATACACGTACTCAATCGAACACCCGAGCGTATCGAAATACGCAAACTACACCGTTTCGCTTGAATCGGGAAACCCTCTGTGTGGGACTCTAAAAACTCGACAATACTCTTGCAGTGAGTTTAATCACAAGCACATCAGTGGCACTAGTTGTACGTAATGTCTATCCACGCATCTGTCGAAAAGAATATCAACAAGAAAACTCGTCCAAACCCTACTGAGCCTGTAGATGACATTCTCCGTACATCCCGGTCTGTTCGTCTAAAAGTGTCGTCTATTGGGCATGTTCCAACCTAAAATTTGGGTGTTCATGTCAAGTGCAAACACAACATACATGCAAAAAAGTACAAAAGAGCCCCAAAGTATCAAGCGGCCTCAATATGTTCAAGAGAATGTAAAGCAGTTTTTCCGGACTATGTTTTTTCGTATTTCCAAATGAGAATCAGGAAGATTATGATAGACTCGAAAGATTCTTAAAAAGTGCTTCGATTCGATATATTATGGTCCTCATAACACCTTCAGAATCAAAAGTTACGAGCAAACGTGCGATACAAGTATAGCTTTAAGCAAACCTCTTTCACAAGAGGGGAAGTATTTTAGTCCCGCATCGGCCACACTAAAGAATTGAGAAGTGTTTATATGACACTTCCATATTTTATTGTATTAAGACCAATGAAAGAGGATATGGTGAAACCACACGCGCGCCACCGCCATAGTGCCGATCGAGCCGCGTGTGCCTGCACCTGTGGACACGAGTGCCGCTCTGATTGCAATTCACAAAGTCTTGAGTATTTATTTTGCAGAAAATTAATTTAAAAAATTTATTAAAATATTTTAAGCGTTAAGTGTGCACCAATTAATGAAAAATTTTAAGTGCTAAGTGTGCACCTATTAACGCATCTGAATCAACATGTGCGCACCGATACGTGCAATGCACGTGCGCACATTCTAATAAATCAACATGTGCTTCCAAGTGCGCACATTTTAATGAATCAACCGGTGCGCTAACGATACGTTCATTTGCACATGCACACTATAGCAGATACTTCCAGCTGCACACCTATTAATCAATAAGTGCGATAACGAATCAACGGGTGTGTACCTGCACGTGCGCACTATTTTAAATTGCGCAGCCGCCCAAATAAAGTAGACGCTTCTAAACTAAGGAGCAAAATTTTCTTCGTTAAAACGAATTTAACAAATCAAACCAAATTGATTTGGGATCAAAGATCCAACGGTGTGCATGTCATCCTTAATTGATATAAATCAATTAAATCTTTTTAAAATCAATCTAAAATCATATTGAGATCAAAACAAATTAAACAAACCCTAATTTCCTCTCTCTTATAAATAGGAGCCTCATATGAAGAAATCAAAGGCTCGAACCCCCCATAAGCTTAAAAAATCTCATATCTTTTTTATCTTCTTCCTCAGCGAACAAGTGTGCAAGGTAGAGGTAAAAGAGAAAAACTTCTCTTTTTCTCCATTAAAAAAGCTTTTGCTTTATACAGAAACCTTTACTTCCTTTTCGAATCCATTGATTCGCTGTTAAAAGATCAAATGATCTTAGGGTTCGTCTCTCATTCATAAAATTTATACTTTTGTGAAAGATCGATCCTAAGATCTAAGAAAATAATATGTGCATCATAAAACACATATACATGATCTGAAAACAGATAAAAGTCAAATCTTTTGCTTCTTGGAAAAGGCAAGAAGAAAAAAAGAATATAAAACAGAAACCATTGCTTCTCTGTGAAAGGTTTTGCTTTCTAATCGGAACAAGTGTGCACCCAAACTAGTGCGCACTTAATAAAATTGTCGTCTAGGAGACATGCGCATCACGTGATATACACGTGTGCGCACTTGTTGGATGCTTCCTATAAAGGCATGCGCGTCACGTGATATGTACGTGCGCGCACTTGTTGAAAATGGCCCATGAATGTGCGGGCGCTACATGATATCCACGTTGACTTTTTGCATGCGCACACATATACATGCGCACTTCTGATTTTTGAACTGATAACAAGTGCGAGACACGTAATATGCACGTGCGCAGTCCCCGATCGCAAGCGGGTGCGTTACCCACGTAATATGCACGTGCGCAGTCTCATAAAAAATGTTAAATGTACATGCGCACTTCACATGTACATCCGCATGTGGACATCAACCTTTACTTGATTACTTAGTTAAAATAAACCAAGTATGGAAGTTTTTGCTTCTCATATGCAATCCATTGATCAACATATCGATGATGTCCCATATTGATCTTAATCGGATATATGACTAATGTTCGTTCACCCATATTGATCTTAGTCGGATATGTGACAAATGATCGTCCATCCAAATTGATCTTAGTCTCATATAAGACTAACGATCATCGGTTCCAACATGATCTTTTCCCTCATAAACGGGATTTGGTTCAAGGGTACATCTCTCCACACCACTGATATACGGCATTTTAATTTCTCAACGTCTTCAGAGATGTGGCGGGCCCTAACAACCAACAACTCCTTCCTCGTCCCTACTTGATGAAAGATATGAAATTTCATCAAGACAGGGAATATTTTACGCATTCCATATAGATGTACACTCTCATATCGATACACCCCATATTGATGCACTTCCATATTGATGTACATACCTCATATTGACACGCATCTCATATAAATGCGCATCTCATATTGCGCTCAGACTTTATACATATATGTATATGTATATCTTTGAAGAAAATATAAATGCTTTCAAATTGGGTCTCATCCCAGTATTGGATGCATCCCATGTCACTATCATTCATTTCGCCACGTAATATATACACGTGCGCGCAAAATGAAAGATGGACCGAAATGTACCTAAACTAATAATGGACCATGATGTCCTTAAACTAATATGTTTGGCCCTACGAACTGTCTCCATATTGACTACCGTATGCTATCCATGGGTTATTCATCTTATGATCAATTGAACTCATATACTCACTGTTACGTTGATTTTAGTCTCATATATGACTAATGATCTTAAATACCATATCATTTAAGTTGATCTTCGTCTCATATATGACTAGCGAGCCTTAACTATATCTCTTAAGTTGATCTTAGTTTCATATACGACTAACGATCCTTAGAAATATATCTCCTGAACTGATGGACCTCATTTATATGAGATTTACGTCCTAAATTCAAAATTTTAGATCTAATATATGGATTTGGACTAATTCACGCCCTACGAGCATGACAAGATTAGTCTCCATATACAATCCAAGGGCAACCACATATAAACAAATATAATACAAAACAAAGTGATATTTATGGAGAAAGTGAAAATTGTTATCGCAATGCGATAGTGTAATTAACTGTAGAGGTTTGCGCTTGGAGGGAAGAGCGTCCTCACAATCAAAAGCCCCTCACAAATGAAGGAGAATCTGATAAATTCATGCTACATCGGTCGCATCTGTCCAAACCTAAGTATACGGTACCATAAATCAACTTGGTATTTTCGGAGAGGTGGATGGATATGTTCCAAATAGTATCAGCTCCCAAATTCAAGAAAGACGTCCTATCTCAGTTCGTCTATGTTTTCGTATGTAAACAGGGCCTAGGGGGCGGTAAATGTCAGACCTCTAATAGCACGACAAATCGTGTCGGTGTGGAAGCCAATACAACCTGAGAAACTGTCAGTGAACCTACCAATAAATCACATTTGCTCTGGCCAGGGACCTGTAGTATCAGTCAACCGTACATAGCATGATATCAACTCCCAATACTAGGAGAGATGAATCCCTTCTATCACCTCTGCCTCCAAGTGCTTCGGGACTGCACCCAACTACTACCAGTTTGCACGACTCTTTAAACCTGTGGTAGAGCAGTAATCTAAGTGTAGTGGGAACACACTCGAGACTAATAGTGATGTCAAGTCATCGGACGAACCTGTACTCATGTCACCATAGAACTGCTATCCGACGACAAGTATAATACCAACTAGCAGTTCCCAGCGAGTCCATCCAGTGTAACTCATAACCTAATGAGCATCTTTATACCATCTTTGGTACCGTATACCAATGGCTGCGGAATAGACCATCTCCCCTGACAGAGCTAAGAAACGTATACACTAGTCTACTCTGGAGTATCGATACCCGGTCTCGATAATCCTACGACTAGGAACAATTTTAAGGACGTGCTTATAGACTACTCAGTCCTCACAAGTGTGATTGTCATCACAACGCTGGTAGTCAAGCAAAAATCATACAGGCTCTATCAACATGTATTAGCGATACGTAAAAAGGAACATATACACATGTTAAGATAGATACAAACAAGATAGCATACTATCATATTAAGTAAGACTGATTTATACATACATACATACATATATATATATATATATATATATATATATATATCTCCTAAGCATCCAAAATATAATATACAATCCTATACTATATAATAATGGCCTCTAGAACATATGCACCAGCATGTAGTATGATCGTCCATTTTCCAACGATCTTACACAGCTGACCATTTCCCGCCGTCATATGTCCAAGATCCGCTTAAATATACTCGCTAAAATGGTGCCGGCCTGAAGAGCAGTGAAAAGAAGCCCCCGAATCTAGGAACCGGATATTCGTATTTGTACTCTCATTCGCTAAAAGACAAAGCTCATGTTCCCCATGTACATGTGTAGACACCACATTGGCTTTTTTTTATCTGCCTTTCCATATGAGTCTTTCTTCAAGAGTCTACATTCGCTTTTTTTTGGGCCCCTTTTTTCAGCAGTTCCAACAGCCGCCTCGGATCTTCCCTTTCGATTTTTCTCGGCTCTTTGACTTGCCCATCTTCCCTTTTCCCCTTTCCATCGTTCTGCCGCAATTCTCTACCGAGAGTTGCAGAAGTTCCCAAACTCCCACTCACAGCCTTTCTGCTCATCTCATCGTTTAATATGAACTCATCGCATCATTAACATGAGAGTTCCTGAGATCGAGTTGCTTACCGCCATAACTAAGTTCTCCCAACTCTCCGGCAATAAACATAGGAATAAAAGGGCTCGAATCTCAGCTTCAAATATAATTGAAACTGATTCGAGTTGGCTCATCACGTTGATGAATTCGTTCAGATGCTCTGTCACCGAACCTTTCTCTGCCATCTTCAAGCTGAAAAGCTTCTTCATCAGAAATAACTTGTTTGATGTTGAAGGTTTCTCATTCAACTTTGCTAATTTCGTCATTAGCCCCATGGTTGTCTTCTCCTTTGAGATATTAAAGGCCACTGGCGGACCCAACGACAGTCTAATCGTTGATAGGGATTTCCTATCCAATAGATTCCATACCTCATCGGACGTCTTCTTGAGCTTTTCGCCCAACAACAGAAAATACAAATCCTTTTGGTATAGATAGTCCTCCATCTGCATGCTTCACCAACCATAATTTTGATCATTGAATTTCTCGATTCTTATCTTATCCTCCGCCATCTTTCGTCTACCGTCGCGGAAAACTTAACTTCTCCTTCGGATCTAAATCAACACATTCAAAACTACAATCAAAGAAGATGGGGAAGAGGACACAAGTGTCGTTACCCACCATTAACCTTGATTGTAGAATCGAAAGACCCTTAGTTCCCTAACCGCGCTCTGATACCAATTGTTAGGGATAAAAGACAGAGATAGATGAAACACGGAACAATTGCTTACGACCAATCCATGCAATCAAACAACGCAGATAAACAACGAAATACAATAAACAATATTAAAGATAGAACAAATAGAATCACAAATCATAGACAAGAGATTTGTTAACGAGGATCACCCACCGTATAGCTAGTCCTCGGCAGATCGGAATTTGCAAAGTCTACCAAAATCTCTCTAGATTTATCATGAGCAACCCTAAGGGATTTCTCTCAAATCTCTCTAGATTTTAGTCATCACTCTCTCTCTATACAATAGTCTCTCAAATTGGTAGTAAATTAATCGGATGAGAGGTCCCAATATATAGGCAAACCCTAATCATATTTTAAATAGGGGATAAACTCAAATTACCAAATATAAGATTCCCACAGATTTCCCGTTGACAGACGTCTCACCAAGAAATGGTCAGACGTCTACCAACTCTCTGTAAAGCTTCGTCTTCTTGGACAGACGTCTTAATCTTTACCATCAGACGTCTGCCGCTGCTCTGGATCGGGTTTCAACATCTCCAGACATCTACCACAGACGTCTGGCTACGCTCTATTCTTTTGGGTTCGTCTTGACCAGACGTCTGCATGCTCTCCATCAGACGTCTGGCGTTGCTCGGGATTTCTGGCATGGCTCCCGTGCATGTCCAGACGTCTGTACTTCTCACATCAGACATCTTCCGGAAGTTTCTCTATAATTTTAACAGCACCACCAGTCAAAAAGGTGTTTACCTTACAAGCATAGAGATATCAAATTATATGACCATAGAGAGATGAAAGTTTTCGAGTATTTTTTGAACACCTTTTGGAAACCCATGATACCATATCTTTCTCTGCTCCGATTGGTAATATATAGCTGGCATATGGAGAAATTTTCTACAAGCAGTCTATGTTCTCATTTAGCATGCTTTTAAATTTTTAAAATCATATTCTAGTTTAATATAGACGACGCAGAAGTTATAATTAATATTTGGGTTAATTTTTACTAAACCCGGTTTTTGAGATAAATTGAACTTTAAAAATACTATAAAATCCCATTGAAGGGTATTTTCGTAAAAAAATTGAAAGACGTTTTATGTCAAAAAAATATCTTATTCTGTTCATTTTGAGTCTATTCAATCTATCCGTAAGACATTTTGGGGTTATTCAGTCCAATTGTGGCTTGCACGAGTGAATCAAACTAACAATTTCATACAATATTGATAGTTCGGTGTGGTTTTATAGCATTTTTAAAGTTCAATGAGATTATTTCAAAAACCCTAAAAGGTGGATGGGGTTTAGTAAAATTTACCCTTGATGTTTTATTTTGTTCACGTATCATTATTTTTTATTCAACTTCCTGCAGATTTGATCTTACTTTTATGCAAAATCTATTCCGCTATAGGAATATAATGCATGTATGTACATAATTATTCCTGGCCCTAAGATTTGCTAATAAAACTAGCTAGTTGCAAAATTTTTGCATAGATAACATATATCTAGGGCACTGCTTGATGATCTCCTTCAGATGTTATTTTCCATTGATCTGCTGCGAGCGCTGATAGACAGCTGGGATTGAGTTGGACGGTTGACTCCTGAAGCGTGTGGATCTCAATGAGTTTTGAGTAGATGTAGCCGAGCTACCTGCAAAGAAGTCCCGGGGTGGTTGTGCCACCAAGGACCCTCTGACGATCAAGTTATGGGGAGTATTTTGGCAAAGTAACGGCCTAGTGGAGTCAAAATGGCTTATCTCGATCATCTGAGAAAGGGGTTTATATAGCGGCAGCAATGGGCAGGCGGACGTGAGAATCACGCTGGCCGTTACGCCCCTCGCGTCACGCCCGCGTGATAGGTGGAATCCTGCATTAATGACGAGACAGGCTCGTTAATGGGGGATCGTGATGGTGTGTAACGCGAGATCGTGGGCGGCGGATATCTCTCGCGTGGTGAGATTCGTGGAGCCGTTGCGGAGGCGCCTGTGGTCGGTGCTGATGAGACCGAGGAAGATGAGCTCAGCGGGAGGGTCAGAAACGAGCGGAAAGCCGATGCATCTTAGTTCTGTGGTAGCTCGAAAGTGAGCCGGGGGGTGGTCTGGAAGTCCACCGAAGGTCAGGATACTCCTCAGGCAGGAGGCCCGAGGAGTGATCCCAACTGAAGTTCTTGGTCCTTTCTTGTAAGTTCTGGGGCACGTCTCCTGCAACGTGTCAGCATCTGGAGAGTCACGATACCAAGCCTCATCATTAGCCCCCCACTCTCGTCTCGACCCGCTCCTGGGTCGGGTCGAGAGTGGTCTGACCGATCACCCGAGGTAAGCTCTCATTGG
This sequence comes from Agapanthus africanus, assembly GCA_030015575.1. Taxonomy (NCBI): domain Eukaryota; kingdom Viridiplantae; phylum Streptophyta; class Magnoliopsida; order Asparagales; family Amaryllidaceae; genus Agapanthus; species Agapanthus africanus. The sequence goes on from CM057348.1 coordinate 58,515,085, forward strand.
AAGATATCGTCGGCTTGCATTCCCGGGAAAAGAGCGGTATTTTCTTGATGATGTCAGCGGATCAGGGGAGAGATCTCGCATTAAAAGGGAGGCGCCGGATCGCGTGTACGTTCGTTGAAGCGACAGCCCATATGTCTGGCGTTAATTGGCTGGCGAGACGTGTCGCAAGCATTCCCGTGCTCGAAGGGATGCATCCAATGTGAGCGCGACAGATGGAGCGTTGTCGGTCATAGGTTGCGAAACATCGTTTTGGCGGGAGGCGATCGAAGCCGTAGGATGCGTACGCTGGCAGTTATAAATAGAGGTGGGATCCCCATCAGGGCCCATACCTCTTCATAATTTCCTCATCCCTAGTCGTGTTTGCTCGGCGCTCTTCTCCTCAGGTCGGATTCCTTGTGTTTGATCTCCCGAGGACACATCCCTTCGATCAGGTTAGATGTCTTCTTCCGAGGATTCTGTAGATGTAGTCCGGGTAGAGTCTAGGGAGTCCTCCGAAGCTTCCTCTTCTGAATCGGGGTCCCTCCGGGGAGTTAGGGTTAGTCGTGCGACGGGGGCGGTCCCCAGAGCACAGGTCATGGGTGTCCTTGGCGTGCGATCCTCGCTGAGGCATGCGGAGGAGCTCGTCAACATCAAGACTCGTTTCCTCGTTCCTCCCGGCTATTCACTTCGTCTGGCCGAGGAGGGGGAGAGGGCAAACCAGGTACGAGGTAAGGAGATTGCCTTATACCTGGAGGCCTTTTGGGTCAGGGTGCATCTGCCCTTCTCCCCTGAGGTGAGTGAGGCATTGAATTGTTTTGGGTTAGCCCCGGGACAACTAGTGCCGAACTCTTGGAGGATCCTCCTCAGGTTCCTGGTCCGGTTGAAATTGAGTCAGATCCCTTTCAGCCTGAGCCTTCTCTTCTCTTCTTTTTGCTACAAGAACCACCCTGGCGCTCGTAGGGGCGAGCCGAGCTGGGTATACCTCTCCTTTAGAAGACAACGGGGGGATGCCCCCAGGTCGGGGGTCGTCGTAGTACCTTCTTCTATTCACGAATGGAAGAAGAAGTTTTTCTTTATTACGCCGCCTGAGGGTGAGGATTGGCCTGTGCCCACCCAGTGGCAAGCGGCCAGCTGTCCGCGGGTGAGTCGGTCGAATGATGCCGACGCGGTGGCGGTGTCGAAGTGGGAGCCCCTCCCTCGGGCCGATGTGCTGCTGTCTGAGTGGGCCATCAGTTGGGCCGAGCTCAGCCCCGCCTGTTACGCGGGTAAGTTGGGAGCTCTCAGGCGACCTGTTTTAGACTTGTGCATTTTTTTTCATTTTTCCTGGTATCGCTGACTCCTCGTATTTTTGTCTTATGCAGGACCCATGGATCTGAGAAAGTTCCGGGCAGCAGTGGTTGGCGTGAAGAAGGGGAAGAATCTCAGAGGCGTCGGCCCGTCTCGCCCGCCGTCTTCTCCAGCTCCGACGGTGGCCCTTCCACCCAGGAGCCCAAGCGAGCCCCGGGCCCCTGAGTCCAGTCGTGCGCCGGTTCGAAAGCGTGCTCAGGAGCAAGAGCTTCGGGTCCCCGAGGTGGGAGACGAGAATGGTTCTCCCACGTCGGCCCTCAAGAGGTTTTCACAGGTCGGCGTCCCGCTCCCCGGCTTCCCCGATCCTTGTGGACGATGGGGAGCTTCGCTTCGAGGTGCCCTCGGGGCTTTCCGTTGCTGATAGCCTGCTCTCGGAGATGGAAAGGTCGGCCGGGGGCAAGATCCCTCGAGGGACCCTCCGGGTCCAAATGGCGGCCATGGCTCAAGAGGCCGTGCAAGTTAGCATTCGCACTTCACCCGGTTCTTCATTCAGAATTTTTGTTCGCGTGATCGGGTGCTTCCCTTCCCTTTTTAACCCTCTTTCTTTCTTCAGGTCCTCCAGCACGTCGTCCTCGTCGTCAACGTGGAGGACGAGGAGAGAGCTCCGGCGATGCGGGCCGCGGGCGAGTTCTCCTCGCGGGAGGAGAGCTCAAGGCAGGAGCTGGAGGCGGCGATGGAGAGGGTCGCTGCCCTTGAAGACCGGATGGCGACGGGAATAGGGAGGTCGCCCGGTACCGAGAGGCCGCCCAAGCCGCCAAGGCCCGGTTGGAAGACTCCAAGGTGCTCGTCGCCATTATGAAGAAGACAGCGAGCACCCTCCGAAAGGAGAATGAGGCGGCGAAGGAGGGGACGAGGCATGTCGAGCTTCGGGCGTCGAAGGCTGAGCTTCTTGCGTCGAAGGTGGTGGAGAGCTGCAAGAAGTCGGACCTGTTCTACACCGACCTTGCTGCAGCCGCCGGCGTTATTTGGCACGACGCCCTCGACGCTGTCAAAGCTCAGATGCCGGAGTTTCCCAACGGCGAGCTCCGGGCCGCGTACCCTCTCGAGGATGACGGGCAGGGGAACGCCCCTGGAAACAATGCCGGGGAAGAGGCTCCCGGCGGGAGCGTTGGGGAGAAGTCGGCTCCCCCGGCTACCGGTGTCGAGGCTCCTGTGGTAGGTGCGGACCCCAAAGATGCCGCCTCGGTGGTCGTAGTGGACGCGTGGATCATCGAGGTTCTCCCTGGCCCTGAGGCCTGAGGCCCCTCGCCTTCTTATTTTCTTTTGTTACTCTGAAATTTTTTAAGCCTCCGGGCATTTTGTAAGGCTGGGGAGCCCATAATACCCTTGTAAAGACTTTTGAATAAAATCTTTTTGCAGTAGTCTTTGTGTGCGCATTTTCCTTTTGTTTTTGGTAAACATTTGTATTTGCACGGTGCTGCTTTCATGTTAGGCCGGTTTTTCGTCAAGCGATTGCACGTCGAGTTGAATTCGACCATTTGGCAAGTGAGCGAAGACCGGTGAAAGGACGGTATCTCCATAGTCCCGAAGTCAAGGTGGAGATTGCTTGGTAAGACGTGTAGGGAGTTGAGCAGGGTAGATGCTTGGCGGCCTTTAGATGAGGGCTTCGGATCTTTGGCGTCGTGGAGTAAGACATTACCCGCCAAGGATGGACTGAGAAGGGTAGCTGCTCAGTTGCCTGTTGGCGAGGGCTTTGATCCTTAGCGCGGGAGGGCATAGAGAGGCATGCTAAGGATGGACCGAGCAGGGTAGCTGCTCGATCGCCTCTGGCGAGGGCTTTGATCCTTGGCGTAGTGGGGTAATGAATTACCATCCAGGGATAACCGAACAGGGTTACTGCCCGGTTGCCTCTTGATGAGGGCTTCGATCCTTAGCGTAGGAGGGCATAGAGAGGCCTGCTAAGGATGGACCGAGCAAGGTAGCTGCCTGGTTGCCTCTTGGTGAGGGCTTTGATCCTTGGCCTAGTGGGGTAATGAATTACCAGCTAGGGATAACCGAGCAGGGTTATTACCCGGTTGCCTCTTGATGAGGGCTTCGATCTTTAGCGTGAGAGGGCATAGAGAGGCCTGCTAAGGATGGACCGAGCACGGTTGCTGCCCGGTTGCCTCTTAGCGAGGGCTTTGATCCCCGGCGTCATTGGGTATGCAAATACTAGCCAGGGATAACCGAGCAGGGTAGCTACCCGGTTGCCTCTTGGTGAGGGTTTCGATCCTTAGCGCGGGAGGGCATAGAGAGGCCTGCTAAGGATGGACCGAGCAGGGTTGCTACCCGGTTGCCTCTTGGCAAGGGCTTTGATCCTTGGCGTCGTGGGTAAGGAATTACCAGCCAGGATAACCGAACAGGGTTACTTCCCGGTTGCTTCTTGATGAGGGCTTCGATCCTTAGCGCGGGAGGGCATAGAGAGGCCTGCTAAGGATGGACCGAGCAGGGTTGCTGCCCGGTTGCCTCTTGGCGAGGGCTTTGATCCTTGGCTTAGTGGGGTAGGAAAATACCAGCCAGGGATAACTGAGCAGGATAGCTGCTCGGTTACCTCTTGGTGAGGACTTAGATCCCTGGCGTCGTGGGGTAAGAAACTACCAGTCAGGGATAACCGAGCAGGGTAGCTGCTTGGTTGCCTCTCGGTGAGGGCTTAGGAGAAATTACATTGCTTTGCCAAAGAACCCATGTAGTGGCCTGCTAAGGATGGACCGAGCAGGGTAGCTGCTCGGTGTATCAGCGAGGTTCAGTCTAACCTCCGTTGGTCCGTGAGCATAGGGTGGAGTGATTGTCGCGGGCTGCACGCGTCAAGAAAGCTTGGGGGTGGCGTAACGTTTCGGGAAGTCACGTCAGTTCTGCCACGTAGGGGCACGGCATTGGAGTAATCTTGATGGATCCCGGGATTCGCGCCCATGCGTGTGTAAATCTGGGTCCTCAAGGATTTTGTTTGAGGTTATAAATAGAGAAGGAGACGGCAACTCCTTCGGCAACATTTTCTTTTGAGATGACTGGGCGCATGTATTCGATTGAAGAGATTATCACCTTTGATGACGTCTCTTTGTATGATCGATACCTGGCTGAGGATGGGTACCGGGAGTTGTTCAGTGTCTCGAAGGTCACTTCGGTCGGCTTCTCCCTCGGAGGTCGTCCCTCCTACAGTTGTTGATGTATGCAATTTGGAAGTCCCCTGGGTTGGACAACCCTCTCTCCGAGGAGTTGCTGGACAAGGCGCTCGACAAGGTGCGTTCGATCTTCTTGCTCGGCCTTATCTCGAAGGCCAGGCACGACCGATCCTTGGCCCTCATTCTGGAGTGCTTCAAAATGAGGTACATCATGAGCCATGGTGTAAAGGGCGGAGTGTCAGGTGATTCCGTGGTGTCCCGGGTTAGCGTGCAGCATCGGCGGGAACGGGCTGCAGAAGCTAGGGCTCGGCTAGAGGAAATACGCTCTGAGTATTACCGGGAGTACTTCCTCGATCCCGTTCCTCTTCTGTCGTAACTTTTTCTTTATTTTTCTGTAAGGCTGAGGAGCCCATGGTACCCTTTGAAATAAATAAAACTCTTCTTTTTTGCAATGTCTTATTGTTCCCTTCTTATTATATAAACAGAAAGAACTTGAGAAAAGTTTACATTGCCTTAGTGAAAGAAGAAATACACGCTCGTAGATATTCTTTTTATTGGTACAGTTTGAGCTTCTCGGCGTTGTAAGGCCGTGGAAACTTGTGCCCATCCACGTCTTGCAATCGGTAGGCTCCGTCGGGCAGGGCCTCGGAGACGAGGAAAGGACCGTCCCACTTTGGAGAAAATTTATGCAGCTTGCCTTGATCGACGAACTCGTTCCGCCTCAAGACTAAATCTCCGGTCTTGAAGAAGCGACGCTTGACTCGCGCGTTGTAGTAGCGGGCGGTTTGCTGTTGATAGGCGGCAGCTCTGATCTGAAGCCGGTCTCATCTTTCCAACAAGATGTCCAGGTTAGTTCGAAGCGCCGAGGTGTTCGCTTCATCGTCGAAATGCTCGACCCGGTGACTGGGGAGCCCAATCTCCGCTGGGACCATTGCTTCGGTTCCATAGTAGAGGCTGAATGGAGTCTCCCCGGTAGGGGTTTTCTTCGACGTGCATAGGGCCCATAAGACCCGAGGCAATTCCTCGACCCAACTACCTTGGCGCCCTTCTAGGCGTGTCTGAAGACCTCGGAGGACGTCCCGATTAGCAACCTCGGCTTGCCCGTTGCATTGGGGATGCGCGACCGCGGCAAATTTCATGAGGATGTGATATTCACTGCAAAATTCCTTAACTCTTTCATTTTTGAAATTTGTTCCGTGGTCGGTGATGATGCACCTCGGGATGCCGAACCGGAGTATAACATTGTTCTACAGGAACTTAATAATCATGGTGGCGTCCGGTTTCCTGATGGGAATGGCCTCGATCCACTTCGTGAAGTAGTCCACCGCGACAAGGACGTACTTGTGTCCGCCCATACCGGTAGGGAACTGGCCTATCATGTCCATTCCCCACTAGGTGAACGGCCACGGGGAGGTTAGGGCAGTCAGCTCGGTAGCGGGAAGGAGAGGTATGCTTCCATGGAGTTGGCAGCTCTTGCACCTCCTGACCAGCTTCTAGGCATCCTGATGAATGGTCGGCTAGTAGTACCACTGGAGCAATGCCTTCTGGATTAAGGTTCGGGCCCCTTGGTGCGCGCCGCCGACCCCTTCGTGGATTTCACGGAGGACGTAGTCGGCTTCGTGGGGGTCAACGCACCGGAGCAGGGGCTGAGTGAAGGATTTCTTATAGAGGTTCCCATTGCTCCAGACGAAATGGCGAGCTCTGGCTCGGAGACGGCGGGCTTCTCCCCGATCTTCCTGGAGCGTACCCTCCCTCAGGAATTCCACGAAGAGCTTTCTCCAGTCCCGGTCTTCTTCCCGGGCTGTATACACTTGAAGTATTGTTGCCCCGTCTTCCACGCTGGGCCGTGGCAAGACTTCGAAGAGGATGCTCCTCTTGTTGTTAGCCGAGTAGGATGAAGCCAGCTTACTCAAGGCGTCGGCTTGGACATTGAGCTGTCTGGGGATCTGCTCTACCTGGACTTCGTCGAAGTCCTTTCACAGTCTTTTTATCTCGGCAAGATACTTCACCATTAGGGGCTCCCGTGCCTCGAATCGGCTGGTTACCTGGCCAACGACCAGGACGGAGTCGCTGCAGATCCGAATCGTTTTCAGCCCCAGTCCAGAGGCTATGCGTAGTCCGGCCAGCAAAGCCTCGTATTTCGCCGCGTTATTTGAGGCCTTGAACCCGAGCTTTAGAGAATACTCCGTTTCTGCCTCGTTCGGGCCCCGAATGATGAGGCCAGCACCACAGCCTTCCTCGGTCGAGGACCCATCGACGTAAAGGATCCAATCAGGGACGGAGTCGGGCTTCCAATCAACCGAGGTTTGTGATGTGGGGGCCGTTGTTGACTCCGGCTCCTTGCTGTGGATGGTGCACTCGACGATAAAATCGACCAGGGCTTATGCTTTGATGGCCTGCCTTGGGCAGTATTTTATGTCGAATTGGGACAATTCCCATCTCCACTTCTCCAAGCGGCCAGAGGACTCGGGTGAGGCAAGGATAGGTCCCAAAGGGTGCTCGGTAAGGACAAGGACGGTGTGCGCCTGGAAATAGTGCCGCAGCTTCCTTGAGGCCACGATGAGTGCCAGGACGATCTTCTTTATGGCTAGGTATCTCGTTTCTGCGTCCTTGAAGACATGGCTCACATAATACACCGGCTTCTGGACTCCGTCGACCTCTCGGACGAGTACTGCACCCGCTGCTTGGTCGGATACCGCCAGATATAGCGATAGCTCATCCTCTTCAACCGGTCGAGAGCCGTGGTGGAGTCGCAAGGTGCCTCTTCAATTGGTCGAAGGCGGTCTGGCACTCCTCCGACCACTCGAACCTTAGAATTTTTCTTAGAGCCTTGAAGAACGGGAGGCACTTCTCCCCAGACCTCGACATGAAACGTGACAGAGCGGCTACTCGCCCTGTCAGGCGCATGATCTCGACGTTAGTCTTGGGCGCGACCATGTTGAGGATGGCGTTGATTTTCTCCGGGTTGGCTTCGATCCCGCGGTGAGTGACCATGAAACCGAGGAACTTTCCCCCGGTGACCCCGAATGCGCACTTAGCGGGGTTCAGTTTCATCTTGAACTTGCGGTGGACGTCGAAGGCCTTGCCCAAATCCTTGGCGTGGTCGACCGATGAGACCGACTTGACGAGCATGTCGTCGACATAAAATTCCATGTTCATGCCGATCTGCGGTTTGAACATGCGATTGACCAAGCGTTGGTACGTAGCTCCGGCGTTTTTGAGGTCGAAAGGCATTACCTTGTAGCAGTATACCCCCCGGTCCATTGTGAATGCGGTGAGATCCTCGTCTGCCGGATTCATACGGATCTGATTGTAGCCGGAAAAAGCATCCATGAAGCTGAGTAGCTCATGGCCTGTCGAGCTGTCGACGAGCTGATCTATCCGAGGGAGGGGATAGTTGTCTTTCGGACAGGCCTTATTGAGATCGATAAAGTCGACGCACATTCACCACTTCCCGCTTGACTTTTTGACCATGACCACATTTGCCAACCATTCGGAGCATGGCACATTCCGAATGAAGTTGGCAGTGAGGAGCCTGTCTATCTCGTCCTCGATTGCCTTGTGCTTGATCGGGGCGAAGCTTCGCTTCTTATGCCTGATGGGTCGGGCCGTAGGATCTACCCCGAGCTTGTGAGATATGATTTTGGGGTCGATCCCAGGCATGTTAGCAGGTGCCCAAGCAAACACATCGGAGTTATTATTGAGGAAATGAACTAGATCGCCCTGCTGAGCCCCCGTCAGAAGTGACCCGATCTGTACGGTTCGTTCATCGTCCTCTTCAACGAGGGGGACCTCTGTCAGTGGCTCCGCCGGGGTCCCTTGGACCTCTTTCTGCTCGTCTCGAGTGTCCAGAGAACCCTTGATGTCACCTTCGCCCTCAATATTGTTTTTTGGCCGCTCAGACGTAGAGGTTGTAGTGAAACAAACCTTTGCAGTCCGTTGGTCTCCGTAGGCCCGACCTATCCCGCCTTGGTCGAGCGGGAATTTCATCGCCAGGTGTTAGGTCGATATTTGTACCCTGAGAGAATTCAGTGTTGGGGGGCCAAGGAGGATGTTGTAGGCCGATGAGATTCTCGCTACGATGAACTCCACAGGCACGGTGCGCGTACGGCCAGCCTCTCCGATGTTGAATTGGAGAGTGATTACCCCTTCCGCCGGGATGGAGTGGTTGATGAACCCTGACAGGACGTGGGTGGTCGGCCTTAGGTCCGACGGGGTGAGTCCCATTTGTAGGAAGCAGTTGTAAAATAGGATGTCCACCGAGCTTCCAGAGTCCATCAGTATCCTCTGCACCTCGTAGCGTTGGACCCGAGCTGTGATCACTAGCGGGTCGTTGAGGCAGGGATATACCGTGGAGGTCCTCGTCGTTAAAAACGATCGGCTCGGCTGTCCTGGCCTTCTTCCTCAGTTGGCCATTAGTCTCGTCGATCGGTGTTGGGCGCTGAGCCTCGTAGGTATTCGTCGTACCCCCCGCTGTCATGACCATGATTTGGCCGATCGTTAATTCACCGGGAGGGGGACGTTGCTCTTGTTCACGGTCAGCTTGCCGCTTATCCCGCAAGTACGCTGCCAGGTGCCCCGAGCAGATTAGCTCCTCGATATAGTCTCGGAGTCGCTTGCAGTTCACCGTAGAGTGGCCTTGCAACCGGTGGAAGCCCCAGTAGGGGCACCGGGTGCGCTTTACCACCATGCGCGAGATTGGGGGGAGCTTGAAGAACCTCTCTCCCTTTGCCTCCTCCAGCAGCACCGTCTGGGAGACGTTGAGCGGGGTGTACTCCTGAAACTTCGGGGAGTAGGGCTTCGGCCGCTCAACCTTTCTTTTCTCTTCGCGGCCCCTTTTCTTCTGATCAACTTGTTCTGTCCGGGGTAGGTTGGAATTCACCTCGGATTCAAGCTGGATCTCTCGTTCGATGCAGGCCTTTACCTCGTCCATTGTCTTAGGTTGCGCTAATGCAAAGGAGCATAACCACTCCTTGTGCCTAAGACCCGACCTAAATGTCGTAATGACCGTCTCGTCCTTGTGTTCCGGGACTTCGAGGAGGGCGTTGTAGAAGCGGGTGGCGTACCCTTTGAAGGTTTCTTTGTCCCCGCTCTTTATCGTGAAGAGATGGTCGATTGTCCGCTTCTGCCGTCTGTTCCCGACGAAGTGGCCGAGAATTGGGTGGCCAGCTCATCGAAGGTTGAGATTGAGCGTGGCGCAAGTCCTCGAAACAAATCTCGTCCGGAGCGGATGAGGGTGGCTGGGAAAGCGCGGCATTGGGCGGTGTCGGAACAGTCCTGGAAACTCATCCCGGCCGTGAAAGCGTCCAAATGGTCCTTCGGGTCGGACTTCCCGTCGAAGAGTGAGACCTTCGGGGGCTTGTTCCGGGAGGAGACATGGACGGCGGGTAGCTCCTCGGTGAAGGGCTTCATGAGCGAGTCAGCGGCGTATTTGGCCCCGTCACTCGAATGACGACCTTCTCGATGCATACCCTCGATTTTCTTTTCGAGGGCGTCGAGTCGGCCGTGGTATCCCGATGAGGCGGCATTTTTGACCTTTGGCCTCTGCTGCTGGAAGCCTCTGCCTGGCCACGGCCCTGATTCCGCTCGATGGCGTTCTTTAGGTCTCCTGGCGAGATCGTTTTCGAGCTGCCGTGGCGAGTCCCGTGCGTGCGACCCTGTTGAAGGAGGGGGCGTCAATCATGCCTGGGTGCAGGCGAGCTGACAGACACCTCCTCGGAAGGGACAGGGGCGCGACGGGGTCGGGGCGAGGCGCTCTGGCGTAAGACCTCGGAGTTAAGCTATGCAGCGCCCACCGGGTTATTGAATACGTCGCCTCGGGGGACCTGCGGCTGTTGGAGACAGCGGGGCGGTGATCGGTCGTGCCGACGTGGGCAGAGTCTTCTCTCCCCTTATAGGGGTCTCGGTCCCGCGGAGGGGGAGCGGCGACCTGGGGAGCATGTCCGGTCGCTTGGACACGGACGAGCGCATCCACGCGGACGTGAGGTGATCTATCCGCGCGGATAGGACGTGAATGGCGTTCGGGAGAGGAGGGGATTGTCCCTCGTCTCCGCTGCGAGTAGGACGACGGCTGGTGCTTGGATCGTCGCGGTGACCGCTCGCCATGTAGTCGAGATCGGAAGATGAACTTTTGGTTTAGTGGAACTAGATTTCCCACAGACAGCGCCAACTGATAGATCTCTGGATCTCCTTCAGATGTTATCTTCCGTTGATCTGCTGCGAGCGCTGATGGACGGCTGGGATTAAGTTGGAGGGTTGACTCCTGAAGCGTGTGGATCTCAATGGGTTTTGAGTGGATATGGCCAAGCTACCTGCAAAGAAGTCTCGGGATGGTTGTGCCACTGAGGACCCTCCGACGATCAAGTTATGGGGAGTATTTGGGCAAAGTAACGACCTAGTGGAGTCAAAATGGTTTATCTCGATCGTCTGAGAGAGGGGTTTATATAGCGGCAGCAATGGGCAGGCGGGCGCGAGAATCACGCCGGTTGTTACGCCCTTCGCGTCACGCCCGCGTGATAAGCGGGATCCCGCATTAATGACGAGACAAGCTCGTTAATGGGGGATCGTGATGCCGTGGAACGTGGGATCGTGGGCGGCGGATATCTCGCGCGTGGTGAGATTCACGGAGCCGTGGCGGAGACACCTGTGGTCGGTACTGATGAGACCGAGGAAGATGAGCTCGGCGGAAGGCTCGAGAACGAGCGGGAGGCTCGGGAACGAGCGGGAGGACGAGGCATCTTAGTTTCATGGTAGCTCGGAGACGAGCCGAGGATAGTCTGGAAGTCCACCAAAGGTCGGGATACTCCTCGGGCAATGGGCCCGAGGTGTGATCCCAACTGAAGTTCTTGGTCTTTTCTTGTAGGTTCTGGGGCATATCACCTGCAGCGTGTCAGCATCTGGAGAGTCACGATATCGATATCGAGCCTGTCACTGCCCAAATCTCTTTTAATTATTCATTCAATGCAATATAAAATAGGATGGGACCCAGAGCATCATCGATTCTTATAATTGATCAACATTTGCTCGGCTACAAGTGGCTCTACGCGCGGGTAGGTTATAACGTCATTCACACACGGATTAGTAAATTGCTGTTGAGAGTATGACTCCGCTGCTGCAACAGACAAGCTCTTAATATTGTGTTGTTATTATTGTTGTTGTTTTTTTTTTAATTTCTAAAGCAAACCGCTGTCCAAAAACCTTCAAGATTCATCAAAGAGGTTTGTTTCAATAAACAATATCACAAAATACAGAGTCACAACTTACAGCCATGCTTATCAGTTTAGTATATAGTATAAAAAAGCTTGGCCAAAACTCCTTAATATATACTTTTCATGCGCTAGGATCCCTGTATAAAGCCTTTTGACCGATTTATTAAACAACCATAATACCCTCTTTAGACTTTCCATGTGCCTCGTGTAGGTTCAATTCACATATTTTCTGAAGCATTTTTAAACAACCATTTTCCAAACTACTACATATAACAGATAAATTCTATATATGGCAGTTGGCTACTTTATTTACCGGTTAACATTTACTTATATCATTTAACTACAATATTTACCAACTACTAAGTTTACCATAAATTTAGCTGTTAACATCTACAAAAATGATCTCACTGTTATATTTACTAGTAAACTACTACATCTATACCTGTAACAGCCTACTACATCTGTATGACAGACCGGGCCTAATTCAATTGGTATTAATTTCCTCTCCAAAATAAAAGGTTGCTGGTTCGGTCCCGAAGAGAGTATGAAGGATAGACGGGTTCTTTTAATGTTACGTATCTATGATTAGATGAAATTTGGAGTAAAGAATTATCATGCTACAAAATATTTTGGAATGTTCAGCGTTTTTAGATATTAATTATATAAAACATAATAATTTAAATGTAGTGGTGATCTCGTTACATGTACTAATTATTTGGTACATGTAGCACTTTGGTTTGATAAATATATTAGTTTTGCCCGACCCGACTTTTTTGTTTTCTAGGATGACGTGTAAAGTACAAAGTCAGTATAGAAATATTCAAAAATAAAAAAAAGCCAGGTGTACACTAAAAACCTAAAAGTAACGATCTTTTTCCAAGAGGAAGGTTGTCACAACAATTTTTACCATACTCTTAACTAAAAGAGAGTTATTTGGATATTTCCTATCCAAAACTTTAATTCATATTTTATCAGAACACATTTATAGTTTGGTAATTCTAAATTCCACACCCAAAAGTTAAAATTAAACTAAAAACTACGCTTTGCTAGCTTCTGTTAGCTTAAATTGAGTAATTAAGTTGAGTTGGGTTACATTAGGGGCTGTTTGGTTGCAGGATTATGGAATTTGGATTCCAAAAATAGTACGGTTGCAATTTCTGGATTTGGTAATTTGTTGTTTGGTTGGTTTTGGATTCCTAGTATTGGATTTGTAGATCCTTGTAATCTTTGTTTGGTTGGTGGAAAAAAATAGGATTTGGATTTGAGGATTTTAGAGAGAGATAGAGAGAGAGAGGATTGTTAAATAAATAAAGTGCATGGTCCCATCTAAAAGTACAATGAATAGTGCCAAATCCTTGAGAATCCTTGAAAATTTTTAGGATTCATGAATCCTTCTTTTGTGGTGGGCCCCCCATAAAAAACAAAGGAATCCTAGAAATCCTAATCTTACAACCAAACACAAAATTGTGGAATTCTAGGATTCCACAATCCAAAATCCAAATCCAAACCAATAATCCTGCAACCAAACAGGCCCTTAGGGTCCATAATTCCTTACCTATCCTTGTTCACTACTTTCTTATCATTTTTCAATTCCAAATACAACATTATCTCCTCACTGTCCTTGTTGGCTACTTTTTTTATCATTTTTCAATTCCAAATACAACCTTATCTTCTCACTGGATCTCGAAAAGGAACATCTGCCCTCACAATTCCGTCGCTCGGATCTTGTAACTTCTGAATTGCCCAGAATATCTCTCTCTACTCATCTCGGCCTCACAAAAAAAATGATACAGTGAGTGAGTGAGACCGGGGAAAGGGGGGGTGGAGGCAAGGGAGAGTTGAGGAAAACAACGGAGGCCGAGGAGGAGAGAACGCGAGGGTAGCGAGAGTTGAGAAAGGCGAGAGAGGAAGAGATTTGAAGAGGCGGTATCAGTAGGAGGAAGAAAAAACATGTGGATGAAAGAGAAAGGATAGACTAAAAGATGTTGAGGTGAGGATATGACCTTTAAGGGATATTTTGGTCTTTTCACTCCTTTAATAGCATATACTTAACAACGACTTAATGGAAAACTAACAAAACCTAACAAGAGCGTTACTTTTAATTTAATTTCAACATTTTGGAGTGGTATTTAAAAATACCAAATTTAGATGTGTTTTATCAAAATATGACAGCTTTGGAAGGGGTATATCAAAATAACCATGGACTAAAGACTCCGTTTGATTAAACAAGACAACAAATTAATGGGACCCATCATTTTAATATATTTTACATGTTTATACTATTGTTTATTTCCTCTACAAAATATATACACACATCTTCTACGTGAAAAAATCCTAGTTTATTTAATATATAACAGCCTATCTTAAGGACATGTCTCATAATAAGAAAGTTAGAAAGTGATGTTCAATTTCTAACATTGTTTTGTTTGGACACAAAAGAAAAAGGATTGGAAAATACTTTCTCGCTTTTTTATTCACGTCACCGTTTCTTCTCATTTCAATTTCTCTTCAAAATCTTAGAAAGTGAATAAACTGAGAAGAAACTAGATTTTTTTTATTATTTTATTCTGCTTTATTACTTTTTTATCCAATCAAAGTAAGAAACTCAATTCTTTCCCATTTTAAATTTTATAAAACAAATAAAAATTAATACTTTTTATCTCACTTTCTTTCTATATATTTTCACTCCTATTATTTTCTTACTTTTCTATTTTTTTCATCTTTTTCTTCTTTTTGTAAATGCATGTAAGTCTTATCCCTGCACGGATCACAAACACGCACCCAGGGTCCCACGGACTTACGCCAAACACCTATTTTCTTTTCACTTTCCAAATGCCCGACATATCCTTAATTACTGTAAAATCTGAAATACATGTGTGTGTGTGTATAACCGAATATTCTCGTCATCGATTTCATTGATCAAAATGCATGCATGCCAAAATACAACATAATTGCACTTGAAAGTTCAAACATAAACTTTTTTTCTCGTTGGCAAATAAAGTGGCAAACTGATTCTTTTTACCAGCTAATAAATGCCTTTTATCTTCACTTAATAACTAAGACCTCTCACAACTTAAGCAGCCAGGGTTTTTTTTTTTTATATAATTAATTTACTAAAAAACGTCAAATCGCGATATCAATGGCCATTCTGCGGCGGCACTGTAACTTTCGTGGTTTCTCCGTAAACGATCACCTCAGAAAGACGGGTCTCGGCCTTCATCTTTCGAGCCTCAGCCTGTTCTTTAGTCGATTTATAGTAAATGACATGCATAATTAGCTGCGCTACCGCAAACAGAATTCCCAAGCCGTTCGGAATCTGGAACAAAATTTATTTGCAGAAAACAAATATTGTTAGGCGACGCGTAGTATTAGAGATGAGATTCATTGCTTAGTTAAAAAGTAAATAGAGTGTTTACAGTGATGTAGAGATCGAAACGGATTAGCGCGTAACAAGTCCAGCAAAGTGCATTGAAAAACGAAGCCAGAGAGAGGAAGAGCGGCATGAACTCCACGCTCTTTGTCTCAATAACCATTTTCTGTACAACACAAACAACCAATCTTCTTAAATTTCTTCATGAAAATACCATTTACTAATATGATTTTTTACTTCAAGACCAGGTTAATTTTATATTTTATTTGGTGGCATTTGTTCAATATATATATATATATATATATATATATATATATATATATATGGCTCTGTTTGGATAATAACTGAACCGTGAACTTGTTCATGTAAACTGAACCGTGAACTTGTTTGGATATATATATATATGTAAACAGAGCCATATATATATATATATATATATGGCTCTGTTTGGATAATAACTGAACCGTGAACTTGTTCATGTAAAAACTTATACCATTCCTATAAAGTTATTCAGAGAGTTTGGCAGAGATACCTGCTTTTCTAATTAAAGAGAATCAGTCACCAAACTTATTCCATTCATTTATACATGTGTTGATGATCCTTTTCTAAGCAAAATAAAGCAACCAAATCATTTTATAACTTTTGCCAGGAATGTCCATGTCACGTAGAAGTTTGTCGCGGTAAAACTAAAACTGAACTTAATTAATTACCGGTAATTAAAAGAAAGGCTTACCATGACGGCCAACGGAGCAGCATACATCCCGGTCCCAAAGAGCACGCAAAGGATACCAACAATCGTCGACCTCATCGTGAGAGTGTGAGCAAGCACAATCACAAGTATCGCGACGAGCACCACAAACGCAACCTCGGACGCTAGGATGATGATGACTCGGAGCCTTTTCGAGCCGTGGGAGTAAATGATGAAGAGGAGGATGTAGGTGAGCTGGATAACCATGCCGGAGCCGTTGATGGTCAGGACCAAAGTGCTGTGTGGGTGCACCAAAGGAAGGCCATACACAACCCAGAACATGCAGTTCATGAGAGTGGCTAAGTACGGGACCGGCGAGAATTGCTCCACTGTTCCCTTCTTGCATATCCTATAAAATGTTGGCCTGCAAATTTACACAAAATTTTCTTAACCATTTACATTGATATAAATGATTAAAGATTAGTTGATATGTAAAAATTTTAAAGACGTACGATACTTACACAGGGGATAAAAACAGGCCCAGAGAAATTGCGTTTCCTGCATGCCAACAATTAACGAAAAAAGAATTAGTGGCCATATCATTGATTGGATAGTGATCTTGAGATATTAATCATGCCAGTAAAAATTTCATTTTTTCCTTATTTTTTGGGTCTGTATTTGCTTCTACTTTGTAGAATAATTTCTTTCTCTAAATATTCATGAACGAAATCAAAAGAGAACAAATATATTCCTCTTGTACATATATAGTATGGTTGTCATAGAGAATAATCTTTTCCTGACAGGAACCGACCAACATAATCAAAATTTAATTTTAAAATTATGTTCTACTTTGATAATATCGAAAAATAAAAATTTCCATAAAAAGGCTTGTTGTTGCATAAAAAATCAAAATGCAAAATTTTCAAGTAACTAGATACCCAGAGACCCTTAGTAATGCAAATGTCAGCCATAAGTGAAGAAATTATAACCATAGCATTACATTAATAATAAGCATTTTTTTTTCTTTTTTGAAATCAACCCATTCAAACTTGCGACCTCTCACACTGGAGAGGAAATTGATACCAAAGGAGCTAAGCCCAGTAGTTGCATGCATGCATGCATGCAGTCGAGATGACCAACCTAAGATCCCAACACAAGTACGGATGGTGTCAGCAGAAACCATGGCTGCTCAAGCTAATTCCGGCAACAGATACACTAGCTGGTAGCTATAGAAAGAAGAAGGAGAAGGAGAAATCAATTAAGAGCTATTGCTAGTTCTATGCCTTAGTTTCTTGATGAGGTTGAAACAGATGAAGGCTTTATATAGAGGAGTTTTGGATTTAGGTATTATTACTTTTATGTCCTTCTCTTCAAATAATCCCATGTATATATATTATAGGAGTATGACATTCATTAATTGGGTTATGTCAAAATTATAATTTTGCGACATATATATAATGATATAATAATAATAATAGGTGTAAAGAGAATGTGAAATGCTATCAAGATTCCAAAGAGCTCTACAGTGTACCCACCTCTTAATTAATTTTACCCATCTTTTTTCTGAACCTACACATTGTTTTGATCCTTTAGAATTTTGCTGGAAATTTTCTAGTTGAAAAAATGAGACTCAGCGTTTGACACGTCTCTGTTTTCTTGCAGTTAATTATAGACCCGTAATCCAAATTTGGATAATGTTTTTTTCTGGGGAAATATATATATATATATATTTTAAGTGAATTCGAAATTAGGCAGTTCTGAGATATATAACGTTTAATAATCAGTGTAGCGTTGATTGTTGCCCTTGAGATCTGGTCCCATACTTGATAGGCGAGAAACATCTTTGCCGGAGGCATAAATCGACACAAGGCATACAAGCCAATTTCTTAGCTCGAACCCAGTGTTGAGATATGTGAGTTAAAATAGTCCCATATCGAAAAAAGTATGAGAAATGAACGGGTATAAAATATAAAATGGACCAAATCTTCATAAGTATTGAGTTTAAATATAAAATTGTCTCGCCCCGTCTCGCAATATGTGTGGTTTCTATAAGCACGAGATTTCAGCCAATGTGAGATCTCCTTCTAGCTGGCATGCCATATTTGCATGTGTCGTTATACCACCAAAACTATAGAAGTAGAACCATGCATTTAATGTTTCGCCAAAATTGCACATGATAATTTTGGTTAGTCTCGTCTTAAAAAAAGGATTAATTATATCTAATATAATAACGCTGAAAAATTCGGTATCATAACTCGAGTTCCGTTGATCAAGGCCACGCAAAGAAAAGCAAAATAAGCCATGCAAAGTAAAGTTTGAAAGCAACGAGTATATATCTCGATATGAGTTCACAAAAACCTTGACTTTCCATTTTGGTGATGAAATTTATGATATTTAACGCGTAAAATGAACTCCAACGGTAAAGTTTCGCTCTGTTCGATTTTGAGGATAGCGGTCTAAACAATTCACTTTTGATTGAAACCATTTTTACTAATTAACTTGAAACTAGTTCTTGTCGTCCCAAAAACCGTTCAGTGTAGGTCAAAACAGTTTCGCCAAAATTGCACATGATAATTTTGGTTAGTCTCGTCTTAAAAAAAGGATTAATTATATCTAATAACGCTTTTGAGTCTGAAAAATTCGGTATCATAACTCGAGTTCCGCTGATCAAGGCCACGCAAAGAAAAGCAAAATAAGCCATGCAAAGTAAAGTTTGAAAGCAACGAGTATATATCTCGATATGAGTTCACAAAAACCCTGACTTTCCATTTTGGTGATGAAATTTATGATATTTAACGCGTAAAATGAACTCCAACGGTAAAGTTTCGCTCTGTTCGATTTTGAGGATAGCGGTCTAAACAATTCACTTTTGATTGAAACTGGTTTTACTAATTAACTTGAAACTAGTTCTTGTCGTCCCAAAAACCGTTCAGTGTAGGTCAAAACAGTCTGGTACCGATGAAAACATTTGATGTCTATTCTAAATATATTATACAAAGATGTTGAGCATTCCAGGGATTAGATGGGTTTCCAAAAATAGGGCATGAACTACACAAGGGAACATTTTAAGGTTCAATCCAGTTGCCCACCATCATAATAGTGTCGTATGCGGCTGTTAAAATCTGGTAAGAGAAAAAATATCTTTAAGAATAGAATTTGATTTTTACTTTCAATCTTAACCGTTTGTTATTATATCATGAACGGTGGATAGACCGTTTCTATCCAAAATACCGTCAAATGAGAATCAAACAATAGACATGTGACAAACTTATCATAATCTCTCAAGTTGCAAACCTTCCCTTCACACTTTATTCGGGTTTTAACTTATATCCAGCATTCATTCAAAATTTCAAAATCACAAAGACAAAAATAGAAACCATATGTTCGAGAACAGATGAATGCAATGACTTTAGCATCAAATGGTCCAACATCATCTAAAATAAGATTCTTCATTATCTGCTACTGTTATTTGTTCATTAATGATTTTTTTTGCACAGCATTAGAGAGGACCTATACATATGAATGTCAACTGCCATGCATTAATTTCCACAAGAATGTCAAGCTACAAGTTTCAATTTTGATTTCAATGTCTATGGGTTATACTAATTTGATGATACTTTAGCTAAGGTTTCATTGACCCTGTACTTTCTCTCTAAATTTTATTTTTCTGATGATACCTATTTATGATGATTGCAACAAGTGCATTAATGCACTTGATTATATATACTTGGGTTGCAGCGATAGGGATGGAGCCTTATTCGTCAAGGAAAGAATCAAACTACTGTTTTGGGTATTTCTGATAGTAATATGATCCGTTGGATTTGGTCAGAATATCCCCCGAATGAATGCATCTCTATTATGACGAAACGGAGACTGATATTTACCTATACTGTGAATATCTTTATATTCCTGCACTAACAAAAATACCCTCAACTTATTACATGAAACTTAACATCGGATTAATTACCAAACGGCTAATGTATATACCCAGCGCTGTCCAAAACCCGTATTTGGCCATGTTTTCAATCCTACTTAGCACGCGGTCCCTCTTATGAAATACAAGACCTCGTCGCAACATTATATGGTTGCGCGCCCCTGCACGTAAAGAGCGAAAAAAGTATATTGAGCATATATATATATATATATATATATATATAGCGGTGGGGTCCAAAGAGATGATATGTGTCGAGCAACAAAAAGACAAGTTTCAAGTAGCTAAATATGCAGATTCCCTCAACAGATCAATCAAGAGCTGATATTTTGTGATCTCCTACTTAATTCAAATGGGTCGGCACAAGATACAATTCCTCTCGTGTCCAAGCTCTATTAACAAGTCATTTGCTTTTCTTAGGTACCTTTCTTTTCATTATCCTCTCAATATATACAATGCTCCGCCTGATGACACTAAAATATTAAATTTATTAATAGAGAGCAAAAGCGACGCGGTGGAAGACAGGGACGGATAGGTTGACGCTGCGGAAACATATTGTCGATTTTCTCAATTCCACTAAACGTACAATCTGAAATATAACCTTCAGAAATAATTAAGATAATTTCAAAATAATTTTATTACATTCCATATAATAGAAGGAAAAAAAAGATACATTAGAACTTTGGGTGTTTTATAGGGTAAATTGTCAAAAATTCCCGGCATTTTTTTTCGTTGTCAAAAACCCCGGGCCTCGGAAAAGCAGTCAAAACCTCTCTAAAAAGGTTTTATTTGTCAAAATACACCTTATATGTGATATCTAGTGGTTTCCCGATATATCTAATTCCCTGCGTTATCTAAGCAGTATTCAGTGATCCCTAAGCAATTGCCTGTGAAATCTAAACTGTTTCTGCGATATCTATATAGTTTGTATGAATTGGTTGGGTATAACAGGTTACTTTGTAGACAGCTGAAAAAGATACTTGGTTCTTTTTTGTTGACAATTTACCCTTTTTTATATGTCACCCCCAAAACTTCAATATTTTTTAAAATTTCACTCCTAAAAGCTTTATGATGTTCAAAAATGTCTTCCTAGCTAGTTTAACTAGATATTTGAAGAGAATATACATCACCTTGAGTTAACCTCCCTTCTTCTCAAAATGTCATATTCTTTTTCCTCTAATATTACAAATTAGGTGTGGGGTTAGGGCTTCTTAATTTCAAAACCGGGCTTTTCTTTAGACAAAAATTAGAGTGTTTCCTCTACATCCATTTCTTGCGTGTTGATGCATGAGAGATTATGTTCTTTCTTTGTACTGCATGAAAACCCTAGGTAACAAAAGGTAGGAAAAATACTTTAATGCAAAAATCATGCTTTATATCAAAATAATGAACTATAAACCTGGAACAACCCTACAACTATATGAAAAGCTCGAAGCCTTAGATCTTGAAGGCTATAGCAAGAGAATGCAGTAACTAACCCTAATTAATTAAATTCTAATTATATATGTGATAACATTGGTTTTTTTTATGTTAACGGAATAGTTTAAGGAGTGAAATGTAGAAATATGGAATTTTAGGGAAGAAATTTAGAAATATTGAAGTTTTGGGGGCGAGATATAAAAAAAACCCTAAAACTTGTTACACAGCCTTTTGATCAAACCTAAACTTGCTAGACCTCAAAAAGGGTAAAATGAAAAGAAAAACCGAAAAGTAAATAAACTAAATTATAAGATCAATCCCAGCCTTACCAAAACTAGCTACTAGAAAAAAATTAGTGCAAATATCTAATATTTCTGAATTTTTTCTTAAACAAGAATATAATTTTTCTGAAACATTAATCAAAGATTTTCTTTTTCTTTTGCGGCACTGATTCGTCCTGCATCGAAAAGTCTATCCTTTTGGTGTTTTGAAGGGGTTAGTGGAAGAGGTAGGGTTGTTCTTGTCATGCTTTTTACTCTCATTCACATTCTTTTTAAGTCTAAGCCTTTTATTTTCCTCGTCTTTTTCTTGAGCTTGCTTTTTACATGAAGAGTTGCATTCAAAGCCAATCTTATTCTATTTTCCTTCTGTGTACATAGAGACAAGTGTTATCATATGAGGTGTTTCCTTTTTGTTATTCTGATTCCCATAAAATAATTTGACTTCGTTCTTTTAATATTTGAGAAAGCAAGTAAATTTTGTTTTAAGGGGAATTCTTAGGTCATGTTTGTCTTGGAGCAGACATTTTTTTGATCTTATTACATGGTAATTTTGTCTTAAGCTTGGATTAGAAACTTGTGATGCAGTTTTTGAATTCAAATTAACCTAGGTCTAAAGATGCATTGGCAGGATTAGCATGTGTTTTTTTCTAAATGGTGAGCTCATTTATGATTGACATTAGGCTTGCTTGTATAATGAATACCTCTGACCAAAGTTTTATATTCCCCTACTTTCTAAATTGATAGGCCCGGCCGAAAACGTCACGACTTTCAGCGGAAAAAATTTAAAAATAAAAGGAGAAGAGACGTATTTAGTTTCTATATATCGTTGGCAAGTCGTGTTTTATTTCTGTTCCGTCCTCATAACTCATAAAAAACAACACACCATTGTTTTAAAAAAAAATATACTTAACTTTTGATTAATGTGTAGTAATAAATAATATTAAGATTCTTGTACCATTTCAAAATTAGTCATAAAAATGTTGTTTAGTTTTAAGTAGCTAATTATGATGGTTGAGACTGTAACTTGAGTTACTTCACTGATGGCATTTGGAAATAAATGATATCAAGCTCAAAGCAATTATATTTACTTTAAAATTTGTGCAAACAATGATATATATCATCACTGAAATAAATAAGAATTTTTTTCTCATAATTAATTGATTGCATAAATTTCAAAGAGAATCTAATGGATAAAATATTGATATGATTTAAAAACAAATCCTACCAAGTTTGTAACTATTATAATCTATGCACACAACACACCCACACATACATCACATACAAGCACACAACACATGTACTAAAGTAACTATATATGTCCTAGAACATTCATTGCAATTCATGTAATATTAGTAGAATATTAATAAAGGTTATAATTGCACTTAATGATTTATTATGCGGGTATTTTTATTTATTTATAATTGTTATAATATTATTAGAAATTATATTGTTAGATTGAGTACTTAAAATATGCCACTTGTATTAAAATATGATCTAATTTAGTAATTTCTTAAATTGAGTACTTAATCTACACTAGCGTAGTATAACACTGTGATATGCCACTTGTATTAAAATATGATCTAATTTAGTAATTTCTTAAATTGGGTACTTAATCTACACTAGCGTAGGATAACTAGAATTGTGACAGATTATAATGCATGATATTGACATGTGAGATGTGGTGATATATCTTAATCATCGAGAAAGAAGATTCTCCAGGTGCATGTTATGAGCGCATATAATAATACGTGTAGTACATGACTAAGTTTGCATTTTCTAGAATATGTCACCTATGAAGATGGAGAATTTAAACTGTTACATAGACCCTTTGGCTTGATAATATTGTAGTTTTCAATTTGTTGACAATTAAGTTTTGATATGATGGTCAGTCTTGTCAATTAGACGAGAACAACAAAGCTGAAATACAGGGCTGCTTGAACATATTTACGAAAACTATGGATCTCTAGATTGGATCCGACGTTCTCATATTAATGAGAATAACTTTACTGTTCAATCGCATGAAAGCGTCAGATCCTGTACATGTATTTTGGAATTTTTTTTTCCAAGATTATATTATTATATTTATTTTCAAAATGAATTTATTATGCTCACGAGTAATTGAAAATTTGGGTTTGAGTGATTAAGTGATTTTATTCTGCTTAGTTAAAAACCCTACAGAAAAATAGCTTGATATTGAAAGGGATTGCATGTAAATTAATATTAATTATTATCTCACGTTAGGAAGAACTTTTATGAACAATTGGGATGATAGGAGTTTAATTGTTAAATTAAAAATTTTAATTGATTAATTGCGAATTAATTGAGATTGACAATTGGTTCTCGATGCGAGACCCAATTGGTCCCACCGCAAAGTCTGAAGACAGAAAAGCAAACAAAAAAAAAGAAGAAGAAGAAATAATATAACACAATATGTTTTATTAGGGTGTATAACATTGGAAAAATAAGAAAAATATATTGTACCACAACTCTACAAAATGATGGCTATAGTAAACCATAAAAGATAGGAAAAAAATAATTAAGTATTATTTAAAATTTCTACTCTTAAAATAAAAGGGCTTCTATCAGCCTTGTCATGCCCCACGTCCCGGTACGGATGGTATTGTCCGCTATAACCGAAACTACACGGTTTTGTCCTTTGAAGCGAACAGGACTCGAGAAGGGGCCACTTTCTAGAAAGTCATCCATCTTAGGATTTCCCTAGCCCGAGCAAGCATAACTACGGAGTTATTAAAACTGTGGAATGCCGATTCATCCAAAAGGCGCCTCCGTAATTGATGGTGGTATCATTACATTTATAATGCAATTCGGTTCTCTTTCGAAATGTGTTTTAGGGACCCGGTCCTATTGTTTTGAAGCGGCTCCACACTCAGATCATCATGTGTCCGCAACAGAGTGCACTTAGTGTGGACAGAGCAAATCACTATGATGTCTAAAGACCGTTGTCACGCCCCGCTTCCCAGTATACGGCGAAGGAGACGCGACGAGGCCCGCTACGTATATACTCAGAAGTACATACGCTAAGCGTAACTAAGCAATATAAATACACAAGAGACAAGAGTATAAAAGAACAGCAACTTTTATTAATAACATTCTTTGTACAATGCATGAAAAGGAAAATACAACTGAAATGAAAAGCGATGCCTAAACAGTGGCATAACATGAAAATGAAAAATACTGGAAAGAACAAGATACAATATCTAGAGCTCGAGGTCTTCGTGGAACCGCTACAAGTCTTCACTGGTGGGCTCGATCTCAGCTTGGTCCGACGCACCTGACGACATTCAAAGAAGAAGGAAATAGAATGTCGTCAGCGAACAGGTCGCTCGGTAAGTCCCAAAAATAATGGAGAAATAGACAGAGAGTAAAAGAGAGAGAGAGAGAGTAGCTTTTAATGTTGTATTGTATTGTCATATTATAGTAGTATGGTGCTAACGCTGTTGTTGTAGCTTGGTACAGAAGGATGCCAGTGTATACGAGAGGGATCTCTATATGCTAGAGATCAGGGCAAATGGAAGTACAAGGCTCCGTTATACAACCCGGAACAACGGCAATTGGATTCAGGT
The DNA here is from genome assembly GCA_030015575.1 of Agapanthus africanus. Lineage (NCBI taxonomy): Eukaryota > Viridiplantae > Streptophyta > Magnoliopsida > Asparagales > Amaryllidaceae > Agapanthus > Agapanthus africanus. Next base: position 58,539,990 of record CM057348.1, read on the forward strand.
TAGGTGTCTTAATCTTACCATCTCGTGCCACCTTTAACACCTTCCGTATCAATCTACCCCTTAAACCCCGCGATGTCTTGTTTGTATTGTTATCTTGTAAAACTTGTAATGATTGCATGATTGACTTGATTGACTGACCGAAACCATGATATCAGGAAACGGTTATAACCGTAGAGTCATGTAAATGGAATACTGGGAAACATGTAAAAGGAATATCCATGGTTCGGTTCAGTCAAGTAGATTGTTAACTGGATTCTGGGATTCATGTATTCATCTTGAGTTGAAATATAAAGAATATGGATTGACTTGAATCATATTCAAGTCAGAAATAGTCAGACGCTAACCCGAGTCAGACTAAAAGAAAGAGAATTTGAAGTTCTATAATTGGTTAGGGTCCTTATTGTAAATTATAAACTTGAGGGGGTTTTATGTAAAAAGTATTATTGTATATTTTTCAAAATACCTCAAGTATTTATTATTCGTCTTTATAGTTATAATAAGTGTGAATTTTATTTATTTTATTCTAGTGAATATATCCTAATAAAAGTATTAATTGATTTATTTGAATTTCAGGGTATTTTAATATAACTTTTAAACTTGTAATTTTAGAAAAAGTGGAAACTTTATATTATAATAAAATAGGTGTCTAAATTATAATTAAATATATTTTAATACAAGAATAATTTTAAATAAATATTTTATTTTCCAAAATCTCATTTTCCTTAAATGTCGTATTTTAAACCTTTCGAGACCGAATGCTCCTTGCGGAGGTCTGAATCTCGCACTACTAGCCCGCGGGTGCACGATGAACCGTACTATCCCTAACGGGTTCCCCAAAGGTGGGTTGCAGCGGCGCTTTGCTTAGGTTTAATAAATACCATTCATTTAGAAAAACGGTTTTATAAATATAAGGTATTTATTTGCAAAAGAGTATAGTTTTCTGTATTTTAGTTTCTAGGGTTTCCTAAGCCAACTATCCTATTTCTAAGGGTCTAAACGACAAGTCATTAGAAGTCTCAAATCGCCTCTTCACCGCCAATTGTGGCCAGGTAAGTACAAGTGAGGAGGGAGGGATCCGCTCACGAATCGTGAGACGGGCCTTTTAAAGTTACCCAAGCTCACTTGCCTAGCCTAGACACCACAAAGTCAGTTTAGATAAACGATCGATATCCATGACCAATCGTGCTTTCATTTTATAAAAGATTTTATTTAGAGATGTTTACAACTTAAAGCTTTCAATAAAGATTATAAAGATTATGGTATTTTAGTGAAAAGTCCTGTAATTTCGTATTCTATATTTTGACATATATCAATTAGGGTTATATTTGTGTGTGTGTAGAGGTAGGTCATTACCTCGTGACTTATTTTAAGGTATTGTGAAGTTTAGAGGTTAAACAAGATATATTAAACTTGAAGGTATTAAAGCGCAAGAATACGGTATTTGAAAACGCTATCATTTCATGTGTGAAAATTCATTCAAATTGATTTCTACAAGTTTAGTGATCAAGATAAACGTATTTAGGAGTGAGGGAATTAATTAGAACAAGAAAAAATAAACTCTATGGTATTTTTATGAAAAGAATACGGTTTTGCAAAGAAGTTATCATTTCATGTGAGAAACTTTATTTGAATTGGTTTCTAGGTGATTAATAGTCATCATAGATAGGTTTGAGTATTATGTATTAGGTGACAAGTGAAATTTTGTAGAAAAACCGAATCGGAAATTGGTTTGTTCCGATTTCCGTCGGGTTTCATATTTCTGTATTTTAATAAATAGAAAAGAGAGAGAGGGATGGGACTTACGGGTTTTAAGCTCTTCTAAAGAGTAAAGAGAACTAGGGAGAAAGACCGAGGGTTGGTTTCGTCGCCGGTTGCTTCAAAGCACGTCGCCGGAATTCCGTCAGAATCTCGTCGGAGCTTCGCCGCGAACTTGTTTTCAAAGCACACACTTCTTGGAAAACTTTTGAGAGAGTGGCTCAAGATTTTGGGGGTGAGAGGGTAGTGTATAGGGTTGGTATTTATAGGGTTAGGCTAGGGTTAGGGTAGGTGAAAAGTTAAAAATAAAAATGTGATAAAATGTAATAAAAATGTATTAAAAGTGGAGTAATTGGGGTTTTTAAAGAGTTCTGGAAGTGGTATGAGGCTGAAACTTTGCAGGTGCGTAGGGAACATGAAAAGACACAACTTTCATGTTGTGACCCTCGCCGGAATTGGCCGAATCGGGGGTGACTAGGCCGTGACTCGGTCGGATCACTGAGTCGGCCGAGTCAAGGCCGAGTTGGCCGATACCCGACCGAGTCCGGTGACCTGGATCTCCCCCGACGGTTCATCTACCCTCTGCAAGTGTTACATGTTTGGGTATAGTGGGGTTTTTGTGAGATATGCGCGTGTAAACTCTTGGTATTCTAAAGGTTTTTAAAAAAATCAATATTAAAAATAATGTGGGGTATGGGATTTGAACTCTGGTGGCTCGGTTCAGCAGTGCAAGGTATTACCAATGAGCTACAAACTCCTTCTTGTAATTATGGGGTTATTTAATTACTTAAAATGATAGCAGCAAGAGTAAATACTCCAAGTATACATTAAATTTAAAGTAATTTCTTGTACACTAAAAATGGATTTATTACATTCTTGTAGCTTGTAATTAAAAACAAAATAATTACCTATATCTTGTGCTCAGGCTAAAATACCCCTTTGTGGATTTTTGAAAAAAAATATTTGGAAAATTTTGTATAGGAAATTTAGGGTTGTTACATTCTACCCTCCTTATAAAAATTTCGTCCTCGAAATTTGTAAAAGGAAAGTGTGACAGTGCAAAGAAGTTTGGTGGTTGTAGTATAGATAGTGTATAAAAATAAAAAAGAGATACAAGGGTGAAAAAAGCTTACCGGTGTTACCTTGACCTACAGTCTCGGCTTCTACGGCTTCTAATGTGAAGGTCTGTCGCCGTGGTACATTCCTTCTAGCTGGAGGCACATTCTGCCTTTGGGGCCTGTTTCTCTGCCCTCTAGGCATATCCCTCATTGCCTGTTGGAATTGGCGAGTAGGCTGTGCAGGTGGTGGAGCAGGTAGTGCAGGACGAGTTGCAGGAGCCTGGATGGTCGGCCGCTGTGGGTGGTTGATGTGTGTGTGAGATGAGTTGTTATTGTAAGGACAGTTACCAATTCCGTGGTTGTATGCGCCACAAATTAGACACAGGCCTTTTGCGCGCCTACAGTCCTTCCACAAATGTCCCTTTCTATGGCAGTAATGGCAAATTTCTTCAGTCCTCCTGGGTTCAAACACTACTACAAATAGGGGTTGCCCCTACGGATAAAGGAATCCGTAGGGGCAACGTTTTATTGCCCCTACGGATTAATCCGTAGGTGCCCACTGTTGTCCCTACGGTTTTCTATATTTTAATTTAAAAATATTTAATCATAATTTGTTGTTTGGCCCTACGGTGGCGCAAACAAAGAACCTACGGCTAAGTACGTAGGGGCATGTATACGGGTTAATAATAAAAAAAAAAGGCACAGAAAATCCCTCACCGTTCCCAAATTTTTCTTCTCTCTTATTCTTCCCGCGTCTCGATCCCGATCTCGTCGGCCATCGACGTCCTCATCCTGACCTCGCCACCGCAACCGTGCTTGACTCGTCGACTTCCACGTCGCAACCGTGCTTGACTCGTCGCCGATCGCATCGTCGACTACTGGCCTCCTCCGTCGTCTCCTCCACCGCGGTTAGTAAATTTCCAATTTTTACTTCTAATTTAATACTTTTATTTCCCTCTTTTGATGATGTTAGGGGTAGGGTTCAGGGATCTGGGTTCGGGTAGGGGTGGCATCGGGTCAGTTAGGGTTAGGGTTCGATTGGGGTTGGGGTTGGGGTTAGGGTAAGGGTTTGGTTGGGGCCGGTTGGGGTTGGGGTTGGGATTAGGGTTCGGTTGGGGTTGGGATTGGTGTTGGCCGGGTTGTGGTTAGGGTTAGGGTTCGATTGGGGTTGGGGTTGGGGTTAGGGTAAGGGTTTGGTTGGGGCCGGTTGGGGTTGGGGTTGGGATTAGGGTTCGGTTGGGGTTGGGATTGGTGTTGGCCGGGTTGTGGTTAGGGTTAAGGGTTAGGGTTAGGGTTATGGTATTTAGGGTTAGGGTTAGTGTTAGGGTTAGGGTCATGTTTAGGGTTAGAGGCTATGGTTAATTTGGGTTAATTGCAGTGTAGGGTTAATTTGGGTTAATTAGTGATAATTTGAAAAGGTTAGGGTGTTGATTAGGCTTAATTTGGTTAATTTGGGTAAATTTGGTTAAGTTTGGGTTGATTAGGGTTAATTAGGTTAATTTGGGTAAATTGGGTTAATTAGTGATAATTTGTGTTAGGGTAACAATTATGGTTAATTGTGGTTAATTAGGTTAATTTGGGTTATTTAGGTTTATGGTGCACTAATTTATTTAGTAGGATACACTAGTTCATTACAATAGGATACTCGATGACAACATAAACGTACAACTTTACCACAAACGCAAGAAAAATTTACCCTAAACATGAAATTTCGAACTCTTAATAACGAAACGTAAACGTAAAACTTATTCACGTTAAATGTTCAAGTTAAAACCAATATATGATACTCGATGATGATATGAAACCTTCATATTCCCATCGATACCCGTATATGAAACTAAAAGCGCCACTTAGTCCCCGTCTATCGGTTAACATACGTGCGATGCTCGTCGTGACCTAGAACTATACGAAGGTTGTTAAATATCGGACAGTATAGCTCGATACTAACAACCGTCGTATAGTCTACGCGACGAGAAAATTCAATCATATGGTAACCCATAGATTTGTCCCGTGTGGACAAGTTAAGAATGTATAAAGCAAACGCCTTCATTCACTTGTGTTTTCATCCGTTTCGAGATATTTCGTCGGTACCTTTCCGCTGGTTCTCCGTGTACAAAGATAGATTAGATGTTCATTTCAACGTTGTTTCACAGCTTTGAAATGATTATCTATTCTATTACAGTGTACTCGGAGAACAGCGGGGAGGTGCTGCCGAAATTTACTCGAAACGGTTGAAAGCACAAGTGATGGGCGTTCGCTCTATACATTCTTAATGGGATAGAAGCCTACCCTCGACAGCCGGAACACATACATACAAACGCATAATTAGAGAGCGACTCGAGATGTTCGGGTTAAAACCAATATATGATACTCGATGATGATATGAAACCTTCATATTCCCATCGATACCCGTATATGAAACTAAAAGCGCCACTTAGTCCCCGTCTATCGGTTAACATACGTGCGATGCTCGTCGTGACCTAGAACTATACGAAGGTTGTTAAATATCGGACAGTATAGCTCGATACTAACAACCGTCGTATAGTCTGCGCGACGAGAAAATTCAATCGTATGGTAACCCATAGATTTGTCCCGTGTGGACAAATTAAGAATGTATAAAGCAAACGCCTTCATTCACTTGTGTTTTCATCCGTTTCGAGATATTTCGTCGGTACCTTTCCGCTGGTTCTCCGTGTACAAAGATAGATTAGATGTTCATTTCAACGTTGTTTCACAGCTTTGAAATGATTATCTATTCTATTACAGTGTACTCGGAGAACAGCGGGGAGGTGCTGCCGAAATTTACTTGAAACGGTTGAAAGCACAAGTGATGGGCGTTCGCTCTATACATTCTTAATGGGATAGAAGCCTACCCCCGACAGCCGGAACATATACATACAAACGCATAATCAGAGAGCGACTCGAGATGTTCGGGTTAAAACCAATATATGATAATATGAAACCTTCATATTCCCATCGATACCCATATATGAAACTAATTAAAAGCGCCACTTAGTCCCCGTCTATCGGTCAACATAACGTGCGATAATTTATTCTTTTCAACGACAAACGCACACACAAAGCATATACATGGATTTTCTCCTTTGTCAGTAACTATCCCGTTCTTATATTTCTCAATATAGTCAGCATAACCTACAATTTATATGTTATTCAGTCTAACATGGCCCATGAGTACGTCAGAGTTAAGGACTGGATGTATGTGGATTGGAAACAACGTATGCAACCTAAGTTTGTCGCAGGGGTTGCTGCTTTCCTTGAATTTGCACGAGCACATAATAAGATCATAATAGAGAAGATTCTCTGTCCGTGCGATAGATGTGGCAATAAGTACTGGCAGAAGGTAGAATTAGCAGAGCTTCATATTGTAAAACATGGGTTTACTAGACTTTATTCAATTTGGAAATATCACGGGGAAGGAGAAGAATGCAGTACTGCGGTAGAAGAAGGAGAACACGATAATGCGGCAGGAGAAGAAGAAGAATTCGGTAATACGGCAGGATACGGAAATTTATTTCCATCAGAAGAAATGGAGGATATGGTAGAGGCTGCCCTAGGTGAATCTATTCGTACCGAAGATGACATTCCTTCCGGTCAAGGACCGCGTGCGGATAAATATGAAAATTTCATGAATGATGCTAGGAAACCAATTTATGAGAATGCGAAGTATTCCACCCTCTCATGGTTCGTCCAACTTTTCCAAATTAAGTACCTAAATGGATGGAGCAACAAGTCATTCACAATGCTTCTTTCGTTCTTGAAAGATTCTATGCCTCCGGGAAATAATGTGCCCGAAAGCTGGTACGAAGCCCAGAAAATGATGTCTGATTTGGGTCTAAAGTGCGAGAAGATTCAAGCATGTCCTAAAAATTGCGTGTTGTACCGGAAAGAGAATTCAGATTTGAAAGAGTGTCCAACATGCGGAGAGGCAAGGTATAAGCCGAAAGATTCTGATAAGAAGCCTGATATACCTGTGAAGATAGCACGATATTTTCCCATAACACAGAGGCTACAGAGGCTATTCAGGTGCAAGAAAACAGCCGAGGCAATGATTTGGCATCATCGTGCTCCTCCAAGCGAAAATGGAAAAATGAGCCATCCAAGAGATTCACCGGCATGGAAGGATTTCGATAGGAGGCACACAATATTCAGTAGCGATCCCCGCAATGTCCGGCTCGGACTGGCTGCCGATGGCTTCTGCCCATTCAACTATATGGCTGGAAGTCACAGTACATGGCCCGTTGTAATGATAATTTATAATCTGTCGCCTTGGTTGGCTATGGACCAATCATACTTTATGATGCCTCTTCTTATCGACGGACCAAACTCACCGGGGAACAATATCGACGTCTATCTCCGACCTCTGATTGAGGAGCTGAAAACTTTGTTTATTGATGGTGTAGAGACATATGATTCAAACACAAATACAACCTTCATACTGCGTGCGGCTTTAATGTGGACAATTAATGACTTTCCTGCATATGGAATGCTTTCAGGTTGGCCCGTACATGGTCACAAAGCATGTCCTCATTGCCATGAACACACAACATCAAAATTTTTGAATTTTAGCAGGAAGGTTTGTTATTGCGGCCATCGACGTTTTCTGCCTCCAGACCACCCCTACAGGTTAGACACGGTTCACTTTGATGGTCATCAGGAGCTTCTTGGGCCTCCATCCCCATTGTCCGGAGAGGACGTGACGGCTAAATGGGATGGTTACAATAACGTGACCTTCGGGATGGATCCGACGAGACAGGTCAAACCACAATATTGGAACAAGTTAAGCATTTTCTTCGAGCTTCCGTACTGGTCTACAAATTCAGTGCGTCATTGTCTGGACGTCATGCATATAGAAAAGGGAGTATCAGAGCACATACTTAACTTGCTTCTGTGTAAAGACGGGAAATCGAAAGACAACATGAATGCCCGGATGGATCTACAAGAGTGGGGAATAAGAAGTGAACTGCACCCTAAACCGGTAGCGGGTAAACCGGGCAAGTTTGTACTTCCCAATGCCGCTTATCATATGTCACAACCGGAGAAGAAAAGATTCCTGCAGGTGTTGCATGATTTGAAAGTCCCCACAGGTTTCTCAGGATCATTCAGCAAGAAAATAAAAATTGTGAAGGGCAAGATCGATGGGCTGAAAAGTCATGACCACCATGTTATCGTGGAGCACCTTCTTCCATTAGCCCTCAGGACTTCTCTCCCCGACTCGGTTGGTCTAGTAATCAACGACCTATGTTGTTTTTTCAGGGAGTTGTGTGCTAAAACGCTGGAGGTTGCGACGCTGGATAAACTAGAAAATTCTATTGCGTTGATACTTTGCAAGTTTGAGCGTATTTTCCCACCGTCATTCTTCGATATCATAATACACTTGACGGTTCATCTTGCAACTGAGGCGAAGTTAGCCGGACCGGTACAATATCGATGGATGTATCCCGTCGAGAGGTACGTGTAATTTTTCGTTTCGCGCAATTTATAAATTTATTTTTGTCATGTATGCCCGTGTTTATTTATTCAATATATTCTCATTAGGTACCTTTACACTCTTAAGAAGTATATACGCAATAAAAATCGACCAGAGGGTTCTATCATGCAAGGTTATCTTCTTGATGAAGCAACCACATTTTGTTCCCGCTATCTGGACGAGAACATTGAGACAAGGCTTAACCGACCTCGAAGAATTCAAGACGGGCCATATGGTAAAGCCGAGTATAAGAGGGTAGACACTATGTTTATCAACAAGATATACCGGTTTATCTTACTTAATTGCGAATGTCTTGAACAAATTAGAGAGTAAGTTCTTTTGGATTAATTGTTATATCTGTGTTTGTGTGTGTATGAAATGACATAATATTAATGTCACAATTATTTGTCGAAAACAGAACTCATTTTAACGAGGTACGTGAGGGGCATCCTGATTGGAACGAAGAGCGTTTGGAAAAATACCATCAGGATAATTTTTGTGATTGGGTCACAGAGCATGTAAGTTATTCGAATTACATTTTATTGCTATCAGTTTTAATCTAAACTTGTATCGTTATGTATTTATCGTAAAATTTGTTTTGTTAGATCCACGATCCGAACTTGTCTGCATCATTTGAGAGTGATTCAAGATGTTTAGCTCAATTTCCTAGTATGGAGGTTGCACATTACAAAGGATTTGGTGTCCTTGGATACAAATTCGAAATTAAGGACATAGAAACATCTAGAATCACTCAGAATAGTGGTATTGCGACGGTAGGATCGGACGGTGTGATTTACTATGGGTACTTAAATTGTATACTCGGCATCCACTATCCCGGACGATCAGAACCCTTTTATATATTCCACTGTACTTGGTACGATCCGCGAACCGATACAGACAGGTGGAGAAGCAGTCTTGGGACTTGGAAAGATGAATATGGATTGACCAGTGTGAACACACTTCGATTTTACGGTCAAGACGATCCGTTTATCTTTCCGAACCAAGCGTTCCAAGTATACTACTCACAGTGTTTGAAGCATCCGGGGTGGAGTGTTGTATGCAGATGGAAACCTAGAGATGTCTACGATGTCCCAGAATACGAGGACAGCGATGAGGACGAAGAAGAGAGAAGGCTTAAAGTTCTCCGACCGTCTGTTTCGAAGGACGGGTTGTCTTCGACCGATCATGAAGTTACGTGGGTTAGAAATGACATCGACGATGAAATCCAAGTAGATATGTATGATGCGCCCACGAAACGAAAAAGGTTATCAGTAATGTTATATTATTACTTCACATTTTACGCTCTAGATCATATATAGTCAATACTTTTAATGATTGTCTAATGCGTCCACGAACCGTTTATCTAGATTGGATGACGATGTCGGGAGCAGCGAGGGGCGGCAGGAGCTCCAGCCGCGGCAGAGGCAGAGGCAGAGGCAGAGCGGTTCTGCCGCCCGGAGAGCTCCGTAGGGAGCTTCAGAGGGCCGGTCTTGCACCCAGATCGGAGACCCCTTCGGATGCCTCCTTCCGTGTGGATTTTGCCACACCTCCAGGTATACTGCACGCATATCCATTTTCAATTTAATATTACAGATATTCATGCCTGTTTATGTCAAAATTACTTATATTGTCAATGTTTGATTGTCTAGTTGTTGGTCCTGCGTCCACATCTGGGACAGAGGCCACCCCCGCTCCTCCAGGTATGTTTATATATCATATAGTGCATGCATAATGATTTAGAACGTTATATTATTGATCTACACATTCTTTTTGCAATTACTTATCAAATCTATTTTTAATTGTCTAGTTGTTGGTCCTGCGTCCACATCTGGGACAGAGGCCACCCCCGCTCCTCCAGGTATGTTCATATATCATATAGTGTATGTATATTGATTTAGAATGCTATATCATAAATATACACATTCCTTTTGCTCTTACTTAGCAATTTTTATTATTGTCTAGCTGTAGGTGGTGACACCACCGCACCTGCGGGTATGTTTATATGTCCTATAGTTCATGCATATTGATTTAGAACGTTATATTATTGATCTACACATTCTTTTTGCAATTACTTATAAAATCTATTTTTAATTGTCTAATTATAGGTGGTGCGTCCACACCTTCCACAGGGGCCACTCCTGCCGCTTCCGTACCCTCCGCATCGTCTGCAGGTTAGTATGAATAAATTTAAAATATTTATTTATTTTACATATGCTCTATAGAATAAATATGAACTTCATGGAGATTTAGCGTCGATGTTTATTTTATAGTTGGAGGGGATGCGTCCGGGTCCGGGACCCCGGTTGTTCCTCACCGGAGGAACTATCGTCCCGCTCGTGCTGCTGCTCGGGCCCAGGCTCGTGCGTTATTCACCGGAGGTATATATCACACTTGAATTTTTGTTTAACCTTGATTTCTTAATACAACTTTGTATTATTATTGATTGTCTTGATATTTCGTGCAGACGCAGGGCCTCTCCATCCCCAGAGGGGGACTCGAGGCCCGAATCAGTCCCATAGGCTGAGGCCTAATAGAGCTAGGGGGGAGGCAGCATTCCCCCTATTTTTTACCCTTGACTATCGCTATACCGGTCCTCATGCCGAGAGGTTCGGCCGGTATTTGGGGGACGAGAGCCGGATCGTGAAGAACTATCCACTTCACGTTGAGTGGGGCGAGCAGCACCAGCGCTCATTCGCCCTCTTCTTTGAACAGGCTCGGGTATGTATTAATATATATTTTCATTTGATCTATCCAATATATTTATTATTAACACTTGCAATCTAATAACAATGTTTTTTTTTGTATTTTCAGTTGGATTACGATTTTCAGCCTGTAGCCGACCCTGATCACTCGGGGAGGGTGCTCGACCTTCATGCTCTGTACAATGGCCTGATGAAGAACATGCAGGCCAAGGTCCGATACAACAGGAATGAGCTGAAGGCCGACTGCTACTCCCTGTGGATAGCGACCCCCGAGGCAGAGAGAGCGGCCCTCCTATCTACTCCGGCGTTTGCGAGAGTCGACGTAGAGACATGGCCTCTATTGTGCGCTTATTTCGACTCCGAACGCAAACAAGTATGTATTTTAAATTTAATTCATTATTTATGATATAATTTATTTCTTTGTGTTTCTTAATTAGAAAACTAAATGTTAATGCGTTGTGCAGAAACAGGCCGCTCAGAATACGGAGAACAGGAAGTCGGCGAAGAGGGGTCGCCCCACTTACACAGGTGGCTCGAGGAACATTACTCGAGCCATGGAGTTATCGGTAAATTAAGTGTTATTCTCTAATATTCTGCAATATTAAGAGTTATTCTCTAATATTTCTAATATTAAGAGTTACTTTCTAATATTGCAGACATCTCGGACCGTGGCGTCAGGTGGTACACCGAGCGTGCTGTCCGCATATCTTGCCGTCCACGGCACCTCGACAGATCCCGCCACGGACGAGCTTCGATGTCCCGACGTCGCTACCCAGGAGTACTGCGTAAGTGTTAATATTTTTTCTACCCAAATTTGAAATTTTAGTTTTGGAAGGTTCAAGTTTAAATTTTATACTTATACTTTACTGCTTAATGTGGGTGTAGGAGCGGGTGGTTGAGCAGGCCCAGGCCTCGGGGATCGATTTTATCGGACAGAACGATCCGAGGCTGCTGACCCCAGTTCTGGACGCCGCACACGGAGGGCACCACGGAGGTTGGGAGAGAGGCCGGGGATTGGGCCCTAGCAGGGCCCATATGAGGTTGGACTCCACCCCGGCGGTTACTTCCTCCGTCTCCAGTGGCCGGCATGTCCATCAGGAACTGGATAGCTTGAGGGCCACCGTTCAGGAGTTGAAGGAGATGCTGGTATGTATACTACTTTATAGTAAAATATCATTTCATATTATATACATATCAACACAACCCTTATTAGTACGCAAGTCTGATTAATCATACATACATATGTAATTAAAATAAACAACGCTTTTCCAAACTAGATATCCAAACAGGGTTTCGAAATAACTTAATAATGAAACGAATTCGAATAATACACAGTTCTTAGACGCTTCTTACACACGTTATGTCCAGACGCGACAGGGTAGATCGGCCGAGCCTCCACATGCATCTCCTTCGGCTGCGGCTCCGCAAGCCACTACATCGGCTGCGGTTCCGCAGACAGCTCCTGTAGCTCCACCGCCCACTCAGACTCCCGCAGCCGCGGCTCCGCAAGCGACTACCTCGACGGCGGCTGCGCAGACCACGACGCCAGCTCCACATGCCGCTCAGACTTCTTTATTTGCAGTATTGGATAGTGTATTTACCGAGGAGCAGGCGCGCGTTATTCGAACGTTACTCGGAGGTGGAGCTGGACCGAACTAGGGTAACTTTTTGGTTCTTATTTTTTGAAACGTGTATTTATTTATATCACATTGTACTACATTTTGAAACGATATTGATATTGGTTTGAATTTATATCATATTCAGTTTTTGGGTTTCTTTTGTATATTATATATATGCGTGGGATGTGATTATGAATACTGCAATATATGATTTGATTGATGTATATAGTATTGTGCACAGGGCGGGAAAAAATCTAGCAGCCCTTTTTTAAAAAAAAATACAGAAAACATGTACCTACGGATTACTCCGTAGGTATATATATTGCCCCTACGGAGTTATCCGTAGGGGCAAACTATCAGGAAACCTGATATTTTCCCACCTGATATCAGTGCAGGGTGTTGGGGGTGCCCCTACGGATATATACGTAGGGGCCAATATTTATCCCCTACGTATATATCCGTAGGGGCAAAATATCAGGTTCCCTGATATTTTCCCCCCGATCTCAGTGCATTGTGTTGTGAGTGGCCCCTACGGAAACAGCCGTAGGGGCTACTTTATATCCCCTACGGCTGTATCCGTAGGGGACGAAATAGGACCTACGGATATATCCGTAGGTATATACAATATATTCAAAAAAAAAATTTAAATATATGATTTTATTACCCCTACGGGGTACTCCGTAGGGGCTATAGCACCTACAGAGTTATCCGTAGGGGCTTCAATTTATCCGTAGGGCCAAGTTCAGGACCTCAACTTGCACCTGCGGCCTTTGCACCTACGGGGTCTTTTTTCGCCCCTACGTATATATCCGTAGGGGTAGTGGGTTGCCCCTACCGATAAATCCGTAGGGGCAACCCTTATTTGTAGTAGTGAAATGATGGCCTGGAAGAGGCTCCACCTGCCATCTGGTTGGCAGGGCTCTTGACTCCTGCAGACTGAGGTCTGCCCCTCTCCTTTATCACTGCTTCATAGCTGCGGGCAGCTTCCAGAGCATCTTCATGAGTCAGAAATTTTCCCGTGGCTAAGGCAGCCTGAATCTCTGTGTCCAAACCTTGCTGAAAGCGACGGGCTCTGATCTCGTCTGTCGGTATCAGGTGTGCCGCGAATCGGCTCAACATGGTGAACTCAGCATCGTATTCATCTACCGATTTATCCCACATTGATCCTTGCTGTAGATGAATAAACTGCTGTTCCATAGCGAACCTGGCAGTCACAGGGAAATATTTCGCGTCGAACTTCTCGCGAAATGTCTTCCATTCAATCGGCTGTACCAGACGGGTTTCTTCCGCCTTCCACCAATTGCGAGCATTATCCGTGAGCTGTAGCTTCGCTACACGGACCCAAGCGTTATCTGGCACTTGAGCTGCTGCCAGATCGTCTTCGATGCTTTGTGCCCATTCTTCTGCTTAAAGAGGGCTTCCTTTACCAGAGAACTGCTTTGGGTGCAAAGCCCTGAATTGCTTTACTCCCGGTGCATTGGCCTCAGGACGGTTCAAAAGTTGTTGCTGTCCCTCGAGAAGACTGCGGATCGCCTCAAATAGCATCGTTTTCTCAGTGGGTGGTGTAGGAACAGCTGGTGTGAGAGGTAGTGCTGGAGGGGTGTTGTTAACGTTGGTGCTGGTGTTGTTCGGGGAATCCATGACCTTAAAGAAAAATTTGGATTAGGACAGATTCAAATACATGAAATGATAAGATTCAAAGAATAGAAATTTGCAAGATTCAAGGAACATGAATTGTAAAGAATGTTTTAGTTGCTGGTTCTTGTGTTATATTGCTTAGGTTGTTCACGCAGACCAGAACTGCATGACAGGGATTCATACAGCTCTGACCTGCATGGGCCACCAACAAAACCTGTCACGCCCCGCTTCCCAGTATACGGCGAAAGAGACGCGACGAGGCCCGCTACGTATACATACGCTAAGCGTAACTAAGCAATATAAATACACAAGAGACAAGAGTATAAAAGAACAGCAACTTTTATTAATAACATTCTTTGTACAATGCATGAAAAGGAAAATACAACTGAAATGAAAAGCGATGCCTAAACAGTGGCATAACATGAAAATGAAAAATACTGGAAAGAACAAGATACAATATCTAGAGCTCGAGGTCTTCGTGGAACCGCTACAAGTCTTCACTGGTGGGCTCGATCTCAGCTTGGTCCGACGCACCTGACGACATTCAAAGAAGAAGGAAATAGAATATCGTCAGCGAACAGGTCACTCGGTAAGTCCCAAAAATAATGGAGAAATAGACAGAGAGTAAAAGAGAGAGAGAGAGTAGCTTTTAATGTTGTATTGTATTGTCATATTATAGTAGTATGGTGCTAACGCTGTTGTTGTAGCTTGGTACAGAAGGATGCCAGTGTATACGAGAGGGATCTCTATATGCTAGAGATCAGGGCAAATGGAAGTACAAGGCTCCGTTATACAACCCGGAACAACGGCAATTGGATTCAGGTTAGGTGTCTTAATCTTACCATCTCGTGCCACCTTTAACACCTTCCGTACCAATCTACCCCTTAAACCCCGCGATGTCTTGTTTGTATTGTTATCTTGTAAAACTTGTAATGATTGCATGATTGACTTGATTGACTGACCGAAACCATGATATCAGGAAACGGTTATAACCGTAAAGTCATGTAAATGGAATACTGGGAAACATGTAAAAGGAATATCCATGGTTCGGTTCGGTCAAGTAGATTGTTAACTGGATTCTGGGATTCATGTATTCATCTTGAGTTGAAATATAAAGAATATGGATTGACTTGAATCATATTCAAGTCAGAAATAGTCAGACGCTAACCCGAGTCAGACTAAAAGAAAGAGAATTTGAAGTTCTATAATTGGTTAGGGTCCTTATTGTAAATTATAAACTTGAGGGGGTTTTATGTAAAAAGTATTATTGTATATTTTTCAAAATACCTCAAGTATTTATTATTCGTCTTTATAGTTATAATAAGTGTGAATTTTATTTATTTTATTCTAGTGAATATATCCTAATAAAAGTATTAATTGATTTATTTGAATTTCAGGGTATTTTAATGTAACTTTTAAACTTGTAATTTTAGAAAAAGTGGAAACTTTATATTATAATAAAATAGGTGTCTAAATTATAATTAAATATATTTTAATACAAGAATAATTTTAAATAAATATTTTATTTTCCAAAATCTCATTTTCCTTAAATGTCGTATTTTAAACCTTTCGAGACCGAATGCTCCTTGCGGAGGTCTGAATCTCGCACTACTAGCCCGCGGGTGCACGATGAACCGTACTATCCCTAACGGGTTCCCCAAAGGTGGGTTGCAGCGGCGCTTTGCTTAGGTTTAATAAATACCATTCATTTAGAAAAACGGTTTTATAAATATAAGGTATTTATTTGCAAAAGAGTATAGTTTTCTGTATTTTAGTTTCTAGGGTTTCCTAAGCCAACTATCCTATTTCTAAGGGTCTAAACGACAAGTCATTAGAAGTCTCAAATCGCCTCTTCACCGCCAATTGTGGCCAGGTAAGTACAAGTGAGGAGGGAGGGATCCGCTCACGAATCGTGAGACGGGCCTTTTAAAGTTACCCAAGCTCACTTGCCTAGCCTAGACACCACAAAGTCAGTTTAGATAAACGATCGATATCCATGACCAATCGTGCTTTCATTTTATAAAAGATTTTATTTAGAGATGTTTACAACTTAAAGCTTTCAATAAAGATTATAAAGATTATGGTATTTTAGTGAAAAGTCCTGTAATTTCGTATTCTATATTTTGACATATATCAATTAGGGTTATATTTGTGTGTGTGTAGAGGTAGGTCATTACCTCGTGACTTATTTTAAGGTATTGTGAAGTTTAGAGGTTAAACAAGATATATTAAACTTGAAGGTATTAAAGCGCAAGAATACGGTATTTGAAAACGCTATCATTTCATGTGTGAAAATTCATTCAAATTGATTTCTACAAGTTTAGTGATCAAGATAAACGTATTTAGGAGTGAGGGAATTAATTAGAACAAGAAAAAATAAACTCTATGGTATTTTTATGAAAAGAATACGGTTTTGCAAAGAAGCTATCATTTCATGTGAGAAACTTTATTTGAATTGGTTTCTAGGTGATTAATAGTCATCATAGATAGGTTTGGGTATTATGTATTAGGTGACAAGTGAAATTTTGTAGAAAAACCGAATCGGAAATCGGTTTGTTCCGATTTCCGTCGGGTTTCATATTTCCGTATTTTAAGAAATAGAAAAGAGAGAGAGGGATGGGACTTACGGGTTTTAAGCTCTTCTAAAGAGTAAAGAGAACTAGGGAGAAAGACCGAGGGGTGGTTTCGTCGCCGGTTGCTTCAAAGCACGTCGCCGGAATTCCGTCAGAATCTCGTCGGAGCTTCGCCGCGAACTTGTTTTCAAAGCACACACTTCTTGGAAAATTTTTGAGAGAGTGGCTCAAGATTTTGGGGTGAGAGGGTAGTGTATAGGGTTGGTATTTATAGGGTTAGGCTAGGGTTAGGGTAGGTGAAAAGTTAAAAATAAAAATGTGATAAAATGTAATAAAAATGTATTAAAAGTGGAGTAATTGGGATTTTTTAAAGAGTTCTGGAAGTGGTATGAGGCTGAAACTTTGCAGGTGCGTAGGGAACATGAAAAGACACAACTTTCATGTTGTGACCCTCGCCGGAATCGGCCGAATCGGGGGTGACTAGGCCGTGACTCGGTCGGATCACTGAGTCGGCCGAGTCAAGGCCGAGTTGGCCGATACCCGACCGAGTCCGGTGAACTGGATCTCCCCCGACGGTTCATCTACCCTCTGCAAGTGTTACATGTTTGGGTATAGTGGGGTTTTTGTGAGATATGCGCGTGTAAACTCTTGGTATTCTAAAGGTTTTTAAAAAAATCAATATTAAAAATAATGTGGGGTATGGGATTTGAACTCTGGTGGCTTGGTTCAGCAGTGCAAGGTATTACCAATGAGCTACAAGCTCCTTCTTGTAATTATGGGGTTATTTAATTACTTAAAATGATAGCAGCAAGAGTAAATACTCCAAGTATACATTAAATTTAAAGTAATTTCTTGTACACTAAAAATGGATTTATTACATTCTTGTAGCTTGTAATTAAAAACAAAATAATTACCTATATCTTGTGCTCAGGCTAAAATACCCCTTTGTGGATTTTTGAAAAAAAATATTTGAAAAATTTTGTATAGGAAATTTAGGGTTGTTACAACCGTACTGTTCTGGGGTATTACATTCCCCCCACCTAAGAACAATGGTTCATCTCCGAACCACAGACCTACTACCGAGAAACCTGCATGGGCTACTATAAATGTCATGCCCCGCTCCTAAATATGGATGGTATTGTCTGCTCTGTCTGAAACTACACAGTTTTGTCTTTTAAAGCGAACCGGACTCACGAAGGGGCCACTTCAAAAGAGATCATCCATCTTAGGATTTCCCTAGTCCGATCACGCTTAACTACGGAGTTCTTCAAACTCCAGAGTGCCGGTTCATCCAAAAGGCGTCTCCGTATGTCACGCCCCGCTTCCCAGTGTACGGCGAAGTGGACGCGACAAGGTCCGCTACGTATGTACTCAGAAGTACATACGCTAAGCAATATAAAATAAATCACAAGAGACGAAAGATATAGAAATAACAGCAGCTTTTATTAATAACATTCTTTGTACAAAGCATGAAAGGAAAATACAACTGAAATGAAAAGCAATACCTAAACAGTGGCATAACAATAAATGGAAATACTGGAAAGAACAAGGTACAATATCTAGAGCTCTGGGTCTTCGTGGAACTGCTCCAAATCTTCACCGGTGGGCTCGATCTCAGCTTGGTCCAACGCACCTGACGACATTCAAAGAAGAAAGAAATAGAATGTCATCAGCGAACAGGTCGCTCGGTAAGTCCCAATATAAAGAAGAATTAGGAAGACAGTGTAAAAGTATTTTCTAAAGTATTATATTGTTGAATATTATGAAACATTATTTAACGCTGTTGTTTGTAGCTTGGTACAGAAGGATACCAGTGTATACGAGGGGGATCTCTATATGCTAGAGATCAGGGCAAAAGGAAAGTACAAGGAACTGTTATGCCACGGTACAACAGCAATAGGATTCAGGTTAGGTGTCTTAATCTGACCATCTCGTGCTACCTTTAACACCTTCCGTACCAATCTACCCCTTAAACCCCGTAATGTTTTAACAGTATTGTGGTATTGTATTGTGTAAGTTGGGTGACTGACCAAAACCATGATATCAGTAAATATGTTGTAACTGTATAATCAGGTAAATGGAATATCAGGATAATGGATGAATATCCATGGTTTGATTCAGTCATAATGAATATATTGTTAACTGGATTCAGGAATTCATGTATTCAAATTGTATTGTAATATAAAAGAATATAGATTGACTTGAATCATATTCAAGTCAGAAATAGTCAGACTCTAACCCGAGTCAGACTAAAAGAAAGGTAATTTGAAGTTCAATAATTGTTAGGAGCCTTATTATAATTTATAAAACTTGAGGGGTTTTATGTAAAAAGTACTTTTGTATAGTTTTCAAAATACACCTCAAATATTTATTATTCGTCTTTATAATTATAATGAGTGTGAATTTTATTTGTGTTATTCTAGTGAATATATCCTAATAAAAGTATTAATTGTTTTATTTGAAATTCATGGTATTTTAATGTAACTTTTAATCTTGTAATTTTTAGGAAAAAGTGAAACTTTATCTTATGATAAAATAGGTGTTTAAATGATAATTATATATATATTAACATATGAATAATTTTAAATAAATATTTTATTTTCCCAAAATCTCATTTTTCTTATATGCCGTATTTTAAACCTTTCGAGACCGAATGCTCCTTGCGGAGGTCTGAATCTCGCACTACTAGCCCGCGGGTGCACGATGAACCGTACTATCCCTAACGGGTTCCCCAAAAGTGGGTTGTAGTGGCACTTTGCTTAGGTTTAACAAATACTATTCATTTAGGAAAACGGTTTTATAAATAAAAGGTATTTATTTGTAAAAGAGTATAGTTTTCTGTATTTTAGTTTCTAGGGTTTCCTAAACCAACTAGCCTATTTCTAAGGGTCTAAACGACAAGTCATTAGAAGCCTCAAATCGCCTCTTCACCGCCAATTGTGGCCAGGTAAGTACAAGTGAGGAGGGAGGGATCCGCTCACGAATCGTGAGACGGGCCTTTTAAAGTTACCCAAGCTCACTTGCCTAGCCTAGACACCACAAAGTCAGTTTAGATAAACGATCGATGTCCATGAACAATCGTGCTTTCATTTTATAAAAGATTTTATTTAGAAACGTTTACAACTTAAAGCTTTCAATAAAGATTATAAAGATTATGGTATTTTAGTGAAAAGTCCTGTAATTTCGTATTCTATGTTTTGACATATATCAATTAGGGTTATATTTGAGTGCGTGTAGAGGTAGGTCATTACCTCGTGACTTATTTTAAGTTTTAATGATGTTTAGAGGTTAAACATGATAGGTTAAACTTGAAGGTATTAAAGCGCAAGAATACGGTATTTGAAAACGTTATCATTTCATGTGTGAAATTTCATTCAAATTGATTTCTACAAGTTTAGTGATCAAGATAAACATATTTAGGAGTGAGGGAATTGATTTAACGAAGAAAAATAAACTTCATGGTATTTTTATGAAAAGAATACAGTTTTACAAGGAAGCTATCATTTCGTGTGAGAAAGTTTGTTTAAATTGGTTTATGGGTGATTAATAGTCAACATGAATATAGGTAGGTATTATGTATTAGGTGACAAGTGGAAATTTGCAGAAAAACGAATCGGAAATCGGTTTGTTCCGATTTCCGTCGGGTTCCAAAAAGTCGAATTTTTATATTAAAGAACAGAGAGATAGAAGAGATGGGACTTACGGGTTTGGACAAGCTAAGGAGACTAAGGGACGTGGTGGTTGTCGATGCGTCGAAAACGTCGCGAAGGTTCTAGTCCGGTCGCCGGAATCCATCGTCGGTTTCGGCAGCGCTTCACTTCTCGCTCTTTGTACCGAGTTCTCGAGAATTTGGGAGAGTGGACTTAGAGTGGTGAGGTGAAATGGTAGAGGGTAGGGGTCTTTATATAGGGCTAGACTAGGGTTAAGGTTTGGATAAAAAAATATTTAAAAAATGTAAAAATTCATTAAAATATCATTAATTTTGGGATTAAAAGAGGTTTAATGGAAATTTTGTAACTGTACAGAGAAAATGGAGTATGCAGGGATGAAGACCAAGTCAACACGATTTTTTTTCATGTTGACGACTCGGCCGACCTGCCGAGTCCGGCCGGCGGCGCCGGCCGATTCGGCCGAGTCGGGTCTCGAACGGTAGGGTTTCATATGGGGGGATTTTTGGTGTACTTTATTTTTTATAAATTGCATTAATTTGTGAGTTATGACTGTTTGACCGTTTGACTTCCCAAAAATTTAAAACAAAAAGATAATAAAAAATATGTGGGGTATGGGATTCGAACTCTGGTGGCTATGTTCAGCAGTGCAAGGTATTACCAATGAGTTACAAGCTCCTTCTTGTAATTATTGTAAAGAAATAGATACTTAAATTGTTTCCAGCAACATCAATACTCCAAGTATACATCAAATTTAAAGCAAATTTTGGTATACAAAAATTGGAGTTGTTACAATCTACCCTCCTTACAAAAATTTCGTCCTTGAAATTTACAACTTTTATTTGAAGACTAGTTTACAAAAAGGTGCGGATATCTTGCACGCATTTCATCCTCCCTTTCCCACGTGGATTCTCCTGGAGTGTCTTTCCTCCACATTACCCGGACCAAATTAACTTCTTTGTTCCGAAGTGTCTTCACTTTCCTGTCCAGAATCTCCACAAGTTGTTGCTCACAAGACAAATCGGGCTGTATCGTGAGCTCGGAATGATCAAGTACATGGCTGGGGTCACTCACATACCTTCTGAGTTGAGATGTGTGGAACACGTTATGCACTCCTTCCAATGAGGGTGGAAGCGCTAAACGGTATGCCACTTCACCGACTCGTTCGAGTATATCGAACGGTCCAATGTATCTTGGACTCAACTTTCCCCGTCTTCCAAATCTGATCACTCCGCGGTTCGGAGAGATTTTCAGGAATACATGATCTCCTGGCTGGAACTTCAAGTGTCGTCCCTTCGCATCAGCCCAGTGTTTCTGTCTATCTTGTGCTATGCGCATTCTTTCCCTGATAGTACGAACCACATCAACGGTTGCTACCATCATCTCTGGTCCAAGGAGTTCTCTATCTCCGATGTCGTCCCAACTTAATGGCGATCGACACTTCCTTCCATACAATACTGCGAAATGTGCCATTCCTATGCTTGCTTGGTAGCTGTTGTTGTACGCAAACTCCACAAGATGCAGGTGATCTTCCCACGATCCTTTGAAGTCGAGCATACATGCTCTGAGCATATCCTCCAAGATCTGAATAGTTCGTTCTGACTGACCATCTGTTTGTGGATGATAAGCCGTGCTGAAGTTCAGACTTGTTCCCAAGCTAGCTTGCAGACTCTGCCAAAATTGCGATCGGAACCTGGTGTCACGATCGGAGACAATGCAGACCGGTAGTCCATGAAGTCTCACAATTTCCTGTATGAGTTCATGAGTATCAGAGATAGTATATTATGACGAGTTTTTAAATCTAATTTAGATTATTACCTCCATGTACTTCTTCGCTAGTGTCTCAGTTGATTGGCCAACTCGAAATGGGATGAAGTGAGCCGACTTTGTGAGTCGATCCACAATGACCCAAATCGCATCGTTACCCTTTGTGCTGCGAGGAAGAGCAGTTACAAAGTCTATCGTGATGTGCTGCCACTTCCATTCTGGAATTGGTAACGGTTGAAGTAGTCCAGCTGTCCTGTGATGTTCAGCCTTTACTTGCTGACACACCAAGCATTTTGCGACGCTTCTGGCTACTTCACGCTTCATTCCATGGCACCAATAATTCTGACGTAGATCTTTGTACATTTTAGTACCTCCAGGATGTACTGAATAGGGAGAGCTGTGAGCTTTTTTCATTAACTCTTCCCGAACAGGACCCTTTGGTACACACAATCTGCTGCCGTATATCAAAGATCCGTCTTCATGGATGATGAAATCTGTTCTGAGTCCATTCTCCACTTGTTCTCTGATCTTTTGCAACTTAGCATCGCTGGCTTGTGCTGCTTTGATCTGATTGACAATGGTTGATTGAACTTGTAGATTCATCAAACTTGAAACATCATCTGGCATGACTAGTTCGATCTCCATCTGATGTAAGTCTTGCTGCAGCTTCCACAGGGCGGTGAGATTCATTGCTAATGGTTGGCGACTAAGAGCATCAGGTGCTACGTTCACCTTTCCTGGATGATATTGCAAATTGATGTCAAAGTCTTCCATAAGTTCTAACCATCTTCTCTGCCGCATATTCAACTCCTTCTGAGTAAACACATACTTCAGACTTTTATGATCTGTGTAGATGTTCACTCGTTCACCAAGTAAGTAGTGGCGCCAAATCTTGAGAGCAAAAATGACGGCTGCCAACTCCAGATCATGCGTCGAATAATTGCGCTCATGAGTCTTCAGTTGTCTTGAAGCATAAGCCACAACCTTACCGTGCTGATGTAGAACACATCCTAATCTCTTACCGGATGCATCGCAATGCACTTCGAATCCTTCAGATTGATCCGGTATGACGAGAATAGGTGCAGATGTCAGTCTTGACTTGAGTTCTATGAAATCTTGCTCGCATGCTTCTGACCACACAAATTCTTCATCTTTTCGTGTGAGCTTGGTCAGGGGTGTTGCTATCTTCGAAAAACCTTCAATAAACCTTCTATAATATCCAGCTAATCCCAAGAAACTCCGAATGTCCTTTACTGATTTTGGTGTAGGCCATTCGCTGACTGCTGAAACTTTTGCTGGGTCCACAGAAATCCCTTCTTCTGATACGATATGTCCAAGAAAACCAACCTGTTTTAGCCAAAACTCGCACTTGCTGTATTTGGCATAAAGCTTATGTTGTCGAAGAGTTTCCAGGACAATTCGTAAGTGCTCCGCATGCTCTTTCCGGTTCTTAGAATATACCAGGATGTCGTCGATGAAGATGACAACGAACCTGTCTAAATACTCCCGGAAGACTTGGTTCATAAGATTCATGAAGATTGCTGGTGCATTGGTCACCCCAAATGGCATTACTAGAAATTCGTAATGCCCATAGCGTGTTCTGAAAGCTGTTTTGTGAATATCAGCTTCCTTGATCTTCACTTGATGATAACCTGAACGAAGATCTAGTTTAGAGAAGACACAAGATCCACTTAGCTGATCGAATAAATCATCGATGCGTGGAAGTGGATACTTATTCTTTATAGTAACTTCGTTCAAGACCCTATAGTCGATGCACATTCTGTATGAACCTTCCTTCTTCTTTACCAATAGTACAGGTGCTCCCCAACTTGAAGTGCTGGGACGAATCCATCCTTTTGCCAGTAATTCATCCAACTGTGTTCGTACTTCCTTCAAACCTTCCGGACTTAGTCTATACGGTGCTTTGATCACTGGTTGTGCTCCTGGTACTAAGTCAATACTGAATTCAAGAGCTCGATCGGGAGGCAAACCTGATATATCGTCAGGGAATACATCGTCGAACTCTCGAACTACCTCCGGTCTTGATTGTTCCTCTGCTTGAGCTGCTGCAACTACTGCTTCCCTTGGCTTTGCTTTGTAAGTACTTGGCTCCAGGGTGCGATCTCCACTCTTGAAGTAGAAGACCGGATAATCTGGAATCTCGAATACTACCCTCCTTTGACGGCAGTCGATGGTAGCATAAAAGGTTCCAAGCCAGTCCATTCCTAGAACCACATCGAAATTTGGTATGTCCAGTACTTTGAAGTCAGCATAAAATTCTCGACTGCAGACGACGACTGGACACATGCTGTATCCCATAGTTGCCTTTAGAACAGCATTTCCGGAACCGACGTTCCAGCTGGATACAAGCGGTGAGACTGGAATCGCATGGGTTCGGACAAACCGTTGCGACATAAAGCAGTGGGATGCTCCAGTACCAAACAGTGCAAGTGCAGGTAGTGAAGCTACTAGGATTGTACCTAAGGTATATGGGATAGGTTTTAGGTATAGGGAAAGTGTGTAGGTAAACAAAACTAAAAGATAAGTTTGAGAAGGAATTTACCAGTAATGACTTGGCCAGTGGCCTCAGCTTCTTCAACAGACATCATGAAAGCCTGGCGCTTCGGCACATTCCTCCTGGCCTGAGGAGCATTCCTCGGAACGTTCTTTTGAGCTTGATGGAACTGTCGAGGAGGTGGTGCAGCGTGAGGTCCCCTGGGTGGTGCAGGCAATGCAAGTCTGGGAGCAGGTGCCTGAAGAGCTGGTCGCTGCTGATAGGTATTTGCTGGCCTGGGTGCAGCAACTGGGTTCTGTCTTTGGGGACAAGATCCAATACCGTGAGTGGCTGAACCGCAGACTAAGCAGAGGCGGTTGGCTCGACGGCAGTCCTTCATCATATGTCCAGTTCTCTTGCAGTAGGTGCAAAAGGCTGGGCTAGGACGTTGGGTTGGTACTCCAGGTCGTCTTGGCACGAAAGGTGGTCTGGACGTGGCTCCACCTGCCATCTGGCTGGCAGGGCGCTTAACTCCTGCAGACTGAGGTTTCGGTCTGCCCCTCTCTTTTATTACTGCCTCATAACTGCGGGAAGCTTCTAGGGCTTCCTCATGAGTCAAAAACTTCCCTGTGGCTAGAGCAGCCTTAATCTCTATGTCCAAACCTTGCTGAAAATGACGGGCTCTGATCTCGTCCGTCGGTATCAGGTGTGCCGCGAATCTGTTTAAAGATTGTGTTAGCTGTGTAGTATGTGATAACTAAAAATTGAATTATTGTGACATATCTTACCGGCTCAACATAGTGAACTCAGCATCGTATTCATCTACTGATTTGTCTCACATCGATCCTTGCTGTAGATGAATAAACTGCTGCTCCATAGCGAACCTGGCAGACACAGGGAAATATTTCGCGTCGAACTTCTCGAGAAATGTCTTCCATTCAATCGGCTGTACCAGACGGGTTTCTTCCGCCTTCCACCAATTGCGAGCATTATCCGTGAGCTGTAGTTTCGCTACACGGACCCAAGCGTTTTCTGGCACTTGAGCTGCTGCCAGATCGTCTTCGATACTTTGTGCCCATTCTTCTGCTTCGAGAGGGCTTCCTTTACCCGAAAATTGCTTTGGGTGCAAAGCTCTGAATTGCTTTATTCCCGGTGCATCTGTCTCAGGACGACTCAGAAGTTGTTGCTGTCCCTCGAGAAGACTACGGATCGCATCAAATAATATCGTTTGCTCAGTGGGTGGTACGGGAACAGCTGGTGTGAGAGGTAGTGCTGGAGGGGTGTTGTTAACATTGGTGCTGGTGTTGTTCGGGGAATCCATAACCCTGAAGAAAAATTTTAGGATTAGGACAGATTCAAATACATGAAATGATAAAATTCGAGGAATAGAGATTTGCAAGATTCAAAGAACATGAATTGTAAAGAATGTCTTAGTTGCTGCATCTTGTGTTATATTGCTTAGCTTGTTCACGCAGACCAGAACTGCATGACAGGAATTCATACAGCTCTGACCTACATGGGCCACCAACTAAACCTGTCACGCCCCGCTTCCCAGTGTACGGCGAAGTGGACGTGACAAGATCCGCTACGTATGTACTCAGAAGTACATACGCTAAGCGTAGCTAAGCAATATAAAATAAATCACAAGAGACGAAAGATATAGAAATAACAGCAACTTTTATTAATAACATTCTTTGTACAAAGCATGAAAGGAAAATACAACTGAAATGAAAAGCAATGCTTAAACAGTGGCATAACAATAAATGGAAATACTGAAAAGAACAAGGTACAATATCTAGAGCTCTGGGTCTTCGTGGAACTGCTCCAAATCTTCACCGGTGGGCTCGATCTCAGCTTGGTCCAACGCACCTGACGACATTCAAAGAAGAAAGAAATAGAATGTCGTCAGCGAACAGATCGCTCGGTAAGTCCCAATATAAAGAAGAATTAGGAAGACAATGTAAAAGTATTTTCTAAAGTATTATATTGTTGAATATTATGAAACATTATTTAACGTTGTTGTTTGTAGCTTGGTACAGAAGGATGCCAGTGTATACGAGGGGGATCTCTATATGCTAGAGATCAGGGCAAAAGGAAAGTACAAGGAACCGTTATGCCACGGTACAACAGCAATAGGATTCAGGTTAGGTGTCTTAATCTGACCACCTCGTGCCACCTTTAACACCTTCCGTACCAATCTACCCCTTAAACCCCGTAGTGTTTTAACAGTATTGTGGTATTGTATTGTGTAAGTTGGGTGACTGACCAAAACCATGATATCAGTAAACATGTTGTAACTGTATAATCAGGTAAATGGAATATCAGGATAATAGATGAATATCCATGGTTTGATTCAGTCATAATGAATATATTGTTAACTGGATTCAGGGATTCATGTATTCAAATTGTATTGTAATATAAAAGAATATAGATTGACTTGAATCATATTCAAGTCAGAAATAATCAGACTCTAACCCGAGTCAGACTAAAAGAAAGGTAATTTGAAGTTCAATAATTGTTAGGGGCCTTATTGTAATTTATAAAACTTGAGGGGTTTTATGTAAAAAGTACTTTTTTATAGTTTTCAAAATACACTTCAAGTATTTATTATTCGTCTTTATAATTATAATGAGTGTGGATTTTATTTATGTTATTCTAGTGAATATATCCTAATAAAAGTATTAATTGTTTTATTTGAAATTCATGGTATTTTAATGTAACTTTTAATCTTGTAATTTTTAGGAAAAAGTGGAAACTTTATCTTATGATAAAATAGGTGTTTAAATGATAATTATATATATATTAACACATGAATAATTTTAAATAAATATTTTATTTTCCCAAAATCTCATTTTTCTTAAATGCCGTATTTTAAACCTTTCGAGACCGAATGCTCCTTGCGGAGGTCTGAATCTCGTACTACTAGCCCGCGAGTGCACGATGAACCGTACTATCCCTAACGGGTTCCCCAAAAGTGGGTTGTAGTGGCACTTTGCTTAGGTTTAACAAATACTATTCATTTAGGAAAACGGTTTTATAAATAAAAGGTATTTATTTGTAAAAGAGTATAGTTTTCTGTATTTTAATTTCTAGGGTTTCCTAAGCCAACTAGCCTATTTCTAAGGGTCTAAACGACAAGTCATTAGAAACCTCAAATCGCCTCTTCACCGCCAATTGTGGCCAGGTAAGTACAAGTGAGGAGGGAGGGATCCGCTCACGAATCGTGAGACGGACCTTTTAAAGTTACCCAAACTCACTTGCCTAGCCTAGACACCACAAAGTCAGTTTAGATAAACGATCGATGTCCATGACCAATCGTGCTTTCATTTTATAAAAGATTTTATTTAGAAACGTTTACAACTTAAAGCTTTCAATAAAGATTATAAAGATTATGGTATTTTAGTGAAAAGTCCTGTAATTTCGTATTCTATATTTTGACATATATCAATTAGGGTTATATTTGAGTGCGTGTAGAGGTAGGTCATTACCTCGTGACTTATTTTAAGTTTTAATGATGTTTAGAGGTTAAACATGATATATTAAACCTGAAGGTATTAAAGCGTAAGAATACGGTATTTGAAAACGTTATCATTTCATGTGTGAAATTTCATTCAAATTAATTTCTACAAGTTTAGTGATCAAGATAAACATATTTAGGAGTGAGGGAATTGATTTAACGAAGAAAAATAAACTTCATGGTATTTTTATGAAAAGAATACGGTTTTACAAAGAAGCTATCATTTCATGTAAGAAAGTTTGTTTAAATTGGTTTATGGGTGATTAATAGTCAACATGAATATAGGTAGGTATTATGTATTAGGTGACAAGTGGAAATTTACAGAAAAACGAATCGGAAATCGGTTTGTTCCGATTTCCGTCGGGTTCCAAAAAGTCGTATTTTTATATTAAAGAACAGAGAGATAGAAGAGATGGGAATTACGGGTTTGGACAAGCTAAGGAGGCTAAGGGATGTGGTGGTTGTCGATGCGTCGAAAACGTCGCGAAGGTTCTAGTCCGGTCGCCGGAATCCTTCGTCGGTTTCGGCAGCGCTTCGCTTCTCGCTCTTTGTACCGAGTTCTCGAGAATTTGGGAGAGTGGACTTAGAGTGGTGAGGTGAAATGGTAGAGGGTAGGGGTCTTTATATAGGGCTAGGCTAGGGTTAGGGTTTGGATAAAAAAAATATTTTAAAAATGTAAAAATTCATTTAAATATCATTAATTTTGGGATTAAAAGAGGTTTAATGGGAATTTTGTAACTGTACAGAGAAAATGGAGTATGCAGGGATGAAGACCAAGTCAACACGAATTTTTTTCGTGTTGACGACTCGGCCGACCGGCCGAGTTCGGCCGGCGGCGCCGGCCGACTTGGCCGAGTCTGGGCCGAGTCGGGTCTCAAACGGTAGGGTTTCACATGGGGGGATTTATGGTGTACTTTATTTTTTATAAATTGCATTAATTTGTGAGTTATGGCTGTTTGACCGTTTGACTTCCAAAAAATTTAAAACAAAAAGATAATAAAAAATATGTGGGGCATGAGATTCGAACTCTGGTGGCTATGTTCAGCAGTGCAAGGTATTACCAATGAGTTACAAGCTCCTTCTTGTAATTATTGTAAAGAAATAGATACTTAAATTGTTTCCAGCAACATCAATACTCCAAGTATACATCAAATTTAAAGCAAATTTTGGTATACAAAAATTGGAGTTGTTACACCATAATTGAGGGTGGCATCATTACATTTATAATGCAGTTTGGTCTTCTTTTGGAATATGCTTCAGCGATCCGATTCCATTATTCTAAAG
The DNA here is from genome assembly GCA_030015575.1 of Agapanthus africanus. Classification (NCBI taxonomy): domain Eukaryota; kingdom Viridiplantae; phylum Streptophyta; class Magnoliopsida; order Asparagales; family Amaryllidaceae; genus Agapanthus; species Agapanthus africanus. Next base: position 58,569,553 of record CM057348.1, read on the forward strand.
CGGCTCCACACTCAGATCACCATGTATTCACGATAGACCACACTTAGTGTGGTCGGAGCAGACCACCATGATGTCCGAAAACCGCATTGCTCAGGAGTATTACAGGCTAGTTTTGGTTTGTCTATTACGTAAGGTGGTGGACTCGATTGGAGGATTCCGCAATTGGGATAGTTTCAAAAGATTATTATTTTGCCGACATATATTTAGATCTGTAAAGGTATGTTATTTATCATTCAAATTGATGAATTCTTTGAGGTCATATGTATCGTTTCTGATGATATACGCATATAATATCTTTCAATTGGTATCAAAGCATACGGTTGCTTTTGTAAGATTAGGGTTTTAATTGAAACCCTAAATTTCATAATAATTATAATTTATGTAAAATTATTAGATCTAAATTAGTTAATAAGTTGGATTAAGTAAAATTATGTTTTTTCTCTTAGATCTATTGATAGTATAATTGTATGCATGAAATCTATTATGATAGGTTTTTAATGAAGTTTTGGAAACCAACGTGAAATCGTATCAAAATTTTGATTAGGTTTTTTTTATATCAAGATTTTGATTTTTGAAATCAAAATTATATTTTTTCTATCAGTTTTGATTTTTGATATCAAAACTAAATAGTTTATTTTTAAAAACACTTTATCATTCACCGGCGAATCCGCTGATCTGGCCGCTGGCGGTGGGAGCTGTGCCACCGTCGCAAGTGGCGGAGGCAGCAAGTTGCACCTTCCCAATATGAAAAGCCTTCGTGGATCGGTTTTGAATAAACTCGACCTGACCCAATAGTAATTTTAAGATCACCCGTGACTGCTTGCTTCGAAAAAGGATCGGGAAAATTATGCAGATCCCTGGATTAATTTCAAATTGTTTCACAACCTTTATTATTATGATTAAAATGTTAAAATAATTATTAAATTGTATAAAGGCTTGAATAGTTATCTATTAACCCTTGTAAATTACTTAAACTACATGTTAGTCAATTTATATGAAACAAATTAGATTTATACGTGGTTCTTTAATGATAAAGGCTTGAACTAATTTTTTAATTAGTTTGTTACGATACTTTATATGATATTGCATCGGTTTCATAAAATTTATATTTAATAAATTGTGTGTATGGAATAAGTTTCAAAACTCCATAAATTGTTATAAATTGTTATGGGTTATTACGTGAATTGCCATTTATTTAATTACGAATTAAAATGATAACATCATAAGGATAATTAAAATTATTTTATTAAACTTACAAATTAAATTTTCTCTCAATTAATTTTATAATAGTTGTATACAAGTGTCGATATATTTATAATTTATGAAATTTAGATCTAAAAACTTTTCATCGTAAGGTTGTATTTAAGACAGATATTTTAATTTATTTGAAGCCGGACATGATAGGATTTGTTAAAGTAATTGCCATATATATAACTTGCATAAACATGCTGGTTTCGTTATGTTTAGTAGGACCACTTGGCTATAATAGGAGGTGCAACCTATTTTACATACGGAGTCGAAATGGTGGATCCACACTTGGTTGATGACGTAGTAATCTCACTACAAAAGTGGAGTAATACTACACATCAATAAACTGAATATAAAAGAAAAGTTATATAGATAATTGGACGTGTTGTATCTTATCTTATTTGTTCTTATTTTATCTTGACAATTTGGAAAAGTATGAATAAATTTGGATTTCTTATTAACTAATAGACGCATGAGAGAAACACTGATAATGAAAACATTACTTAAAATAAACCCTGATAATGATTGTGCAACTATAATATATGAATTGAGTTACCTAAAATGTTTTCCTCCTTTATATGTAGATGCCTAAGTATAGTCCGTTTGGGAAATTACTTGATAATTATAAACTGGTTGGAATGAATTACGTCGTTTGGAAAAGAATTTGTTTATTGTCCTTACTGCTGAAAAATTGGCTAAAATTGTTAAATAAGATGCACCGCAAAAACCTGTTCCTAAAGCAACTGTTGATGAGATAAAAAAAATTATCAAAATTGATTTGATAAGGATGAGCTTGCTAAATGCTATATAGTAGGATCCTTGGATCCTACCATTTAAAGACATGTTGATGAGGAAAAAAACCCAGTAAGCAAATCTTAGATTGCCTGAAAGCCTTATATGAAGAGAGAAATCGTACGGTTTGTCAAAATGCTATGAGCGATTTGATTAGCACTAAGATGGCTTAAAGTACTTCAGTTCATACCTATGTTCATAAGATGATAGGGTACATCAATGAACTGGAAAGCTTAGAAGCTAAGATTGACCATGATAATAAAATTGATGTTATACTTGCTTCATCATCCTCTTCTTCTAGTTAGTTCAAAATGATCTTTAGCATGCAAGAGCCAGATGTTAGCTTTCCTGAACTGAGCAATATGTTGTAAAGAGTCGAGAATATTATGAACCGGGTTAAGACCATAACGATGGTCACTAACTCAGTTGGAACGTCCGGTAAGAAGAAAAGAAAGTTTTCTTTTAAGCAGAAAATTGCTAAAGGAAAATACGTTTCCAAGAATGCAAAACGGGATCTGTCTAATGATGAATATCATTACTGTCATAAGAAATGACACCGAAAGAGGAATTGCGAAAGTTACGTTGCCTCCTTGAAGAAGGCAAAACTTTCGGAAGGTATGTATTCTCACTTCTTAGTAGGGACCAATATTGTGAGTTATTACTCTTATACTTGGTATATTGACTCAAGTTTCTCTTTCCATGTTTGCAATTCCTTGCAGAGGTATAAGAAAAAACAAAAGCTTAGAAATAGAGAGATTACTTTGACATTGAGAAATGAAGTCGCAATTTCACTAATGTCTTTATGATTTTATTATTTTCTTTTAAATAAAGGGTATATAATGGAACTTAAAAATTGTCTTTATGTACCTCAAGTTAGGAAAAATTTGATTTTTGTTTCGAACCTTTATAGCAGTGGTTACTCTATTTTATTTAGCAGTAAAACTTCTATCAAGGCTGATAATTCTGTTATTGCTCATTATGTTATTGATAATGGAATATATTGTATTGATACGACGCATTATTCTTATGCAAATGTGATTGAGTCTAATAAATCTTCGAAACATAAGATAGATCAAAGTGATCCAACTTATCTTTGGCATATGAGATCAGGTCATGTTAATATTGATAGGAACAATAGCTTGGTAAAGAATATTCCTTTAGATTTTCTAAAGGTAGAAAATTTTCCAACTTATGAGCATTGCTGATTAGTTATGAAAAAGTGTTTGTAGTAACCGCAATCAATAACGGTGTCGCGTGTAGCTAGCCGAGATGAGTACGGGTCGTCCGCAGGGATGCGTGGAACTTTTAATCTTGGTTTAGACGAGTTGATTAGAAATAGGGAAGAGTGATTCTAGATCTATGTTAAATACGAATGTAGAATATATAAGAAAAGGGCTTGTAGGGTTCGTTAGAATTTAGAAGTAATGGATGATTAAATAAAAATGACTCCTTTTATCTTTTAATAGATTTAAAACTAGATCGATAGTGATGAATGAAAATTGGTTTTTTTTGGAAGGAATAGGGTTCCCACTCTTAACCCTTATCTTTTCATTGACCTCTATTCATGTCTAGTCTCTACCAAAACAATTGTTAACCTGATCTCATATCGCAGTCGAGACTATCAATAAATTGATAGCGCACCCGATTAGGATGTTAACGATTCTTTTGATAAAGTTTATAAACTTTATAAGATGTAAAAAGAATTAATAGAGTTTATCATCCATTGATCTATCATAATCCTACGAACCCTAACAAGTGGAGAATTACCCACGCATGTTTGGAGAAGAAGAAGAAGGGATAGAGAAGGAAATCATAATGCAGAAATTTAAATGCGAAAAGTAAATGCGAAATAATTACAAATGATCTGCCTTTATTAATTAACGTTACAAATACGAATCCTTCGAATTTAAATTACAAGAGAAAGAAGTTGCTCTCGATCTCTGCCTCGAAGGAAGTAGATGCTTCGTCGATATTCACATCGCTCTATCCCGTCGAATCGTGGACTTATCGTGGATCTCTTGTTCTTGACGGTGATTTGCTTCGTGTTAAAGGTGATCATTTTTCGTATGAAGCTCTCGGTCTTTTAAATAGTTTTAGAAGCAGAAACCTTAAATGCCATATGTGAGGGTTTGTTGATACGATCCTATCCACAAAATCCCAACTCTTAAGTCCACTACCTTGCCACGGATCCACCGCATATAGGAAGGTTTGGCCACGGATTGGTGGCGGTTTTGGTGGGATCTTTTTTCCAAAATTCTTCAGCTTCTAGGTGTTGACACGCGAAAATTGTTGTGATGTCTGAATTCTTCAAATCTTCCAATGAGTCTCTAATATTTGTGATTTTACAATTTTATTAATTTTCATCGGCAAATTTTATTCCCGACATCTCGAACATCTTGATCTCCAGACTTGAGCTAAATCTGCACAATATCTCAATTCATATTATTAATAATATTTGTTATATTTTGAGATATTATCCTAACCATTTGTATGATATTATATCTTTTAAGAACATTGATTAGAATAATTGATATGATATGTATATTTTAATTACCAAAATATTATATAAATATTATATGCATATATTTTCCTTTATAATGTTAATTATAATATAGAAATATATGATAAAGAATATTTTACAGATAAACCCACATATGTTCCATAATTACAATAAATACCTTTAAGTTTTAACAAAACTAAGGAAAATATTCCATCAAATGTGCAATATTTTCGACTGAACAATTGCCTTAGAGGCAAGATGACCAAATTAACCTTCACAGGAAAGCATGCTAGAGCATTAGGTACTCTTGATATTGTACATACTGACATCTTAGTAAACTTGTACGGCATAATAATGGTATTATTTTTTATTTTTTTTTGCTCAAATGAAACTATATTAATTAGAGTTTAATATTTTATTTAAGATAAATAAATAATTAAGTAAATAAAATTAAAGCCTAAGCTATTCTTTTCTTATTTTCCCCCCTTTCTCTTATTTCCTTTTCCTAATCAAAATCAATCTTTATGCAAAAAAATTCCGACCCAATTCACACTCCTAACCTGACCCGTACCCATCCTTTCCTATTCATCAACTAAATCGAACCCAATAGGGCCTAAAACCACATGCAATACTTGACCCGTGTACGCCCTATTTAAACACCACGTGAGAAATCTTATTCATTCTCCGCCCCCGTTTTCCACGCCGCCATAGTCTTTTTCTTCCTCTCGTAATTACATCTCTCTCGGCCGCACCATCCAAGGCCGAGCACCCCTACTCGAAAGCCATCAACATCATCGTCTTCATCTCCTCGTTGTCGACACAGCCAAAGAAACAACAACACAAATCTTATCTTGTGAAGCCGAAACCCTTGCACAATCCTTGCTTGTACAACCCGAAGCCAAGCCGAGATCTTGCTGTCGCCTTCAGGCTTCGTCGTCTTCGTATTCATTTCTGTTCCTGTGATTGTTCGATCCGAGAAAAGTATTTGTATACTTGCTTTATATGCTAGTTACGGCAAGATTAAATCTTACGGTAATATTATTAATAAATTGGCATTAAATCCATTGACGAGACATCGAGATTTGGATCATGATATATCGTTAAACCTAAAAATACCATTTTTATGTTAACTAGTTTAATATAATATAATTTAGAAATATGATACTTTATATTTGTTTTATATTTATGTATGTAGCAATTGATTAAGTGAATGTGTTCGATCGTATTGGCCAAATGAAACTCTTGTTTGAACCGCTGTTTTGATCATTAGTTTATATTCTGTCAAATAATCATTTTTGCAAAATATAGGCGAAAGATATTGTAGTTTTATACATGAAATGTCGTCGCTAAGCAGAGACGACAATTCTGAAATTTACTTCACCCTTTGCGTTGAAAAATTCATTAAAAATTGTACAAAAATAGTAAGCAGGTGTTCTTTATCTCGTTTTGAAGCTAAATCAGAATAACTTAAACCTGTAAAAAGCTTTTATGCTAAAAAAATTATTTAATTATCATAAACTACGAAGAAGCTCACCTATGGAGTGATGTCCAGTGAAGTTCTGGCCCCAAACTTCCAATTTCGATCCATAACTCTCTTTAGAAATAAGCTGAGATACTCTAATTTATATCAGAGTAAACCTTATCTAGTTAGCTTCCTTTTTGGCTTTTGATTCATCATTTTTAAAGATCGCTTGTTATTTTAAAAGTATTTTATAAATCGGAATGCTGCTGAAACTCCAGAACTGAACTTTCATGTGTATGACCAATTGATACAACATATTCGTTGTTATTGACACTACTACAAATAGGGGTTGCCCCTACGGATAAAGGAATCCGTAGGGGCAACGTTTTATTGCCCCTACGGATTAATCCGTAGGTGCCCACTGTTGTCCCTACGGTTTTCTATATTTTAATTTAAAAATATTTAATCATAATTTGTTGTTTGGCCCTACGGTGGCGCAAACAAAGAACCTACGGCTAAGTACGTAGGGGCATGTATACGGGTTAATAATAAAAAAAAAAGGCACAGAAAATCCCTCACCGTTCCCAAATTTTTCTTCTCTCTTATTCTTCCCGCGTCTCGATCCCGATCTCGTCGGCCATCGACGTCCTCATCCTGACCTCGCCACCGCAACCGTGCTTGACTCGTCGACTTCCACGTCGCAACCGTGCTTGACTCGTCGCCGATCGCATCGTCGACTACTGGCCTCCTCCGTCGTCTCCTCCACCGCGGTTAGTAAATTTCCAATTTTTACTTCTAATTTAATACTTTTATTTCCCTCTTTTGATGATGTTAGGGGTAGGGTTCAGGGATCTGGGTTCGGGTAGGGGTGGCATCGGGTCAGTTAGGGTTAGGGTTCGATTGGGGTTGGGGTTGGGGTTAGGGTAAGGGTTTGGTTGGGGCCGGTTGGGGTTGGGGTTGGGATTAGGGTTCGGTTGGGGTTGGGATTGGTGTTGGCCGGGTTGTGGTTAGGGTTAGGGTTCGATTGGGGTTGGGGTTGGGGTTAGGGTAAGGGTTTGGTTGGGGCCGGTTGGGGTTGGGGTTGGGATTAGGGTTCGGTTGGGGTTGGGATTGGTGTTGGCCGGGTTGTGGTTAGGGTTAAGGGTTAGGGTTAGGGTTATGGTATTTAGGGTTAGGGTTAGTGTTAGGGTTAGGGTCATGTTTAGGGTTAGAGGCTATGGTTAATTTGGGTTAATTGCAGTGTAGGGTTAATTTGGGTTAATTAGTGATAATTTGAAAAGGTTAGGGTGTTGATTAGGCTTAATTTGGTTAATTTGGGTAAATTTGGTTAAGTTTGGGTTGATTAGGGTTAATTAGGTTAATTTGGGTAAATTGGGTTAATTAGTGATAATTTGTGTTAGGGTAACAATTATGGTTAATTGTGGTTAATTAGGTTAATTTGGGTTATTTAGGTTTATGGTGCACTAATTTATTTAGTAGGATACACTAGTTCATTACAATAGGATACTCGATGACAACATAAACGTACAACTTTACCACAAACGCAAGAAAAATTTACCCTAAACATGAAATTTCGAACTCTTAATAACGAAACGTAAACGTAAAACTTATTCACGTTAAATGTTCAAGTTAAAACCAATATATGATACTCGATGATGATATGAAACCTTCATATTCCCATCGATACCCGTATATGAAACTAAAAGCGCCACTTAGTCCCCGTCTATCGGTTAACATACGTGCGATGCTCGTCGTGACCTAGAACTATACGAAGGTTGTTAAATATCGGACAGTATAGCTCGATACTAACAACCGTCGTATAGTCTACGCGACGAGAAAATTCAATCATATGGTAACCCATAGATTTGTCCCGTGTGGACAAGTTAAGAATGTATAAAGCAAACGCCTTCATTCACTTGTGTTTTCATCCGTTTCGAGATATTTCGTCGGTACCTTTCCGCTGGTTCTCCGTGTACAAAGATAGATTAGATGTTCATTTCAACGTTGTTTCACAGCTTTGAAATGATTATCTATTCTATTACAGTGTACTCGGAGAACAGCGGGGAGGTGCTGCCGAAATTTACTCGAAACGGTTGAAAGCACAAGTGATGGGCGTTCGCTCTATACATTCTTAATGGGATAGAAGCCTACCCTCGACAGCCGGAACACATACATACAAACGCATAATTAGAGAGCGACTCGAGATGTTCGGGTTAAAACCAATATATGATACTCGATGATGATATGAAACCTTCATATTCCCATCGATACCCGTATATGAAACTAAAAGCGCCACTTAGTCCCCGTCTATCGGTTAACATACGTGCGATGCTCGTCGTGACCTAGAACTATACGAAGGTTGTTAAATATCGGACAGTATAGCTCGATACTAACAACCGTCGTATAGTCTGCGCGACGAGAAAATTCAATCGTATGGTAACCCATAGATTTGTCCCGTGTGGACAAATTAAGAATGTATAAAGCAAACGCCTTCATTCACTTGTGTTTTCATCCGTTTCGAGATATTTCGTCGGTACCTTTCCGCTGGTTCTCCGTGTACAAAGATAGATTAGATGTTCATTTCAACGTTGTTTCACAGCTTTGAAATGATTATCTATTCTATTACAGTGTACTCGGAGAACAGCGGGGAGGTGCTGCCGAAATTTACTTGAAACGGTTGAAAGCACAAGTGATGGGCGTTCGCTCTATACATTCTTAATGGGATAGAAGCCTACCCCCGACAGCCGGAACACATACATACAAACGCATAATCAGAGAGCGACTCGAGATGTTCGGGTTAAAACCAATATATGATAATATGAAACCTTCATATTCCCATCGATACCCATATATGAAACTAATTAAAAGCGCCACTTAGTCCCCGTCTATCGGTCAACATAACGTGCGATAATTTATTCTTTTCAACGACAAACGCACACACAAAGCATATACATGGATTTTCTCCTTTGTCAGTAACTATCCCGTTCTTATATTTCTCAATATAGTCAGCATAACCTACAATTTATATGTTATTCAGTCTAACATGGCCCATGAGTACGTCAGAGTTAAGGACTGGATGTATGTGGATTGGAAACAACGTATGCAACCTAAGTTTGTCGCAGGGGTTGCTGCTTTCCTTGAATTTGCACGAGCACATAATAAGATCATAATAGAGAAGATTCTCTGTCCGTGCGATAGATGTGGCAATAAGTACTGGCAGAAGGTAGAATTAGCAGAGCTTCATATTGTAAAACATGGGTTTACTAGACTTTATTCAATTTGGAAATATCACGGGGAAGGAGAAGAATGCAGTACTGCGGTAGAAGAAGGAGAACACGATAATGCGGCAGGAGAAGAAGAAGAATTCGGTAATACGGCAGGATACGGAAATTTATTTCCATCAGAAGAAATGGAGGATATGGTAGAGGCTGCCCTAGGTGAATCTATTCGTACCGAAGATGACATTCCTTCCGGTCAAGGACCGCGTGCGGATAAATATGAAAATTTCATGAATGATGCTAGGAAACCAATTTATGAGAATGCGAAGTATTCCACCCTCTCATGGTTCGTCCAACTTTTCCAAATTAAGTGCCTAAATGGATGGAGCAACAAGTCATTCACAATGCTTCTTTCGTTCTTGAAAGATTCTATGCCTCCGGGAAATAATGTGCCCGAAAGCTGGTACGAAGCCCAGAAAATGATGTCTGATTTGGGTCTAAAGTGCGAGAAGATTCAAGCATGTCCTAAAAATTGCGTGTTGTACCGGAAAGAGAATTCAGATTTGAAAGAGTGTCCAACATGCGGAGAGGCAAGGTATAAGCCGAAAGATTCTGATAAGAAGCCTGATATACCTGTGAAGATAGCACGATATTTTCCCATAACACAGAGGCTACAGAGGCTATTCAGGTGCAAGAAAACAGCCGAGGCAATGATTTGGCATCATCGTGCTCCTCCAAGCGAAAATGGAAAAATGAGCCATCCAAGAGATTCACCGGCATGGAAGGATTTCGATAGGAGGCACACAATATTCAGTAGCGATCCCCGCAATGTCCGGCTCGGACTGGCTGCCGATGGCTTCTGCCCATTCAACTATATGGCTGGAAGTCACAGTACATGGCCCGTTGTAATGATAATTTATAATCTGTCGCCTTGGTTGGCTATGGACCAATCATACTTTATGATGCCTCTTCTTATCGACGGACCAAACTCACCGGGGAACAATATCGACGTCTATCTCCGACCTCTGATTGAGGAGCTGAAAACTTTGTTTATTGATGGTGTAGAGACATATGATTCAAACACAAATACAACCTTCATACTGCGTGCGGCTTTAATGTGGACAATTAATGACTTTCCTGCATATGGAATGCTTTCAGGTTGGTCCGTACATGGTCACAAAGCATGTCCTCATTGCCATGAACACACAACATCAAAATTTTTGAATTTTAGCAGGAAGGTTTGTTATTGCGGCCATCGACGTTTTCTGCCTCCAGACCACCCCTACAGGTTAGACACGGTTCACTTTGATGGTCATCAGGAGCTTCTTGGGCCTCCATCCCCATTGTCCGGAGAGGACGTGACTGCTAAATGGGATGGTTACAATAACGTGACCTTCGGGATGGATCCGACGAGACAGGTCAAACCACAATATTGGAACAAGTTAAGCATTTTCTTCGAGCTTCCGTACTGGTCTACAAATTCAGTGCGTCATTGTCTGGACGTCATGCATATAGAAAAGGGAGTATCAGAGCACATACTTAACTTGCTTCTGTGTAAAGACGGGAAATCGAAAGACAACATGAATGCCCGGATGGATCTACAAGAGTGGGGAATAAGAAGTGAACTGCACCCTAAACCGGTAGCGGGTAAACCGGGCAAGTTTGTACTTCCCAATGCCGCTTATCATATGTCACAACCGGAGAAGAAAAGATTCCTGCAGGTGTTGCATGATTTGAAAGTCCCCACAGGTTTCTCAGGATCATTCAGCAAGAAAATAAAAATTGTGAAGGGCAAGATCGATGGGCTGAAAAGTCATGACCACCATGTTATCGTGGAGCACCTTCTTCCATTAGCCCTCAGGACTTCTCTCCCCGACTCGGTTGGTCTAGTAATCAACGACCTATGTTGTTTTTTCAGGGAGTTGTGTGCTAAAACGCTGGAGGTTGCGACGCTGGATAAACTAGAAAATTCTATTGCGTTGATACTTTGCAAGTTTGAGCGTATTTTCCCACCGTCATTCTTCGATATCATAATACACTTGACGGTTCATCTTGCAACTGAGGCGAAGTTAGCCGGACCGGTACAATATCGATGGATGTATCCCGTCGAGAGGTACGTGTAATTTTTCGTTTCGCGCAATTTATAAATTTATTTTTGTCATGTATGCCCGTGTTTATTTATTCAATATATTCTCATTAGGTACCTTTACACTCTTAAGAAGTATATACGCAATAAAAATCGACCAGAGGGTTCTATCATGCAAGGTTATCTTCTTGATGAAGCAACCACATTTTGTTCCCGCTATCTGGACGAGAACATTGAGACAAGGCTTAACCGACCTCGAAGAATTCAAGACGGGCCATATGGTAAAGCCGAGTATAAGAGGGTAGACACTATGTTTATCAATAAGATATACCGGTTTATCTTGCTTAATTGCGAATGTCTTGAACAAATTAGAGAGTAAGTTCTTTTGGATTAATTGTTATATCTGTGTTTGTGTGTGTATGAAATGACATAATATTAATGTCACAATTATTTGTCGAAAACAGAACTCATTTTAACGAGGTACGTGAGGGGCATCCTGATTGGAACGAAGAGCGTTTGGAAAAATACCATCAGGATAATTTTTGTGATTGGGTCACAGAGCATGTAAGTTATTCGAATTACATTTTATTGCTATCAGTTTTAATCTAAACTTGTATCGTTATGTATTTATCGTAAAATTTGTTTTGTTAGATCCACGATCCGAACTTGTCTGCATCATTTGAGAGTGATTCAAGATGTTTAGCTCAATTTCCTAGTATGGAGGTTGCACATTACAAAGGATTTGGTGTCCTTGGATACAAATTCGAAATTAAGGACATAGAAACATCTAGAATCACTCAGAATAGTGGTATTGCGACGGTAGGATCGGACGGTGTGATTTACTATGGGTACTTAAATTGTATACTCGGCATCCACTATCCCGGACGATCAGAACCCTTTTATATATTCCACTGTACTTGGTACGATCCGCGAACCGATACAGACAGGTGGAGAAGCAGTCTTGGGACTTGGAAAGATGAATATGGATTGACCAGTGTGAACACACTTCGATTTTACGGTCAAGACGATCCGTTTATCTTTCCGAACCAAGCGTTCCAAGTATACTACTCACAGTGTTTGAAGCATCCGGGGTGGAGTGTTGTATGCAGATGGAAACCTAGAGATGTCTACGATGTCCCAGAATACGAGGACAGCGATGAGGACGAAGAAGAGAGAAGGCTTAAAGTGCTCCGACCGTCTGTTTCGAAGGACGGGTTGTCTTCGACCGATCATGAAGTTACGTGGGTTAGAAATGACATCGACGATGAAATCCAAGTAGATATGTATGATGCGCCCACGAAACGAAAAAGGTTATCAGTAATGTTATATTATTACTTCACATTTTACGCTCTAGATCATATATAGTCAATACTTTTAATGATTGTCTAATGCGTCCACGAACCGTTTATCTAGATTGGATGACGATGTCGGGAGCAGCGAGGGGCGGCAGGAGCTCCAGCCGCGGCAGAGGCAGAGGCAGAGGCAGAGCGGTTCTGCCGCCCGGAGAGCTCCGTAGGGAGCTTCAGAGGGCCGGTCTTGCACCCAGATCGGAGACCCCTTCGGATGCCTCCTTCCGTGTGGATTTTGCCACACCTCCAGGTATACTGCACGCATATCCATTTTCAATTTAATATTACAGATATTCATGCCTGTTTATGTCAAAATTACTTATATTGTCAATGTTTGATTGTCTAGTTGTTGGTCCTGCGTCCACATCTGGGACAGAGGCCACCCCCGCTCCTCCAGGTATGTTTATATATCATATAGTGCATGCATAATGATTTAGAACGTTATATTATTGATCTACACATTCTTTTTGCAATTACTTATCAAATCTATTTTTAATTGTCTAGTTGTTGGTCCTGCGTCCACATCTGGGACAGAGGCCACCCCCGCTCCTCCAGGTATGTTCATATATCATATAGTGTATGTATATTGATTTAGAATGCTATATCATAAATATACACATTCCTTTTGCTCTTACTTAGCAATTTTTATTATTGTCTAGCTGTAGGTGGTGACACCACCGCACCTGCGGGTATGTTTATATGTCCTATAGTTCATGCATATTGATTTAGAACGTTATATTATTGATCTACACATTCTTTTTGCAATTACTTATAAAATCTATTTTTAATTGTCTAATTATAGGTGGTGCGTCCACACCTTCCACAGGGGCCACTCCTGCCGCTTCCGTACCCTCCGCATCGTCTGCAGGTTAGTATGAATAAATTTAAAATATTTATTTATTTTACATATGCTCTATAGAATAAATATGAACTTCATGGAGATTTAGCGTCGATGTTTATTTTATAGTTGGAGGGGATGCGTCCGGGTCCGGGACCCCGGTTGTTCCTCACCGGAGGAACTATCGTCCCGCTCGTGCTGCTGCTCGGGCCCAGGCTCGTGCGTTATTCACCGGAGGTATATATCACACTTGAATTTTTGTTTAACCTTGATTTCTTAATACAACTTTGTATTATTATTGATTGTCTTGATATTTCGTGCAGACGCAGGGCCTCTCCATCCCCAGAGGGGGACTCGAGGCCCGAATCAGTCCCATAGGCTGAGGCCTAATAGAGCTAGGGGGGAGGCAGCATTCCCCCTATTTTTTACCCTTGACTATCGCTATACCGGTCCTCATGCCGAGAGGTTCGGCCGGTATTTGGGGGACGAGAGCCGGATCGTGAAGAACTATCCACTTCACGTTGAGTGGGGCGAGCAGCACCAGCGCTCATTCGCCCTCTTCTTTGAACAGGCTCGGGTATGTATTAATATATATTTTCATTTGATCTATCCAATATATTTATTATTAACACTTGCAATCTAATAACAATGTTTTTTTTTGTATTTTCAGTTGGATTACGATTTTCAGCCTGTAGCCGACCCTGATCACTCGGGGAGGGTGCTCGACCTTCATGCTCTGTACAATGGCCTGATGAAGAACATGCAGGCCAAGGTCCGATACAACAGGAATGAGCTGAAGGCCGACTGCTACTCCCTGTGGATAGCGACCCCCGAGGCAGAGAGAGCGGCCCTCCTATCTACTCCGGCGTTTGCGAGAGTCGACGTAGAGACATGGCCTCTATTGTGCGCTTATTTCGACTCCGAACGCAAACAAGTATGTATTTTAAATTTAATTCATTATTTATGATATAATTTATTTCTTTGTGTTTCTTAATTAGAAAACTAAATGTTAATGCGTTGTGCAGAAACAGGCCGCTCAGAATACGGAGAACAGGAAGTCGGCGAAGAGGGGTCGCCCCACTTACACAGGTGGCTCGAGGAACATTACTCGAGCCATGGAGTTATCGGTAAATTAAGTGTTATTCTCTAATATTCTGCAATATTAAGAGTTATTCTTTAATATTTCTAATATTAAGAGTTACTTTCTAATATTGCAGACATCTCGGACCGTGGCGTCAGGTGGTACACCGAGCGTGCTGTCCGCATATCTTGCCGTCCACGGCACCTCGACAGATCCCGCCACGGGCGAGCTTCGATGTCCCGACGTCGCTACCCAGGAGTACTGCGTAAGTGTTAATATTTTTTCTACCCAAATTTGAAATTTTAGTTTTGGAAGGTTCAAGTTTAAATTTTATACTTATACTTTACTGCTTAATGTGGGTGTAGGAGCGGGTGGTTGAGCAGGCCCAGGCCTCGGGGATCGATTTTATCGGACAGAACGATCCGAGGCTGCTGACCCCAGTTCTGGACGCCGCACACGGAGGGCACCACGGAGGTTGGGAGAGAGGCCGGGGATTGGGCCCTAGCAGGGCCCATATGAGGTTGGACTCCACCCCGGCGGTTACTTCCTCCGTCTCCAGTGGCCGGCATGTCCATCAGGAACTGGATAGCTTGAGGGCCACCGTTCAGGAGTTGAAGGAGATGCTGGTATGTATACTACTTTATAGTAAAATATCATTTCATATTATATACATATCAACACAACCCTTATTAGTACGCAAGTCTGATTAATCATACATACATATGTAATTAAAATAAACAACGCTTTTCCAAACTAGATATCCAAACAGGGTTTCGAAATAACTTAATAATGAAACGAATTCGAATAATACACAGTTCTTAGACGCTTCTTACACACGTTATGTCCAGACGCGACAGGGTAGATCGGCCGAGCCTCCACATGCATCTCCTTCGGCTGCGGCTCCGCAAGCCACTACATCGGCTGCGGTTCCGCAGACAGCTCCTGTAGCTCCACCGCCCACTCAGACTCCCGCAGCCGCGGCTCCGCAAGCGACTACCTCGACGGCGGCTGTGCAGACCACGACGCCAGCTCCACATGCCGCTCAGACTTCTTTATTTGCAGTATTGGATAGTGTATTTACCGAGGAGCAGGCGCGCGTTATTCGAACGTTACTAGGAGGTGGAGCTGGACCGAACTAGGGTAGCTTTTTGGTTCTTATTTTTTGAAACATGTATTTATTTATATCACATTGTACTACATTTTGAAACGATATTGATATTGGTTTGAATTTATATCATATTCAGTTTTTGGGTTTCTTTTGTATATTATATATATGCGTGGGATGTGATTATGAATACTGCAATATATGATTTGATTGATGTATATAGTATTGTGCACAGGGCGGGAAAAAATCTAGCAGCCCTTTTTTTAAAAAAAATACAGAAAACATGTACCTACGGATTACTCCGTAGGTATATATATTGCCCCTACGGAGTTATCCGTAGGGGCAAACTATCAGGAAACCTGATATTTTCCCACCTGATATCAGTGCAGGGTGTTGGGGGTGCCCCTACGGATATATACGTAGGGGCCAATATTTATCCCCTACGTATATATCCGTAGGGGCAAAATATCAGGTTCCCTGATATTTTCCCCCCGATCTCAATGCATTGTGTTGTGAGTGGCCCCTACGGAAACAGCCGTAGGGGCTACTTTATATCCCCTACGGCTGTATCCGTAGGGGACGAAATAGGACCTACGGATATATCCGTAGGTATATACAATATATTCAAAAAAAAAAATTAAATATATGATTTTATTACCCCTACGGGGTACTCCGTAGGGGCTATAGCACCTACAGAGTTATCCGTAGGGGCTTCAATTTATCCGTAGGGCCAAGTTCAGGACCTCAACTTGCACCTGCGGCCTTTGCACCTACGGGGTCTTTTTTCGCCCCTACGTATATATCCGTAGGGGTAGTGGGTTGCCCCTACCGATAAATCCGTAGGGACAACCCTTATTTGTAGTAGTGTGATACGATTATGTTATTTCTGATAATACTAGTGATATTGATTGCTAACATGTACCCATGCTTGAACTTGTTTACTAGTTACCATGTCAGGATATTCTTGCAATTTAGTTATTATCCAATACCAACGAATTCATGATACTGCCTACCGATTGATCAACTGCTTGACTTGAGTTGACATGTTACGCTATTATTCTAGAATTAGTATTAGGTAAGAATTAGATTGACATTTGATATGAAACATAAAATCGGTGAAAGAGAAAGATTTCTTTAACTGATTTCAAATACTATTAGGATAGACATGACTTAACGACACTGACACCTAGGTTTTATATGATATGTTAATTTACCATGTTCCAACTGTTATATCACATGCTATTGTTGTTATTGTTTATTGTTTATTCACACGTCACCATTTCCTGTTATAACGATCTATCATGGCACATTCATGCCATTGCTATTATCATACTATTTTTAAACGCTCTGACGTTTGGATTTTGCATGCATCGCCCAGATCCATTACCAGTAGAATCACAGGATCAAGAGTATTTCGAGTAGGTAGCCGAGTTTTAAGGTGCATCTTCATTTAAGTAGGTCATTAGGTTACTTTAATTTATTCCAGTACTGCATTTTACTTCATTAGTCCCTTTTATAAGTCCATAAGGGACTAGGACTTGTGTACTGTTTACTTATTTACTATTTGAACCAGTCTGAGATTTGAGACTTTTTTTATTTTAGCATTTTCATTCATTATCGTTATTTGGTGTGACAATGAACATATATTAGAATTATTATTATCCCTGTGTCGCTTGATATACTTCAAGAAACCTTAATGTAACTATGAGAGGATGATTCCTTACCATAAGTAGTATGGCTGGCAGAGTTATATTCTCGTATTTCCGTATTTTTTTGGAAGCATGGCATGATACATACAGATATATGTGGATCTTTAAGTGTTAAAACAAGAGGTGGATATTCATATTTTGTGACATTTACAAATGACACATCTTGATATGGTTATATTTACTTAATGCAGCACAAATCTGAATTCTTTGGAAAGTTTAAAGAATATAAATCCGAAGTTGAAAAGGAGCTTGGTAGAAGTATCAAGACCATCCGATTAGATCAGGGTGGAGAATATTTATCAGATGAATTTAAAAGGTTTTTAAAAGAAAATGGAATTGTTTATAACTTGACACCACCTGGCACCCTACAACATAACGGTGTTTCCGAAAGAAAGAACCGAACCTTATTAGATATGGTTAGACTGATACTTAGTCATTTAGAGATTTCTCTATTCTTATGGGGTTTTGTAGTAGAAACTGTAAACAGAATTCCTACTAAATCTGTTTTTTCAACTCCATATGAGATATGGAAAGAAAGAAAACCTAGTGTATGATATTTGAAAATTTGGGGTTGTCCAACTCATATTAGAAAATAAATGATAGACAAATTGAAATTTAAGACAGATAGATACTTATTTGTAGGCTACCCTAAGGATAACAATGTGTATTATGTTTATAATTCCAGTGATCATACCATCACCGTTAGTAGAAACATGTTCTTTATGGAAGATCTAATTTTTGGTCAAGAAGGTATAGCTCTTGATGAAGAGTCGTCTTTTCCATTAGGAGAGCTCTCTTTCTAGTGGGAAGTACAAGTGTTAGTGGAGATAGAGATCCACCACTAGAAACTGTTGTTGTTGATACACCTGTTGCAACAAGAAGATCAAATAGAATCATTCGTTCTCATATAAAGTACGGACTTGACAATGAAATATATTTGATGGAAAGCGTCGAGGAGAATGAGGATCCAAGAACTTACAGTGAATCCATGTCAAACGCGGATTCTACTAAGTGGGTTGATACCATGAAAACGAAAATGGACTCTATGTATTATAATAAGTTTTGGATCTTGGTAGATCCACCTAATAGGATAAAACACATTATATGCAAGTGGATATATAAAAGAAAACGTGGAGGTGATAAAAATATAGAGACATTTAAAGCTTGCTTAGTTGGAAAATGCTATATTCAAAAGGAAGGAATTGATTATGAGGAAAAAAATTCTCCTGTAATGTTGAAGTCCATTAGGATCCTATCGGCCATAGCAGCATATTATGACTATGAGATATGGCAAATGGATAAGAAAATAGCCTTCTTGAATGGATATTTTGAGAAAAATATTTATATGCAATAACTAGAAGGTTTTGTATGTAAGACTCATGAAAGTATGGTATGTAAATTGAACAGGTCAATATATGGACTTAAAGAGGCTTCTAGGAGTTGGAATATTCGTTTTGATGAAACGATTAAGGAATATGATTTCGTACAAAATCATGAAAAGCCTTGTTTATATAAAAAGTAACAAAATGATTCCATTGTGTTCCTATTACTCTATATAGATGACATATGATGAGATTTTCCTTAGCCTTAAATTTATACCGCAAGTGCACGGCTATCGTTTACGGCACTTGTAGGTCGATCCACAAAGAAAATGGGAATTCTAATTAAATTAAACGAGTTAAAAGAAAATTCTTTGAAATGAAATAATTAAACTAATTTAAAGTAATAATTAAAAGAAAGCAATTGCAAGATTTATCAAAATTGATTAAGAAAAACTAACGTTTTGAATCCCTAAATCTAATCATGGTGATGTTAATTAAAGTGCTTTTCTTTTCTTTATTTCTACCTTTAGGATAATTACATATCAAAGATTAAAAGAATAAAACATGTGTTCATTACACTAGTAAAATAGGGGGTTGCCCTTACGGATATTGGAATCCATAGGGGCAGATTTAACTTGGCCCTACGGATTAATCCGTAGGGCTAAAAGGTTGCCCCTACGGGCACAGACGTCCAAGAATAAAAATATTAATTCTTAATTTGGTGTTTGCCCCTACGGAGGCGCAAACAAAAGACCTACGGGTATGTCCGTAGGGGCAAGTAAATATCCTTTTAACATAAGCCCAAATCGATCGCCTACGCTCACTTTCTCTCTCTCTCTCAATCGCGCGCGAGAAAAAAGCCCAAATCGTCGCCACCGTCGTCGCCGTCGTTGCTACCGTCGCCACCGTCGTCGCCACCGCCGGTTTCGTCGCCACCGTCGTCGCCACCGCCGGTTTCGTCGCCAAATCGCCACCGTCGTCGCTCCAGCCCACCAGCAGCCGTTCAGGTATAAATCTCGAGGTAAATTAAAGCATGTTTGGATTATTTTGGGCTTAGGGTTCATGGCTGGGTCTGGGTTGCGCGCGCGAGTTGGGGTTGGGCAGGGGTCGCGGTGGCAGTGGCGGTCGGGGTCGGGGTCGGGGTAGGGTTAGGGTTGGGGTTCGGCTGCTGCTGGGGTGGGGCTGGGGTTAGGGTTACGGTGGGGCTGAGGTTAGGGTTACGGTGGGGCTGGGGTTCATCTTAGTACCACAATACCATCTGAAATTTCAGGTAATCATAATTTACTCGACACAGATGGTAGAAAATCAGAAAAAGCTCAAGAAAAAAATAATCGATTTTGATTTTAATATCTAGTAGCAGATGCTAGGCATATAGACTAAAGAATAGTTGTAAATGAACCGCTAGCAAGAAAATCCTATAATTATACACATCGCTTGACGCATGAAGCCTGAAGCTCTTTCTTTTGGGGGATAAAACTAGTTATATTCCTGCATTGCCTAGAAATAGCAGTGAGTTGGTTAAAACCTTTCAAACACAACCCCCCCCCCCCCAAAAAAAGAAAGAAAGAAAGGGTAAGGAAAAAAAAGAATAACAACAAGCAATACAAGCTAGCAACCGTAAATAACTGCTGAGATTATGTCTATCTTGGCAATTTGAACAATGATGGTCTTGTCTGGATTGTTAAGATCCACTTTATGGGGCTGAGGAACACATTTTGCAACTGTATTTATGATTTTCATTCTGTCAAGTGTTGAAATAAAAATCAACACTTGACAATCAATCCAAGATGCTCAATAACTTGCTTCAAAACCATAATCTAATCTTGATGATGCTCAATATTAGCGATTTCCATGATCACGACACGTGGCAGATGACGTGTCTCATAACGCTTTATGATATCAGTATCCTATATTTGTAGTTTTAATTGTTGATTGTTATAGATGTATACCATTGCAATAATAGTTTTTGGTTGATGAATGCTATTGCAATGTAGGATGATCAGTTCTATCAATCTTGATCTCAATGGTTTAAAATCATGTTACACATACAACACGAATGCACAACAAACGCATAATTAGAGAGCGACTCGAGATATTCAGGTTAAAACCAATATATGATACTCGATAATAATATGAAACCTTCATATTCCCATCGATACCCATATATGAAACTAAAAGCGCCACTTAGTCCCCGTCTATCGGTTAACATACGTGCGATGCTCGTCGTGACTTAGAACCATACGAAGGTCGTTAAATATCGGACAATATCGCTCGATACTAACAACCGTCGTATAGTCTACGCGACGAGAAAATTCAATCGTATGGTAACCCATATATTTGTCCCGTGTGGACAAGTTAAGAATGTATAAAGCAAACGCCTTCATTCACTTGTGTTTTCATCCGTTTCGAGATATATCGTCGGTACCTTTCCGCTGGTTCTCCGTGTACAAAGATAGATTAGATGTTCATTTCAACGTTGTTTCACAGCTTTGAAATGATTATCTATTCTATTACAGTGTACTCGGAGAACAGCGGGGAGGTGCTGCCGAAATTTACTCGAAATGGTTGAAAGCACAAGTGATGGGCGTTCGCTCTATACATTCTTAATGGGATAGAAGCCTACCCCCGATAGCCGGAACACATAGATACAAACGCATAATTAGAGAGCGATTCGAGATGTTCGGGTTAAAACCAATATATGATAATATGAAACCTTCATATTCCCATCGATACCCATATATGAAACTAAAAGCGCCACTTAGTCCCCGTCTATCGGTTAACATACGTGCGATACTCGTCGTGACCTAGAACCATACGAAGGTTGTTAAATATCGGACAGTATAGCTCGATACTAACAACCGTCGTATAGTCTATGCGACGAGAAAATTCAATCGTATGGTAACCCATAGATTTGTCCCGTGTGGACAAGTTAAGAATGTATAAAGCAAACGCCTTCATTCACTTGTGTTTTCATCCGTTTCGAGATATTTCGTCGGTACCTTTCCGCTGGTTCTCCGTGTACAAAGATAGATTAGATGTTCATTTCAACGTTGTTTCACAGCTTTGAAATGATTATCTATTCTATTACAGTGTACTCAGAGAACAGCGGGGAGGTGCTGCCGAAATTTACTCGAAACGGTTGAAAGCACAAGTGATGGGCGTTCGCTCTATACATTCTTAATGGGATAGAAGCCTACCCCCGACAGCCGGAACATATACATACAAACGCATAATTAGAGAGCAATTCGAGATGTTCGGGTTAAAACCAATATATGATAATATGAAACCTTCATATTCCCATCGATACTCATATATGAAACTAAAAGCGCCACTTAGTCCCCGTCTATCGGTTAACATAACGTGCGATAATTTATTCTTTTCAACGACAAACGCACACACAAAGCATATACACGGATTTTCTCTTTTGTCAGTAACTATCCCGTTCTTATATTTCTCAATATAGTCAGCATAACCTACAATTTATATGTTATTCAGTCTAACATGGCCCATGAGTACGTCAGAGTTAAGGACTGGATGTATGTGGATTGGAAACAACGTATGCAACCTAAGTTTGTCGCAGGAGTTGCTGCTTTCCTTGAATTTGCACGAGCACATAATAAGATCATAATAGAGAAGATTCTCTGTCCGTGCGATAGATATGGCAATAAGTACTGGCAGAAGGTAGAATTGGCAGAGCTTCATATTGTAAACATGGGTTTACTAGACTTTATTCAACTTGGAAATATCACGGGGAAGGAGAAGAATGCAGTACTGCGGTAGAAGAAGAAGGAGAACACGATAATGCGGCAGGAGAAGAAGAAGAATTCGGTAATACGGCAGGAGACGGAAATTTATTTCCATCAGAAGAAATGGTGGATATGGTAGAGGCTGCCCTAGGTGAATCTATTCGTACCGAAGATGACATTCCTTCCGGTCAAGGACCGCGTGCGGATAAATATGAAAATTTCATGAATGATGCTAGGAAACCAATTTATGAGAATGCGAAGTATTCCACCCTCTCATGGTTCGTCCAACTTTTCCAAATTAAGTGCCTAAATGGATGAAGCAACAAGTCATTCACAATGCTTCTTTCGTTCTTGAAAGATTCTATGCCTCCGGGAAATAATGTGCCCGAAAGCTGGTACGAAGCCCAGAAAATGATGTCTGATTTGGGTCTAAAGTGCGAGAAGATTCAAGCATGTCCTAAAAATTGCGTGTTGTACCGGAAAGAGAATTCAGATTTGAAAGAGTGTCCAACATGCGGAGAGGCCAGGTATAAGCCGAAAGATTCTGATAAGAAGCCTGATATACCTGTGAAGATAGCACGATATTTTCCCATAACACAGAGGCTACAGAGGCTATTCAGGTGCAAGAAAACAGCCGAGGCAATGATTTGGCATCACCGTGCTCCTCCAAGCGAAAATGGAAAAATGAGCCATCCAAGAGATTCACCGGCATGGAAGGATTTCGATAGGAGGCACGCAATATTCAGTAGCGATCCTCGCAATGTCCGGCTCGGACTGGCTACCGATGGCTTTTGCCCATTCAACTATATGGCTGGAAGTCACAGTACATGGCCCGTTGTAATGATAATTTATAATCTGTCGCCTTGGTTGGTTATGGACTAATCATACTTTATGATGCCTCTTCTTATCGACGGACCAAACTCACCGGGGAACAATATCGACGTCTATCTCCGACCTCTGATCGAGGAGCTGAAAACTTTGTTCATTGATGGTGTAGAGACATATGATTCAAACACAAATACAACCTTCATACTGCGTGCGGCTTTAATGTGGACAATTAATGACTTTCCTGCGTATGGAATGCTATCAGGTTGGTCTGTACATGGTCACAAAGCATGTTCTCATTGCCATGAACACACAACATCAAAATTTTTGAATTTTAGCAGGAAGGTTTGTTATTGCGGCCATCGACGTTTTCTGCCTCCAGACCACCCCTACAGGTTAGACACGGTTCACTTTGATGGTCATCAGGAGCTTCTTGGAGCTCCATCCCCATTATCCGGAGAGGACGTGACTGCTAAATGGGATGGTTACAATAACTTGACCTTCGGGATGGATCCGACGAAACAGGTCAAACCACAATATTGGAACAAGCTAAGCATTTTCTTCGAGCTTCCGTACTGGTCTACAAATTCAGTGCGTCATTGTCTGGACGTCATGCATATAGAGAAGGGAGTATCAGAGCACATACTTAACTTGCTTCTGTGTAAAGACGGGAAATCGAAAGACAACATGAATGCTCGGATGGATCTACAAGAGTGGAGAATAAGAAGTGAATTGCACCCTAGACCGGTAGCGGGTAAACCGGGCAAGTTTGTACTTCCCAATGCCGCTTATCATATGTCACAACCGGAGAAAAAAAGATTCCTGCAGGTGTTGCATGATTTGAAAGTGCCCACAGGTTTCTCAGGATCATTCAGCAAGAAAATAAAAATTGTGAAGGGCAAGATCGATGGGCTGAAAAGTCATGATCACCATGTTATCGTGGAGCACCTTCTTCCATTAGCCCTCAGGACTTCTCTCCCGGACTCGGTTGGTCTAGTAATCAACGACCTATGTTGTTTTTTCAGGGAGTTGTGTGCTAAAACACTGGAGGTTGCAACGCTGGATAAATTAGAAAATTCTATTGCGTTGATACTTTGCAAGTTTGAGCGTATTTTCCCACCGTCATTTTTCGATATCATAATACACTTGACGGTTCATCTTGCAACTGAGGCGAAGTTAGCCGGACCAGTACAATATCGATGGATGTATCCCGTCGAGAGGTACGTGTAATTTTTCGTTTCGCGCAATTTATAAATTTATTGTTGTCATGTATGCCCGTATTTATTTATTCAACATATTCTCATTAGGTACCTCTACACTCTTAAGAAGTATATACGCAATAAAAATCGACCAGAGGGTTCTATCATGCAAGGTTATCTTCTTGATGAAGCAACCACATTTTGTTCCCGCTATCTGGACGAGAACATTGAGACAAGGCTTAACCGACCACGAAGAATTCAAGACGGACCATATGGTAAAGCCGAGTATAAGAAGGTAGACACTATGTTTATCAACAAGATATACCGGTTTATCTTGCTTAATTGCGCATATCTTGAACAAATTAGAGAGTAAGTTCTTTTGGATTAATTGTTATATCTGTGTTTGTGTTTGTATGAAATGACATAATATTAATGTCACAATTACTTGTCGAAAACAGAACTCATTTTAACGAGGTACGTGAGGGGCATCCTGATTGGAACGAAGAACGTTTGGAAAAATACCATCAGGATAATTTTTGTGATTGGGTCACAGCTCATGTAAGTTATTCGAATAACATTTTATTGCTATCAGTTTTAATCTAAACTTGTATCGTTATGTATTTTGTCGTAAAATTTGTTTTGTTAGATCCACGATCCGAACTTGTCTGCATCATTTGAGAGTGATTCAAGATGTTTAGCTCAATTTCCTAGTATGGAGGTTGCATATTACAAAGGATTTGGTGTCCTTGGATACAAATTCGAAGTTAAGGACATAGAAATATCTAGAACCACTCAGAATAGTGGGATTGCGACGGTAGGATCGGACGGTGTGATTTACTATGGGTACTTAAATTGTATACTCGGCATCCACTATCCCGGACGATCAGACCCTTTTTATATATTCCAGTGTACTTGGTACGATCCGCGAACCGATACGGGCAGGTGGAGAAGCAGTCTTGGGACTTGGAAAGATGAATATGGATTGACCAGTGTGAACACACTTCGATTTTACGGTCAGGACGATCCGTTTATCTTTCCGAACCAAGCGTTCTAAGTATACTACTCACAGTGTTTGAAGCATGCGGGGTGGAGTGTTGTATGCCGATGGAAACCTAGAGATGTCTACGATGTCCCAGAATACGAGGACAGCGATGAGGACGAAGAAGAGAGAAGGCTTAAAGTGCTCCGACCGTCTGTTTCGAAGGACGGGTTGTCTTCGACCGATCATGAAGTTACGTGGGTTAGAAATGACATCGACGATGAAATCCAAGTAGATATGTATGATGTGCCCACTAAACGAAAAAGGTTATCAGTAATGTTATATTATTACTTCACATTTTACGCTCTAGATCATATATAGTTGATACTTTTAATGATTGTCTAATGCGTCCACGAACCGTTTATCTAGATTTGATGACGATGTCGGGAGCAGCGAGGGGCGGCAGGAGCTCCAGCCGCGGCAGAGGCAGAGCGGTTCTGCCGCCCGGAGAGCTCCGTAGGGAGCTTCAGAGGGCCGGTCTTGCACCCAGATCGGAGACCCCTTCGGATGCCTCCTTCCGTGTTGATTTGGCCACACCTCCAGGTATACTGCACGTATATCCATTTTGAATGTAATATTACAGATATTCATGCATGTTTATGTCAAAATTACTTATATTGTCAATGTTTGATTGTCTAGTTGTTGGTGATGCGTCCACATCTGGGACAGAGGCCACCCCCGCTCCTCCAGGTATGTTTATGTATCATATAGTGTATGTATATTGATTTAGAATGCTATATCATAAATACACACATTCCTTTTGCTCTTACTTAGCAATTTTTATTATTGTCTAGCTGTAGGTGGTGACACCACCGCACCTGCGGGTATGTTTATATATCCTATAGTGCATGCATATTGATTTAGAACGTTATATTATTGATCTACACATTCTTTTTGCAATTACTTATAAAATCTATTTTTAATTGTCTAATTATAGGTGGTGCGTCCACACCTTCCACAGGGCCCACTTCTGCCGCTTCCATACCCTCCGCATCGTCTGCAGGTTAGTATGAATAAATTTAAAATATTTATTCATTTTACATATACTCTATAGAATAAATATGAACTTCATGGAAATTTAGCGTCGATGTTTATTTTATAGTTGGAGGGGATGCGTCCGGGTCCGGGACCCCGGTTGTTCCTCACCGGAGGAACTATCGTCCCGCTCGTGCTGCTGCTCGGGCCCAGGCTCGTGCGCTAGTCACCGGAGGTATATATCACACTTGAATTTTTGTTTAACCTTGATTTCTTAAAACAACTTTGTCTTATTATTGATTGTCTTGATATTTCGTGCAGACGCAGGGCCTCTCCATCCCCAGAGGGGGACTCGAGGCCCGAATCAGTCCCATAGGCTGAGGCCTGATAGAGCTAGGGGGGAGGCAGCATTCCCCCTATTTTTTACCCTAGACTATCGCTATACCGGTCCTCATGCCGAGAGGTTCGGCCGGTATTTGGGGGACGAGAGCCGGATCGTGAAGAACTATCCACTTCACGTTGAGTGGGGCGAGCAGCACCAGCGCTCATTCGCCCTCTTCTTTGATCAGGCTCGGGTGTGTATTAATATATATTTTCATTTGATCTATCCAATATATTTATTATTAACACTTGCAATCTAATAACAATGTTTTTTTTTTGTATTTTCAGTTGGATTACGATTTTCAGCCTGTAGCCGACCCTGATCACCTGGGGAGGGTGCTCGACCTTCATGCTCTGTACAATGGCCTGATGAAGAACATGCAGGCCAAGGTCCGATACAACAGGAATGAGCTGAAGGCCGACGGCTACTCCCTGTGGATGGCAACCCCCGAGGCAGAGAGAGCGGCCCTCCTATCTACTCCGGCGTTTGCGAGAGTCGACGTAGAGACATGGCCTCTATTGTGCGCTTATTTCGACTCCCAACGCAAACAGGTACGTATTTTAAATTTAATTCATTATTTATGATATAATTTATTTCTTTGTGTTTCTTAATTAGAAAACTAAATGTTAATGCGTTGTGCAGAAACAGGCCGCTCAGAATACGGAGAACAGGAAGTCGGCGAAGAGGGGTCGCCCCACTTACACAGGTGGCTCGAGGAACATTACTCGAGCCATGGAGTAATCGGTAAATTAAGAGTTATTCTTTAATATTCTGCAATATTAAGAGTTATTCTCTAATATTTCTAATATTAAGAGTTACTTTCTAATATTGCAGACATCTCGGACCGTGGCGTCAGGTGGTACACCGAGCGTGCTGTCCGCATATCTTGCCGTCCACGGCACCTCGACAGATCCCGCCACGGGCGAGCTTCGATATCCCGACGTCGCTACTCAGGAGCACTGCGTAAGTGTTAATATTTTTTCTACCTAAATTTGAAATTTTAGTTTTGGAAGGTTCAAGTTTAAATTTTATACTTATACTTTACTGCTTAATGTGGGTGTAGGAGCGGGTGGTTAAGCAGGCCCAGGCATCGGGGATCGATTTTACCGGACAGAACGATCCGAGGCTGCTGACCCCAGTTCTGGACGCCGCACACGGAGGGCACCACGGAGGTTGGGAGAGAGGCCGGGGACTGGGCCCTAGCAGGGCCCATATGAGGTTGGACTCCACCCCGGCGGTTACTTCCTCCGTCTCCAGTGACCGGCATGTCCATCAGGAACTGGATAGCTTGAGGGCCAGCGTTCAGGAGTTGAAGGAGATGCTGGTATGTATACTACTTTATAGTAAAATATCATTTCATATTATATACATATCAACATATCCATAATTAGTACGTAGCTTGAGCTTATTTGGTTTTAGACTTAAGTTTGATTAATCATACATACATATGTAATTAAAATAAACAACGCTTTTCCAAACTAGATATCCAAACAGGGTTTCGAAATAACTTAATAATGATACGAATTCGAATAATACACAGTTCTTACACGCTTCTTACACACGTTATGTCCAGACGCGACAGGGTAGATCGGCCGAGCCTCCACATGCATCTCCTTCGGCTGCGGCTCCGCAAGCCACTACATCGGCTGCGGTTCCGCAGACAGCTCCTGTAGCTCCACCGCCCACTCAGACTCCCGCAGCCGCGGCTCCGCAAGCGACTACCTCGACGGCGGCTGCGCAGACCACATCGCCGGCTCCACATGCCGCTCAGACTCCCGCTCGAGACGAATTGCAGAGTTTATTGACCGAGGAGCAGGCGCGCGTTATTCTATCGTTATTCAGAGGTGGAGCTGGACCGAGCTAGGGTAGATTTTTGGTTCTTATTTTTTGAAACATGTATTTATTTATATCATACACATTGTACTACATTTTGAAACGATATTGATATTGGTTTGTATTTATATCATATTCAGTTTTTGTGTTTCTTTTGTATATTATATATATGCGTGAGATGTGATTATGAATACTGCAATATATGATTTGATTGATGTATATATTATTGTCTACAGGGCGGGAAAAAATCAAGCAGCCCATTTTTAAAAAAAATATACAGACAATATGTACCTACGGATTAATCCGTAGGTACACATGTTACCCCTACGGATATATCCGTATGGGCAAAATATCAGCAGTAACTGATATTTCCTCCCTGATCTCAGTGCCAGGGGGTTGGGATTGCCCCTACGGACATATCCGTAGGGGCCTATGCCACTCCCATACGGCGTTATCCGTAGGGGCAAAATATCAGGAATCCTGATATTGTGCCCCTACGGACACGTACCTACGCACATATCCGTAGGGGGTAGTACATGCCCCTACGGACATATCCGTAGGTCCAAGTAATATATTAAAATAAACCGTAAATAATATAAAATCTTAGTCCCTACGGCTTAATCCGTAGGGACAACAGGACCTACACATAAATCCGTAGGGGCAAAAATTTGCCCGTAGGGGCAAGTTCAGGGCCTCAACTTGCACCTGCGGCCTTTGCACCTACGGGGTATTTTTTCGCCCCTACGTATATATCCGTAAAGACAGTGGTTTGCCCCTACGGATTTATCCGTAGGGGCAACCCTTATTTGTAGTAGTGTTACCATAAACCATCAAAACATAGCAAGTAAGATTTATATGAACATCAAATATCGTATCAATTATCAAAGAGGGAAATAATTACCCTAAATATTAAGTATTAATTAATTAGGTATTAGTTTGATCTAACCTTCCACTAGATACATCTTGGTTATCAACTAAAAATCTATTAAGCTTTGTCGCATCTAAGCCTAGATTAATTAGATAAACCCTAAATTATAAAAAAAAAATTTGTTACATCCCTTCCCCAAATAAGATCTCATGGTTGTCAATTATGAAATCATTAAGTTTATCGGTGATGTATTGATAACAATAGATCGATATAATTAAAAGAGTTATCATTAAGTATAGAAAAGAAAAACTAAACAATTAGAACTAATCACCAATCATTGATCCAGGATTATCAAACCCCTAGATGGAAAACATACTTACTCATAGAATAAAAACAAAAACAATGAAATAAAAGGGACATAATAGAAATAAATTAAAATAAGAAAGTTGCTTTCAACCCAAATTCCTTTTGAAAACCCTAGCCTCCAAAAAGAATCAAAAGAAGAAGAAATTTGCCCTCAGTTTTCGTTGCCTTTGAATAGCCTTTTAATCGAATATAAGGTACCAACATAATTAACATAAGTTCACAAAGTCCGAGACCTAAACTTGACCTAATCAGTCTAAGTGGGCCGGCTAAATAGCCGGTTTTTAGGCTAAACCGTCGGTTTATTTTTGCGAAGTGGGCCCCACTTTGGTCTATCTCTTTGTAACGCTCATTTGCTCCTTTTAGACTCTTTATACCTCTATAATTAGATCCATGCGCTTTTGTTCCCTTTTTAACTTATTTTATTGACGTGAACCGTACGTGTTAGTATTTTTTCTTCTCCTTTTGCAATTAAGCCCATGTGACCTGCAAATATCATAAAACACCTTCACGCAACATTAAATGTGACAAATTAAAGTTAAATATGAATATAAAATGTGCACCAAAATGCACCAATAAAATACCCCAACACTTAACTTTTGTTAGTTCTCGAGCAAAACCTAAACTTTAAAAGGAAAAACTAAAAACTAAAATTCTAAGAAAAATGATAACTACCTATGCTCCTTTTCGTAGGCGTTGCGATTGCACTTAGCACGTGCAAAAATTCATTAAACCTCAATATTACCCAGTGGACGTGTGTTGTTTGGGTTTTCAGCGGATACTACCTACAAAATCCCAAAAAGAAACAGAAAAAGAAAACAAAATAAAGAAAAGAAAAATAAAGAAGGAAAAGAAAAAGAAAGGTGAAAACTAAAAACAAAGAAAAGTGAAAACAAGAAAAGATAGAATCTCGCAAATTTTTCGGTTTTCAAGAAATTATCATCCTAAAATATCATTTTAATTTCAAAATTTCTATTCTCCCTCAATAGAACTCGATATTATTTTTCACGTCCCTCTTTCCCTTAAATGTAGCTTCTATATCCCTACGTGTATGTGTAATGGGTCTTTTCATCTCGTGACTTCAATTCGAACTATCATATAAATGTCTCATATCTTTGTGTGTGTGTGTGTGTGTGTGTGTACCCACAACACTTTTCTACGCGACTATTAATCCTTCATAAGACACCAAACAACCAATTACTCAGTATGTGGGTTTTATTATGTCTATTTTGCTAAACTGCCTAGAACACCCATGTATCGAGATTTCAGCCAGTGACTCTCTAGCCAGATGGCTTGAGGGCACGAAGTGGAAAACACTTTAGAAGACTTAATCACTCAAGTATCCTAGGCAATAACAAATCTAAACTTATTTAATTAATTATATTTATTATTATTATTATTTTCTTCGTCCACTTTTTGACATGAGCATCCAATACTTTTTGTGGCACGAATTCCCCGCTACCTGGTAAAGAAATATTTTTATTTTATTTTATTTATTTTTTTAACGAATATATTTCAATAAAGACATTTCTAGTTATCCTTTACATCTGAAGATTAAAGTCACTTGCTCCTGCAAATAGTAGGGTATACATTCACTATATTTAACTTCAAGATGAGGTTATTTTTCAGATTTTGTTCTATCCTTAGATTCAATATTTTTTCTTCATATCACTTAACTTTCGGATTTTAAAATTCACGATCACTTATTACTAGCTTGATTCAAAGTCATTTTTTTAAAAATAAACCTTAAAAGAAATGAAAATGCATAACTAAAACTGTGCAAACCATCCCTACACTTATTTCGGACATTGTTCTTAATGTCAACCTCTACCTTGTCGACCACCACGTCGACCGTCCTCACTGGTGCAACGCTTAATGTTCTTAAGGCCTTTCATACTCTTTTAAAGAATGATTTTTATGTGTTTGAAGAAGAACGGTCCCAAAAAGGTTTATGCTTATCGAGTGCGGGCTGTGATGGAGCTGCAGAGGTCCCCTCATCTAAATCCTCATCATCAGAGGAGGAATGTGCAAAAACCACCTCCTCATGAGGTGCACGTTCAGTCTAAATACCCACTGCATCCCTATATGAACTAGAAATAGTCTCATGTTTAAGAGCGATGTAGGATACATGCTGTGAATACTCATAAAAATTATAATCACCCATCAGTGTGCAACAGATGTGTGTGACTAGAATAAATAGTGGATAAGATGATTTAGCTTTCACTTTTGCATCCACTATTGTATACAACAACTGCTTGCACATGCAAAATGTAACATCCTTCTTCCTAAGGGAGTGAACAATTTGATAGAGTGATGAGGTGTGAGTGGTTGCTAGGACATTCCTATGCAACTAACGACAGAAAGCTGTACATTCTTATACACGGTCTTAGATGTAATACCCCCATCGTCAACCATAGTACAATTAGTATCCATAAGCCGTAAATAAAATGTGGTCTCTTTAGGCTCTTGATATTCTAGGGCCATGTGTATGTTTGCTAGACTCGAGATGGTGGTAATGTCTTGTTGGGACTTTACCCGCGCGTGCCTTTATGGTTCTGAAAAGAAATGGTTTTAGAAATAGTGTGCATGCGAGCTCGGTCTCGTTTTAAAATTTATAAACCGCAAGTGCACGGCGCGTTATAGCGAGCCGGCAAGTATAGGTCGATCCACATGGAATTGGTGATTAGAGATTGTTGTTAAAGGTTCGAGAAGAAAGAATTTGGGTTTTGTCACAAAAATTAGAAAATACGGAAATATAGAACTAGTTAAGGAAAACGGCCGTGGCTCCGATTCGGATGGTTAAATCGCGGCAAATTCTTCGATGCTCCCTTGATCATGAGTTGTCCGTCCTTGTGTTGATTCCGACGTGAAACATGGATTGTCAAAGCATTTGCGAAGCAC
Organism: Agapanthus africanus; assembly: GCA_030015575.1. Lineage (NCBI taxonomy): Eukaryota > Viridiplantae > Streptophyta > Magnoliopsida > Asparagales > Amaryllidaceae > Agapanthus > Agapanthus africanus. Next base: position 58,602,394 of record CM057348.1, read on the forward strand.
AAGTCATCAAGATATCGACATTCGACGCAAGACACGAAACGAATCCGTATTGTCTCACTTACCGTTTGTATATCCAAGCTTGATGTATCAACACTAAGCACAAGGGTTAGCAAATATACATCAACATCAAATACACAAATTAGCATATGAGAGCAAGTGTTTTTAGCATTAAACTTGCTAAGTGAATATTGATAGTATAGAGTATATGAAATGAAGAAGTGTGTTAATCAACTTGTTAACAAAATATCCTATCTAACACTTAGCAATTTTAACACTAAAATGATTCTAACATTAACATTGCAACATGGTGTTTTGGAGAGAATATGGTGTGTAATAAGGTTACCAAGTAACCATAGAATTACATATCATATCAAACCAAATTATCTAGCAATTTTAAGGCTACAACCTCAATTAAGCATATTAAATATCCACAAGAGATGGAGGAAGGCAAAACCATTCACTCACATCTTCACCATCACCACAACCATAAGATTACTCAAACATCATACTAAAAAGAAATGAAAAACATCATAAGAAGTTAAGAAGCAAATAAACAAAGAAAGAACAATTGTATTAACAAATGAAGATGTTGAGATATATGATATTGGTTACTTGCTCAACCTCCTTAATAAAGCTCTCAAATGAGAGATCCAAGAGGAAAGAAGAAGAAGAAAACCATGCTTGAGCTCCACACAACTCTTTTCAAAGATTAAATTAAACGTTGTAAAAAAACTTGGACTAAAGAAATGGATTAAGTATATCCCTCCCCTTGCTTTCTGTTCTGGTATTTATAAACACAAAATCAAAATAAACAAACAATAAAAAAAAAGGATGATGTGACAACTAGAAATGACCCGAAGAAAATTGGAGCAAGAAGGAGCAAGTGGGGCCGGCGGCACCGGGAATTTTGAAGAATCCGCCGGTCATCTTTCGAGGCGTAGGGCCCGTATTTGTGTGGTGATCTTGTGTGCTTTCCATGATCTCTCTGGTGATGTTTGATTTTTCTATATACGTTTGGTTTGCACTCAGTAGATTTGGAGGGAAAATGTAGGTTTAAATCACATCATATCCTTTTGCTTCAATTATCACACATACCCACTTGTCTCACCACTTGCACAAGTCATGATTTGTATGCCCACTTGTGCAAGACAGCCCTACCAAGGTTCATGCATCAAAAGAGCTTGTGTTCACACTTGTATTGTGTTTGACCATTTTGTATAAAATGTGTACACCTATTTGTTACAAAAAGAAACTTTTTGAATATTGATCGGTTTTCTGTTCCGCTAGCAGTGTCGGCTCACAAATGTCGTATCCATATTTTTGAGTGTGTTTCCAGTATTTTGTCACGAATACCTGTAATCTATATTTATTGAGCAGACACGGGTTAATAGTACCGATATATCACAAAATTGATAATGAATGAGCGGTATTGAAATGCAGTTTTTCGTGATGAACAAATACCCCCAAACTTATCTTTTGCCTGTCCCGACCAAAACAAAATCCTAACCTCACTTTCGGAGGGAACACAATTGCACTGAACCTGTGCAACAATCCGTTAAACCTCTAGGTGTCCCTGGTAAGAGGAGTTTTGTCTCCTGAGGGTTTTCAGCGGATTACACCCACAAAATCCCGTCAACTTAGTTTCACGAGGAAACTGTTGATTCTAATCATAAAGTTTAAGCATCAAAACTAGAAGTTCTTTTACCCTAATCAGAAACGTCCAACCCTTATTTTTCACTCCTCACATTTTATTTAACATAAGTTTATACACGTCTTTACGTGGTTGTGTGATGGTGTCGTAAAGTTTTAATAATTCGATTAGGGTCATCATGTCATAAATACGGACCAAGACAGACTTCTAAAAGATCACACGAGTTTGAAAAGACTTAAGTTTTTCTTAAATTTTGTTCTCCAGTTAAGTTTCAAGTCAAATTTCTATTTTTTTAACAGAGAACTAAGTCTTATTCTTCACTCATACCCTTCACCTGTTTTTATTCATATACACCATTCATGATCGTGTATAAAGTCTTATAATTTAAACATTTATATTGTAACAACCCTAAACTTTCTGTACCAATTTTTTTCTCAAAAATACAGAAAGAGGTATTTAAGCCTAAACACAAGTTATAAGTTTGATTTGCTTTTGAACAGTAAGAAAGAGCTTGTAGCTCACTGGTAAGACCTTGCACTGCTGAACCAAAGCACCAAAGTTTAAATCCCATCAGCCGCATATTCTTTTTATTTAATTTTCTTTTAACCTTTTAGAAGCCTAAGAGTCTACACGTGCAACACACGTAATAGGTTAAGTTACAGAATAAATAAACATAAGCACGAAGGAAATTGAAGCGGCCCCGACACGTGGCCTAAACCCTAGCCCCATCCGACGGTACAAAACCGGCGACAAGATTGGAAAAACCGGCGAGGTCGGGTCAAACCGTCCCAAATGCTTCCAAACTTCACCCCCTGCACCTCTTTAGCTACCCCATTAACCCCACATTGTTTTTTTATTCTGAATATTTCCAGAGAGCAATAAAATGCCATTTAATCCCAATTTTTAATGCATATTTCAATGCATTCTTTAACACCCTAAACCCTAATTTTTCTTATAAATACCACCCTCATTTCATACATCCTCACTCACAATTCCTTGCCAAAACTCTCAAGAAATTTCCAAGTTCCCATAATGTGCAAGTGGAGTTAACAAAGGGCGAAGCTCCGACGAAGTTCAGGCGACGATACAAGGAGTTTCCGGCAACGAAATGAAGCAACGACGAATCCTAGACCTCCTCCTACCTCTCCCCTCTCATCAAAGCCAGTAAGTCCCTCTTCTTTCTCTCTTTTGCTATTCTCAAACCCTTCATTCTTAAAATGTGTCGGAAGAGAAGTTATCCGGCTTCCGGTTATCTTTCCTTTTAAAAAATACAACTTTTTCTTAATAACAGATCTGCAACTTTTGATATATTATTTAGTGATCATCAACAAAGATAATAGAACAAGTTTGACATTAAAATAATAACCGTAGCAAGTTTTATTCCATTTTTACATTAAAATACCTTCATGTTTCATTTTGACATGCTTAAACTTTTTAAACCGTATTACCTTAGAAAACTCACGAGATAATGGCCTACCTCCTCACAACACACATATCTAATATAGCATGATGGAATTTGGGAACATAGATTTGGAAAAATACGACTTTACATATAACTACCTTCAACTTATAAAACCTTTTTCTACAAGAAGTGTATTTAACAAACCTTTACAATTATGTCTCTACAACCCATTTTGGGGAACCCATTCAGTATGGTGCGAATTATCGCACATTCTCGGGCCTAGTAGAGTGAGATGCAGACCTCCGCAAGGAGCATACGATCTCGAAAGATTTTTAAAAACATTTTTCTTTAGAAAATATGATTTCTATTATAAATAAAACTTATATTTTTAATAAATAAACATATATGTAATTAATATCAAAATATCTATTTTTAATATTTATAATATTCCACATTTCCAAAATTCAAGAAAAACATTCCATTTATAAGAAAATACCATACAACTCCAATATTTCAAATAAATACCTTATACTTTAAAAACTAGGTCACATTCACTAGAAATTTCACATTGAATAAAAAAACATCTATGAAAACTCTAAAAATGATAATTAAATACTTGAGATATATTTTGAAATTATACTAAAACTAAGTTTACATAAACCCCCCCTCAAGTTATATTAAATTACAATAAGGACCCCAGTAAACATAGATTTAAGCGGGACCAGTCTTTTGAGCCTCAGGGAGCCGGAGATATGGGTGCTTGCCTATTTAAGGTAGACAACTTAACAAACGGTGATATCAACACGGTAATTGTCTTTGAAAAAGAGACAAATTATGCCGTCCATGTGCAGCAGTTACCGATAGCACCAAAACCTAATTCAGGACTTCAATTTCTTTCTAATTGTCCGACTCAGACTGAGTCTCAATATAATCAATCTGAATTGAATGTGATTCAAGTTCAAACTACAATACAACATGATTCAATATGAATCCATCTATTCAATCTATATCAATCTGTATTGACTGAATCAAACCATGGATATATTCTATTTACATGTTCTTCCATTATATCCATTCCATTACTGATATCATGGTTTCGGAAAGTCATCTATCTATATAATTTATAATACAAGACATTTCAATACAATCCATACAATCAATACATAAACACTGCGGGGTTATAAAGGGGTAGACTGGTATGGAATATATTAAAGGTGGCACGAGGTGGTCCCTTAAGACGTAACTACATCCATGCCGTTGTTCCGTGGTATTATCGACGGAGCCTTGTACTACGGGTTACCAAAGTTCACAGTGTAAGTTGGACTCTTTTCGTATACACTGGTATCTTCTGTACCAAGTTACAAACAACTACGTTAACATAACAACCAGCATTATAATAGTTATACTCTCTCTCTGTCTATTCTACTTCTCCCTCATCTTTGGGACTTACCGAGCAATTTGTTCGCCGACGACATTCTCGTTCTTCTTCTTTGGAATGTCGTCAGGTGATTCGGACTCACTAGAGATCGAGTCCAGCAGCGAAGACTTGGATCAGTTTACTGAAGACCCGGAGTTTTAGATTCACTTGTACATTACATTTCATTTTTATTCCTGTTATGTCATTGTTTAAGCATTACTTTCATTCCATGTATTTTCATTTCAGTTGTATTATAAAAAGAATGTTTAATAAATAAAGTTGTTGTTCAATTATATCCATTGACAATGTTTCTTGTGCATTTTACTTATATTGCTTAGATACGCTTAGCATGTTTACTTCAGAGTAAATACGTAGCGGTCTCGTCGCGTTCTCTGCCCGTATACTGGGAAGCGGGACGTGACACATATCTCCGCTAAAAAATTGTTATAATAGAAAACTCGACTCCGCCAAGATTATTCTCCCACAAAGAATCGTGATGACTTTTAACTCGGAGAGAACACTTGCTTAGCTTGTTTTATTAGACGATTGGAAACTTAGCGAGCTTCGGGTCAATGACTCCCAAATCAGATGGTTTTAGGGTATTAGGTGTAGAAACACCCCTAGGACTTAATTGCCCAAGTCACTAAGGCCACAAAACAAAAGACTCATTTTTATGCGTTTTAAATATTCAGAAAGCAGTGCGAACAAAGATATTGCCGATTTTTCTTTTTCATCCTAAAAACGTGTTCTTGTAGATAAGGTGTGTAATTACTCCAACAAAATTTCAGATGGGTTATTTTTCAAAATTTTAGCTTTTATTAAAACTTCAATAATATTCTTCATATTCACTTCACTTTACGAACTATTCTTGATATTACTTAATTCAGAACAAACCTGTTTGATCCTAAAGACACTTATTAATTTTCAAAAGTTTAAAAACATTTCAGACTTTTTATCTAATTCTCAAAACTTATAATACGTGTAAAGTGTTATAAAAGATGTATATTAGCTACGGTTAAACTCAAAGGAGGGTTATCTTTCGGATTTTCGATCTCTCGAAAAGGATTCAGTAGCTTATATCTTATCAACCGAACCGTCAGATTTCGAGTCTAAGTTTTCCCGCTAGCTAACATAATGACAAAGTTTTTATATTTTGAATTTTTTTTCAAAATTTTATGAGTTTTTCAATATATATAATGCAAAATTTACACATGATGTGGTAAAGTAAACGGAGTGCTCACCCCCAAACCTAAGTTTTACGATGTCCTCATCGTTGCCCCCCATCTCCGGTAGCTAGACTTAGATATCCGAGTGAGATTTTATTCACAAAAAAAAAACTCTAAGAGCTAATTACACTATTCACAAGTTAAGAGACTGCGTTAGTCCAGAAATTAATACCAGCCATTCAAAAATTTTGTCGATATAAGGCCAGGGCAGGTAAAAGAAAAAGTTTATGAAAAAGAAAAAGAAAATGCACATGTTAGTGGTATGGTTAGATGTTAGTAAAGGGCATGGGTGCGTGAAAGTAGGGATCAGAAGACGTTGAATGCGAAGATGAAGTTTTGAAGGAGTCAAAGAATTGTTGCCCGAATGAATTGTATGTTCAAGAAACATGTGTTGAGTTTCGATGTTGGGTTTGTTCAAAAATTGGAGTTCATCCTCAAAAGGTTCAGCAAAAGACAGGTCTATAGGATGTTCCCAAAATGATCCTAACTCAAACTCACAAAGAATATCAAGTTCATCCACAAATATCTCCTCAAAACTCGGCATGAAAGAATGTTTCTCAAGGTTGTCTTCCTTTCTATGATCCTGCATAATCCTAATCTCATCGTTACAGCTCACATCTCCCAAAACTAGTTATCCCTCATCACATTCACATATGGGCAGGCCCATGTCATCTAAAAAAGTAGGTTCCCACACCAACGTTTCGTACAAAATTATATCAATAGGTCATACTAAAATTGTGGGTTCCTTATTGTGAATTATATCAAACACTACATCGACACTATACCCGTCAAATTCACAAGCTTCCTCCTCTAAAATTTTAGCGCAAAAATCAATCGGTGCAAGAATCTCATCTTCAAGTAGTATATCGGTTAAATCATCCTCAAGATCACAAGTGACAAGAGGCCTATTTGGAACCTGAAGCCTAGTGTTAGACTGACTAAGAGAGTTTTCTTGTTTGTCCTAGTAACACTCGGTCAAATTAATTACATCATCATCTATGAACTCGACAAAATTTGTTTGATCTTTTATTTCACTCAGCTGACTTCCTAGAGGGCAGATATTGACTTTATTTTGTTCAAATTGACTGTGTTCACTCCCTAGAATTCTCACAGCTAAATGTTTCACATGTTCGTCAATTCTAGCCAATGATTGAGCTTGAGCGTGAAACAATTGATCAGATTGTTGATGCGCATGGTTAGTGTCGAAGCTGTTTCATTGTCGAATGCAATCATCACTTTAATACCTTTCTCTAAAGCTGTCAACCTAGCATCTATCTCGCTATCATACCCTAATGGCGTGTCAATAGTTTCAGGAAAGGAGGGTTGTGACGGTGGTGATGAAAAAGCCGTCATCCTGTCGACACACTTTTTCTAAGTTTTCAATCATTTGATCTATATTTGAAGTGGGATTGGGTTCAAGAGTGTTAGGCGGGAGACCGATATCAAAATTCTGGTACGGTTGGCCACCCCCTAAGAAAAGACAGTTTTCATGAATGTGGGAAGAATCATGACAATTTGAACAAACGAATTGGATTTGAGTATTAACAAAAGAATATGGATTGTGAAGAATTGAATCGAACTGTGTATCACCCATATCAACAAGTACTCAGAAAATTACAAAAACAAAGAATATCACACCCCTGGCAGTCTATGTTATGCTAAGTCAACTAGATCTGCTCAAGAACCTGATTGTTGAAGTAAAATTGTATCAAGAAACAGGCTCAAGATATACGGATCACGAAATCAGATAAGTATAGAGATAAGGGAAGGTTGTCCAACGCTTTCACGAAGTTCCTTAATTGGAATAACCCTTTCTCTTTTGGCGATTTCGCCGTGAACACTTGCCTAGACACCTCGTGAACAATATAATATTAAACGGCGTTCTCAACACAATTAACTTTCCCTATTGAATGTGAATCCTTAAAGTCAAAGTTCTAATTGATTTAAAAATTACTGTGGGTATGCAAGAATGCAGTTTTGTGATTTGTGGGCCACGAAAAAAGGTGTTGAAAATTTTTACCGTATTTTGTTTGGTTCTCGTGCCCTTAATATCCGTATTAAGATGCAAATGCGCAAATCAATAAAAGAATTTAAGCAAATCAATCAATCAAGCAATTTTTTTATGTTTTAGGCTTAAGTGCTGCAATAAATACGGGTTAGTTTTTTATTCTATTGGCGGAAAATTGTGCGAAGAATTCTGCAAAAGATAAAACAGTTGAATGCGTCGGATATGAGAGTGTGTTGGAAAAATATGTACCGATATGATTTGGGTTAAGAAATCCCATGTCGAAGTGATCCACGAGTACTTGAATGTTCGCGGGGGTCAAACTACCCGGATCTTTGGCACTGTACTTCCCTAACGCCTTGTTATTGAAATTGAACCTTACTCCATACGATCGCTGCTCGTAATTCCGTTAAAATCTGAAAATATCGGAAAATACGATATTTAGTACAAAAATCTATATATATGGCTAATCTTATGCACACACAAAATTATAAAAATCAAATAATAATAGTAGAGTACTAACAGAACATTGGAGACAGCACTAAAAGATGAAAACCAAAAATCCTTAATAAGGCCGGTGGTACAGGGAATTTTGAGGAAACCGCCGGCCAAATGAAAACCTTGAGTCGTCAAATTTTGTGTGGGTCCTCCTGGTTATATTAGTATTCTTGTGTTTTACTTTGATTTTTTAGTTTAATCACAGAGTGTTAGCAGGTCACAAAGACAGAGAACAAAAGTTAGAAATGTTGTTTTGTTAGTTGTGAATTTTTTTTTACTTAAAATTAGTTAGTTTGAACCAGAAATAACAACCCCTAATGACTACCGCATTCCCCAGAAACGGCGCCAAAAACTTGTTGGGACTTCACCTGCGCTCGCCTTTACGGTTTTGAAAAGAAATGGTTTTTAGAAATAGTGCGCACGTGAGCTCGGTCTCATTTTAAAATTTATAAACCGCAAGTGCACGGCGCGTCGTAGCGAGCCAGCAAGTACGGGTCGATCCACAGGGAATTTATGATTAGAGATTGTTGTTAAAGGTTCGAGAAGGAAGAATTTGGGTTTTGTCACAAAAATTAGAAAATACGGAAATATAAAACTAGTTAAGGAAAATGGCCGTGGCTCCGGTTCAGATGGTTGAATCGCGGCGAGTTCTTCGACGCTCTCTTGATCATGAGTTATCCGTTCTTTTGTTGATTCCGACGTGAAGCATGTCTTGTCAAGACGTTTGCGAAGCAAAATTCATCAAGATATCGGCGGTCGACGCAAGACACGAAACGAATTCCTGTTGTCTCACCTACCATTTGTATGTCCAAACTTGATGTATTAACACTAAGTGTAAGGGTTAGCAAGCATACATCAACATCAAATACACAAATTAGCATATGAGAGCAAGTGGTTTTAGCATTAAACTTGCTAAGTGAATATTGATAGTATAGGGTATATGAAATGAAGAAGTGTGTCAATCAACTTGTTAACAAAATACCCTATCTAACACTTAGCAATTTTAACCCTAAAATGATTCTAACCTTACAATTGCAACATAGGGTTCTAGAGAGAATATGGTGTGTAATGAGGTTACCAAGTAACAGTCCAAAATGGCACTTGACTGTAACTATAGAATTACATATCATATCAAACAAAACCATCTAGCAATTTTAAGACTACAGCCTCAATTAAGCATCACAAGAGATGGAGGAAGGCAGTATCTCACATCCTCACCATCACCATAACCATAAGATTACTCAAACATCATACTAAAAAGAAATGAAAAACATCATAAGAAGTTACGAAGCAAATAAACAAAAAAGAATAATTGTATTAACAAATGATGAAGTTGAGATACATGATATTGGTTACTTATTCAATCTCCTTAATGAAGCACTCAAATGAGAGCTCCAAGAGGGTAGAAGAAGAAAACCATGCTAGAGCTCTACACAACTCTCTTCAAAGCTTAAACTAAAAGTTGTACAAAAACTTGGACTAAAGAAATGGATCAAGTATACCCCTCCCCTTGCTCTCTGTTCTGGTATTTATTGGCAAAAATTCAAAATAAACAAACAATAAAAAAAACGATGACGTGACAACTAGAAAAGACCCGAAGAAAATTGGAGCAAGAAGGAGCAAGTGGGCCGGAGGCGCCTGGAATTTTGAAGAATCCGCCGGTCATCTTTCGAGGTGTAGGGCCCGTATTTGTGTGGTGATCTTGTGTACTCTCCATGATCTCTCTGGTGATATTTGATTTTTCTATATACGTTTAGTTTGCACTCAGTAGATTTGGAGGGAAAATGTGGGTTTAAATCACATCATATCTTTTTGCTTCAATTATCACACATACCCACTGTGCTCCGCCGAAAGACGCGACCGGGACGTTGGGACGTCTGGCCTGAATTTTAGGGGCAGATGCTATTTGGATTTATCCATCCACCTCCGCGAAGATGCCAAGTTGATTTATGGCACCGTGTATCGGAGGTTTAGACAGATGCGGCCGATCTAGCAGACTTCGTCAGATTCTCCATCATTATGAGGGGTTTTTGATTGTGGGGATGCTCTTCCCTGCAGGCACAAGCCCCTGCACTTAATTACGTTACCGCATCGCGATAACCACTTTCTCCTTCTCCAGATGGTCACTTCGTGTCGTGTATGTTTGTTTTATTTTTTGGTTTCCCGTGGATTGTATACGAAGACTAATTTATGCTGTCGCCCATAGGGCGTGGATTAGTCCAAATCTGTATTTTCTTAGATTTGGGTTTGGGTTGGGTTTAAGGATCGTTAATCTCATTTGAGACTAATATCAACTTAAACGTTTGTAAGGGATACGTTAGTCTTGTTTTTAGACTAAGATCAACTTAACGCTTGTTAAGGACACGTTAGTCTAATTTTAGACTAAGATCAACTTAACAGGATCATTTAGATCCAACAAAAGAGCATTTGGACTCTATTGTTTTAGTTTAGGGACTTTGCGGTCCAGTTTAAAGACGTCATTGTTCCCCGCCGAAAGACGAGACTGGGACGTTGGGACGTCAGGCCTGAATTTCGAGGGCAGATGCTATTTGGTGCTATCCGTCCACCTCTCCGAAGATACCAAGTTTATTTATGGCACCGTGTATCGAAGGTCTAAACGGATGCAGCCGATGTAGCAGAATTCGTCAGATTCTCCCTCGTTGAGGGGTTTTTGATTGTGGGGACGCTCTTCCCTGCAGGCGCAAGCCCCTGCAGTTAATTACGCTACCGTATCGCGGTAACCACTTTCTCCTTCTCCAGATGGTCACTTCGTGTCGTGGGTGTTTGTTTTGTTTTTGGTTGCCCGTGGATTGTATATGGAGACTAATTTATGTTGTCGCCCATAGGGCGTGGATTAGTCCAAATCCCTATCTTCTTAGATTTAGGTTTGGGGTTGGGTTTAAGGATACGCAAGTCTCATTTGAGACTAAGATCAACTTAAACGTATGTTAAGGATACGTTAGTCTAATTTTTAGACTAAGATCAACTTAACGGGATCGTTTGGATCCGATAAAAGAGCATTTGGGTTCTATTATTTAGTTTAGGGACATTGCGGTCGATAATTAGTTTAAGAACATTACGGTCCAAGGTTAAGGACATCATAGTCCATGGGTTTAAGGACCCCACAGTCCGAGGTTAAGGACATCATAGTCCATGGGTTTAAGGACCCCACAGTCCATGGAATGTTTGGTTGTCGGGACCCGTTACCTCTCTGAAGACGTTGAAGGATTACAATGACAAATATCAGAAGAGTAAAGAGATGTACCCTTGAACCAATTTTGATTGAAAGATCTGTAGTCCAATTTGGGGCTAAGATTTTTTAAAAGATTTATGAGCATATGGGCTCAATTAATCTGAATGAGGGGTTTAAAGCCAATTTAGGCTCGGCCCACTCAGTGAAAATATTTAAAAATTTGACAATGCTGAGCATTGATTTGAGTTCTGACAATATTTTTGTCTTTTATTGAATGCTGAGCATTCATCATAGCTCTGAGGCTTATTAAAGAACAATTTATGTTCTATCAGCGCACACGTGAAGGGCACGTGGTGCGCTTGGCGCTTTGCGCCAGTCAAAGAGCGCAGAGTGCTAGTTTATGAGCGCATTGCGCTTCTGCTGGGTAGCACACACGTGAGGAGCACGTGGTACACTTGGCGCTTCGCGCCAGTCCATGAGCACATTGCGCTAATTTGTGAGCGCAAAGCGCTATTTGTTCAATGGCGCACACGTGAGGAGCACATGGTGCGCTTGGCGCTGAGCGCCAGTCCAAGAGCACAGAAGCGCATCTGATCAATTTTATGATCTGAGAAATAAATTCTCGTTTATAAGAGACTTTGTCTCAAGATTCTAAGAACAAAAGTTCTTACTTTGTAGGAGATGTTTCAATCTCTTATGTTGATGAAAGGCTTTGCCTTTATGAATCTGTGATCCTAAGAGAATTGAATTATTCCCCCCTCCCTCTTATAATGAGATACTATGATCTCCTTGAGAAAGACCTTAGTCTTATAGATCTATGATTTGTGGGAAGAATTGTGTTCTTCTTCCTATTTTAGGATGAGATCTTTTGATCTCTTTTTGAAAGACTTTGGTCTTATAGATCTATGATCTTTAAAGAAGTGAATTCTTCTTTTTAATTATGAGATGATTTCATCTCTCTGTTCATCATTTTTTTACCTTGAAGAAAATCTTCTTTTTCTGAGAGCTTGGCTCTTCTTTCTGAGATCTCTCAAAGCTTATGGGGAGTTCCTCTCTTTGTTTTTTGTCTCTCCAGACTTGAAGTCTTGAGGCCTTTATATAGGGCAAGCTGATTTGTTCAATCAGTTAAGGAGATTTTTTCTCCAATTGATTTGGGGATTTCCCCACCGTTGGATTTTTTATCCAAGAGCTTCTGATTTACAGAAAGCAATCTTCTTATTTTTAACAAGATTGGGGAATTTCCTCTAAACAGAATTTATTCTGTATTTTTGGTGATTTTTAATCACCATGGATTATTGATTTAACGGTGCTCTGATTTACAGAGCTCAATCTTTTTGTTTGGAAAGATTTTGAGGAATCTTTCCTTAACAGAATTTAATTCTGATTAATTGATGATTTATCATTATTATTGGATCTTTGATCTGATAGTGAGGAGCTCTTAATTCCAGTGCTAGCGCACCCGTGCTTTGCACATGGTGCGCTGCTTAGAGCGCAGCGCACTTAACGCTAGCGCACACATGCTTTGCACGTAGTGCGCTGCTTAGGGCGCAGCGCACTTGGCGCTGCTTCAGTTCAAAATTTGAATTTTAAACAGAGCTTTGCTCTGATTGGGGGAAATAAATGCCCCCCCCCACCGTTGCGCTCACGTAGCCCACATGTGAGTGCAGCGGTGGCAATATCTGCGCCCTTGGATCAACTCAGAAGTTGAAAAGGTATCTCAGTGCCTATAAATAGGACCCTTGGCCCTTGAGATGATTTCTGTTCATCTTCCTCCTTTCTGAGAATTATTATTCTCTTGCAGAGCATAGCTCTTTGGCTTAAGAACTTTCTTAAGGACAGAACTTTGTCAAAATCTTAGGTAAAGATTAAATTTTTGAGTAGATCATTTAATAATCTAGGGTTTTATCCATTAACAGAGCTTTGCTCTTCATAGATCTTCGATCTGAAGAAAACCCTTTTTAGGGTTTTGTTGACAGAGCTTTACTTTCTTGAACCCATAAATCTAAAGAGATCTTTCTTAGGGTCCTTTAGCCCATTAACAGAGCTTTGCTCATGAAGAACTCTTAGAGTTTGTTCATAGATCTTGAAGATCTCAGAATTTTAATTTATTAAAAATTTTATTTTAAGTTTCCTGATGATTATTCCATCATTTTTACAGAGCAAGGCTCTTAAGAATTTCCTTTATGGAATTTTCTTATTCTCAATGCTGACAGATGTCACTCTATCATAGAGCACTGCTCTCAAGGGGAGATTTAATCCGTGGCCCGAGGAATTCTCATTGAATGAGAATCAATTGAGGATTTTCTCATTTAAAGAAAGTCTCATCAAATGATGAGGCTGTTTTATTAATGATGCAATGTCATCTGGATTATGTGGGTCCCTTTTGGTCCCTTTTCACTGCATTGCAGTGTGGTACAGATTTAAAGTACCTAGTGACAGAACTTAAACTGTAGCATTGGCGGCTGAAAATTTGTTCTTTTCCGCGCAGGTACTATGTCTTTCGACACTTCCTTCACGTTTGTTCGTTCAGAGGGAGGATTCGCTGGAGCACCTGTAGACAGGGAAGTCTTAGCATTGATCAGAGATCATGACCCGGAACATAAGAATCTTCATCTATGGGGAACATGGTACAATCAAATCATTAAAGTTCGGCAGAGCTTTTCGTGCGCGGTACCCTCAGAGCCCATCATGGCGATCCACTACGCCGACTCACCCCCGGTGAACTATACCGTAGAAAAAGTCAACTGGACTTTGGGAGGTCTTCTTCAGCCTGCTATGGCTTCGATACCCATTCAGCCTCCAATGGCTTTGGATACCCTGGGGCGACGTATTTGTCAAGGCGAGTCGCGCCCGTGGGGACAACCATATATGATTGGCCCAACTCCTCGTCATCCAGCTGGGTATCTGCAATGGGCCCGCTATATTCTGTCGGCGAAGAAGTCGCAGCTGCTGAGGTTTGGGTTGTATCTCGCAATTTATGCTTCTCTTTTTCAGTATTCTGCGCTTCCTACCTGGTGGGTTAAGGCCTTTTTGGAGCAGTGGAATATTCCGACTCACACCTTCCTTCTGCTGGATCGAGAAGTATCAATCTCTTTAAAGGAGTTTGCAGAAGTTTCTGGCTTACCGGTTATAGGGGAGCATTATGAGGAACTGTTTCCTACGGATGAATACGTTTTTAGTGCCAAGTCAGTGATGACAGGCCTTACCCCAGAGAACACCATTCAATACCAATTTCCTAGTTTGATTAAAGTGCTGAATATTTACGAGGGCCTATTTCTTGAATCTAGAAGCCAGGGGGTTAGCTTTGCGGACTTCATCGCCCGTCTTCTTCGCCCAGAAGTTTTATATCGAGAAGGTGAAAAGTTTGCCAAACTTGATGATCCTTTCGGCTGTGGTTTGGATCGCCGGCCAATATTAGAAGCCAATCAAAAGGATTTCTTTCTTCCAAACGTCGTGATCGTCCCCTTTTCAGAAATTGCCGCTCCGGGCATCGATGAGGAAGCGTTCTTTCTAGGGTTCCTCGGTTTGTGGCTAAGCTGGTTTGCGCTTTCGATGCACCCTCGCCGTATGAGGCCGTCTGTCTTCTATTTAGCTCACCGAATGGTTATTGGGATGAAAGTGGCTGTCGGGGTCGCTGGTTTAGCTCATTTGTATTACGGCCTCAGCCAAGCGGCGGATACTACTAAACCAGGAGTGCAGCATGTGAACTTCTCGATGCATTACTTTATGTCATGGCTCGAGCTATATGTACTTGGTGTTTTCGGTATCCATAAAAGGCTTTCCTTCTACGACAGGTGTGGCTTCCCCCGGATCATGCAGCTAGTTGACGCATCCATTGTAAATCCGACACCGCGGGAAGCTAGGGGTTTGCTCCTTCGTCCACGCACGGTTAGATATGGCATGACCTTTACCGACAAGGTTCTAACTATCGGCAAAGAGTCCGCAACAACGGTGCAGCCATTGCGGGACATTTTTAAAGACGGGGCCTTTGTCTTGAAGCTCGGGAAATTCTCCATCTATACTCCATCAGGTCGGGCTTTCTCGTGTTTAGGCAGAAAGATACGACGTTGTTCATGAGGTACAACCCACATCGTTTTGCCCAGCAGTTAAGCTATAATCAAGGCGTCCCGCTTGAGGCCTTCTTGTCAGAACAACCTGCGACTAAAGAGGGTATTCGGAACGCAATGCACCATTTTATGCAATTGAACACCGGCTCCAATTTCTTTATTAGTGAGCTGGGTTGCGTTCCAAAAGCCCTGAATGTATATGTGGCGTGGTACCAGCATTCGATGGGCGCCGTTATCAGAGAAGAGAAGCAATTATTGCTCGATCGTAAAGGCACCGCCCCAGCGGGTAATCCAGACGTTCCTCTGAAGCGACGGACCATCGTTCATCCTCCTTTGAGGAAAGCTGTTGCGGCTGTGGTACCGCGTGATAGGCCTAAGCTACCGATACACCGTGCTCTTATGAAAGAGGTGATTGTAGCGTCTCCCGAGTCTGGCGTGGGTTCGGATATCGGGACTCGTCGTCCCAAGGTGCCCACCAAGCGTAAGCTTGTGCTAGCGGCAATCGGTACTCGCTCGCAGAAGAAGAAGAAGAAGTCGACTCTTTCTGCAGACGTTGTATTCGGCCAGGAGCTTCATGCTCCTTATAGCGAGGGCCTGAGCGAATATGGGACCAATGAGGTTCTATTTATGGCGCCAGATGATACTGATCTGGAGGCTGCCATTGCAGCTTCCGAGCGACTCGCTAGCCACAAAGCAGGACTGATCATCCTCGCACAATCAAGTAAGCTTCAACCGTATCTTTTTGCTGTTATGTTTTCGTTATCATGTTTTTACTGACACTCCTTCTTTAACAAGCATTTCCACTGAATAGGCTCTCGTGGCTTCCCTCAAGACTTTTGAGGAGGAGGAGAGGCTTCACGCTTCACTGGGCATTGGTATATTTCGGCTCATTGTGCCTTCATTCGCCTTTCTTATGGATAATCTGACCCCTTTTTCATCTTATCGTAGGGACTATCTCGACTCAGGTTATGCACAGTACAGTGCCAATCCCGCAGGGTGATGCGGAGATACTTCCAGGGCCAGCTATCGAAGTCCCGGCCTCTTCAGTATTGCCGAAAGAGGCTTTACTTAAGCAACCGATGACAGACGCCATAACGGCTCCAGAGGTAGCTCCTGGCGTGGACGATGACGTTCCCTTGACGGAGGTCTTGAGAAGATCGGCTCTGATGGCCTAGGCAAAAAGGAAGCGCAGGAGGCGTGCAGCAAGAGAACGTAACGCCGCCTTGGCCGTGGGTGCAGGCTCGAGCGCTGCTTCCCCTGTGCCTGCTTCTTCAGATGGTGCTCCGGGCACCCTGTCTACCGCTCACAGACAGGCGGCACGTGCGGCTCGGGAAGCAATTGAAAAGACGACCCAAGGTAACGTAACACTGAGTCTTTTTGTCAAAGCTTTAATCTTCAGATTCTCATATATCTTATCCTGCAGGGCTAAGTCCTGGTGAGGAGGTGGCGGGTGAGATTACTGCAACTACTGAGGCCAAAACGGCTACTCTTTCCCAGGAGTCCGGGACTGCTCCAATTGCCGCTCTTTCCGCCTGCGATTCCCTGCCATCTCCTGGCGTCGCAAGCGTCACGACAGCTCTCGTGGAATCGGGGTCGAAGCTACGGGCGGCGAAACCATCCCCCCAAATGAGATTGAAGAAGTCGTGATGCTTGGCGATGCTCCCGTCGCGGTTCTGGCTGATGACCTGTTTGGTAGGTCTCAGGTCGCTGCATTCTTTTCATTTCGCAATCCTTTCTGATGAAATTCTTTTCCTTTCGAATGTAGGTGTGGCGAGAACTGAGGTTGCGATACCTGAAAAAGCACCACCAGTTGCCGCTTTGACGGTCATTGCCCCTCCGTCCTCTCTTATATCTTCTCAAATATTGGAAGCTATGGATTTGTGATAAATTTAAATCGAGGACAGCATCTTTCGTGTACTGACCATGTATCATCGTGATCTCGCAGGAGTTCTTTTTGATCACTTATATCAGGTGCTGAACCCGCACTTCTCCTTCCAGTCGGTGATTAGCCGGCCCGCTGGCGTTGGTGAGTATCTTTTCTAACCGATGTCCTTTCTTTTCTTTGACGGGCAGCCATGTCATTGCTAATTTCTCTTTGCATCACTTGTAGCCTTACAAATTGAAGGAGGGGATGAGGGTATCGCCGCGCCACCAGTACTTCCAGCTCTGCTCCCTGTTGCAACCGATATAATAGACTCTATTGTTCGTGTATTTTTTTCCTTATTTCTTGAGCCGTCATCTGATTATGACTTGTTTTGTAGTGGTGACACCGACTCCAGCTTCGTTCGAGTCTCGAATCATAATGCCAGCAGGGCCCTTTTCCAGAAGTCCATCTTCAAAAGGCGCTGTGACCAGTCTGCGTATGTTGAGCGATTATATCGAGGAGCTTGACGCGGAGGTCACTACATTCGCTGCAGATTTTGCTGTCGAAGTTAATCCAATGCTGGCGACGCTTGTGAACTTCCATAACGAAGGCGTCGTTGAGTTTTGGGTTAACTACTGCAGGAAGATTAAGGCCTGCCTGCATGAGGTTGAGGGTAGGCGTCCTGCTCCTGAAATTCAGGTTTTGAACTCCCAGCGGGCTGCGTGGGTTGAGCAGAGCGTGCCCTTCCTCCGCCATTTCGAACAAGAAGCGACCTTAAGGCGGAAGCAACGTGAGGAGGCTTCGGATGAATTTGCCCGGCTATGCGCCCAAGTTAAAACGAATGCCACGCAACTGAGAGCTGCTTTTGACACCTTGCAGCAATATATCTCGGACGGGCTTGTATTGAAGCGGAAGCTCAACTCTATTGATCGGGTTACGCAGAGTCGCGAAGCTGCCCAACGGGAACTCAATGAGAAGATTTCATCATGCCTGCAGCAAAGGGCTCGAATTGAAGCGGAGCTGGCCACGGCGGCTGATCACGAGAAGGCATTGAAAGGAGTGCGCAATCAACTTGCTGACTTATTGAAAATGCCTCCTTCTCAGTAGTTGTTTTGTATAGATTGAACACTTGTAATCTTTGAATAATATGTATCCATTTTTTATTTTTTTCATATAATTCAACTTGTACTCCATTGAATTCATCAATAAAAGATACACATTTTCTGTTCTACTGTTGCTTTCTTCTCTTTGTCGTGTCATTGCCATGTGGTTTTAGCAAGTGTGGCTTGTAGATAGTAAGTGACGGTCCATCTTGGACTCTTTGCAGGGTAATGATGGCTTAAGAAACAGGTTCAGGTCTGCTGCCTAAGACTTCTCAAATTTATGAGCCGTGAGGGTCTCATAAAGGGTTTTCTCCCTGCGAGTCGAGAGGATCTCATAGGTGTATTTTCTCCTTAGGAATCGTGAGGATTCCTAAGTGTGCTTTCTCTTGAGAGTCGTAAGGGTCTCACAAGAGAATTTTCCCTCTTACAAGTCGAGAGGACTCGTAAGTGGTTGTTTCCCTCCTTGTCGAGATTTGACTTTGGAGAGTGTAGTCCGTGAATAGTATACAAGAGTCTGTTTTGGACCGACTTGCAGGGCCCCAGTGCTTAGGAAATTGGTTGTTATCCCCATTGCCTAAGGCTTTCTTTTACGAGTCGAGACGAATCGAGAAGTTCTTGCAAAGACACTAATTTCCTCACGAGTCGAGACGAATCGAGAAGTTCTCACAAAGACACTAATTTCCTCACGAGTCGAGGCGAATCGAGAAGTTCTCGCAAGAATGTCCTAACATCACAGTTAACCTCTGCTCTTTACGATAGAGGTCCGTTAGGGTCTGTGGTACTAGGGTTTTTCCCGTCGTACCGTCGCGTTGGCTGATATATTTCTCGATCAGCAATCTTGCTGTTCGAGTAGCCTTGCGACTGTCGTGTCTCTGATCCCTTCGGGGGCTGGACAAGACGTCTTCAAGCAACCTTCCTAGGCAGTTTGACCGTCGGAAGAGCAAGCATTAGGAATTTTTCCATGCCGCTTTTTACTTGAGGTTAGGCTCGGTTTGGGGGGCCCTGATGAGTTATAACCACTCCGCGCTGGTGTGGGACGATCTCCGATAGTCTTTTAGGTTTTATTTGAGTTGCTGTCAAGACCCTGAAGCTAGGAATTTGGCATTTGCTTCGTTTGCTGGCATTGCGTCTGCTGTAATGAGACGAATGTCGCGGTTGTCTCTAGGTTGCGGGTGAACCGTCGAGGTTTGGAACTAGGGATTTTGCCGTGGCTCCGTTGTTTGATTGTCGCGTCTGAATCCTGCTGGAGGAAGAACGCTGTGGTGACGTCTCATATGCTGTATCGAGACGAACGTCGAGGTAGTGACCACTCCGTGCTGGTGTGGGATGATCTCCGATGGTCTTTCAGGTTTCATATGAGTTGCCATCAAGACCCTGAAGCTAGGAATATTGCCTTCGCTTCATTTGCTTTGGCGTGTCTGAATCCTGTTGGAGGAAGAACATTGTGATGACATCTCGTCTGCTGTATCGAGAAGAACGTCTAGGTGGTGACCACTCCGCGCTGGTGTGGTATGATCTCCGATAGTCTTTCAGGTTTTATATGAGTTGTCGTCAAGACCCTGAAGCTAGGAATATTGCCTTCGCTTCATTTGCTTTGGCGTGTCCGAATCTTGTTGGAGGAAGAACGCTGTGGTGACATCTCTTCTGCTGTATCGAGACGAACGTCGAGGTGGTCTCTAGGTTGTTGGTGAACCGTCGAAATTTGGAACTAGGGACTTTGCCGTAGCTCCGTTGTTTGATTGTCGCGTCTGAATCCTGCTGGAGGGAGAACGATGGGGTGACATCTCATCTGCTGTATCGAGACGAACGTCGAGATGGCGACCACTCCGCGCTGGTGTGGGATGATCTCCGATAGTCTGTCAGGTTTTATATGAGTTGCCGTCAAGACCCTGAAGCTAGGAATTTGGCTTTTGCTTCATTTGCTGGCATTGTGTCTGCTGTATCGAGACGAATGTCGCGATTGTCTCTAGGTTGTTGGTGAACCATCAAGGTTTGGAACTAGCGACTTTGTCGTGGCTCCGTTGTTGATTGTTGCGTCTGCGTCCTGCTGGAAAGAGGAGGAACGCTGTTGTGGGTCTCCAGGTTGTAGATATGGCCGTCGAGACTTGACTCTTTTTTTTATGGAGCCTGGTGGGATGATATGGTTCCCTCTTTGGTTGCGTCCCTAGATTGTATACAGGGATCGATGTGATCTCACCAGTAGGGCAAAAAGTTTAATTTTATATATTTTTCTTTTCGCGTTGCTCTATCATTTCAGTTTTTATATCACGAAAATCGCGATTGCCTAATCATTTTGGCTATTTTTCGCGGTGCCCAATCATTTCGGCTATTTGTTTTATTTACTCGCTGCTTTTTATTGCGAGTTGCCTAACCATTTCGGCTATTTTGTATGCATACATTTTTACTTGCCGATTTTGTTGCAAGTTGCCCAATCATTTCGCCTATTTCGTATGCATTTGTGGCTCGCTGACTTTTCGCTGCGAGTTTGGGATTTGATACCAATTTAGGCATCAGTATCGCTACAACTGGGATATTGCCAGGAGCGAATCATCATTTGCCTCTGTCGATATCGAACAAAGACGGCTTAGCAAGCAGGGTTAGGATCCTGTTGACTAAGGCTTTTGACTTCATGAGCCGTAAGGGTCTCATAAAGGTATTTCTCCCTACGAGTCATGAGGATCCCGTAGGTGCGTTTTCTCCTTAAGAATCGTGAGGAGTCTTAAGTGTATGGTCTCTTATAAGTCATAAGGATCTTACAAGGGTATTTTCTCCTTATAAGTCGAGAGGACTTACACGTGTCATTCGCCATATGAGCATATCCCCGGTCTCTGATGAGACTTTGTTAGGGAAATGTTTATTCGTGACCGTGGATTGTATACAAGGGTCAATATTGAACCGCTTGCAGGGCAGTCTATGGGTTGTGATGGATTAAGAATAGATTTAGATCTCTATAGCTTAAGGCTTTTGAATCTTATGAGCCTTGTGGGTCTCATAAGAGGGTTCTCCTTACGAGTCGTGAGGATCTCGCAAGTGTAATTTCTCCTTAGGAATCGTGGGAATCCCTAAGTGTGTTGCTCCCTTATGAGTCGTAAGGATCTCACGTAGGTGGTTTCTCCTTACATGGTCGAGAGGACCTTGCAAGTGTCTTTTAACGAGATTGTGCTCTTTCTGGTTTTCACAAACTCGCCGGCATTCCTGCTGTTTTTACTCACAGAGCCCTTTCGGGTTTTCATCCGTGCCTATCTCGCTTATGAACGTACCTTTTTTTTTGCGTCAGCCTTAGGAGGCTGCGGTCCGTAGTAGTTTATCGACGTCTCGGTCAACAGCCAGTTTTAGGATATAGTGGTCCATTGTTAGTTTAAAGACGTTTCGGTCCATCGTTGCCGTATTTGAGGCAATTTTCTAGTTTACGGGCTTTTCGGTCCATGGGGTTTTCTCTATGAATGAGCACGATGCCCCCGGCATGTCCATCTTTTTTGGATCATGTGGTTGTGGCTGGTTCATCTTCCAGTTTTCAGACAACGCGAATTTGCCCAGTTGGTATTGGTCCTCAATCCAGCCTTTGAAAACGAAGCAATTTTCGATTGGATGGCTTACTGTTTGGTGGTAAGGGCAGTAATTAGAATTGTTGACATCGCCTGGCTGCAACGGACGTTTTGGATCTGGCAGGTTGATGAGTCTGTTGCGCACTGCCAGCTCGAACAGTCTCCTCAATTTATCCCGGGGAAACGAGTAAGGACGTCTCAATCTCTCCTCGAGGGAGGGGCGTGGATGCACGTTGTTTTGGCGAACAACCGGCTTTAACTTGCTTGGCTGTTGTTGAGTATTGGCGACGAAGGTCACTTTCCCTTTCCCCTTTTCATTCCGTGACTCCGGCTTCGAAGAGAAAGGCTTGTGACCCATCTGGTCTATTTGGGCCAACTTGTCAATCAAGGCCTGGAAAGTGGTCGGCTTGAAAAACATAATGAATTGTGAAATGGTCGCCTGCGGATCAAGAGTACCCACGAACATGCCTACCGCAGGTGCTTCCTCGATGCGCTGCTCACACTTTGACCATAGATTTCGCTATCGTATCGCGTATTGCACCCATGTTTCGCCTGGCTTTACTCTGGCGTTAATTAATGCAGTGATTGGGGTGCGTTCGCTAGCGCTTGCGAACCCCCATATGAACAGTAACTCCATTTCTGCAAATGTCTTAACGGAGTCGTTCGGGAGCTCGGAGTACCATTCAAACGCTGTCTCCGATAAACTGCCAACAAACTGGCGAAGCAATAGTTTGTCATCCCCTCCAGTGTTGCTGCACAAGGCTCTGAATTGAGTGACGTGCTGATGCGGATTTCCCGTCCCCTTATATGCGTGGAATTTGGGGATCTTGTATACCGACGAGTACTTTATTTGGTCATACTAATCTGGATAGGGTCGTCCAGTTTTAACAATTTGGTCATCTGCTTCATTCGCCTGGTGAACTCGTATCTACTAAGCGATGTAATCATCCAGGGCAGCTTTGGAAATCGTCTCCTCTTTGGCTGTTGACAGAGCCGGCAGAGAATTTGATATCTCTCCTCTATCATCTTCAATTATTATTGGAGGATCTTCAGCTGGAGGGTCCGGCTGGATTATCATGCCCACCATATCTTAGAACAGATGGGTCATTTGTTTTATATTGGCCGCTTGTTCCGCAGCCTCTTTGTCTTTCTTCTCAAGCATTCTCCGAAGGAATTCAGCATCAGTTTCCTGCTCACGGCGCTGCTCCGAGGATATCTCCTGGCTTGCTTTCGGTCCCGTCAGTGCGGCCATAACTGTTAGCATTTCTTGGAGCTTTTGTTGTTGCTGCTCCTGAGCCTTAGTTACTGATCGCGTAAGCGGTCGATGACCTGTGGAGATACGGCTATCCTCTTTTCCGGATGCCATATAAATGGTGTGCACCACCATGCCCCCAGACTTGGGGCGTTTAGATTCATTATTCTTGCGATTCGTCACAGACTCGGAGATTTTCTCCGGCCTTCTTCTCTTGTGAGCGGTCGAAGTCGAGTGGACCGTTGCAGTGGGCACCCAAGTAGCTGTCGCCTTTTGTGGCTTGACGGGATGCTCATCTTCTCGCTGAACTTTCACCTTTTTCTATCGGCGAGAGTAATCTTGATCAATCACCGAGTCCTGAACCTGTCGCCAAACTTTGTAAATTTTAGAGGACAGCCGCTGAGGGGGCTGCTCTAGCTTTGCCTTTGGGGCATTCTCCACAGGTGGAGGAGATCTCTTCAGCACAGCAGTCGGAGAGTTTTTGCGCGCCCTCCTTAGCGGTTGAAAGCTGTTCCCAGTTGGAACAGCAGCATCGATTTCTACCGTTGGAGCCGGCGGAGTCAGTCCGGAAGGGGAATTTCCCCCAGCCTTCCTCACTCGGCGCCAGTGGCGACGTCGAGCGTGTCTTGCAGTTGGAATTATCTCAGCTACGGGGGTGGTTTCCTCATGTCCTCTGTCTTGATCAGAAATTGTCACTGTCAACCTGTTGAAGACTGACGTCCGCCGAGTGGGGATGGCCAACCTATCGAAAGCAGACTTCCGAGCAGGTAAAGCAGCCTTGATGATTTCGCCTGAAACGGGAGCTAAAACAGTCAGTCTTGTAAAGACCGACCCTTTGGCAGGAGAAGCCGCTTTGACGACTTCGAGAGCAGGAATGGCTATCCTTTTTGGGATAACCCTTTCTGGTATCGCAGGCTTCTTCACGGGCCCACATGAGCTTTGGCCCAATCTGTCAAAGACTGAGGCATTGGATTTGGGCGACCCGTTGAGAAGGGCCACGGTAGTGGTAAGTCGATCAAAGACCGACTTCTTTGGGGCTTCTTGCGACAACAGCGGGGCATTGAAGCTCATCGGTGGGATCATGGTCCCAAAGAACATCCCAGTAGTGGCCTGGGTTACCTTCTCCACTGGCATTGTGAAAAGGGAGGCCGCTTGGGGCCCGTAGGTTACACTTCCAGATGAGGCGGAACGGGAGTTGCAGTTGCAGCTGGAGCAGTTAGAGGCCATTAATGTTCTTTTTTCTTCACGAGAGCAAAACTAAATCTTAGTACCTCGAACCCTAGGGCAACCATATTAAACCGCGATTCGTTCACGAACACGATGCACGAAGTGTGGAGTGGAAAAAGGAAGAGGTCCCACCGGGCGTGCCAGAATCTGTTCCCCGCCGAAAGACAAGACCGGGACGTTGGGACGTCAGGCCTGAATTTCGAGGGCAGATGCTATTTGGTGCTATCCGTCCACCTCTCCGAAGATGCCAAGTTGATTTATGGCACCGTATATCGAAGGTCTAAACAGATGCGGCCGATGTAGCAGACTTCGTCAGATTCCCCCTCGTTGAGAGGTTTTTGATTATGGGGACGCTCTTCTCTGCATGCACAAGTCCCTGCAGTTAATTATGCTACCGTATCGCGGTACCCACCGTTCCTGCTAAAAATTTCTACGCAAAGGAGTCCAAGGTATCAAATGCCAGTGATACGCTTAAAGAAATGCGAACCAGTATCTTCCGGCCTATATTTTAATAAACTCCCGAAGGAGGAACTATTAAATTCTGATTGTATTGGAAGCATCTCGAACAGATGTGATGTCACCCCAGCGTTCTTCCTCCAGCAGGATTTGGACGCGCCAAAGCAAATGTAGCAAAAAGCCAAATTCCTAGCTTCAGGGTCTTGACGGCAAGTCATATAAAGCCTGAAAGACAATCGGAGATCATCTCGCACCAGCACGGAGTGGTCACCACCTCGACATTCGTCTCGATATAGCAGATGAAATGTCACCCCAGCGTTCTTCCTCCAGCAGGATTCGGACGCGC
The DNA here is from genome assembly GCA_030015575.1 of Agapanthus africanus. Lineage (NCBI taxonomy): Eukaryota > Viridiplantae > Streptophyta > Magnoliopsida > Asparagales > Amaryllidaceae > Agapanthus > Agapanthus africanus. The sequence continues at coordinate 58,627,646 of CM057348.1, forward strand.
CAAAGCAAATGAAGCAAAAGGCCAAATTCCTAGCTTCAGGGTCTTGTCGGCAAGTCATATAAAGCCTGAAAGACAATCGGAGATCATCTCGCACCAGCACGGAGTGGTCACCACCTCGACGTTCGTCTCGATACAGCAGATGAAATGTCACCCCAGCGTTCTTCCCCCAGCAGGATTCGAACGCGCCAAAGCAAAATGAAGCAAAAGGCCAAATTCCTAGCTTCAGGGTCTTGACGGCAAGTCATATAAAGCTTGAAAGACATTCGGAGATCATCTCGCACTAGCGCGGAGTGGTCACCACCTCGACGATCGTCTCGATACAGCAGATGAAATGTCACCCCAGCGTTCTTCCCCCAGCAGGATTCGGACGCGCCAAAGCAAATGAAGCAAAAGGCCAAATTCCTAGCTTCAGGGTCTTGACGGCAAGTCATATAAAGCTTGAAAGACATTCGGAGATCATCCCACATCAGCGTGGAGTGGTCACCACCTCGACGTTCGTCTCGATACAGCAGATGAAATGTCACCCCAGCGTTCTTCCTCCAGCAGGATTCGGACGCGCCAAAGCAAATGAAGCAAAAGGCCAAATTCCTAGCTTCAGGGTCTTGACGGCAAGTCATATAAAGCCTGAAAGACAATCGGAGATCATCTCGCACCAGCACGGAGTGGTCACCACCTCGACGTTCGTCTCGATACAGCAGATGAAATGTCACCCCAGCGTTCTTCCCCCAGCAGGATTCGAACGCGCCAAAGCAAAATGAAGCAAAATGCCAAATTCCTAGCTTCAAGGTCTTGACGGCAAGTCATATAAAGCTTGAAAGACATTCGGAGATCATCTCGCACCAGCGCGGAGTGGTCACCACCTCGACGATCGTCTCGATACAGCAGATGAAATGTCACCCCAGCGTTCTTCCCCCAGCAGGATTCGGACGCGCCAAAGCAAACGAAGCAAAGGCCAAATTCCTAGCTTCAGGGTCTTGAAGGCAACTCATATAAAACCTAAACGACTATCAGAGATCATCCCACATCAGCGCGGAGTGGTCACCACCTCGACGTTCGTCTCGACACAGCAGACGCAACATCACCAAAAGGAGTCACGGCAAAATCCCTGGTTCCAAATCTCGACGGTTCACCGGCAACCTAGAGACAACCACGACATTCGTCTCGATACAGCAGACGCAATGCCGCCAAACGAAGCAAAGGCCAAATTCCTAGCTTCAGGGTCTTAACGGCAAGTCATATAAAGCCTGGAAGACAATCGGATATTATCTCGCACCAGTGCAGAGTGGTCACCACCTCGACGTTCGTCTCGACACAGCAGACGCAACATCACCAAAAGGAGTCACGGTAAAATCCCTGGTTCCAAACCTCGACGGTTCACTAGCAACCTAGAGACAACCGCAACATTCGTCTCGATACAGCAGACGCGATCCCAGCAAACGAGGCAAAGGCTAAATTCCTAGCTTCAGGGTCTTAACGGTAAGTCATATAAAGCCTGAAAGACTATCGGAGATCATCCCACACCAGCGCGGAGTGGTTATGACTCATCGGGGCTCTCCAAAATGAGCCTAATCTCAAGTAAAAAGCGGCATGGCAAATTCCTAACGCTTGCTCTTCCGACGGTCAAACTGCCTAGGAGGATTGCTTGAAGACGTCTTGTCCAGCCCCCGAAGGGATCAGAGACACGGCAGTCGCAGGGCTACTCGAACAGCACGATTGCCTATCGAGGGATACATCAGCCAAAGCGACGGTACGACGGCCAAAACCCTAAGTACCACAGACCCTAACGGACTTCTGTCGTGAAGAGCAGAGGTTAACTGTGACGTTAGGATATTCTTGCGAGATCTGCTCGATCCGTTTCGACTCGTGAGGAAATTGATGTCTTTGCGAGAACTTCTCGATTCGTCTCGACTCGTGAGATAAAGCCTTAGGCAGTGGGGATTAAAAAACCTGTTTCCTAAGCACTGGGATCCTGCAAGTCGGCCCAAAACGGTCTCTTGCATACTATCCACGGGTCACACTCTCCAAAGTCGAATCTCGACAAGGAGGGAAACAACCGCTTACGGGTCCTCTCGACTCGTAAGAAGGAAAACTCTCTTATAGGATCCTTATGACTTATAAGAGAAAACACACTTAGGAATCCTCATGACTCCTAAGGAGAAAATACACCTACGAGATCCTCACGACTCGTAGGGAGAAAAGTCTTTATGAGACCCTCACGGCTCGTAAAGTTGAAAAGTCTTAGGTGGCAGATTCTACCTCTGTCTCCTAAGCCATCACTGCCCTGCAAAGAGGTCAAGATGGACCATCTATGAGCCACAGTTGCCAAAGCTACATGCCACTGAAATGGAGAAGCTACTCATGAGCATATAAACTACTTCACGCCAGAGTAAGACATAAAGAAATGGAAGGGTGTCCGCTCGTTATCTTCTCAGATCAAGATTCTGAAAGTGATACACCAACCCGAAACTGGTCATACGCCATGCATAACTCTGCACTACTTCACCCACGTACATACTTACGTCGGCAAAGTAGTGGGGGGCATTTGTTCCCGCCAAAAATTTCTACGCAAAGGAGTCCAAGGTATCAAATGGCAGTGATACGCTTAAAGAAATGCGAATCAGTATCTTCCGGCCTATATTTTCATAAACTTTCGAAGGAGGAACTATTAAATTCTGATTGTATTGGAAGCATCTCAAAAAACCCTTCGATTTGATATATTATGGGCCTCATAATTCATCCGGGATCAAAAGTTATGAGGTATCACGTGTCCACACGTGATGGACCTTTAAGAACCCGCTGGAGGAGTTAAAAGATATAATAAAAACTCAGAAAAGACCCTAATGGGGCATCACGTGCTCACACGTGACCACGGATCACGTGCAGACACGTGATGGGCTCTTAAGGCCTCTAAAATAATGAATAGAATCAAATTCTAAAATCTGTTCCCCGATTAAAAATCAGAAGATACCTCAATGAGGTATCACGTGCTCACACATGACCAATGGTCACATATTGACACGTGATGGTTAAAACTGAAGCATAAATAAACACTAATAAAAGGACTCAATTGGGGGTCATGTGCTCACACGTGACCAAGGGTCACGTGTCAACACGTGACTGGCTTCGAAAGCGTTACAGTTAATAAAGTTAAAATTCTAAAAGCTTCTAAATCTTTCCAAATGGAAAAAAGATTATGGGGACCGTTGGATTAAAGATCCAAGAGTGATTAAAAATCACCAATTTATGGAAAAATCTTAGACAAGGAAAGATTTCCCCTAAATCTCACCGAGAATAACAAACATAATATCTTTGGATTTAAAATCCAACGGTGAATAAAATTCACTGAATGATCTAAAGGATCATATTAATCATGAAATCAATTAAAATCTTTCAATGAAAGATTCACAAGACAAATTGATTCTCTTCCTCCTCCTATAAATAGGAGCCAAGAGAAGAGAAGAAGAACGACCCTTTTTGGAGAGAAAAACAGAGAGAGGAGAATTTAATTCTCAAGAGGGAAGAAAAGAGAGGAGAATTTAATTCTCAACAAAGAAAACCCTAGGTGAGAAAAGAAAGGGAATCAAAACTTCAAAAAGAGAATTTAATTCTCGAAAGAGTTTAACTCTTCTATAAAGAAAAGAACTTAGTTCTTTCTCTGGTTGAAGATCTGCAAAGTGCACATCTTCCCATAAATTGAGAATTTAATTCTCATTGGGTTGAGATCCTGCCATGCAGATCTAAAACATAGAGGAGAAATTGAGTTTTTGAGAATTTAATTCTCACAAGAGTTATAGAATTTAATTCCTTTAAGATAAAATTAGGGTTTAACCCTATATTATAGGAATTTAATTCCTTCAAAATGGATAGAACTAGGGTTTAACTCTAATTGAGAACTTAATTATCTCAAACTCACAGGAATTTAATTCCCTTAAAAAAGAAATTAGGGTTTCACCCTATGCCAGAATTTAATTCTTTACATATATGGGGAATTTAATTACTACAGAAAAGAAATTAGGGTTTAACCCTATCTAAGAATATAATTCTTCAAAAGAAAAGTGGGAATTTAATTCCTTTAAAGTTATTGCTAGGGTTTAACCCTATGAAGGATTTGACTCTTAAAAAGATAAAGAGATCTTCAAACATGCAAAGAACCAGAGTCACGTGCTACCACGTGACCCCTGTAAAGATCCACAGAAAAGAACTTTGAGGCAATGCTTCACGTGCTCCCACGTGACTCCCAAAACACAGAAAGAAAAAGCAAAGGAAATGAAGGCTTTGGGCGCTCTCACGTGTTACCACGTGACCCCTTGGCAAACGCTTTAACAGTCAGCGCGTAAATCCCCATCACGTGTCAACACGTGACGCTCAAAATATACGACAAAAAGTGTTTAACACTTAATTGCAGAACGAAGAAAAGGGATCTGGTCCCCCCTTTGGGCGCTTTCACGTGTCCACACGTGACCCCTTTGTCTTTAGTGTTTAACACTAATTTGGGGATTATATTTCCAGTGTTTAACACTGATTGTTTCTAGTGTTTAACACTAAATTGAAGATTGTATCTCCAGTGTTTAACACTGATTGTCTTTTAGTGTTTAACACTAATTTGAGAGTTCTACCTCCAGTGTTTAACACTGTTGTTCTCTAGTGTTTAACACTACTTTTAGTCAAATTGGCTAATTTTCCAGAGGCAAAAGGCCCTCCTCCAAATGAATCTCAAAATTGAGGAAATCAAAGACAAAATGTTGTCAGAGCCCCCAAACCTCTGTTTAGCACTGCTGAATGACGAGGGGCTGAACCCAGACAAATGTCTAATGGCCCAAAGGGCCAATATTTCAAACATAATTGGACTTAGCCCAAACTGGCCATAAGTCCTCAGATCATCTTGAACTAAGCACATCTGCTCTTTCAACCAACTCATTGGTTCAAAGGTACATCTCTGAACTCCTCTGATATTTGTCGTTGTAATCCTTCAACGTCTTCAGAGAAGTGACGGGTCCCGATAACCACACATTAATACGGACTGTGGGGTCCTTAAACTCATGGACTATGCGTCCTTAAACTAACATTTGTCCCCAAAATGGGAATGATGGACCACCACGTCTCTAAACTGGAACTTGAACCACCACGTCCCTAAACTGGAACTTGGACCACCATGTCCCTAAACTGGCAATGGACCACTATGTTTTTAAACTGGCAATGGACCACTATGTCCCTAAACTTGAACAATAGAGCCCCCAAATGCTCTTTTGTTGGATCTAAACGATCCCGTTTAAGTTGATCTTAGCCTCGAATATGGCTACCGTATCCTTAAACCCTCAAACAGACTTTAGTTCCAAATTGGACTATAGATCCTCCCAATCAACTTTGGTTCAAGGGTACATCTCTGAACTCCTCTGACACCTGTCGTTGTAATCCTTCAACATCGTCAGAGAGGTGATGGGTCCCGACGGCCATACATGCAATGGACCACTACGTCCCTAAACTGGAACAATAAAGCTCAAATGCTCTTTTGTCGGATCTAAACGATCCTGTTAAGTCGATCTTAGCCTCAAATTGAGCTAACGTATCCTTGGCAAACGTTTGAGTTGATCTTAGCCTCAAATGAGGCTAACGTATCCTTAAACCCAAACCCCCAAACCCAAATCTAAGATAATACGGATTTGGACTAGTCCACGCCCTACGGGCGACGACATAACTCAGTCTCCGTATACAATCCACGGGCAACCAAATATAAAACAAACACATACGACACGAAGTGACCATCTGGAGTAGGAGAAAGTTGTTACCGCAATGCGGTAGCGTAATTAACTGCAGGGGCTTGCGCCTGCAGGGAAGAGCATCCCCACAATCAAAAACCCCTCAAGCGAGAGGGAATCTGACGAAGTCTGCTACATCGGACGCATCCGTTTAAACCTTCGATACATGGTGCCATAAATCAACTTGGCATCTTCGGAGAGGTGGACGGATAGCACCAATTAGCATCTGCCCCGAACCTCAGGCTTAGACGTCCACGTCTTGGCCGCCGTTCGGAGGGGAACACCCACTTTCTCCTTCTTCAGATGGTCACTTCGTGTCGTGGGTGTTTGTTTTGTTTTTGGTTGCCCGTGGATTGTATCGGAGACTAATTTATGTTGTCGCCCGTAGGGCGTGGATTAGTCCAAATCCGTATCTTCTTAGATTTGGGTTTAGGGTTAGGTTTAAGGATACGTTAGTCTCATTTGAGACTAAGATCAACTTAAACGTATGTTAAGAATACATTAGTCTAATTTTTAGACTAAGATCAACTTAACAAGATCATTTAGATTCGATAAAAGAGCATTTGGGCTCCATTATTTAGTTTAGGGACATTGCGGTCGATAATTAGTTTAAGGACATTACGGTCCAAGGTTAAGGACATCATAGTCCATGGGTTTAAGGACCCCACAGTCCGAGATTAAGGACATCATAGTCTATGGGTTTAAGGACCCCACAGTCCATGGAATGTTTGGTTGTCGGGACCCGTTACCTCTCTGAAGACGTTGAAGGATTACAACGGCAAATATCAGAGGAGTAAAGAGATGTACCCTTGAACCAATTTTGGTTGAAAGATCTTTAGTCCAATTTGGGGCTAAGATCTGTTAAAAGATTTATGAGCATATGGGCTCAATTAATCTGAATGAGGGGTTTATAGCCAATTTGGGCTCGGCCCACTCAGTGAAAATGTTTAAAAATTTGACAATGCTGAGCATTGATTTGAGTTCTGACAATATTTTTGTTTTTTATTAAATACTGAGCATTCATCATAGCTTTGGGGCTTATTAAAGAACAATTTATGTTCTATCAGCGCACACGTGAAGGGCACGTGGTGCGCTTGGCGCTTTGTGCCAGTCAAAGAGCGCAGAGCGCTAGTTTATGAGAGCATTGCGCTTCTACTGGGTAGCGCACACGTGAGGAGCATGTGGTGCGCTTGGCGTTTTGCGCCAGTCCATGAGCGCATTGCACTAATTTGTGAGGGCAAGGCGCTATTTGTTCAGTGGCATACACGTGAGGAGCACGTGGTGCGCTTGGCGCTGAGCGCCAGTCCAAGAGCACAGAAGCGCATCTGATCAATTTTATGATCTGAGAAATAAATTCTCGTTTATAAGAGATTTTGTCTCAAGATTCTAAGAACAAAAGTTCTTACTTTGTAGAAGATGTTTCAATCTCTTATGTTGATGAAAGGCTTTGCCTTTATGGATCTGTGATCTTAAGAGAATTGAATTATTCTCCCCCTCTTATAATGAGATACTATGATCTCCTTGAGAAAGACCTTAGTCTTATAGATCTATGATCTGTGAGAAGAACTGTGTTCTTCTTCTTATTTTAGGATGAGATCTTTTGATCTCTTTTTGAAAGACTTTGGTCTTGTAGATCTATGATCTTTAAAGAAGTGAATTCTTTTTTTTTAATTATGAGATGATTTCATCTCTCTGTTCATCATTTTTTTTACCTTGAAGAAAATCTTCTTTTTCTGAGAGCTTGGCTCTTCTTTCTGAGATCTCTCAAACCTTATGGGGGGTTCCTCTCTTTGTTTTTTGTCTCTCCAGACTTGAAGTCTTGGAGCCTTTATATAGGGCAAGCTGATTTGTTCAATCAGTTAAGGAGATCTTTTCTCCAATTGATTTGGGGATTTCCCCACCGTTGGATCTTTGATCCAAGAGCTTCTGATTTACAGAAGGCAATCTTCTTGTTTTTTAACAAGATTGGGGAATTTGCTCTAAACAGAATTTATTCTGTGTTTTTGGTGATTTTTAATCACCATTGGATTATTGATCCAACGGTGCTCTGATTTACAGAGCACAGTCTTTGTGTTTGGAAAGATTTTGAGGAATCTTTCCTTAACAGAATTTAATTCTGATTAATTGATGATTTATCATTATTATTGGATCTTTGATCTGATGGTGAGGAGCTCTTAATTCCAGCGCTAGCGCACCCGTGCTTTACACGTGGTGCGCTGCTTAGAGCGCGGCGCACACATGCTTTGCACGTGGTGCGCTGCTTAGGGCGCAGCGCACTTGACGCTGCTTCTGAAGCGTTGCTTCAGTTCAAAATTTGAATTTTAAACAGAGTTTTGCTCTGATTGGGGGAAACAGTCATAGTCTATAAAGTTTAAAGACATCATAGTCTATCGGTCTAAGGACCTCACAGTCCATAAAGTTTAAGGACCTCACAGTCCATAAAGTTTAAGAACATCATAGTCCATGAGTTTAAGGACCCCATAGTCCGGTTTAAAGACGTCATAGTCTGTTTGGTTTTGGTTCAACCGTTTGGGGACGTACCAAAAGTTATCGATTATTGGGACCCTCCACCTCTCTGAAGACGTTGAAGGATTACAACGACATGTATCAGAGATATGAAGAGATGTACTCTTGAACCAATATTGGTTGGAAGGCTCTGAGAATCACTTTAAATACCATATGAGATGATCAGTTTTGGAAGACAAGAGTATAGTTAGGGTTCAGTTTCAGGGAATCTTGCCTCTTGAAGACTTAGCTAGTTTAGGCTAAGATTGCCTCGAATATAGTGTTAAACACTAAAGTACATTCGGAGCTCACATGCTCCCATGCGAGGCACTTAAAGAAGTGTTAAACACGAAAACTGAAGCGCTCACGTGGGGTCACGTGAGGCGCCTGAAAATTGGGCCTTGCTTATTTTATTTTACTTTCAGAATATGCATATAAGTGTTAAACACTTGACCTTAATGACCATCACGTGTGGGCACGTGATGGGTATCCATGCGTTGGATATTAATCCTTCAATTTTACCCCATTTTCTCTTTAAAATGGTGTTTGTCAGGGGTCATGTGGGGACACGTGAGGCATCCTTTAGGCGGGCATTGCCTTTGGATAAAATCCTCTTTTATTTGATAATTTCCAGGGGTCACGTGGGAACACGTGAAACGCCTAAAAAGTGAAACTGCCTTGGCTTTACTCCCTTTTGTTTTGAGGAGTTTTTTAAGGGTCACGTGGGAGCACGTGATACACCCTAAAAGAGAAACTGTCTTTATTATTTTCCCTTTTCCCTTTTAAATAAGTGTTAAACACTTTGGAAAATCTCTTTTTCTGGTTCAAAGAAAGGGGGTCACGTGTTACCACGTGATCATGTTGGGTACTAATCTCTTTTACGTGCATGGAGAGTTAAATCTCTTGTTTAAGAATTAAATTCTTTTGATAGGGTTAAACCTAATTTTATTTAGAGGAATTAAATTCCTATGTGATTGAAAGAATTAAATTCTTTAAACTCAATTCTCCATCTAAGTTTTGGATCTGCATGGCAGAATCTCCCCGATGAGAATTAAATTCTAAACTTGTGGGGAGATTTGCTTCTGCAGATCTTCAACCAGAGGAAGAACTAACTTCTTTTTAGAAAAGTTAAACTCTTGGTTTGAGAATTAAATTCTCTTTTATTTTGTGGGGGCTTATAGAATGATCTCCTTCCTTCTCTTACCTAGAGTTTTCTTTCTTTTTTTTCCTCTGAAGAGATCTTCTTTTCTCTCTGGAGAATTAAATTCTCTTTTTTCTCTCTCTCTCTTCTGTATTCTCTCTCTATTGTTGTCTCTCTCCTTCTCTTCTCTTCTTGGCTCCTATTTATATGAGAAAGAAAAGAATCAGTTTGTTCAGCTGATCTCTCATTGAGAGATTTTGATTGATTTTATAACCAACATGATATTTTAGATCACTCGGTGAATTTTATTCACCATTAGATTTTTAATCCAAAAGATATTTTATTTGTTGTTCCTGGCAAATTTTTAGGAAAATATTTCCTTGTATAGAATCTTTCTATAAATTGGTGATTTTTAATCACCATTGGATTTTTAATCCAACGGTGCTCCCTTTTACAGAGTGCAATATTTTTTGTTTGGAAAGATCTAGGGAAATATTTTTCCAATTAGGTTTTTTTATTTCCTTTTAATTAGAATTTAATTCTATTAGTTCAAAGGGTTTAGGAGTCTATCACGTGTTCGCACGTGACCTCGCTGATTAAGCAATTAATTAGAATTTAATTCTATTGGTTCAGAGAGTTTAGGAGTCTATCACGTGTTGGCACGTGACCTCACTGATTAAGCAATTAATTAGAATTTAATTCTATTGGTTCAGAGGGCTCAGGAACCCATCACGTGTTGGCATGTGACCCTACTGATTAATCATTTAATTAGAATTTAATTCTATTAGTTCAGAGGGCTCAGAAACCCATCACATGTTGGCATGTGACCCCACTGATACAACATTTAATTAGAATTTAATTCTATTAGTTCAGAGAGCTCAGGAACCCATCACGTGTTGGCACGTGACCCCACTGATTAAGCATTTAATTAGAATTTAATTCTATTAGTTCAGAGGGCTCAGGAGCCCATCGCGTATTGGCAAGTGACCCCACTGATTAAGCATTTCCTATTGTTTATTTTATTCAGCGCATATAGGCTTTGCCTATAAAAGGACACGTGTCTGCACGTGAGACCCGGTCACGTGTGGGCACGCGATCCCCCCTTTGGGGTTTTCCTTGCTGCTTTATTTATATATTTTATTCAGTTCCCATAGGGGAACAAATGCTTTTAATTCCTTTTAATTAGAATTTAATTTTATTAATTCAGTGGGCTCAATAGCCCATCACGTGTAGGCACGTGACTTTATCAATTAGGCATTCAGGCGTAGATAGAATCTGCCCATAAAAAGGTCACGTGTTTACATGTGAGGCCTGGTCACGTGTGAGCACGTGATGCCCCTTTTGGGGTTTTTTCTTGCTGCTTTATTTGTATTTTATTCAGTTCCCATGAGGGAACAAATGCCCCCACAGCGTTGTTCTCATGTGTTTGCACGTGAGTGCAACGCTGTCACCTTTGTGGCCGTTGGATTTGCCTAGGGAACAGGAAAGATGAACCGTTTCCTATCACGTTCTATTAATACAGCGGTCTCATCAGCAACGCCTCCATTCCTTCATCTTCTTCCTTTTTCAATTTCTTTGAGAATTTAATTCTCTTCATCAAAGCTCAGTTCTCAGTTCAAAAAATTTCAGAGTTTAACTCTGTCAACAAGAAAGAATCCTTTTCTTCAGGTAATGGTTTTGAACTGCCGAGGAACTTTTTATAAAAATCTTTTTGGATTTTAAATACACACCAAGGGTTTTTCCCTTTAATAAAAACTCATCTTTCCAAGATGTTTAGGTAGTAAGCCCCCAATATTAGGCGTTTTTCTGCTCTTAGGGGATTGATGATGGTACTTATTTTCTTCTGGAATTTAATTCCATTCCAAAAGGCTCAGCTCTGAAAATTTTCTTGGAATTTAATTTCTCTGTTCAAAAGAAATTTAATTCCCTCAGAGAACTTAGTTCTAACAAGAAGACTTCTTGGGATTTTTATTTTCAGTTGTTCTTGACAAAAAATTTTAGGAGAGATTCTGTTTGATTTACACAGAGTTCATGATGGGCTTTTCCCTGGGAGAATGTGCAGAGATATTTGAAATCCACTTATTCATTTATTGAGAATCTTCCTTTTGTTCTCATAATGATTACCCTGCCTTATCATTAATGAGCCGCCATATTGATTTTGTGGGGTCCATATGTTTTGCAACCAATGGTCCCATAAAATAAGTTGCTTGTCGTTTTCTTCCATTGTCTTTTATATATATATATATATTCATAGATATATGTAACGTTTTGAAAAAAAATTCGTTTAGGTGAAATTTCGGATAATCGGTAAAATAACTGGCGTTTTCCGTAAAAACCAAGATACAATTATTTTTCGACATAGAATTAAAAATACATATTCTAGCAATATAATTGCTAGTATTTGATATTTAATGGGTCACTTGTAAATTTCTAGTTTACTAAAATATTTTCCGTAATTAATTTTTTAAATATTATTTTAAGTCTCCACTAATACATTTAATTAGGGATAATTACAAATTGAAATGGGTTAATACAAATTTTGTGCATCATGACATATTAAACCAAGATGTAACATGTGGTTTTTGAAATAAAAAGAAGTTGTCAAGATGGTTTTAGAAAATGTAAAATAAAAAGGCTTAAATTGTGAATATAAATTAAATAGAATTGAGGGTTGGGCTTATTGATTTGGGGTATGGTTACATGTTACTTGGTATTCCTTACACACACACACACACACACTCACCCTCTCCCCCATGGTGGCTGAATTCAGCAGCCCCATTCCCAAGTTATCCCCACTCTAATTGTTTAAAAGAAAAGATAAAAAGAAAACAATAAAGAATAAACAAAGAAGTATGGTTCCTTGACTTCCCCATTCATTCAACACCTCACCCCTCTCTCTCCTCCCCAATTATTGGCCGAGACTTCCCACTCCCTGCTGCAGTAGCAGCCCCCTTCATTTCCCACCTCATTCTCTTCACAAAATCTCACAAAAAAATCCATGAAAAATCAAAATAAAACCTCACAAACTCCAAATCCAACCCTTACCCATTTTTACTTAGCTATTCTAGTATAGATCTAGGGAACAAGATGAAAATTTGAGAGGCTAGATTGCAAGTTTGATCTATGGGTTGTGAGGTATAAATCTTGACCCTTTTGTTAAATTGTTTATTATTACTTCAATTCAACTAAATTAGATGTTTAATTATGAAATTAATTTCAAATTTAACTTTCAAGAGAAGGGTTTGAATTTAAATTATGGTTTTGGTAAATTGTTCATGGTTTAATTGTGTAGTTGAACCTCTTGAGATTTGGGAAAACTTAATCTTGTTGCATATTGCTAATTGTAACATTTAAAATGTCCAAATTAAGTTTTTTTTAGCAAACTAGGTTTTAGAATTTAATTGCAGATGTGAGATTAAAATCTAGTTAGGATTTTATATCATTTGAACATGGTTTAAGTGGGTAATTTATCATATTAAGGCATGTAAAATCAAACCTAGTAGCTAGTTTGCAAATTGTTATTTTAAAATTTTGCTAATTAAGCCAAATTGCAAACTAGAATTTTGGGCGAACGAAAATAGGTGAGATTAAAAATTTAATTATGAATTGTGTGACTTAGTTAAAATATTATGTGAGCAATGTAGCCATTAGATTGGTTAAAACATCATGTTTCGAAGTAAAATGGGTAATTGATGCTTACTAGGTTTTTGGAATAAAATCGATTTGATCAAAATTGAGGTTTTGTTGATATATAACCTATTTCATATTATAATTAGTGAGTTGTGAAACCACGATTGGTATGTTTGGGTTTTATCTCGATCAATCAGCGTTAGTACACCGATGCCGAGGGTTATTTGGTCGATTTGCGTGAGTAGACCATAGGTTTTAACCTATGTGAGGTTCGGGTGTCGTTTTGGTCATGAGTCGGATTTTAATGCGATACGATGCGTTATGATATGTACGTACCCTCACGAGGACTTCGAGACGACGAGCAAGCGCGTGGCGACATCGGCATCGGCAAGCGAAGATCAATGTGAGTAGATATATATCTACGGGGGAAGTCGGGTGGATGGCGTATAGCGCCCCCGCAGTTCGTAATGTTGTATACGAATACATATACATATATATAATAATGTTTATTATGAGACTAGATGATTATCTAGATAGACTTTAGGAGTTCGTGGATAAATTTTAGTGAAATTGGATGATAGTATCAATAGTTAGTCTTAGTCGCGAACCCTAGATTAATGATTGCATATACGCGCACACACATTTGCATACATTTTATTACTGTGCGTATATGGGGATATGTATGTATATATAAATACACATAGGTATGGGACTATGTATATATATATATACGTATACATATACATGGATGATGAGGATAGTACATGATATTTGGAGATGAGTCGATGAGATTGGGCATGATGCCATAAGATCGGTGATGTGACATGGTTCGTATTTGAGATACGACATGATATTATAGCGGGTCCTTGGGGTGATGTGTTTCATACACACGCATACATATATGTAGATAGTATCAGTATGTACTAGACTTTAGATCAGTACCCAGATCATGATATGATGATAAGGATACTAGATAAATGATGAGATAAATGTGATATTTGACCCATGCCCAGATTTGGGATGTCGTACGATGGATTTACCGTACGAGCTATGTATTGATGATAGATCCGTACTCTTGACTCGAGAATGTCAGATTATATATATTGTATCGTATGTGATACTATTGAGGCGGGAGCACCGACTATTATATATATATATATATCGACTCAGACTTAGATGATTTCCCTTACCCTTTTGATTTGTCTGTTAGTTTAGTCCTGTAGTTTATTTGTGGATGTTAGACTATACTCGAATCATACTTACGAATCATACCTATTTCAAAACTAACGAATCGTGAGTATTTTAAAGACAGGCCAAGAGATTCTACGGATATTTCAAAGGAAATACATTTTCTTAAAAAACACCGTAGCCCTATTTTCTAAACACCACGATTCGTGTTATTTCAAATGGAAAAACTGTACGACTTATATATATTAATATTATTTCCTTATTTCTGCATTTACTATTCATTTGGCATTTATTCTGCTTATCGCATTGCATTGCATGCTTATATGTATTTTTGTTGGAAATGATGAAATCTGTTGTTAGGACACCAGCACCATTACCGATGATGCGTATGCTCCACGTACACTCGTTTGCCGACTCACACACATCTTCATCGCTAATTGCTATGTCACGTACACTTAGAGAACATTATTTCATTAACACAGCTTACTAGCCGATAGTTCCTATATGTTATTGTTTCATATGCTAGTTCATTAGTGCATTCATTGCTTAATATTTCACCCATATTTGTATATTCATTTGTCATGCAATATTATAAGGGCCGGTCCGGATTGCCGGGGCCCAGTATTCATTATTATTCACTTTTCATTGTTGGATTTTGGATTTTCCATGAGATTTCTGGATTTGGAGAAACCGCAAGATTTTATAAACTCATTTATCATTTTAAAATATAAAAGTGCGGTTTTCTCATATTATGATTTGAGATATGTCCACCATGAGTTTTCTCGGCTCTTGAGCGATATCATACACCCGATTCGAGGAGGAGGAGGAACCGTCTGTGGGTGCATGGTGGACCCGGTGCGGTACCCCGGGGCGAGAAGATCGCAGATGATGGTGTTGAGCCTGAGACAGGGGAGCACTACTGACCAGTGATTTTATTGTGACACGCCGAATATCCGGAGGATACCGACGTGGTCTTGAGATTTATGATACTTGCCGGTCCGGATAGCCGGAGCCTGATATATTGAGATTTGATGATACAGGCCAGTCCGGATAGCCAGAGCCTGGGATTTTGAGATATATATTTTATGTCGATACTTGACACTGATTTCTGATGGTTTCATTGATAACAAGTAAATTTATAAATACAGAAATCTTACTAAATTAAGAAAACAGTTTTCTCATAGATGGTGCATTCTGTTTTCATCATATTGCATTTATACCTCATATTTACGATATACTGCTACCTGAGGCATTGACGCGAGCACATGAGATTACACTTATGCATAGATGTTTACCCTTGCCTTTATATTATGCTTCGAGCCATATTATCATTTGAGGATATATATTATGATCGTATTGATATAGAATTGAGTCATACATACGATTTCTGCTCTGTGATGTTTTCTACTCACGAGTTGGCAACTCACCCCCGTTGTGCCACAGTTCTAGCAGATTTTGCCGTACAGGTTTCATTGCAGCTTTGCTGGCTCACTGCTTTCATTCCGGGTGATTGCTTTGCTAGGTGGGTTCACTTACATCGTGACCACCATTGTACCTTTTATTTATATTCAGTTGTATCTAGTAACTCCATCAACCAGACTTGTATATTATTTCAGATTTAGAAAACCAGTTGTTATTCTTTCGACCTTAGAGTCGCGCGATATATTATTATGGGTTTTCTTGATTTTTTTGAGTTTCCTTTTCAGTTTTGATCCTCGCCCTTCGGCGTTGTATATTATATTGCTTGCGTGGTTGTGACCGTCAATTGACGAAGAGCTAGCTCCCGCTTGGGGATGCCTTTATTCATATTATTCATGTATGTACCCGTTTGGGGCCAGTATTTACAAAGGACACTCTGCCGAAATTTTTGGGAAAATATGATATTGCTTTTAAATGTTTAAACAAGTTTTCCTTCACTTCTTATTTAAAATGGTTTAGTTTTCTGGGCTTTTGGCTTACTTGAATTAGATGGGGTTCTATAGACTTCATATGATTCAAGTGCCAGTCACGTTCTATTTTGGGTCGTGACAAAATTGGTATCAGAGCGCTAGGTTTACTTTGGTTCGAGTCTATGTTTGACTATGCAGAGTCTAGGGTGTTTATGTGTTCGGAACCTAGGCTTGACTTTACGGAATTTAGACTTGATCAAGGGGGTATTAGACCCGAACTTTCGTCGCGTAGGTTGACCTTGGTTGATGGAGTAGGTTACTTAAGGAGAGTGACGTACCGTGTGTATGTTCCGCAGCATACTTACGATACGCAACTCCGCTTAAGAAGCCTTAGTATGTACATTTCCTTGCACAGCATTATATTCCTTCATGATCTATCCTCATCGATATCAGTTTATGGTTTTGCTGCCATGATTACACGGGAAGAGAGCTACGGCTAGAGTTGCGGTCAGCACGAGCTCTTCACGGACGAGGACTGATCAGGGCGAGATTATAGGGACACACGATTGCATAGATGTATCGTTTATTTGTGTTTTCGCGCCATGAGCTTTTGATGGATCGCTTTTACGAGATTTCTCGGACGTACAGATGAGCACCAGAGGATTGTGCCACTGCCAGAGACTAGCCAGAATGTGATGACCATCAATGCACGGATTATTTTGATGATTGAGGCACTGTTCAGCGTGCGGACGAAAGATTCAGTTGTTGCTGCGACTGACGAGATATTGCCCCAGTTGCTTGGAGCTATTACAGAACGAGTTGCACTTAGAGACGTGATAGAAGATCGCTAGTCACCCATGGAGGAACGACTAGGACTTGTGGTTAGTTGCATACCCTAATGCGAGGTCATCAGATTGATTGATTCCAGCTAGAGGAGACTTCAGGCAGATATGTTGATGAGTCGAAAGGAAACGATCAAATGTCAGAAACCCATTTTTCCAAGTTTAGAGTATTCGGAAAGACATGCAAGTAATTATGTGGACCTTTTAGAAGAATGAAACCTAACTCGACATAATGACCATGAGAACGCCTTGGAAGCTTAGGGTTTGCGGCAGTTCAGCGGTGCCATTAGTAAGGCTTAGGTTTGCCCTTCTACGACTGGTCCATAGGTACTGTGGCATATACCGAATATTATTAAACTGTGCACGAGTGTTGAGATCTCGGAAATTATGGGACTTTGATGAATCGATCGAAAAATTCGACGTCATCTGGATATCATATGATGGGATACTTTACAAGAAGACTTGGACCTAGGATCGGTCATATTACGCACACTCAGTAGGCCAGAGTTTTGCATCATTGACGAGATATGTTATGAGTGACCATGATAGTTGGCCAGAGATCTTTAGAGGATGTGCCAGAGCAGAACTATTCCCGTCATCGTTTCCATATTGAGCCGTTGGACCGAAGAGTTAGGTAGCTGGCAATTCACAGTGAGAGACGAGAGCCTAAGGGCACCAGGCGCCAGACCATGAACTGGAAGCAAGAAGATATCTTGCTATGATAACTTTGGATACACCGACACCTTCTCGAATGCAAAGGAAGGACATATTGACAACAGTGTTTACGATTTGCGATTTGGTGATTCGAATATCACATGTTTGTTGTTTCGGACTTTTGAGCGATTTATTTGCATGATTGAGTTTTCGTGCACCACGGTTGCACTCGGTTTCGATTTGATATCATTAGAGATATTGATTTTGATTTCATGCCTATGGTATGCATGTGATTTGACTTGTTCTTTCGGTGTAGTTTTCATGCACTTTTAGTATTTTGATTCGATTTTGTGCACGATGATGCACATGGTTGTGAGATTATATACCGTGGTATACCTGATTTGGATTGATTTTTGTTGTATACCGCTGATTTCGATTATGATATTTAATATTGTTTTCGTGCACTATGTGCACTTGATTTGGATTCTTGCGCATACTTGACGCGCATTTGCCAAGGTGAAGCCCAGCCCTGGGGACAAGTCTATAAGATAGGGCTTACCCCTCGCCATCCAATGGGCTATCTTCTTTGGGCTCGTTATATCTTGTCTGTCCATCGTACGCGACTGCTGAAGGTCGGGCTTTATCAGGCTGTGTACGCGTCTCTCTTTCATTATCAGTCTCCCCATATCTGGTGGGTTAAAGCTTTCCTAAATCAATGGAATCTTCCCACCAACACTTTCTTGTTAGGGGATCGCGAAGTTTCAATTTCTTTGGAAGAGTTTCGCGAGATCTCCGGATTGCCGATCTGGGGAGCGCCCTATGAAGAATTGCTGCCTGCTGAAGAGTATGCATTCGCAACTGTGCCTACTACGCTTGACGGCTTGTCGACCGAAAATTCCATCCGTCATAAGTATCCAAGTCTAATCAAGACTATGGGTATTTTTGAGAAGCTGTTCGCGGAGTCAGAGGAACATGGCGTCACTTTTAAGAGTTTTAAAGCCTGCTTCCTTCGTGGAGACGTCCTATCAAAGGAGGCACCAAAATTCACAAATATTAATGACCCTTTCGGGTTTGGGCTAAATAAGCTACCGGCCAAAGAAGAAGATTTGCCACAGTTTTACATCCTAATCTTGCCGGCCGTACCTTTTGAGTCAATTACGGCCCCCGGTATGGATGAAGAAACCTTCTTCGACGGTTTTATCAGCCTTTGGCTTAGTTGGTTTGTCATTCCAATGCATCGTCGCTTTATGAGAGCCTCGATCATTTATCCTGCTCATCACATTGCCGAAGGGACATGACTAGCCGTGGGCATTGCAGGGTCATCGCACTTGTACCATGGGCTGAGCACTGCAGCCAATACTTCGACCCCGGGTGTGGATGTGTTGAGTTTCTCTCTTCATTATTTTACATCATGGATTGAAATGCACGTGTTAGGGGCATTCGCTGCGCACCAGAGACCAGGTTTTTATGATGCTTATACCTTCACGTGTCTCATGAGGTTGGTGGACGCTTCTACTCCTGATCTGACTCAATTAGGGGCTCTTCGTGTGCTGCTTAATCCTTATGCCAATGAAGGCGGGATGGTATTCAATGATCGAGTCCTCTCTGCTCCTTCGGAACCTATTCAGCAGCTGTTTGATTTATTGAAAGAGAGAGCACCCTCCTTGAAGCCTAGGGAAGCCATGCACTTGTATTCGAACAGACCGGGTTATTTGGTGTTCCGTTGAAACAATGCGACTCTTTTTATGCGGTATAATCCACACCGCTTTGCCCGGCAATTGGGTTATAACCAGGGTGTTCCCTTCGAAGCATTCATAGTAGAGCCTAGCTCGTCTTTGGAAGTTGTTCGTGACGCCACTTATCATTTCATGCAGTTGAACACCGGCTCTCACTTCATGATCCCTGAGGCCGACTACATTCGAACGTGTGTGGGGGCTTTTACGGGTTGGTACCGCCACCGAGTTGGTCCCATCATTGCTGAGGAGGGGAGAATACTTTTTGGATATAGAGCTCCCGCCCCGATCCAGGCTATAGGAGTCCCGCCGCGATCGCGGACAATGGTTTGCCCTCCCTTAAGGGGTACTGGTGCCTTACTTATTCCTGAGGCGGTAGATGCGGGCCTGACTCCACCCACAGTTGGTATGCCGATGCGCACTAGAGCTCAGGCAAGGGCTTCTGATGAGGCGTCGGTAGCAGTTCCATCAGTTGCGGCGTCATCGATGGCAGTGTCATCATCGGTAGCACCACCAAAAGAGGATACTGGAGGCGAAGTGGGTCAACGTCGCACCAAAGCACCGAAGGGAAGGAAGCGATCATCTTCCAGCGCCAGTTCCGGATCGAAGCGGAGGAAGAAGACAGTCACCGGTCTGCTTGACTTTTTAATGGAATCCGAGCCTATCATTCAAGAAGAACCAATATCAATGCAAGAGCCGGATGATGATCTTCTTTTTCCAGGTTCATCTGCCAAGGAAGCCGCACAATTAGCTGAGGCTATAAGGCGTTCCCAGGATGAGACCGAGAACGTACGCGTCTCGAAGAGTTCCTATCATACCGTAATATTCTACGAAGATCATCCATCTATACGGCGAGTATTTATAGGTCCTCTGGAGCAGGGGGAGAGATAGCCCTCAAAAAGCCTATCTCAGCCGCTTCTAAAGATGAGTTGTCGTTGTGGACCGGCGGCCATGAATCTACCCTACAACCCCGGCGAGCATACCTTCTTAGGAAGGAACGTCGGCTTGAAAAAGCTATACTCAGGCATCTTGGCGTATTGGTATGCACGTTTTCTGTATTTTTCCTTTGGTAAGTAATTTGTTTTGCTTTCTATGTCTTCCCATATTCGTAAAACTTTGCAGGGACTTCGGCCATGGCAGAGAATCTGAGCTCGAGTAGTGTCTTGACTGTGGACTCTGTAAATATCCTCGATGAGACACCAGTAGGTGTGGAGGGGGTCGCTACAGTTGCTATTCCTGCTGCAGAGCTTCCATTGGCGGCTTCTGTTCCCCTTGTGCCTGTTCACCCTGAAGAGGTGTCCCTTCCGGCCATGGATTTAATAGACCTTTCTGGTGATGGCCTGGAGATGGTGGAACAGGTAAATGAGATTGCCGTCTCTGAAGTGGTGGCCACTGCCCCTCGACTGATAGCCATCACACCAGCAAATGTCTCCGATGATGTGCTTGAGGGTATGGAGGAGGCTGCCGAAGCTGCTATCCCTCCTGTTCAAAGTGGGAGGAGTATCAAAGGTATTCTTCTATCTTTTGTTTTAATGATCTTTTCATTATCTGAACCCTTCCGTCTTTTCAAAATTACGCGGATTGGCGACGTCTATCGCTGATCTGTCTCCTAGAAAATCTTTTCAGCGTTTGCTCGAGATGGCCGCTCCGCAGGCAATATCCCCGCAACGCATCGTCCTCTCTTTCGAGCAAGGTTAGTGTTATTTTCCCCTCCTCATAGCATTATTATTATTTCGTATAACGATACTAATGTCTTCTGTAGTTCTGGAAGCTGACACGAAGTTGAGATCCTCGACGGGCCTGGAGATCTTTTAAACCCTTCTTGCATGACTGTGGGTAAGTAAAGTTTTGACTTTGTTCCATCTGCTCTTTGTTTGCAAATCTCGCTGACTGTTTATGAATCTTAACAGCTTTTCCCGTTCTTACCCCGCTGGAATCTCGCATCATTATGCCACCTGGCCCTTATGCCCTACGTGCATCTGAACGGATGGCGAAGTAAAGCCTTCACTCTTTGTCGGCTCTCATCGAAGATCTTCGTGCTGGTAGCTCGATCACGGCCGAAGAATTTGCTGCTGAACCCAACATTTCTCTTCCCTTTTTTGCTGCTTACCATGATGAAACATTGGTACATGTTTGGGTCGAGTTCTATCGTCAGGTGGAGGCTTGCTTACATAGTCTTGAGTGCACGCGCCTTCCTTCAGAGGTCGTGGCTGCAAACGCGAGCTTGTGGGGGCTGGTTGAATGGTGCGCCGCAAATCTGCAATCATGTGAGAAGAGGCTCAACCTTAAGTTTTCGGAGAGGAAGCTGGCTTCCAATGCGTTGGGGGAACTTCAAGCTGAACTCATGGCTAAGACCACTCGTGCGTATGAACTTTTGCGGGTGCTTCAAGAAGCTATCAGGAGGTGGTAGATATTGATAAAGCCGTCATTTTTACTCGCGAGATGGTTGAAACTCACAAAGTTACCGACAATGAGCTTGAAAGTCGGCTCGCCTCGTACCAGGCCCAGCAGTCTCAAGCGGAGACCCGTCTCATAGCAATAACAAATTATGAAGATGAGACCTAGCGGAAGAAGGATGAACTGATGAATCTATTAAACCGTCCGTCGGTTTAAACAAATGTATATGTTTCTTTTTATGCTCCTTTTGTACTTACTCTTGAATGAGAGTATTTTTTGATTGTACTTTGTATTCATTTTGATTCATGAATAAAAGACATATTTTGTTTCATGGTGGTGTGTTCTTTTAGCAAATGCATTTTGTGGATAATCTATTTTGATATCTTTGTAGGACAGCGATGGCTTAGGAGTCAGGTTCAGATCTGCCTCCTAAGGCTTTCCAACTTTATGAGCCGTGAGGGTCTCATAAAGATTTTTCTCTGTACGAGTCGAGGGGATCTCGTAGGTGTATTTTCTCCTTAGGAATCGTGAGTATTCTTAAGTGTGTTTTTCTCTTGAGAGTCGTAAGGATCTCCCAAGAGAATTTTCTTCCTTACAAGTCAAGAGGACTCGTAAGTGATTGATGAGTTAACCTCCTCTCGAATCAAAGCATTGCTTTGACGGGGAGGTTGAGGGTTGACTTTGGCCGTTTTCCATAGGGTCAGGATTGACTTTAGCCGTGTTCCACGGGGTCAGGGGTTGATTTTGGCTATATGGGGTCAGGATTGACTTTAGCCATATGGGTCTGGATTGACTTTAGCCATATGGGGTCAGTTGATGACGTATTTCCTCGACAGGGTCATTGGCTGACGTATTTCCGAAATGGGGTCATTTGCTGACGTATTTCCGAGACGGGGTCATTTGATGACGTATTTCCGAGACGGGGTCATTTGCTGACGTATTTCCGAGACGGGGTCATTGGCTGACGTATTTCCGCGAATGGGTCATTTGATGACGTATTTCCGAGACGGGGTCATTGGATGACGTATTTCCGCGACGGGGTCATTTGCTGACGTATTTCCGTGACGGGGTCATTGGCTGATGTATTTCCATGACGGGGTCATTGGCTGACGTATTTCCATGACGGGGTCATTGGCTGACGTATTTCCTTGACGGGGTCATTTGATAACGTATTTCCGAGACAGGGTCATTTGCTGACGTATTTCCGCGACGGGGTCATTTGCTGACGTATTTCCGCGACGGGGTCATTGGATGACGTATTTCCGCGACGGGGTCATTTGCTGACGTATTTCCGAAACGGGGTCATTTGCTGACGTATTTCCGAGACGGGGTTATTTGCTGAGGTATTTCCGCAACGTGGTCATTTGCTGACGTTTCATCTACTGTAACGAGACGAATGTCGAGGTGGTCTCTAGGTTGTCTGTGAACCGTCGAGATTTGGAACTAAGGGCTCTTCCATGGCTCCGAAGTTGATTGTCGCGTCTGAATCCTGCTGGAATGAGGAGGAACACTATTGTTGGTATTCTGGGATGCAGATGTTGCTGTTGAGATCTGACTTTCCCTTTTGACAGGATCTGGTGGGGGACATGAGGTTCCATTTTCGTTTATGCCCATGGATTGTATACAGGGGTCAGTATGGACTCGCCTGTAGGGCAAAAGTTTCATTCTTTCATTTTTTTTATTTCTTTCCGCGATGCTCTATCATTTCAGCTTTTTATATCACGAAAGTCGCGATTGCCCAATCATTTCGGCTATTTTTGTTTTTACTCGCTGCTTTTTATTGCGAGTTGCCCAATCATTTCGGCTATTTTTGTATGCATATCTTTTACTTGCTGATTTTGTTGCAAGTTGCCTCATCATTTCGGCTATTTCATATGCATTTCTTTTACTTGCTGATTTTGTTGCAAGTATGGAACTTGGAACCTGATGCCAATATCAGCATCAGCATCGCTACGACTGGAATATTACTAGGAGCGAATCATCATTTGCCATGAAAGGACTTGGGATTTGATACCGATTTAGGCATCAGCATTGCTACCACTGGGACATTGCCAAGAGCGAATCATCATTTGCCTATGTCGATGTCGAACAAAGGTGGCTTAGCAAACAGGGTTAGGATCCGTAAGGGTCTCATAAAGGTATTTCTCCCTACGAGTCATGAGGATCTCGTAAGTACATTTTCTCCTTAAAAATCGTGAGGATTCTTAAGTGTATGTTCTCTTATAAGTCGTAAGGATCTTACAAGAGTGTTTTCTCCTTATAAGTCGAGAGGATTTACAAGGGTCGTTCACCGTGTGAGCATATCCCTAGTCGCTGGTGGGACTTTGTTAGGAAAAGGTTTATTCGTGCCCGTGGATTGTATACAATGGTCAATATTGAAACGCTTGTAGGGCAAAATCGGGGTGTATGACGGCTTAAGAACAGGTTCAGATTCCTGTAGGTTAAGGCTTTTGAATCCTATGAGCCGTGGGGGTCTCAAAGGGGAATTCTCCTTACGAGTCGTGAGGATCTCGTAAGTGTGTTTTCTCCTTAGGAATCGTGGGGATTCCTAAGTGTGTTTCTCCTTTGTGAGTCATAAAGATCTCACGCAGGTATTTTCTCCTCATAGAGTCGAGAGGACCTTGCAAGTGTCTTTTAACGAGATTGCGCCCTGCCAGTAGTCCTACTGTTTTTACTCACGGAGCCCTTTCGGGTTTTCATCCGTGCCCATCTCGCTTATGGACGTACCGTTTTTTTTTTGCATCAGCCTTGGGATGCTGCGGTCCGTTGTAGTTTATAGACGTCTCGGTCAGGTGTAGTATTTCTTTAAGAAACGGCCGTTTATTGGCCTGAAGGGTCTTTCGCCATGCATATCCATGAGCAAGTAAGCCTCACCCTAGTAGACTTTGTCTATGATGTACGGGCTTTCATAATTCGGCTCAAATTTCCCCCGTTTGGCATGATTGGGGATCATAGGTCTCTTGACCACTAGCACGAGTTCGCCTTGGCGGAATGTTCTCGGCCTAGTCAATCTGTCGTATGAGCGCGTCATTTTTGCTTTGTAAGCTTCCAAGTTTTGCTGCGCCATGAGCCGGGCATCAAGTTCCTCAAGCCGAAGATGAGCATTCTGTTCGTCTGTTAGCTCGTAATGGACCACCACTCGTAGAGAGGGTAGCTTTATCTCCAAGGGAATTACTGCTTCAGCGCTGAATACCAATGCATACGGTGTTGTGTTTGTGGCCGTTTTGAACGTAGTTCGATACGCCCAGAGAGCTTCATGCAATCTCTCGTGCCAGTCCTTTTTGTTTTTGGACGTCGTCTTCTTTATGATCTTCATCAAGGTTTTGTTGAAAGCCTCAGCCAAACCGTTAGCTCGGGGATTATAGACCGAAGAGTATCTCCAGTCTATATTATGTTGCTATGAAAATCGGCTGATTTTATGGCTTCTGTAGGCCGACCCGTTATCGGAGATAATCCGTTGCGGAGTGCCGAACCGATAGATGGCGTGTATCTTGAAGAAATGGAGGATATTCTCCGTCTTCACTTCTCTTAGTAGTACTGCTTCTGCCCACTTGGAGAAGTAATCAGTTGTCGCCAGTATGAACCGATGGCCTCTGGACGATGCTGCTTCAATAGGCCCGATTATGTCAGTTCCCCACATTTCGAATGGCCAGCTAGCCACCGTTAGATGTAGCGGATTTGGATGCTGGTGGATGAAGTCCCCGTGAATCTAGCACGAGTAGCACTGCTTCGCGTATTCGAGGCAGTCTTGGATCATTGTGGGTCAATAGTAGCCCATCCTTTTGATCTTCAGTTTTATCTTCGGCCTGGCTTGGTGAGAACCGCAGAGTCCGTCGTGAGTTTCTTGGACTACTCTCCTTGCTTCTTCAGGTCCCAGGCATCTTAGCCATAGAGAATCAAATGATCTCTTATATAGAGTGTCATTGACGAAGGCAAAGTATAGAGCTCGTTTCATGAGCTGATGTCTTAAGGACGCATCTTCAGGTGTTCGACAGTAGTCTATAAAGACTTCTCTCCGATCCTTGACCTTTTCTCGGTCCTCTATCTATAGGGCCACTTGCTTGGTCGCTTCCTTTTCTTCAAACAACTCCGGAGATACTTTTGCCGGTGCGAGAACCCGACGAATTTGCACAACGATCCTTACGTCATCGAGGTTTTCGTCAGCCAATTCTTTAGCAAGTTTGGCTAACGCATCTACTTTGCTATTTTCCGCACATGGTATGCTTTCCAGGCGTAGGCATGGATTTGAATCAGCAATTGTTGCACTCTCTCACCGTACTTCACCAATTCTGGTTTGCACGTTTGATAATCGCCGTTTACTTGGCTAACGACCAGCTGGGAGTCTCCGTATATAAGGAGGTTTTCGATCCCCATGTCGACAGCGATCTCAAGTCCTGCTATCAAAGCTTCATATTCGGCTTCATTGTTTGTCATCGGCTCTGTTAGGAAAAAGGCAAAGCGCATTATCCCTCCTTGTGGAGTCACGAAGATGAGGCCTACCCCAGACTTGATTATGGGAGAGCTGTGCTTTGCTTCTTCATGGAAGATACCCCGTCGAAGTAGAGTTCCCACCGATTGTTACTCTCTCCTTTCTCCCTGTCGATTGTGTCAAACGCGTGCTCGTCTGGAAATTCGCAATTTAGGGGTGAATCGGCAGGTATAGGATGCTCGGCGAGGATGTCGACGATGGCTTGGCCTTTCACTGCCTTGAGAAGTCGATAAGTTATCGACAATTCCATTAAGAGTAGGGCCCATTTAGCGAGCTACCCCGTTAGTATGGTTCTTGACATCAAATATTTGAGAGGATCCGCCTTTGATAAGAGATGGACCTCATGCGCCAACGCATAGTGCCCGAGCTTCGTTATCGCGAAGATCAACGCCAGGTTGTGTTTTCCAATGGGGGAGTAATTGTTTTCTGCCCCCAGGAGCACTCGACTCAAATAGTAGAGGGCTATCTCCTTTCCTTGGTCGTTTTCTTGTGCCCATAGCGCGCCTAAGGAACCCTCAAGGACGGTTATGTACAGAATGGGGAGCTTTCCTTTGACCGGAGCGGTCAGTACTGGCGGATTCTGCAGGTATTGCTTGACTTCATCTAGTGCGCTCTGGTATTTACGATCCCAGACGAACGGGGTCCCCTTCTTCTTCAGATGACTGTAGGGGCGGTATTTGCCGGAGAGGTTGACTTGGAGTTTGACACCTGTTTAGGCATCTATATCGCTACAACTGGGATATCGCCATGAGCGACTCATCATTTGCCCCTGTCAATTTGGATAAATGTGGCTTAGTAGACAGGGTTAGGGCTCTGTCTATTAAGACTTTTGATTTTATGAGCCGTAAGGGTCTCATAAAGGGTTTTCTCCCTACGAGTCGTGAGAATCTTGTAGGCGTATTTTCTCCTTAAGAATTGTGGGGATTCCTAAGCGATGTCTTCTCTTGTAAGTCGTAAGGATCTTCCAAGAGTGTTTTTTCCTTATAAATCGAGAGGACCTACAAGTGTTATTCACCATATGGGGACATTTCTTGTCATTTGTAGAACTTGGCAAAGAAGTATTTATTCATGCCCATGCCTGTAGGGCAATTTGAGAGATATGACGGCTTAAGAACAGGTCTAGATCTCTGTAACTTTAGGCTTTTGAATCCTATGAGCCGTGAGGGTCTCACAGGGGGGGTTCTTCTCACGAGTCGTGAGGATCTCGTGAGTGTATTTATTTTAATGAGGTTGCGCCCTTCTGGGTTTTCACAAGCTCACCGGCAGTCCTGCTGTTTTTACTCACGGCGCCCTTTCGGGGTTTCATCCGTGCCCATTTTGCTACCGTTTTTTTTAAGAGCGTGATTTAGGAAATCAATATCCAACTCGTGCTCGGTTCTTTCTCCAGGTGTGTCTTCGGGATTTTCTTTAGACGATGGATTAGCGATTGATGCCGCCTGAGCAAGCATCTCCTGCAGATTTTCACGTTGCAGTCGAACTTTTGTCAAGGACCGTGTTTGAGATCGGTGACTAGTAGAAGCTCGAACTTCGTCTTTGGAATTCACCACATAGACTATGTGAACTACCATGCCCCCAGGCTTAGGATGTTTAGAGTTTTGGCCTTTGGAGTTTGCTTCGGGCACTTGAGCTTTATTGGGCCTCTCTTTTTTGTTAAAAGCCGCTTTGGTTTTGGGAGGAACCGCTGTATCAGGATCCGTCTTGGGGTGAGTCTCCTTCACCTGCTTCCACACCTTATATATAGATAAAGAAAGTTGTCTCAGAGAGCGAACGGGTTTATGCTCTCGGGGGATCTCCATGGGCTGCGGAGACTTCTTCAATATTGCGGTAGGAGAACTTTGTCTGACCCTTCACAACAATTTGAAGCTGTTCCCAGTTGAAACAACAACATTCACCACTGGGGTTGAAACAGGACCATACGGAGAACTGCCCCCAGCTCATTTTGTATGACGTAGATATCGACGTCGACAGTTTCTTACGGCCGGGATTTGATTAGCTTCAGGATTTTGCCGAGCCTGCCCCCTGTTTCCTTTGAGATCTTGAATATTCTTCTCCCTGTGTCGACCTTGGTCCTTGGCATGTGCCAGTTATTTGAGGACTATTCCGTCGGCAAAGCTGCTGCCTGGGGAGCCCGCCTGTGGACGACAGACTTTCTCTGGGCTTCCTCCATCAGCGTTGAGGCACCGAGGGTGGGAGCTGGTAGCATCGACCCAAAGAGAAGCCCGTTGATTTCTTGAAGAGCCGGATTGCAGAGATTTGAGCCTGCAAGTGGCCCGTACTTGACTCCACCAGATATGACAGCGCCTGTGTTGCTAAGGTGGGAACAAACGCCATTCTTCATAGAGACGAAGCACCGACTTCAGTATCCACTCCCCTAAGGGCAACCACAATCATACACACCGCGATTATCTGATCACGGGAAAAACATGACACACGAAGTGTGGAGTGGAAAGAGGAAAAGGTCCCACCGGGCGTGCCAGAATCTGTGCTCCACCGAAAGACGCAACCGGGACGTTGGGACATCTGGCCTGAATTTTAGGGGCAGATGCTATTTGGATTTATCCGTCCACCTCGCCGAAGATGCCAAGTTGATTTATGGCACCGTGTATCGGAGGTTTAGACAGATGCGGCCGATATAGCAGACTTCATCAGATTCCCCCTCATTGTGAGGGGTTTTTCATTGTGGGGATGCTCTTCCCTGCAGACGCAAGCCCCTACAGCTAATTACGCTACCGCATCACGGTAACCACTTTCTCCTTCTCCAGATGGTCACTTCGTGTCGTGTATGTTTGTTTAATTTTTTGGTTGCCCGTGGATTGTATACGGAGACTAATTTATGCTGTCGCCCGTAAGGCGTGGATTAGTCCAAATCCTTATTTTCTTAGATTTGGGTTTGGGTTAGGTTTAAGGATCGTTAATTTTATTTGAGACTAAGATCAACTTAAACGTTTGTTAAGAATACGTTAGTCTAGTTTTTAGACTAAGATCAACTTAACATTTGTTAAGAACACGTTAGTCTAATTTTAGACTAAGATCAACTTAACATGATCATTTAGATCCAACAAAAGAGCATTTAGATTCTATTGTTTTAGTTTAGGGACTTTGCGGTCCAGTTTAAAGACGTCATAGTCTATAAAGTTTAAAGACATTATAGTCTATGAGTTTAAGGACCTCACAGTCCATAAAGTTTAAGGACATCATAGTCCACGAGTTTAAGGACCTCATAGTCCGGTTTAAAGACGTCATAGTCTGTCTAGTTTTGGTTCAACCGTTTGGGGACGTATCAAAAGTTATCGATTATTGGGACCCTCCACCTCTCTGAAGACGTTAAAGGATTACAACGACATGTATTAGAGATATGAAGAGATGTACCCTTGAACTAATATTGGTTGGAAGGCTCTGAGAATCACTTTGAATGCCATATGAGATGATCAGTTTTGGAAGACACGGGTATAGTTAGGGTTCAGTTTCAGGGGATCTTTCCTCTTGAAGACTTAGCTAATTTGGGCTAAGATTGGCTCGAATATAGTGTTAAACACTAGAGTACATTCGGAGCTCACGTGCTCCCACGTGAGGCGCTTACAAAAGTGTTAAACACTAAAACTGAAGCGCTCACGTGGGGTCACGTGAGGCGCCTGAAGATTGGGCCTTGCTTCTTTTATTTTACTCTCAGAATATGCATATAAGTGTTAAACACTTGGCCTTTATGACCATCACGTGTGGGCACGTGATAGGTATCC
Organism: Agapanthus africanus; assembly: GCA_030015575.1. NCBI lineage: Eukaryota > Viridiplantae > Streptophyta > Magnoliopsida > Asparagales > Amaryllidaceae > Agapanthus > Agapanthus africanus. Next base: position 58,657,607 of record CM057348.1, read on the forward strand.
ATGCGTTGGAAATTAATCCTTCAGTTTTACCCTATTTTCTCTTTAAAATGGTGTTTGTCAAAGGTCATGTGGGGACACGTGAGGCATCCTTTAGGCGGGCATTGCCTTTGGGTAGAATCCTTTTTTATTTGATAATTGCTAGGGGTCACGTGGGAACACGTGAGACGCCCAAAAAGTGAAACTGCCTTGGCTTTACTCCCTTTTGTTTTGAGGAGCTTTTTAAGGGTCACTTGGGAGCACGTGATACACCCTAAAAGAGAAACTGTCTTTATTGTTTTCCCTTTTCCCTTTTAAATAAGTGTTAAACACTTTGGGAAATCTCTTTTTCTGGTTCAAAGAAAGGGGGTCACGTATTACTACGTGATCATGTTGGGTACTGATCTCTTTTACGTGCATGGAGAGTTAAATCCCTTGTTTAAGAATTAAATTCTTTTGATAGGGTTAAACTCTAATTTTATTTAGAGGAATTAAATTCCTATATGATTGAAAGAATTAAATTCTTTAAACCCAATTCTCCCTTTAAGTTTTGGATCTGCATGGCAGAATCTCCCCGATAAGAATTAAATTCTTAACTTGTGGGGAGATTTGCTTCTGCAGATCTTCAACCAGAGAAAGAACTGAGTTCTTTTTAGAAGAGTTAAACTCTTGGTTTGAGAATTAAATTCTCTTTTGTTTTGTGGGAGCTTATAGAATGATCTGCTTCCTTCTCTTACCGAGAGTTTTCTTTCTTTTTTTCTCTGAAGAGATCTTCTTTTCTTTCTGGTGAATTAAATTCTCTTCTTTTTTTTCTCTTCTGTATTCTTTCTCTGTTGTTGTCTCGCTCTTTCTCTTCTCTTCTTGGCTCCTATTTATAAGAGAAAGAAAAGAATCAGTTTGTTCAGCCGATCTCTCATTGAGAGATTTTTATTGATTTTATAACCAACATAATCTTTTAGATCACTCGGTGAATTTTATTCACCATTGGATTTTTAATCCAAAAGATATTTTATTTATTATTCCTGGCAAATTTTTTGGAAAATATTTCCTTGTAAAGAATCTTTCTATAAATTGGTGGTTTTTAATCACCATTGGATTTTTAATCCAACGGTGCTCCCTTTTATAGAGTGCAATATTTTTTGTTTGGAAAGATCTAGGGAAATATTTTTCCAATGAGGGTTTTTGATTTCCTTTTAATTAGAATTTAATTCTATTAGTTCAGAGAGTTTAGGAGTCTATCACGTGTTGGCGCGTGACCTCGCTGATTAAGAAATTAATTAGAATTTAATTCTATTGGTTCAGAGAGTTTAGGAGTCTATCATGTGTTGGCACGTGACCTCACTGATTAAGCAATTAATTAGAATTTAATTCTATTGGTTCATAGGGCTCAGGAACCCATCACGTGTTGACACGTGACCCCACTGATTAATCATTTAATTAGAATTTAATTCTATTAGTTCAGAGGGCTCAGAAACCCATCACGTGTTGGCACGTGACCCCACTGATACAGCATTTAATTTGAATTTAATTCTATTAGTTCAGAGGGCTCAGAAACCCATCACGTGTTGGCACGCGACCCCACTGATTAAGCATTTAATTAGAATTAAATTCTATTAGTTCGGAGGGCTCAGAAGCCCATCACGTGTTGGCACGTGACCCCACTGATTAAGCATTTCCAATTGTTTATTTTATTCAGCGCATATAGGCTTTTCCTGTAAAAGGTCACGTGTCTGCACATAAGACCCGGTCACGTGTGGGCACGTGATCCCCCTTTGGGAGTTTTCCTTGCTACTTTATTTATATATTTTATTCAGTTCCCATAAGGGAACAAATGCTTTTAATTTCTTTTAATTAGAATTTAATTCTATTAATTCAGTGGGTTCAAGAGCCCATCTCGTGTGGCACGTGACTTTATTAATTAGGCATAAAAAGGTCACGTGTTTACACGTGAGGCCTGGTCACGTATGAGCACGTGATGCCCCATTTGGGGTTTTTTCTTGCGGCTTTATTTGTATTTTATTCTGTTCTCATGAGAGAACACCCACTTATCTCACTACTTGCAAAAGTTATGATTTGTATGCCCACTTGTGTAAGGCAGCCCCACCAAGGTTCATGCGTCAAAAGAGCTTGTGTTCACACTTGTATTGTGTTTGACCATTTTGCATAAAATGTATACACTTATTTGTTGCAAAAAGAAACTCTTTGAATATTGATCGGTTTTCTGTTCCACTAGCAATGTTGGCTCACAAATGTCGTATCCGTGTTTTTGAGTGTGTTTCTAGTGTTTTGTCATGAATACCTGTAATCTATATTTTTTAAGCAGACATGGGTTAGTAGTACCCATATATCACAAAATTGATAATAAATGAGCGGTATTGAAATGCAATTTTTCGTGATGAACAAATACCCCAAACTTATCTTTTGCTTGTCCCGAGAAAAACAAAATCCTAATCTCACTTTCGCCAGGAACGCGATTGCACTGAGCTTGTGCAACAAGCCGTTAAACCTCTAGGTGTCCCTAGTAGGAGGAGTTTAGTCTCCTGAGGATTTTCAGCCGATTACACCCACAAAATCCTGTCAAGTTAGTTTCGCGAGGAGACTATTGATTTTAATCTTAAAATTTAAGTATCAAAACTAGAAGTTCTATTACACTAGCCAGAAACGTTCAACCCTTATTTTTCACTCCTCACATTTTATTTAACATAAGCTTATACACATCTTTACGTAGCTGTATGATAGTGTCATAAAGTTTTAAGAATTCAATTAGGGTCATCATGTCATAAATACGGACCAAGACAGACTTCTAAAGGATCACACGAGTTTGAAAAGAATTAGGTTTTTCTCAAATTTTGTTCTCCAGTTAAATTTCAAGTCAGAATTTCTATCTTTTTAATAGAGAACTAAGTCTTATTCTTCATTCCTACCCTTCACATGTTTTTGTTCATATACACCTTTCGTGATCATGCATAAAGTCTTATAATTTAAACCTTCATATCTCCGCTAATAAACTGTTATAATAGAAAACTCGTTTCCGCCAAGATTATTCTCCCACAAAGAACCGTGAGGACTTTTAACTCGGAGAGAACACTTGCTTAGCTTGTTTTATTTGACGATTGGAGAATTAGCGAGCTTTGGGTCAATGACTCCCAAATCAGATAGTTTTAGGGGATTAGGTGTAGAAACACCCTTAGAAATTAATTGCCTAAGTCACCAAGGCCACAAAACTAAAGACTCATTTTTATGCGTTTTAAATATTCAGAAAGCAGTGCGAACGAAGATATTGCCAGTTTTTCTTTTTCATCCCAAAGACGTGTTCTTGTGGATAATGTGTGTAATTACTCCAATAAGGTTCCAGATGGGTTATTTTTCAGATTTTTAGCTTCTATTAAAACTTCAATAATATCCTTCATATCCACTTCACTTTACGAACTATTCTTGATATTACTTAATTCAGAACAAACCTGTTTGATCCTAAAGACGCTTATCAATTTTCAAAAGTTTAAAGACATTTCAGACTTTTCATCTAATTCTCAAAAACTTATGATACGTGTACAGTGTTATAAAAGACGTATATTAGCTATGGTTAAACTCAAAGGAGGGTTATCTTTCGGGTTTTCGATCTCTCGAAAAGGATTCAGTAGCTTCTATCCTATCAACCGAACCGTCAAATTTCGAGTCTAAGTTTTCCCGCTAGCTAACATGGTGACAAAGTTTTTATATTTTGAATTTTTTTTCAAATTTTTATGGGTTTTTCAATATATATAATGCAGAATTTACACATGATGTGGTGAAGTAAACGGAGTGCTCACCCCCAAACCTAAGTTTTACGATGTCCTCATCGTTGCCCCCGTCTCCGGTAGCTAAACTTAGACACCGGAGTGAGATTTTATTCACAAAAAGAAAACTCTAAGAGCTAATTACACTATTCACAAGTTAAGAGACTGCGTTAGTCCAGAAATTAATACCAGCCATTCAAAATTTTGTCGATATAAGGCCAGGGCAGGTAAAAGAAAAAGTTTATGAAAAAGAAAAAGAAAATGCACATGTTAGTGGTATGGTTAGATGTCACTTAAGGGGATAGGTGCGTGAAAGTAGGGATCAGAATACGTTGAATGCGAAGATGAAGTTTTGAAGGAGTCAAAGAATTGTTGCCCGAATGAATTGTATGTTCAAAAAGCATGTGTTGAGTTTCGATGTCTGGTTTGTTCAAAAATTGGAGTTCGTCTTGAAAAATTTCAACAAAAGACAGGTCCGTAGGATGTTCCCAAAATGATCCTGATTCAACCTCACAAAGAATATCAAGTTCATCTGCAAATATCTCCTCAAAACTCAACATAAAAGAAAGTTTCTCAAGGTTATTTTCCTTCCTATGATCCTGCACAATCCTACTCTCATCGTTACAGCTCATATCTCCCAAAACTAGTCCTCCCTCATCATATTCACATATGGGCACATCCATGTCATCTAAAAAGTAGGTTTCCCCACTAACGTTTCGTCCAAAATTATATCAATAGGTGATACTAAAATTATGGGTTTCTTATTTTGAATTATATCGAACACTACATCGATACCATACCCATCAAATTCATAAGTTTCCTCCTCTACAATTTTAGCGCAAAAATCGGTCGGTGTAAGAATCTCATCTTCAAGTAGTATATCGGTTAAATCATTCTCAGGATCACAAGTGACAAGAGGCCTATTTAGTACCTGAAGACTAGTGTTGGAATGATTAAGAGGGTTTTCTTATTTGTCCTGGTAACACTCAGTCAAATTAATTACATCATCATCTATGAACTCGTCAAAATTTGTTTGATCTTTTATCTCACTCAGCTGACTTCCTAGACAGCAGATATTGACTTTATTTGGTTCAAATTGACTGTGTTCACTCCCTATTCTCACAGCTAAATGTTTCACCTATTCGTCGATTCTAGACAATGATTGAGCTTGAGCGTGAAACAATTGATCAGATTGTTGTATGCACATTGTTTACCCCAATCAGAGCAAAGCTCTGTTCAAATTCCAAGGCAGGAAACGAAGCAACGCTTTTGTTTCCCCCAATCAGAGCAAAGCTCTGCTTTGAAAATTAAAGTAAAAATTAAAAGTTAAAATAAATGAAGCAACGTTTCAGATTCCTTGCGCTGCGCGCAATGCGCCACGTGTCAAAATCAGACACGCCAGTGTAAGGAGCGCAGCGCCCAAGGCAGCGCGCCCAATCAGAGCAAAGCTCTATTTAAAACAAAAATTAAAGGAAGCAACGCTTCAGTTGCACAAGCACTGCGCTGCGCGACACGTGTCAGCGCGGTTGCACTAGCGCAGTGGCGCTGCGCTGTGCGCTGCTTGACACGTGTCAGCGCCGTTGCGCTGCGCTGTGCGCTGCGCGACACGTGGCAGCGCAGATGCGCTGGCGCAGTTGCGCTGCGCTGTGCGCTGGTTGAAACGTGTCACGCGCTGGGGCATTTGCGCCAAGCAGAATTGAAATTTTATAGAAATCTTTCTGTTCTAGTTAAAACAAGAAGATTTTCTTCCGTAAAACAGAAGCCCTTGGATCAAAAATCCAACGGTGGGGAAAATTCCCCAAATCACTCAGAGAAAGATCTCGTTAACAAATTCAACAAACTGATGGGCACTATATAAAGACCCCTAGACCTCAAATCAAAGGCATGAACATTATCATTGAGAACTCTGAAGAATTGGAGAGAATTCCTCAAGAACAAAAAAGGTAAAAACCTTTAGAAAAAAGAGAAAATTCTCTTAAAAACATATCATTAATCTGAGAAGAAGATCAATGATAAAAAGAAAAATAAGTAATAATAGTGCTTTGCACTTTTTATGAACCATTGGTTCTTTGAAATAAGAGAAACAAGAAAAACTTGTTCTCTTTGATCTAAATTAGATCAAGAAAACAAACAGTGCTTTGCACTTTTTCCTGAACCATTGGTTCTAAAAAAAGATTCTCAAATTATAGTGCCTTGCACTTGCAAACTGCGCTGTTGCGCTCCTGGATTGGCGCAAGCCACCAGAGAGCGCCACGTGTCAACATCTGAACCATCTGCGCTATGCGCTTTTGAAATAGAGCCTTGCTCTCTGGAATTGGTGCAACTCACCAGAGTGCGACACGTGTCAGCAGCGCAAGCGCAGCGCATTGGCCCAGCGCACTGCGCTCGCGTGACACGTGTCAACACCACAAGCGCTTGCGCTCTCTGATTGGCGCAAATCGCCTGACAAATGCAATGCATTTCCTAAAGGGCCAGGCCCAAATCAAAAAGACCCAGTAGGCCAGAATAAATTGCAAAGCAATAGATAGGCAGAGCCCAGGTAAAATTGGTGCTCTGCATCATTTATAAAATGAGCAAAGCCCAAAACAAATTGATGCTCTGCATCATTTATAAATGGGTAGAGCCCAAATAAAAATAAAAAGAAATGCAATGCAAAAGTAAATAAAATGTTGAACATTTTCAACTGGACTTAGCCCAATTTTGGCCGTAAGTCCTCAAACTAAATTGACCGAGCACAGCCGCACTCCTAAATCAATTTACAACCGGTTCAAGGGTACATCTCCGAGCTCCTCTGACACCTATCGTTGTAATCCTTCAACGATGTCAGAGAGGTGATGGGTCCCGACGACCACACATCAATATGGACTGCGGGGTCCTTAAACTCGTGGACCGAAACGTCCTTAAACTATTATTGGACTGCGGGGTCCTTAAACTCGTGGACCGAAATGTCCTTAAACTAATATTGGATTGCCGGGTCCTTAAACTCGTGGACCGAAACGTCCTTAAACTAATGATGGACCACCACGTCCCTAAACTGGCGATGGACCGCTACGTCCCTAAACTGGAACATGGACCACCACGTCCCTAAAATGGAACAATAGAGCCTCTAAACGCTCTTCTGTCGGATCTAAACGATCCCGCTTAAGTAGATCTTAGCCCCAAATAAGGCTAACGTATCCTTAAGCATTTCAACAGACTCCATATTCCCTAATCAACTTCGGTTCAAGGGTACATCTCTGAACTCCTCTGACACCTATCGTTGTAATCCTTCAACGACGTCAGAGAGGCGACGAGTCCCGACGGCCATAGATTAAATGGATCACCACGTTAAGTTGATCTTAGTCTCAAATGAGACTAACGTATCCTTAACGAACGTTTAAGTTGATCTTAGCCTTAATACAGCTAATGTGTCCTTAAACTAAAAACACCAAACCCAAGTCTAAGTAAATACGGATTTGGACTAATCCACGTCCTACGGGCGACGGCGTTACTCAGTCTCCGTATACAATCCATGGGCAACCACAAACAAAACAAACATACACGACACGAAGTGAAATTCTGGAGAAGGAGAAAGTGGCTGCCGCGATGCGGTAGCGTAATTAACTGCAGGGGCTTGCGCCTGCAGGGAAGAGCGTCCCCACAATCAAAAACCCCTCTAGCGAGGGGGAATCCGACGAAGTCTGCTACATCGGCCGCATCCGTCTAAACCTCCGATACACGGTGCCATAAATCAACTTGGCATCTTCGGAGAGGTGGACGGATAAAACCATATAGTATCTGCCCCGAATCTCAGGCAAGAAAATCTTCTTGTTTTAACAAGAACAGAAAGATTTCTTTAAAATTTCAATTCTGTTTGGCGCAAATGCCCCAGCGCGTGACACGTGTCAAGCAGCGCACAGCGCAGCGCAACTGCGCTAGCGCATCTGCGCTGCCACGTGTCGTGCAGCGTAACTGCGCTAGCGCATCTGCGCTGACACGTGTCGTGCAGCGCACAGCGCAGCGCAACTGCGCTAGCGCATCCGCGCTGACACGTGTCGTGCAGCGCACAGCGCAGCGCAACTAAAGCATTGCTTCCTTTAATTTTTGTTTTAAATAGAGCCTTGCTCTGATTGGGCGCGCTGCGCTCCTTGCACTGGCGTGTCTGATTTTGACACGTGGCGCGTTGCGCGCAGCGCAAGGAATCTGAAGCGTTGCTTCATTTATTTTAACTTTTAATTTTTACTTTAATTTTCAAAGCAGAGTTTTGCTCTGATTGGGGGAAACAGAAGCGTTGCTTCGTTTCCTGCCTTGGAATTTGAACAGAGCTTTGCTCTGATTGGGGTAAACAAATGCCCCCCCCACCGCTGCGCTTACGTGGCCCTTGGAACGTGAGCGCAGCGGTGGCAGAATTCTAACCGTCGCGGCAACTCTTGGAAGTTGAAAGGGCATTTGATGCCTATAAATAGGGCCTTTAGCCCCCTAAGATGATTTTCATCCCTTCATAAGCATTTTGTCCAAAGCCCTGCTCTTGCCTTTATGAACTCCACGAGTTAGAACTTCTTAAAACCTTTTAGGTAAAGATTTTAATTTAAATTAAATCAATTTTAATTAACAGAGCCTTGCTCTCAATAGATCCCTGATCTAAAGAAAACTCATTTAGGGTTTCACTTAGCAGAGCTTTGCTCTAAAGGGGTCTAAAGAGGACTAAGGAGAACCCTATTAGGGTTCCATTAATAGAGCTCTGCTCTCTAAAAGATTTTCCTTGGATTTTCTTAATTCATTAATGGAGTTTTGCTCCTTCCAAATCATATAGGAGAACTCTTAAGAATTCTTCATGGATCTTGGAAGTTAAAGATGGCATTCGGTACTATTATTATTATTATATCATTTTTCCCAGAGCAAAGCTCTCAATGTTCTTAGGGGATTTTCCTCAAATTCTTCTCATAACTAATTTTGACAGGTGTCACTCCTGTCTATAGAGTATTGCTCTTAAGGAGTTTAACTTTTAACTTTCTGTATCTTATTATTTGCTAATCTCTCTGTACTGTTTTCTTCAGGTATCATAGCGGTGCGTCTATATAGCCTGCACGAGTTCATCACTTATGAAGACATCCGTGTACAGGGCCGTCAACAAAACCAGGAGTTTACAGATGCCCAGTGTGCGGAGGTTATGGGTCGCCTTCACGCAAGCGTTGGTTGGCTGCTTCCTCGTCGTTCAGCTCTCTTGAAAGTCGTGCTGGGAGCGATTTGGAGAGCACTCCCGGGGTTCCACGAGGCCATGCCGCTCGATGCGTTGGATGACGCCGAAGACAAGGTGCATTCAGTGTACTTGTCGGGGCTGATCTCGAAGAAGCAGCGAGATAACCTTATCGACATCCTGCATCAAATTTTCTAGCAGACGACGATAATCACTGCTTATCATAGGCTGGGAGGGCTTGCCGAGGATCTCGACACACAAGAGCGCGAGAGGCTGCGCACAAGAATAATCAGAAAGGCCAGAAGAACTCTGGATGGCCTTACTTTTGATTTCCTCAATCCGTGCCCTGGATCTGAGGTTATTCCATTGTAATAATATTTCTCGTTTATTGCTTTATGATTGTAAGAATTTTTGGCAATATTAATGGGAAAAAAATTTATCCCAGCTTGTCTTATTTTTCGTTCTGAATCTTTTGCACATGCATGGATGAGTGTGTCCTGAATGCTTGATCCAATGCTAATCAGATGCTCTTTCTGTCACACTTTTTTTTTTTTGCTATTATTATCAGCATGTTGTCTTGATGAACATAATTGACAGATAATAGAGCAAGCGTCTTGATTTCCTCAAGAAATAGTGATGGCTTAGGTCGCAGGTTCAGGTCTGCTGCCTAAGACTTTTCAACTCTATAAGCCGTGAGGGCCTCATAGAGACTTTTCTCCCTACGGATCGAGAGGATCTCGTAGGTGGGTATTCTCCTTAGGAATCGTGAGGATTCCTAAGTGTGTTTTCTCTTATAGGTCGTAAGGATCTTATAAAAGAATTTTCCTTCTTATGAGTCGAAAGGGCTCGTAAGTGGTTGGTGAGTTGATTTGTTTCCGAGTCGAAGCATTGCTCCGACGGGGAGGTCGTTGTTGACTTGTTTCCGAGACGGAGGTCTTTGATTGACTTGTTTCCGAGTCAGAGATCGCTGTTGACTTGTTTCCGAGACGGAGGTCTTTGATTGACTTATTTCCGAGTCGGAGGTCATTGGTTGACTTGTTTCCGCGACGGAGGTCGTTTGTTGACTTGTTTCCGAGACGGAGGTCGTTGTTGACTTGTTTCCGGGTCGGAGGTCGTTGTTGACTTGTTTCCGAGGCGGAGGTCTTTGATTGACTTGTTTCCGGGTCGGAGGTCGTTGTTGACTTGTTTCCGAGACGGAGGTCTTTGATTGACTTGTTTCCGGGTCGGAGGTCGTTGTTGACTTGTTTCCGAGACGGAGGTCGTTGTTGACTTGTTTCCAAGGCGGAGGTCGTTGTTGACTTGTTTCCGGGTCGGAGGTCGTTGTTGACTTGTTTCCGAGGCGGAGGTCTTTGATTGACTTGTTTACGGGTCGGAGGTCGTTGTTGACTTGTTTCCGAGACGGAGGTCTTTGATTGACTTTTTTCCGGGTCGGAGGTCGTTGTTGACTTGTTTCCGAGACGGAGGTCTTTGACTGACTTGTTTCCGGGTCGGAGGTTGCTGTTGACTTGTTTCCGAGACGGAGGTCTTTGACTGACTTGTTTCCGGGTCGGAGGTCGCTGTTGACTTGTTTCCGAGACGGAGGTCTTTGATTGACTTGTTTCCGGGTCGGAGGTCGGGTCGGAGGTCGCTGTTGACTTGTTTCCGAGACGGAGGTCTTTGACTGACTTGTTTCCGGGTCGGAGGTCGCTGTTGACTTGTTTCCGAGACGGAGGTCTTTGATTGACTTGTTTCCGGGTCGGAGGTCGCTGTCGACTTGTTTCCGAGACGGAGGTCTTTGATTGACTTTAGGTTGTCTGTGAACCGTAGAGTCTTGGAACTGGGGACTTTGCCGTGGCTCCGATTGGCGATGTCACGTCTGTGTCCTGCTCGAATGAGGGGGAAAGCCGCTGTTGGTCTCCAGGCTGTTGGTGAATCGTCGAGATTTGGCTTAGCTTTATGGCGGAGCCTGTTGGGAAGGTGTGGTTCCCTCTTTGTTTGTGCCCTTGGATTGTATACAGGGATCGATGTAATCTTAACTGTAGGGCAAAAGGTTTCATATATTTCTTTTTATTGTTTTATTTCCGCGATGCTCTATCATTTCAGCTTTTATATCGCGAAGGTCGCGATTGCCCAATCATTTCGGCTATTTTTCGCGGTGCCCAATCATTTCGGCTGTTTATTTTTATTTTTACTCGCTGCTTTTTATTGCGAGTTGCCCAATCATTTCGGCTGTTTATTTTTATTTTTACTCGCTGCTTTTTATTGCGAGTTGCCCAATCATTTCGGCTGTTTATTTTTATTTTTACTCGCTGCTTTTTATTGCGAGTTGCCCAATCATTTCGACTGTTTATTTTTATTTTTACTCGCTGCTCTTTATTGCGAGTTGCCCAATCATTTCGGCTATTTTGTGTGCATACGTTTTTACTTGCTGCTTTTTATTGCAAGTTGCCCCATCATTTCGGCTATTTTGTGTGCATACTGTTTACCCCAATCAGAGCAAAGCTCTGTTCAAATTCCAAGGCGGGAGATGAATCAACGCTTCATCTTCCCCCAATCAGAAACAAAGCTTTGCTTTGAAATTTTAAACCTTAATAAATGAAGCAACGCTTCAGATCCTTTGCGCTGCGCGCGACGCGCCACGTGTCTAGCGCAGATACATTAGCGCAGCGTCCAAGAAGGCGCGCCCAATTAGAGCAAAGCTCTGTTAAAGGAAGCGCCGCGCTGCGCTCTGCGCTGTGCGACACGTGGCAGCGCAGTTGCGCTGCGCTGTGCGCTGCGCGACACGTGTCAACACAGATGCGCTAGCGCAGAAGAAGGGGCTAAGTGCCAAAGGCAATTTATCCATGCAAAATTACATGCACTTGATAATAACAAATTAAAATCATACGATGCACAAGCACAACAGAGAGCTAAAATAAAAAGAACACTTAACAGATAATAAAATACTTAATTAAAACATTTATTTGCTATTACATTTAAAAAAGATCACCGAATACGGGATCAGAGAGACAGGGGTTCACAAAAAGAAAAAGAAGATTATTCAGCTCCCTCTCCGTCTTCTCCATCACGTCGAAGCGGCGATCTTCCCGAAGGGTAGCCATCCAACGGTCGACGCCGCACTCCTGGGAAAAAGTGGCGATGACAACCCGACGAGCCCGCATCTGGCTCAGCAAGTGGAAGGAGAAGTCTCTTAGGGCTTTGGTGATCAAGTGCGCTTCGAGAAAGCACTCAATCTTATCCTCGGCGGCATCCAGCATCGCCGAGGACATCTATGCTAGGGGAGGAGGAATGTCGGCGAGCACCGACGCAAGGATCATCCGAAGCCAAATGGAATTCGGAGGGAGAGGAGACCCCACACGAGTCAAAAGCTCGTGCATTGAGGCATCGCATTGCTCGTCCGAAAAAGAGGAGTCCACCAAGCGCGCAGCAAAACGGGGAACGATGTCCCGAATCGGCACCTCCCATGGTTGTCGGCGGGCATGAGGGTGGTTGCAAGCCATGATCGAAGAAGTTCTCTGAAAATGAGAGAAGAAAAGGCCCAGTCTCGAGTTATATATATAGACCCAAGCACAGAAGATTCTGTGCACAATGAAATCATTTCCAAGGCCCGGGAAATCTGAATTTTGGAAATACAAGTTTGACTTGAAAAAAGGAGATGAAAAGATATCTCAGGTGAAGCGACGCTTCCGATTTGCCCAAAATCTAAGTTTTAATAAGTGAAGCAACGCTTCAGATCCTCTGCGCTGAGCGCAGGGCGCCACGTGTCTGGCGCAGACGCATCAGCGCAGCGTCCAAGGCAGTGCGCCCAATCAGAGCAAAGCTATATTTAAAGGAAGCAACGCTTCAGTTGCGCAGGCACTGCGCTGCGCGACACGTGTCAGCGCAGATGCGCTAGCACAGTTGCGCTGCGCTTTGCGCTGCGCGACACGTGTCAGCGCGGATGCGCTAGCGCAGTTGCGCAAGCACTGCGCTGCGCGACACGTGTCAGCGCGGATGCGCTAGCGCAGTTGCGCTGCGCGACACGTGTCAGCGGGGATGCGCTAGCGCAGTTGCGCTGCGCTGTGCGCTGCGCGACGCGTGCTGGGGCATTTGCGCCATACAGAATTAAGATTTTAAAGAAATCTTTCTGTTCTTGTTAAAACAAGAAGATTTTCTTCTGTAAAACAGAAGCCCTTGGATCAAAGATCCAACGGTGGGGAAAATTCCCCAAATCACTCAGAGAAATATCTCTTCAACAAAATTAACTAATTTATGGGCACTATAAAAGAGACCCAGACCTCAATTCAAAGGCATCAACATTTTTCTTGAAAAAAGTCAAGAGCTTCAAACAGAGAGAGAAATCTGAGAAAATTTCAAAGAAAAAGGTAAAAACTTTCACGAGAGAAAAGAAATCTCTTTTAATAAATTATCGATCTAAAAACCAGATCAATGTTCTTTACATAATAAACAGTGCTTTGCACTTCTTATGAACCACTGGTTCTTTAAAAAAACAAGAAAACAACAAATTAAAAAAAAATAGTGCTTTGCACTTTTATGAACCTCTGGTTCTTGGAACAAAAATAAAAACTTATTTTTCTTTGATCTAAATTAGATCAAGAAATCAAATAGTGCTTTGCACTTCCGTTCTTGAATCTAAAAGATTCTTAGTGCTTTGCACTTCCAAACTGCGCTGTTGCGCTCTTGAGAGAGCGCCACGTGTCAGCTACAGAACAACTTATGCTACGCGCTCTTAAAATAGAGCTTTGCTCTCTGGAATTAGCGCAACTCACCAGAGCGCGCCACGTGTCAGCAGCGCAACAGCGCAGCGCACTAGCGTAGCGCACTGCGTTGTTGCGCTTGCGCTCACCAGAGCATGACACGTGTCCTCACCACAAGCGCTTGCGCTCAGTGATTGGCGCAAAGCGCCTGATAAATGCAATGCATTTCCTAAAAGGGCCAGGCCCAAATCAGAAGACCTAGCAGGCCAAAATAAATTGCAAAGCAATAAAAAGGGGGCAGAGCCCAAGTGAAATTGATGCTCTGCATCTTTTATGGGCAGAGCCCAAACAAAAAAAATATATAGAAGTAATGCAATGCATTATTTAAGTGTGGGCAAAGCCCTAGCACAGGTCTAATAGACTAAAAATAAATAAAATGTTGAACATTTTCAACCGGACTTAGCCCAATTCTGGCCGTAAGTCCTTAAATTAAATTGAACTGAGCACAAATGCTCTCTCTCTCTCTCAAATCAATTTACCTCCGGTTCGAGGGTATATCTCCGAACTTCTCTGACACTTCTCGTTGTAATCCTTCAACGACGTCAGAGAGGCGACGGGTCCCAACGACCACACATGAATACGGACTGCGGGGTCCTTAAACTCGTGGACCGTAACGTCCTTAAACTAATGTTGGACCGAAACGTCCTTAAACTAATGTCGGACCACCACGTCCCTAAACTGGAACATGGACCACCATGTCCCTAAACTGGAATATGGACCACTACGTCCTTAAACTAGCGATGGACCGTAACGTCCTTAAACTAATAATGGACCATCACGTCCCTAAACTGGAACATGGACCACCACGTCCCTAAACTGGAACAATAGAGCCTCCAAATGCTCTTTTGCCGGATCTAAACGGTCCCGTTTAAGTTGATCTTAGCCCCAAACACAGCTAACGTATCCTTAAACATTCAAATGGACTATAAAACCCCAAATTGACTTTGGTTCAAGGGTACATCTCTGAACTCCTTTGACATCTGCCGTTGTAATCCTTCAACGACGTTAGAGAGGTGACGAGTCCCGATGGCCAGATATTAAATGGATTATCACGTTAAGTTGATCTTAGTCTCAAACAGGACTATCGTATCCTTAACGAACGTTTAAGTTGATCTTAGTCGCAACGCGACTAATGCATCCTTAAACTAAAAACACCAAACCCAAATCTAAGTAAATACGGATTTGGACTAATCCACGTCCTACAGGCGACGGCATTACTTAGTCTCCGTATACAATCCACGGGCAACCACAAACAAAACAAACACACACGACACGAAGTGAAATTCTGGAGAAGGAGAAAGTTGCTACCGTGATGCGGTAGCGTAATTAACTGCAGGGGCTTGCGCCTGCAGGGAAGAGCGTCCCCACAATCAAAAACCCCTCAAGCGAGGAGGAATCTGACGAAGTCTGCTACATCGGCCGCATCCGTCTAAACCTCCAATACACGGTGCCATAAATCACCTTGGCATCTTCGGAGAGGTGGACGGATAAAACCAAATAGCATCTGCCCCGAATCTCAGCGCCGGGACATCGCGGTCCTGTGCGCCGCCTTTCGGAGGGGAACACATACGTTTTTACTTGCTGCTTTTTACTGCAAGTCGCCCCATCATTTCGGCTATTTCGTATGCATGTGCGGCCTACTGGCTTTTCGCTGTAAGCCTGGAATTAGATACCGATTTCGGCATCAGCACCGCTACAACTGGGATATTGTCAGAAGCGAATCATCATTTGCCTCTGTCGATGTCGAGCAAAGGTGGCTTAGCGAACAGGGTTAGGGTCCTGTCGACTAAGGCTTTTGACTTCATGAGCCGTAAGGGTCTCACAAAGGTATTTCTCCCTACAAGTTGTGAGGATCTTGTAAGTGTATTTTCTCCTTAGGAATCGTGAGGATCCCTAAGTGTATGTTCCTCTGTAAGTTGTAAGGATCCTACAAGAGGGTTTTCTCCTTATAAGCCGAGAGGACTTATAAGGGTTGTTTATCATGCGTACATATCCCTAGTCACGGATGGGACTTAGTTAGGGAAATGTTTATTCGCGCCCGTGGATTGTATACAAGGGTCAGTATGAGCCGCTTGTAGGGCAGTATCAGAGGTTGTGGGGGTTGCTTAAGCACAGGTTTAGGTCTCTGTAATTTAAGACTTTCAAATCTTATGAGCCGTGAGGGTCCCATAAGAAAGTTCTCCTTACAAGTCGTGAGGATCTCGCAAGTGTATTTTCTCCTTAGGAATCGTGGGGATCCCTAAGTGTGTTGCTCCCTTGTGAGTCGTAAGGATCTCACGTGGGTGGTTTCTCCTTACAAGGTCGAGAGGACCCTATAAGTGTCTTTTAACGAGGTTGCGCCTTTTCGGGTTTTCATAAACACTCGCCGGTAATCCTGCTGTTTTTACTCACGGAGCCCTTTCGGGTTTTCATCCGTGCCCGTTTTGCATATGGACATACCGTTTTTTATTTATCTTTTTATATTCTTCCTTTTTTTTACGAGGTCACGCCATTTCGGGTTTTCACGAACACTCGCCGGTAGCCCTGCTGTTTTTACTCACGGAGCCCTTTCGTGTTTTCATCCGTGCCCTTTTTGCTTATGGACATACCGTTTTTTTTATTATTATTATTTTCTTTTTTATTTCCTTCTTCTTTTTTCCTTTTTTTTTAAACGAGGTCGCGCCCTTTCGGGTTTTCATGAACACTCGCCGGTAGTCCTGCTGTTTTTACTCACGGAGCCCTTTCAGGTTTTCATCCGTGCCCATTTTGCTCATGGACATACCGTTTTTTTTTTGTCAGCCTGAGAATGTTGCTGCAGTAGTTTAGAGACGTTTCGGTCGTTTGCAAGTTTTAGAACATTGTGGTCCACTGTTAGTTTAAAGACGTTGCGGTCCGCTGTTAGTTTAAGGACGTTGCGGTCCACCGTCGCCGTATTCGAGGCGAATCTCTAGTTTACTGACTTTTCGGTCTATGGGGCTTTCTCTATGACTGTACATGATGCCCCCGGTATATCCATCTTTCTCGGAGCGTGCGGTTGTGGCGGGTTCACCTTCCAGTTTTCAGACAGCGCGAGTTTGCCCTGTCGGTACTGGTCTTCAATCCAATTTTTGAAAACGAAGCAGTCCTCGATCGGATGACTTACTGCTCGATGGTAGGGGCAGTAATTAGGATCGTTGACATCTTCTGGCTGTAGAGGACGTTTCGGATTCGGCAGATTGACGAATCCGTTGCGTACTGTCAGTTCAAACAGTTTCCTCGTTTTATCTTGGGGAAAAGAGTAAGGACGTCCTAGTCTTTCCTCGAGTGATGGGCGTGGACGCATGTTGTTTTGGCGAACAACCGATTTTGAGTTGCTCGGCTGTTGTTGAGTATTGGCGACGAAGGTCATTTTTCCTTTTCCTTTATCCTTTTTGTTCGCTCCGTCGTTTGCGGGTCCGAAATTCTTTCCGGGTAGTATGCCCTTGCATGGATGAATATTCTCATGACTCTTCAATTCTTCAGAGACAGATCCCTTGAAGAGAGGGTTGAAGGTTGTTTCTTCATCGGGGTCGTTCCTGTGGCAATTGCCGGCGACTCTTTTATGCTCATCTGTCGTATTTTCCCGCCGTCTACGAGATTCCCGCTTTGTTCTGTTGATGTAATGTTTGTAAGTGACATACCCTTGCCACCAACACTTAAAGGAGTCGCAGTCTTCAGTAGCGTGTGCGATCTTCTGATGATATAGGCAATAATTAGAATACATCTCTATTCCACCGAGAGTGTTTTCCTCCGAGGGTGGTAGCTTCATTCCCATTGATATGGCTTTAGCAAACCTTTTCTTCGTCTTGAATTTGTTTTCACTGGCAACGAATGTCTTTTGATTTGATGGGGATACCTCGACTCTTTCGTCCAGTCGGCGGTGTTTGGCTCCTTCCAGTATGGCCATCTCACGCTCTTGATTGGCTTTTACTTTCAGACAAATCTCATTCAGGAAAGCATCGATCATCTCATCTGACGGTCGCAGAATTTCTGGTTCAGGGTCCGTCCCTAGCTTCCCAGCGCAACGAAATTTCCTCGTCATCTGTAAACGAATAGGAAATCGTATGACAGCTCGCTACGTATTCTTCAGATTCATCCGACGAGCTGTCTCCCTCATCTTCTTCTTGAAAGGCGTGGTTGAGGAACTCTTAGAGTGTAATGGGAGTCCGCGCTTTCTGGTTTATTCCTCCAGCGCGTCAATTTATTTTTGTAAGTCTGTGCGCTCGTCGCCAGGCTTCACGGGCTTCTTGGATTTCTTCTTCTTCTTCTTCGAAGATTTTGACGGCTGGTTGTGAGTGCTTGGGCCACTACTATCGATCTTTTGAGTTGGACGCGGCTTCAACATTCCCTCAATAATCTGAGCTTCCAACGGGTTCTTCCACCTAATCGCTGGGTATGCTTGAAGATCGTTCAGCATCCTCTTTGTTTTAGCTGATAGCACAACCTCCCATGGGGCTTCCTCAACGAGAGAGCACGTTGCCCCCGGCGTATTCATCCTCTTATAGGTGTGAGGTTGCGGCGGATTCACCTTCCATCTGTTGGATAACACGAACTTGCCCTGTTGGTACTGGTCTTCAACCCAATTTTTGAAGACGTAGCAATCTTCGATCGGATGACCCGGTACTCGGTGATAGGGACAGTAGTTGGGCTCACTGATATCATTTGGTTGCGACGGACGTTTTGGCTCCGGCAGATTTATGAGTCGGTTGCGCAACGCCAGCTCGAATAATCTTTTCGTCTTATCTCGGGGAAACGAGTAAGGACGTCCTAGTCTCTCCCCAAGGGGTACCTGCGGACGCATATTATTCTGACGAACAACCGGCTTCGAGTTACTCGGCTGTTGTTGAGTATTAGCGACAACGATCGCTTTTCCCTTCCCCTTTTCATTTCGGGAGTCCGGCTTTGGAAGTGGGGGTCTATGGCCCATCTGATCCATTTAGGCTAGCTTGTCAATCAAGGCCTGGAAGGTAGTCGGCTTGAAGAACATCATAAATTGCGAGATGGTTGCTTGCGGATCAAGGGTTCCCACAAACATACCTACTGCAGGAGCTTCTTCAATGCGCTGCTCGCACTTTGACCATAAGTTCCGCCACCGTATAGCATATTGAACCCATGTCTCGCCTGGCCTTACCCTGGCATTAATCAGTGCCGTCATCGGGGTGCGTTCACTGGCGCTTGCAAAACGCTGGGTAAACAACATCTCCATCTCCGCGAAGGTCTTGATAGAGTCGTTCGGGAGCTCAGAGTACCACTCGAACGCTGTGTGTGATAAGCTTCCAACGAACTGGCGAAGCAACAGTTTATCATCGCCGCCAGTGTTGCCGCAGAGTGCCCTGAACTGGGCAACAAGCTGGTGGGGATTGCCAGTCCCTTTATACACATGAAATTTTGGTATCGTATAACCTGGCGGGTACCTGATCTGGTCGTACCAGCCTGGATACGGTCGCCCCGTTTTTACGACCTGTCCTGCTGCTTCAGTCGCTTGATGAACCCGGATCTGCTGAGCTATATATTCGTCCAGGTCGGCTTTAGAGATCGCCTCCTCCTTGGCTATTGACAGAGCCGGTGGAGGATTCGACGTTTCTCCCCTATCGTCTTCAAGGATGATCGGGGGATTTTCGCCCGGAGGATCCTGCTGGATCATCATCCCTACCATGTCTTGGAACAGGAGGCCCATACGCTTTATGTTGGCTGCTTGTTCAGCAGGCTCTTTATCCTTCTTCTCCAATATTCGTCGAAGGAATTCGGCATCGATTTCTTGTTCTTGGCGTTCATCTGAAGACGTTTCAGGGCTTTCTTTTGGCCCAGTAAGTGCGGCCATTGCGTTCATCATCTCCTGGAGCTTTTGCTGTTGCTCCTGAACCTTGGTCATTGACCGTGTAAGCGGCCTATGACCCGTGGATGCACGGCTGTCCTCCTTTCCTGACGCCATGTATACTGTGTGAGCTGTTATGCCCCCGGACTTAGGGCGTTTAGGTTCACCATCTTTGGCATTTGCCACGGGCATGGGGGTTTTCTCCGGCCTTCTTCTTTTGTGGGCCGTTGAAGTTGAAGGGGCCGTTGCAGTGGGCACCCTAGTGATTGTCGTCCTTTGCTGTTTAATAGGACGATCCTTTTCTTTTTGTACTTTCGCCTTCTTCTATTGACGAGAGTGATCTGGGTCGATCACGGAGTCTTGAATTGTTCGCCAAACCCATGTATATTTTTTAGGACACCCGTTGAGGGGGCTGTTCTTGCTTTGTTTCCGGAACTCTCTCCGCGGGCGGAGGAGATCTTTTCAATGTAGCGGTTGGAGAGTTCTTACGCACCCTCCTCAGCAGTTCAAAGCTGTTCCCAGTTGGAACAGCACCGTTGACCTCCACCACTGGAGCCGGTAGAGTTAGCCCTGAGGGGGTGTTGCCCCCTGCCTTCCTCACTCATCGCCAATGGCGACGTCGAGCATGACGAGCCGTTGGGACTGGCTTGGAGATAGAGACAGCCTCTTTTTGCCCCCTGTCTGAATGAGGCGCCGCTGGTGTTAACCTCTCAAAGACTGAGGCTGTCCTTTGAGGGGTGATATTCAACCTGTCGAAGATAGATCCTCGAGCAGGGGAAGGAGCAGGAATAGTCGGTCTTGAAAAGACTGACTCTTTGACAGGGGAAGCTGCCTTGACGACTTCTGGAGCAGCGGCTATTGCCTTCTTTGGGACAGCCATTTTAGAGTTCATGGGCTTCCTAGCGGGCCCCTTAGAGTTTTGATCTAGCCTGTCGAAGACGGAGGCTGTTGGTTTGGTAGTGGACGACCCGTTGACAGGGGCCGTCGTAACAGTGAGCCGGTCGAAGACTGACTTCTTGTTCACTTCCGGTACAGGTATTGGCATAGAGAAGCTTGAAGGCGGGATCATAGTCCCGAAAAACAGGCCGGTGGTGGCCTGGGCCACCTGTTCTACCAGCAGAGCGAGGAAGGAAGCCGCTTGGGGCCCATATGCTATACCTCTAGGTGAGGTGGAGCGTCCGTTGCAGTGGCACTTCGAGCAGTTGGTGCAGTTAAAGGCCATGGATGCTTGAGTTCTGCGCCAGACAAAAGATCAAATCTTAGTAACTTGAAATCCAAAGGCAACCATTAACAAACCGCGATTCGTTCGCGAATACGACACACGAAGTGTGGAGTGGAAAGAGGAAAAGGTCCCACCGGGCGTGCCAGAATCTGTTCCCCTCCGAAAGACGGCGACGACGTGAGGGCGTCTTGCCTGAGATTCGGGGCAGATGCTATATGGTTTTATCCGTCCACCTCTCCGAAAATGCCAAGTTGATTTATGGCACCGTGTATCGGAGGTTTAGACGGATGCGGCCGATGTAGCAGATTTCGTCAGATTCCCCCTCGCTAGAGGGGGTTTTGATTGTGGGGACGCTCTTCCCTGCAGGCGTAAGCCCCTGCAGTTAATTACGCTACCGCATCGCGGCAGCCACTTTCTCCTTCTCCAGAATTTCACTTCGTGTCGTGTATGTTTGTTTTGTTTGTGGTTGCCCGTGGATTGTATACGGATTTGGACTAATCCACGTCCTACGGGCGACGGCGTTACTCAGTCTCCGTATACAATCCACGGCAACCACAAACAAAACAAACATACACGACACGAAGTGAAATTCTGGAGAAGGAGAAAGTGGCTGCCGCGATGCGGTAGCGTAATTAACTGCAGGGGCTTGCGCCTGCAGGGAAGAGCGTCCCCACAATCAAAAACCCCTCCAGCGAGGGGGAATCCGACGAAGTCTGCTAAATCGGCCGCATCCGTCTAAACCTCCGATACACGGTGCCATAAATCAACTTGGCATCTTCGGAGAGGTGGACGGTTAAAACCATATAGCATCTGCTCCGAATCTCAGGCAAGACGCCCTCACGTCGTCGCCGTCTTTCGGAGGGGAACACACATGGCTAGCGTTGAAGCTGTTTGATTCTCAAATGCAATCATCACTTCAATACCTTTCTCTAAAGTGGTCAACCTAGCATCCATCTCGCTATCATACCCTAATGACGTGTCAATAGTTTCAGGAAAGGAGGGTTGTGACGGTGGTGATGCTAAAGCCGTCATCTTGTCGACCTCTTTCTCTAAGTTTTCAATCATTTGATCTATGTTTGAAGTGGGTTTAGGTTCAAGAGTGTTAGTTGGGTGACAGATATCAAAATTCTGGTACGGTTGGCCACCTCTTAGGAAAGGACAGTTTTCATGAATGTGGGAAGAATCATGACAATTTGAACAAACGAATTGAGTCTGAGTATTAACAAAAGAATATGGATTGTGAAGAATTGAATCGAACTGTGTATCACCCATATCAACAAGTACTCACAAAATTACAAAAACAAAGAATATCACACCTCTGGCAGTCTATGTTATGCTAAGTCAACTAGACCTGTTCAAGAACCTGATTATTGAAGTAAAATTGTGTCGAGAAACGGGCTCAAGATATACGGATCAAGAAACCAGATAAGTGCAGAGATAAGAGGAGGTTGTCCAACGCTTTCGCGAAATTCCTTAATTAGAATAACCCTTTCTATTTGTGTGATTTCGCCGTGAACAATTGCCTAGACACCTTGTGAACAATATAACATTAAGCAGTGTTCTCAACACAATTAACTTTCCCTATTGAACGCGAATCCTTAAAGTCAGAGTTCTAATTGATTTTAAAATTACTGTGGGTATGCAAGAATGCAGTTTTATGATTTATGGGCCACGGAAAAAGGTGATGAAATCTTTTACCGTATCTTGTTTGGTTCCCGTGCCCTTAATATCCGTATTAAGATGCAAATGTGCAAATCAATAAAAGAATTTAAGTAAATCAATCAATCAGGAAAATCTTTTACGTTTTAGGCTTAAGTACTGCAATAAATATGGATTAGTTCTCTGTTCTATTGGCGGCAAATTGTGCGAAGAATCCTGCAAAAGATAGAATAGTGGAATGCGTCGGATATGAGAGAAAGTGTTAGAAAAATACGTATCGATATGATTTGGGTTGAGAAACCCCCTGTCGAAGTGACCTACGACTACTTGAATGTTTGCGCGGGTCAAACTAACCGAATCTTTGGCACTGTACTTCGCTAACAGCTTGTTATTGAAATTGAACCTTGCTCCGCACGATTGCTGCTCGTAATTCCGTTGAAATATGAAAATGTCGGAAAATACGATATTTAGTGCAAAAAGCGATATTTATGGCTAATCTCTTGCACACACAAAATTATAAAAATCAAACAATAACGGTAGAGTACTAACAGAACATTCGAGACAACACAAAAAGATAAAAACCAAAATCCCTTAATAGGGCCGGTGGTACCAGGAATTTTGAGGAAACCGTCGGCCAAATGAAAACCTTGAGTGGTCAAATTTTGTGTGGGTCCTCTAGGTTATATTAGTATTCTTGTGTTATACTTTGATTTTTTAGTTTAATCACAAAGTGTTAGCAAGTCACAAAGACAGGGAACAAACGTTAGAAATGTTGTTTTGTTAGTTATGATTTTTTTTAGTTAACGTTAGTTTGAACTAGAAATAACAACCCCTAATGACTACCACATTCTCTAGTAACGGCGCCAAAAACTTGTTGGGACTTCACCCGCACGCGCATTTACGTTTTTGAAAAGAAATGGTTTTAGAAATAGTGCGCACGCGAGCTCGGTCTCGTTTTAAAATTTATAAACCGCAAGTGCATGACGCGTCGTAACGAGCCGGCAAGTACGGATCGATCCATAGGGAATTGGTGATTAGAGATTGTTATTAAAGGCTCGAGAAGAAAGAATTTGGGTTTTGTCACAAAAATTAGAAAATACGGAAATATAGAACTAGTTAAGGAAAATGTCCATGGCTCCGGTTCGGATGGTTGAATCGCAGCGAATTCTTCGATGCTTCCTTGATCATGAGTTGTCCGTCCTTATGTTGATTCCGACGTGAAGCATAGTTTGGCAAGGCGTTTGCGAAGCACAAGTCATCAAGATATCGACGTTCGAAGCAAGATACGAAACGAATCCGTATTGTCTCACCTACCGTTTGTATGTCCAAGCTTGATGTATCAACACTAAGCATAAGGGTTAGCAAGCATACATCAACATCAAATACACAAATTAGCATATAAGAACAAGTGGTTTTAGTATTAAACTTGCTAAGTGAATATTGATTGTATAGGGTATATGAAATGAAGAAGTGTGTCAATCAACTTGTTAACAAAATACCCTATCTAACACTTGGCAATTTTAACACTAAAATGATTCTAACTTTACAATTGCAATATGGGGTTTTGGAGAGAATATGGTGTGTAATGAGATTACTAAGTAACCATAGAATTAAATATCATATCAAACCAAATCATCTAGCAATTTTAAGGCTACAATCTCAATTAAGCATATTAAACATGCACAAGAGATGGAGGAAGGCAAAACCATTCATCTTACATTCTCACCATAACCACAACCATAAGATTACTCAAGCATAATACTAAAAAGAAATGAAAAACATCACAAGAAGTTAAGAAGCAAATAAACAAAGAAAGAACAATTGTATTAACAAATGAAAAGGTTGAGATACATGATATTGGTTACTTGCTCAGCCTCCTTAACTAAGCTCTCAAATGAGAGCTCCAAGTGGGAAGAAGAAGAAGAAATCATGCTTGAGCTCCACGCTATTCTCTTCAAAACTTAAACTAAAAGTTGTACAAAAACTTGGCCTAAAGAAATGGATCAAGTATATCCCTCCCCTTGCTCTCTATTCTGGTATTTATAACCACAAAATCAAAATAAACAAACAATAAAAAAAGGATGACGTGACAACTAGAAATGACCCAAAGAAAATTGGAGCAAATGGGGCCGGCGACGCCTAGAAGTTTGAAGAATCCGCCGGTCATCTTTCGAGGTGTGGTGCCCATATTTGTGTGGTGATTTTGTGTGCTCTCCATGATCTCTCTGATGATGTTTGATTTTTCTATATACGTTTGGTTTACACTCAGTAGATTTGGAGGGAAAATGCGGGTTTAAATCACATCATATCTTTTTGCTTCAATTATCACACATACCCACTTGTCTCACCACTTGCACAAGTCATGATTTGTATGCCCACTTATGCAAGGCAGCCCTACCAAGATTCATGCATCAAAAGAGCTTGTGTTCATACTTGTATTGTGTTTGACCATTTTGCATAAAATGCATACACTTATTTATTGCAAAAAGAAACTCTTTGAATATTGATCGATTTTCTGTTTCACTTGCAGTGTCGGCTCACAAATGTCATATTCGTGTTTTTGAGTGTGTTTCCAGTGTTTTGTCATGAATATCTGTAATCTGTATTTATTGAGCAGACACGGGTTAATTGTACTGATATAGCACAAAATTGATAATGAATGAGCGGTATTGAAATACAGTTTTTCATGATGAACATATCTACTAGCCGCTCACGACCTCTCCAATTTACATGAAAAAATCATGTTTCGGGATTGTAATTGGCCGAACTTTCATAAATTTCCCGAACTAAGAATTCAATGGCAGTGGAATCATGATTGTAATTAAAAACTCCCACCCTCGTGCGATAATCTCGTTATAAAAATAAACATTGTATGGAGGTGTTGTCAAAATATTGATGAAATTATGATCCATATTTAATTTAATCACCCTTTGTACATCATCCATTTTTAAACACCCAACAGAGAAAATAAGAGTCCAAACAGAGAATAAATACAGAGAATTTTCCTCCCCGAGAGTTCCGGGGGGGGGGGGGTCGCGCCAAGTTTGGCCGGCTACTGGGCCGGAATTTGGTTGCCGATCTACTTCTCCTTTCTCCTCGAGCTCTCTAGCAAACCCTAGATTCAAATGTTGCGGCTGCAAATGGGAGATGGCTCGGGAAATATTGCAATATAAAAAGGGTTTGGTAAATTTGCACATAAAACCCTACAAAATAGAAAATTAGCAATAAACACATAAAAAGAAAACAAATAAAAGTTAGTGTTAATATAATATATATAATATACAAAATATACAAAATATACATAGGAGGGTTAAGATTTTATGCCGAATAATCCGGCTCATGGAGAACCAGGAGCTCCTTCTCCATATCTGCATAAAAAACTAAATATGGTTTAAAACGTTGTCCATTAATTTTAAAAACATTATCATTATTAAGGTTTTCTATTTCGACTGCGTCATATGAAAAAACAATTTTTACAATAAAAGGCCATGTCCATCTAGATTTTTGTTTTCCTAAAAATAAATGCATTCTAGAATCATAAAGCAAATTTTTTTGGCCAATATGATTTTTTTTCCGAATAATAGATTTATCATGAAAATTTTTATTCTTCTTTTTAAAAATTTTGGTGTTATCATAAGCTTCGCTCCTTCTCTTCACTCATTATCTTCTCAAGCTCATTCAATTGGAGCAATCAATTATTACCGGTTTTGTCTAAGTCCATATTTAACTGTTTAATTCCCCACATAGCTTGGTGGTCTAACTCGACTGGTAGATGGCAAGGCTTTCCAAAAATAAGCCTATATAGAGATATTCCAAGCTTGGTTTTATAGGTTGTTCTATAAGCCCACAGTGCATCCACTTGCTTAGTGGACAAATCTTTTCGATTCTTATTTACAGTTTTCTCCGATATCTGCTTAGTTTGTCTATTTGAAACTTTAACCTACCCACTAGTTTGAGGATGGTACGGGGTCGCAAATTTGTGGCTTATAGAATATCTTTTCATTAAAAATTCAAATGACCTATTGCAGAAGTGGGTCCCATTATAGCTAATAATGGATCATGGTATACCAAACCTTGATATGATGTCATGTTTCAAGAACTTAACAATAAATTTGTTGTCGTTGGTTTAGAACGCCGCAGGTTCTACCTATTTTGACACATAGTCGACAGCCAACAAAATATATATGTTCCCAACTGAATTTGGAAAAGTCCCCATAAAATCGATGTCCCATACATAAAAAATCTCAACAATCAAAATAGAGTTGAGAGACATCATATTCCTTCTAGTGATTTTACCCATGTGTTGACAGTGTATTATGCCCCGCTTCCCAGTGTATGGGGAAGGGGACGTGGCGAGGCCGCGACGTATTTACTCAGAAGTAAATACGTTAAGCGTAAATAAGCAATATAAATAAATGCACAAGAATAACAAGAGATATAATATAAATATCAACTTTTATTAACATTCATTCTTTACATTACAACTGATTTGAAAAGAAAATGTACAATGATAAAAGCAATGCCTAAACAGTGGCATACAAATGAAAAGATAAGTACAAGTAAAGACTAGAAGTCTGGCTCCTCTGTGAACTGATCCAAGTCTTCCTGTCTGGGCTTGGTCTCTTGATAATCGGGTCCTCCTGACAAACATTCCTAAGAAAGAAGAGACATGAATGTTGTCAGCGAACTAGCTCTCGGTAAGTCCTAGAAGTAAGAATAAAATAAGACAAGTAGAGAAAATAGAACTGGTAGTTTATACAGATATATATTTATTATACTAACGTAGTTGTTTGTAACTTGATACAGAATGTGTCAGTGTATACGAGAGGAGTCCAACTTGCTCCATGGACTATGGTAACAGATAGTATAAGGCCCCATCAAAACCCACGGTACAACGGGATATTTTGAAAGCATATAAAATATTTTTCATAAAACCCCCTCGAGTTATATAAAATTACATTTAAGGATTTTAGTAAATATAGGTTTAAGCGGGATCAATTCGCTTGAGTCTCAGGGAGCCAGAGAAAGTGAGTGCTTGCCTATTTAAGGTAGAAAAACTTAACAGAGTTATCAATGGTAATTGTCTTGGAAAAAGACACAAATCCTGCTGTCCATGTGCGGCAGTTACTGATAACACCCGAATATAATTCAGGATCCAAATCTGTTTTAAAGTCTCCGACTCAATCTGAGTCTAAGTCTAATCTGAATCCAATTCAAACATGAATCCAATATACCATACATGAATACTTGAAGCTGAACCTAAATA
The DNA here is from genome assembly GCA_030015575.1 of Agapanthus africanus. NCBI lineage: Eukaryota > Viridiplantae > Streptophyta > Magnoliopsida > Asparagales > Amaryllidaceae > Agapanthus > Agapanthus africanus. The sequence continues at coordinate 58,685,230 of CM057348.1, forward strand.
CCAGAACAATATCAACATGCAAACATGACTTGACTTGACCGAACCATGGCTATATCTCGACTTGACTACCTAACTACTTGATACATCCTGAACCTGATTACATGAACAACTTGTATCTATGGTCTCGGCAAGTCTGATAACTACAATCAATACAATATACATTACGGGGTTTAACGGGGTAGACTTATACGGAATGTATTGGAAGTGGAACTAGATGGTCACTAAAAGACACCTACCTGTATATCATGTGCCGTTGTCCCGTGGGTTTTGACGGGGTCTTGTACTACGGGTTACCATAGTCCATGGAGCAAGTTGGACTCCTCTCGTATACACTGATACCTTCTGTGCCAAGTTACAAACAACTACGTTAGTATAACAAATATAAACCTGTACAAATTACAGTTATATTTCTCTCTACTTGTCGTATTCCTTCCTTTCTTTTGGGACTTACCGAGTGCTAGTTCGCTGACGACATTCCTTCAATTTCTTTCTTTGGAATGTTCGTCAGAGGGACCGGACCCTCAGGAGACCGAGCCCAGCTAGGACGATTTGGACCAGTTCATAGAGCAGCCAGACTTCTAGCTTTTACTTGTACTTATTTTACTTCATATGCCACTGTTTAGGCATTATTATCTATCATTGTATATTTCCTTTTCAAATCAGTTGTAATGTAAAGAATGAATGTTAATAAAAGTTGCGGTTTATATTACATCTCTTGTTATTCTTCTGCATTTATTTATATTGCTTATTTACGCTTAGCATGTTTACTTCTGAGTAAATATGTCGCGTGTCTCGCCACATCTCCTTCTCCGTACACCGAGAAGCGGGGCGTGACACACCTGCCAAGACGTGCAACTAGAAAGGTGCACACTTGATAAGGTGCGAGGGAGTGAAGAGGGTCAAAGGGTCCCGAATGGACCAAAGGTCTAGTAAGATGCGCACTTAGGAAAGTGTGCACCTGGGCCGGTGCACACTTGGTTAGATGTGCTCCCAACGGGTGCACACATAGCTAAATAGACACCTAACATGGCGCGCATCTAGCACAGTGCAAGTAGGGTCGAAACTCAATGAAGCAATAGTCCAAAACACCAAGATTTTGAATTTTGAAGATCAAAATGGGCACTTTTTCCCTTTTTCGAAAACTCCTAATGTGCGCACTTAAAAAAAAGAAAGGAAAAGTGAAAGAGAGACATGCACACTAAAGAGCAGCTCAAAATTCAAGATTTTTTTTTGGGGAATCAAGATTAAGATTCAAATCCCTTTTCAAATCATCATGGGGGCCCTTTTATAGACTTACATCTTTTATATTTAGCCCCATGACTTATACAAAATTGGCTTTTGCCTATTAAAAACAAAAATTACATTTAGTTTTTCTTTTCTTTTCTTCGACCGGCCCCCTCTTCATGCTTGGGCTTGACTTGGGCTCGGGTTTGGGCTTAGGCTCACTTGGCTTTTGATTTTAATTTTGGCTCTAATTTTGAGCTTGATTTTAATTTTTGAGTTTGGCAATGAGGTGTAAATTTTTACCCCAACACCGGCAAAAGTTTTTGGGTGCAGAGATCTGAATTGTTTAACCCCTGGTGTTCCTTAATTTGTTGGGGCCAATACTTTTTCAAGGATTATCGACTGGTGTTGTCGGCTCTCCAGCAATTCTCTTTGGAAAGCAGTGGTCTGTTATTGTTGATGTTTTAACAACCCCTACATCATCCCCAACATGATCGCAACTTGTCAGTGCATACGCCTATTACCCCTGTGGATGCGGTTTTCATTGTTTCTTTCCATTGGGTATCTAAAGGAGGGAACATGGTTAGGTCTTAAACGAGTTCTACTATAAGAAATGATAAGTAACTTGTAAGATGGAACAACAATTATCACAAACGAAAGAACAACTAAAAGTGCAACATTTAATACGCAAAACTAAAGGCAAAGGCACAAGGTAAAATTATTTGAAACTGGACTTTTATTATTTTCAAATCTCAACAAAGGAGTACAACTGAAAAGAAAAGGCCCTACATCTATACATAATTTTATTAGGCCAAAAGAAAAACAAGTCTTATTAAGACGTGATCTTTCCCTAGTCAGTGTCATTTCCAGCTGGTCATGTGTACGGGTGGGCTTATGCAATGTTTGTGTGGAGGTTCAACTTGTGTTGATAGACCCTCGCACTCAGGATAATACGGTTGCCACCAAGATGCATTGCTGGGGCCACTCCTCCGGGCACTTCAGCTTCGATCTGCTCAACTGGCAGAGGAGCCTCCTCATCTGGTTCTTCGGGGGGCTCCTCCTCTGACTCCTCTTCCGGATCCTCTTCTTCCTCCGGATCCTCTTCTTCCTCCGGATCCTCTTCTTCGGATCCTCTTCTTCCTCCTCTTGTTCCTCTCCTTCTTCGGCATCCTCCTCGAGTTCCTCCTCCTCATCAGGATTCTCATCCTTTTCTTCATCTTCGTCGGCCTGTTCTTCTGGCTCAACTGCGAAACCATTCTCCTGCATCCATTCCTCTTCTTCCTCGTCATCACCGATTATAATGATCTCTGGCCCGGCGACTTCGTCCTCAAGATCACTATCAACCTCCATGACTTATAGGGGTCCTCCTTGAACCTCGTCGTCCGAAAACTCATATGAATGCTCGGAAGTGATGATGAACTAGGTGTCCAAATCGGGTAGGGGAGCCTCTCCGAAGTTAGCCATGGCCTGAAAGGAGAAGCCACCTTCAGGTATGAAGATAGAAGATAAGATGACTGATATGGAAAGGAGTATACTGAATAGAACGATTAAGATTCAGAAGATATAAATAAGTTTAGTTAATATTTTGTTTTAGTACATTGAGGACCTGCATGGGCCACCACTTAAACCTGTCACGTCCCTCTTTCCAAAGTATGGTGGAGAGACGCGACTCGGTCTGCAACCTAACAATACCGAGAAAGGAACTCAGCTCGATACAGTTACGTTAAGCGTATAAAAAGAATATGCAGGCAACGTACCAAAACAGTAAATAAAAGCCTAAGCATTTATTACATCAACTTAAAACTTATTACATCACGACATCGATAAACAAGAATTTCATTACATAGAATCTAGGAAAGCATACCCTAAACAGGTGGGCGTTAAAGAAAGGAAAGTCAACTAGTCCTACTAATATGTAATTAGCTCCGCATAGTCTTCCGCAGTGGCCTAAACTTCTTCGTCTCCGACTCGTTTCTCGTCCACATCTAACGGACATTCGAGAAGAATATAGGAGAAAATGAATATCCATCATTCAGTAGGACATCCCGTAAAGGTAAGATACAGAAAAGTAATGGTTTTTGTTGTGCACGTAGATCCTATGAAAAAGGTATATATGAGTGTCAGGTATTGGTTATGAGCTAGTAGTAATATATATGTGTGTGTGCGCATGTGTGAATTGTCCCGAGAACCCGGTATCCTTACCTAACCAAACTTAACGAGCGCGCGCGCACGTTAAGTTTGGTTAGGTAAGGATACCGGGTTCTCGGGACAATTCCGTTTGTACCTACAGAACAACAACATGTGTAAGAGATGTTCTATTTATGGCTCGGAACCACAACAATTGTACCAGATGACTTGGCATTCTGTTTAACCGTCAGAACTACAGTAAAAGGTACCAGACTTTTAGCATTCTGTTTAACCCCCGGAACTATAGTGAAAGTAGGAGATTCCCGAAATCCTTCATACAACCTTCTTAACACAAACTACCCTATTCCGTGTCTGGTTTAATTGTATATACGTACAGGTAGGCATTTAGCACGCGGCTCTACTTGGAATGGTAACAATAAGGTTTCACTTTCCATATCCATGTCATCCGTAAGGACGGAATCTAAACAAAATCCCATGCCTAGGTTCGCACTTCTACCCTAACCGTACCAAGTATCACATCAACTTTGATTCAATATTCATGTGTCTAGGTTTCCAAAAAGTTCATAGTAATGCTATGAAAACTGGATTTAGAAAATTATAGTAATTTGGTAAAGATCTTTCGTTTGATAAGTTAATGGTATTTTAATAAAAAAAACCTAACCTTTAAATGGTTTAACAGTATTTTAGTAAAAATCCTAACCTTCAAAGATGGAGGGTATTTTAGTAAAAACGTAATTTTTGAAAATTAAGGGTATTTTGGAAAAATCCTAAGCTTTTGAAGTTGAGCATATCTCAGTGAAAATCCTAACTTTTAAAAGTTGAGAGTATTTTAATTAAAACTTAACTTCGACAAGTTGAGATTATTTTAATAAAAACTTAATTATTTTAAAAGTTAAGGATATTTTAGTGAAAAGTTAACTATGGTAAAAAAAAGTAATGGTGTTTGTTTTACAATCTAACATTGGAATAATTAGTGATATTTTATTTAAAGTGTAATTTTGGAAGATACAGGATTTTAATCCAAAACTAACTTGTAGAAAACTTGATAGTATTTTGGTACAAAACTAATCTTTAGAAAATGATAACGGAATTTCAGTGGCTTATGGTCCGAAAGTGAGTATGAGGTAGGTAATTACCTCGTGCGTTATCAACGACCAATGTTTGATTATAGAACTACTATTCGGTATAAGTACTATCGATAGCATTCAAATTGTAGAGTTTTCATATAAGAACAGAAAAGAATCGATCATGTCACTAGAAAGATAAAAATACGATATTTAAACTAGATTATATTTCAAGAAGGCGACCAGGTATGAGTAGTGGAAATGGGAGTCCTACTGGTTGAATTGGGTTTTGAAAACGGTGTCGGCCGGTAGAAAGCTGAGTCGTACTAAAATGCAATTTCCTCATGCCTCGGATTTTTCCTGCACATCGGGTGGCACTGCTGTGAAGGAAATCGAATAGAAACTGTATATGCAGCCGCAAACGAAGCTGCTGAGGAGAAAGTGTGGATAAATAAGTTTGGTCTTGAGCTTGGTGTTGTTACTCCATATGTGTTTCTTATTCCACTATTTTTTATCAATAGTGGAGCTGTTGCTTAAGTGAAGCAATCAAGTTTAAGCATATAGAATGGAAATACCATATTGTCAAAGAGATTGACAAAAAGAAACATGTGGAAATTCAGAAGGTGATCACACTTGACAACATAGCTGAACCATTCGTTATACCGTTGTCTCAAAAGTTTTTCTGACAAACACTTGAATAAGATGAGAGTTAAAATTGTAAATGAATAAATCTAAGGACAAGTGGGAGATTACTAGAGTAGTTATATGTGTACTTCAACATCCACTGCAATTCATGTAATATTAGCTGAATATTAATAAAGTTTATAATTGCACTTAATGATTTATTACGTGGGTATTCTTATTTATTTATAATTGTTATAATATTTTTATAAATTATATTGTTAGATCATGCACTGTGATATATCACTTGCATGGAAATATGATCTAATTTAGTAATTTCATAAATTGGGTACTTAATCTACAAGTAGCATAAGATGGCTAGAGTTGTGATAGATTATTATGCACGACACTGAAATGTGAGATGTGGTGATATGTCTCGAGAATGGAGATTCTCCATATATATGTCATGAGCGCATATAATGATATGTGTAGTACATGACTACGCTTGAATTCTCTTGAATATATTATCTATGAAGATGGAGAATTCAAACTGTTACATAGCCCTTTTGACTTGATGATATTGTAGTTTTCAATTTTTAGACAAGTAAACTTTGATATAATAGTCAATCTTGTCGATTAAACAAGAACAAGAAATCTGAAATATTGGGGTGCTTGAATACATTTAGGAAAACTATGGATGTTTAGATAAGATCCGACATTCTCATATTGATAAGAATAAGTTTATTGTTCAATCCCATGAAATCTTCGAATCCGTATTTTGGAAATTATTTTTTTCCAAAATTATAGTATTATATTTATTTTCGAAATGAAATTATTGTGTTCATAAGTCATTGAAGATTTGGGTTTGAGCGACTAAGTGATTTTATCCCGCTCAGTTAAAAGACCTAAAGAAAAGTGGCTTGATGTTGGAAAGGGTTGTATGTAAATTAATATTAATTATTATCTCACATTAGAAATAACTTTTATTAACAAATGGCGCGGTAGGACTTTGATTGTTAAGTTAATTAAATTGCTAATTGATTAATTGCGAATTAATTGAAATTTACAAATAGTCCTTGATACGAGACCCAAATGGTCCCACCACAATGCCTTAAGATAGAAAAACAAACAAAAAAGAAGTAGTATAACACAATATGTTGTGTTAGTAAGTTTAGTCCCACATTAGAAAAATAGGGAAAATGTATTGCACCACAACCCTATAAAAAGAAGACTATAATAGACCATAAAAGCTAAGAAAAAATAATTAAGAATTATTTAAAACTTCTACTCTTAAAATGAAAGGGTTCCTAGGTCTAGTTTTGGTTTGTCTTCTACGCAAGGTGGTGAACTTAATTGGAGATTTCTGCAATTGTGGTAGTTTTAAAAGATTATTATTTTGCCGACAAATATTTAGATCTGCAAATGGATGATTTTTATCTTTCATGTTGATAAATTTTTGGAGATCATATGTATCGTTTCTGCTGCTATACACATATGATATCCTTCAATGCGCATCCAGTGGATCCACGAGTTTTTCCTGAAAGCGTTAATTGATGGCCACTTCCTCTCTTGGGGCTCCTGGTATTCGAACCCCGCGCTCTTCCCAATAGGAAAAGCGCTCATACCAACTGATCGAGCAATAGCTCACTGGTTAATTTTTTGTTTAGTTGGAATGTAGTTTTCCAACTATTAAATTTTAGAATTCAATAATATACCGAGACAAAGCCACACATGGTCGATCAGAAAAACTGCTCCAGATCATATGAGCATAAATGTTTACGCAGACAAGGACCAAAGAAACAATCACGACAGACTGTCATGATGACATGTAACAGCTTTTAAATTGGAAAAATTATTTTTTGTGCCGGGTGTAATACATTCGTGCAGGGAAAAAGAAAGGGTGGAGAATTTTGGACAGCCTTAAACAGCGCGTGATGATTGCACATCCATTTCTTCTCTTTTTTCTTTTTTTTTTGTCCTGGTGTATACGTACCGCTCTGCAATAATTTCTCATCTATTAGAATATAAAAGACGTGCGTCAAAAACTCATTATAAACTAGCGGATTGCAACTGATGCAAGACACGAAGGCTGTCATGATGGCACGTGCACAGCTTAATTCTGTGAGAACGGGACTTGGGTCAACGCGCCAGTCTTCCATTTTCTATCTTAAGCCGTTACGCCTTACGTGCAAAATGTACGTGTATTCTACAGTCTAATAACAGAGGATCTAATGTAAAGATATATATGATTTGTTATTGCTCGTGGTAATAAGCATTTTGCAAAATAGACGATGCAGCTAATTGACGGAAAATTTTCATCTCTACGGCGAAATCTGTGGGGATGAAACCTGGCAATGCCCACGCTTGATGAGCTACCAGTCCGACCCGTCCGTCGGCTTGCTATTCTTCGTCACATAACAATTTATATGTTTGGTTGGTTGTATCACAGTGGCCTACTGCTAATTTAGTCAAATTGCATTACATTTGAGCATAAAGAATAAGGCAATAAGGGGAATTGCGCAACGGGTTACAATGCAACCCTACGAGCAACAGACCCAGAGGGTGCAGGCCCCGCACTTCTGTGCTGGGTGTCTTGTGCAGCGGGGGTGCGTAGCCCTTCTGGCGGGTTCATCAAATGGTGCTATCAGATGGAGGGAGGGAGAGAGAGAGAGAGAGAGAGTGAGTGAACCAGAGTAGACGACAGGGACTTTTCCCCACGACCCATATAAATGTAATCAGAAGTCTTATGAGTCGTGCTATGTATTAGGGTGTGTCGGGATGCTAAACGAACCGAGCCGGCTCGGGTTTGGATCAAGTTTGGCTCGTTAAGAGCTTGTTCAACTTCAGTTCCTTAACAAACAAATCCAGCTTGAAACGAAAGTTTGGCTTGTTAAATTAACGAGCCGAACTCAAGTTGTCCCCGACTCTTTCGTTTATATCTCGAGCTCGGCTCATTTATGCTTTATACTATATAATTCCTAATGCTATAAAAAACATAAGAGTCGTGGCAAGTAACACTCAAATTCTCTGCAAATTATAGGAAACTACAAAGTATATAGAAACTTGTTAAATTAATAAACAATGAATTACCAAAGTTATTTAATAAATGTCCGATACACTAACAAATTTGTTTAATAAATATTCAGCAAACCAGCACACTTCTCTCCTAAATATTCAATGATCGAGGTATTAAACTAGTTTAAGAACCTTTATGGATATTGGATGTCCGTAATTTTGGTATTTTTCTGCAATTTTTAAAGAATTTGATAGTTACTCGTCACAGCGCTTAAGTGTTTGGTAAATTTTAGTAACGAAGCCTTTCATATATTTAGAAATAGTAGCGATCAATTTTCAATACATACTTAAATATCAAGTGAGAAAAGCCATACATTTAGTGAAATTATATCAAAATGAGTGGGATTTTTTTTTCTTTTGTATTAATGAAATTTCGGATAACATTAGTTAATGAATTATGATCAATATGAACTTACAGAAGAGTTAGAGCGAAACTTGTATGTTTATTTGTGAGCGCGGCTCATTCTATAATCGAATCGTTAACGAGCCTAACTCGAGCTGTCGGTAATGAGCTCAAGCCGAACTTGAGCCAACCGAGCTCAACTTGAAACAAACTCCAGCCGAAATTAATCGAGCCAAACTCGAGCTGATCCTAGCTCATTCAACTTCGGTTCGTTTAGCCCCGGGCGTGTGAAGTGCGCGCGCGCATGCATGTTACTTTTCATGCATATTATACAAATAAGGAATGCGCATGCACAGAAACAGGCACTAGCTAGAAAAGGCATAATTTGTACCCAAATTGGAGATCTAAGATCTTGTGTGGGGTAAAGCACTTAATATTGTCAACTTAAAAGCATGATCGATCATGAGAATGCAGTTCTATCAATGGGGTCACGTTGGACACGTTTTGCATGCGTTGCAGTTGAGCTAAAACTCACCATATGTTATGTTATTTGATCGAGCTAGATGATGATGATGATGTTCACAACAATAAAATATCCCACACTGAGTTCATGCTTTTATTATGGGATCTAAACAGGGGTTGGTGAAATGGAGAAATTAATCGGTGTGCCGGAGGTATTACATCCGGACATGGGGTGAGAGAAGGGGAAGTTTCGGGCAGTCTTGGACAGCGTGTGGAGCCTACTCCTCTATATTTCTTCTCTCTCTTATCTGGATGTATACGGTTGGCACATTGAATAATTTTTTGGTGAAATGGGCTTTATGTGTAGGTTCACTTAAGAACTGTTTAGACCGAGCGCACAAATCTCGAGGTGTCGACGTAAAAGAATGTGAAAACAATAGTCGGGGTAATGCTCTCTTCATGTGCCAGTGTTATCATGGATAACGAACAGATGATCTGGTCGTTGGAATCTGTATGTAGTATATATTAATTTATTCAATAGATAACGAAAAGAACTATTCTTAAAGGGCTTGCACCAAGGGTTGCATGGTGCAAGCCCCTCTAGAGCTCTTGGATGGACTCCTTTTGCATGTGGGGAAAGTCCGTCCAAGAGCTACGTAAAGGCTTGCACCATACGAGCCCTTGGATGGTAAATTTTTCCATATATAACATGTTATCCTTTCAATCTATTGGAGTACCTAGTGCTCCAAATGCATTGCCAAACTAAATTAAAATTAGAAAAGGAAAAAATATTAATTGTTTGCTTATGTTGGTTAAAACAACATTTAATTTATGGCATACACTACTACAAATAAGGGTTTCCCTTACGGATTTATCCGTAGGGAAAAACCACTGCCCCTACGGATATAGCCGTAGGGACAAGAAAATACCCTGTAGGTACAAACGCCGTAGGTGCAAGTTGAAGCCCTGAATTTGCTCCTACGGACAAAAACTTTTCCCTACGGAGTTCTGTGTAGGTCTCGTTTGCCCTACGGAATAGGCCGTAGGGGCAAAAAATTTATTTTATTTACGGTTTTTTAAAATAGATTACTTGTACTTACGAATCAATCCGTAGGGCCAAGTAATAGTCCCTAAGGATACATGCGTAGGTACATATCCGTAGGGGCATTTGTTTGCCCCTACGGATATATCCGTAGGGCCAAGCCCAATCCCCTGATACTGAAATCATAGGGGAAAATATCAGTTATTCTGATATTTTGCCGCTACGGTTTAATCCGTAGGGGCAACATGTGTACCTACAGATTAATCCGTAGGTACATATTATCAGTTTTTTTTTTTTAAAAAAAGAGTTGCCTATTTTTTTCTCGCCCTGTGCACAATAATATATACATCAATCAAATATAAAATTAATCATCACACAACATATATCGCAGTATTTATAATCACATCTCACGCATATAATATACAAAAGAAACCAAAAAACAGAATATGATATAAATATAAACACCGTAGGACCACCAATATCAATATCGTCCAAAATGTAGTACAATATGTATCATATAAATAAATACATGTTTCAAAAAATAAGAATCAAAAAGCTACTCTAGCTCGTTCCAGCTCCACCTCTGATAAAAGCTAGAATCTGACGCGCCTGCTCCTCGATCAATAAATCATGCAATTCGGCGCGTGCGGGAGTCTGAGCGGGCTGTGGAGCTGGCGATGTGGTCTGCGCAGCCGCCGTCGAAGTAGTGGCTTGCGGAGCCGCGGCTGCGGGAGTCTGAGCAGGCGGTGGAGCTATAGGAGCTGTCTGCGGAACCGCAGCCGATGTAGTGGCTTGCGGAGCCGCAGCCGAAGGAGATGCATGTGGAGGCTCGGCCGATGTACCCTGTCGCGTCTGGACCTAACGTGTGTAATAAGCGTGTAAGAACTATGTATTATTCGAATTCGTATCATTATCAAGTTATTTCGAAACCCCGTTTGGATATCTAGTTTGGAAAACCGTAGTTTATTTTAATTAGATATGTATGTATGATTAATCTCAGACTATGTACTAATATTGGATATGTTGATATCTATAATATGACATGATATTTTACTATTAAGTAGTATACATACCAGTATCTCCTTCAACTCCTGAACAGTGGCCTTCAAGCTCTCCAGTTCCTGCTGGACACGTCGCTCACTGGAGACGGAGGAAGTAACCGCCGGGGTGGAGTCCAACCTCATATGGGCCCTGCTAGGGCCCAGTCCCCGGCCTCTCTCCCAACCTCTGTGGTGCGCTCCGTGTGCGGCATCCAGGACTGGGGTCAGCAGCCTCGGATCGCTTTGTCCGGTAAAATCGATCCCCGATGTCTCGGCCTGCTCAACCACCCGCTCCTACACTCACATTAAGCAGTAAAGTATAAGTATAAAATTTAAATTTGAACCTTCCAAAACTAAAATTTCAAATAGGGGTTGAATAAATATTAACACTTACGCAATACTCCTGAGTAGCGACGTCGGGATATCGAAACTCGCCCGTGGCGGGATCTGTCGAGGTGCCGTGGACGGCAAGATATGCGGACAGCACGCTCGGTGTACCACCTTGCGCCAGGGTCTGAGCTGTCTGCAATATTAGAAAATAACCCTTAATATTAGATATATTAGAAAATAAATCTTAATATTGCATTATATCACAAAGGCCGGTCTATTGTAATTTACCGATAACTCCATAGCTCGAGTAATATTCCTCGAGCCACCTGTGTAAGTGGGGCGACCCCTCTTCGTCGACTTCCTATTCTCTATATTTTGAGCGGCCTGTTTCTGCACAACGCATTCACATTTAGTTTTCTAATTAAGGAACACAAAAAAATAAATTATATCCTAAACAATGAATTACATTTAAAATACATACCTGTTTGCGTTGAGAGTCGAAATATTCGCACAATAGAGGCCATGTATCTACGTCGACTCTCGTAAAGGCCGGAGTAGATAGGAGGGCCGCTCTCTCTGCCTCGGGGGTCGCATCCACAGGGAGTAGCAGTCGGCCTTCAGCTCATTCCTGTTGTATCGGACCTTGGTCTGCATGTTCTTCATCAGGCCATTGTACAAAGCATGAAGGTCGAGCACCCTCCCAGGGTGATCAGGGTCGGGTACAGGCTGAAATACGTAATCCGACTGAAAATACAAAAAAAACATCGTTATTAGATTGTAAGTGTTAATAATAAATATATTGGATAAATCAAATGAAAACATATATTAATACGTGAGCCTGATCAAAGAAGAGGACGAATGAGCGTCGGTGCTGCTCGCCCCACTCAACGTGAAGTGGATAGTTCTTCACGAGCCGGCTCTCATCCCCCATATACCGGCCGAACCTCTCGGCATGAGGACCGGTATAGCGATAGTCAAGCGTAAAAAAGAGGGGGAATGCTGCCTCCTCTCTAGCTCTGTCAGGCCTCAGCCTATGGGACTGATTCGGGCCTCGAGTCCCCCTCTGGGGATGGGGAGGCCCTGCTTCTGCAAGAAATATCAAGACAATCAATATTAAGACAAAGTTGTATTAAGAAATCAAGGTTAAACGAAAATTGAAGTATGATATATACCTCCGGTGACTAAAGCACGAGCCTGGGCCCGCGCAGCAGCACGAGCGGGACGATAGTTCCTTCGGTGAGGAACAGCCGGTGTCCCGGATGCGGACGCATCCCCTCCAACTAGAAAATAAATATTGACGCTAAATTTCAATGATGTTCATATTTATTCTATAGAGCATATGTAAAATGAATAAATATTTTATATTTATTCATACTAACCTACAGACGATGCGGAGGGTACGGAAGTGGCAGGAGTGGGGCGTGCGTCAGATGTGGACGCACCACCTATAATTAGACAATTAAAAATAGATTATATAAGTAATTGCAAAAAGAATGTGTAGATCAATAATATAACGTTCTAAATCAATATACATGCTTTATAGGATATATAAACATACCCGCAGGTGCGGTGGTGTCACCATCTACAGCTAGACAATAATAAAAATTACTATCTAAGTAAGAGAAAAAGGAATGTATGTATATTTATGATATAGCATTCTAAATCAATATACATGCACTATATGATATATAAACATACCTGGAGGAGCGAGAGTGGCCTCTGTCCTTGATGTGGACGCATCACCAACAACTAGACAATCAAACATTGACAATATAAGTAATTTTGACATAAACATGCATGAATATCTATAATATTACATTCAAAATGGATATGCGTGCAATATACCTGGAGATGTGGCAAAATCCACACGGAAGGAGGCATCCGAAGGGGTCTCCGATCTCGGTGCAAGACCGGCCCTCTGAAGCTCCCTACGCAGCTCTCCGGGCGGCAGAACCGCTCTGCCTCTGCCTCTACCTCTGCCGGTGCCGAGGCTGGAGCTCCTGCCCCTCGCTGCTCCCGTCATCGTCGTCAAATCTAGATAAACGGTTCGTGGACGCATTAGACAATCATTAAAAGTATTGACTATATATGTATAGATCGTAAAATGTGAAGTGATAATATAACATTACTGATAACCTTTTTCGTTTCGTAGGTGCATTATACATATCTACTTGGATTTCATCGTCAATGTCATTTCTAACCCACGTAACTTCATGATCGGACGAAGACAACCCATCCTTCGAAACAGACGGTCGGAGCACTCTAAGCCTTCTCTCCTCTTCATCCTCATTGCTGTCCTCGAATTCTGGGACATCATAGACATCTCTGGGTTTCCATCGGCATACAACACTCCATCCCGGATGTTTCAAACACTGTGAGTAGTATACTTAGAACGCTTGGTTTAGAAAGATAAACGGATCTTCCTGACCGTAAAATCGAAGTGTGTTCATATTGGTCAATCCATATTCATCTTTCCAAGTTCCAAAATTGCTTCTCCACTTATCCGTATCGGTTCGCGTATCGTACCAAGTACACTGGAATATATAAAAGGGTTCTGATCGTCCGGGATAGTGGATGCCGAGTATACAATTTAAGTACCCATAATAAATCACACCGTCCGATCCTACCGTCGCAATCCCACTATTCTGAGTGGTTCTAGATGTTTCTATGTCCTTAACTTCGAATTTGTATCCAAGGACACCAAATCCCTTGTAATATGCAGCCTCCATACTAGGAAATTGAGCTAAACATCTTGAATCACTCTCAAATGATGCAGACAAGTTCGGATCGTGGATCTAACAAAACAAATTTTACGAATAAGGGTTAACGATACAAGTTTAGATTAAAACTGATAGCAATAAAATGTTATTCGAATAACTTACATGATCTGTGACCCAATCACAAAAATTATCCTGATGATATTTTTCTAATCGTTCTTCGTTCCAATCAGGATGCCCCTCACGTACCTCGTTAAAATGAATTCTGTTTTCGACAAATAATGGTGACATTAATATTATATCATTTCATACACACACAAACACAAATATAACAATTAATCCAAAAAAACTTACTCTCTAATTTGTTCAAGACATGCGCAATTAAGCAAGATAAACCGGTATATCTTGTTGATAAATATAGTGTCTACCCTCTTATACTCGGCTTTACCGTATGGCCCGTCTTGAATTCTTCGAGGCCGGTTAAGTCTTGTCTCAATATTCTCGTCCAGATAGCGGGAACAAAATGTGGTTGCTTCATCAAAAGATAACCTTGCATGATAGAACCCTCTGGTCGATTTTTATTGCGTATACACTTTTTAAGAGTGTAAAGGTACCTAATGAAAATATGTTGAATAAATAAATACGGGCATACAGGACAACAATAAATTTATAAATTGCGCGAAACGAAAAATTACACGTACCTCTCGACGGGATACATCCATCGATATTGTACCGGTCCGGCTAACTTAGCCTCAGTTGCAAAATGAACCGTCAAGTGTATTATGATATCGAAGAATGACAATGGGAAAATACGCTCAAACTTGCAAAGTATCAACCAATAGAATTTTCTAGTATATCCAGCGTCACAACCTCCAGGGTTTTAGCACACAACTCTCTGGAAAAAAAACATAGGTCGTTAATTACTAGACCAACCGATTCGGGGAGAGAAGTCCTTAGGGCTAATGGAAGAAGGTGCTCCACGATAACATGGTGATCATGACTTTTCAGCCCATCGATCTTGCCTTTCACAATTTTTATTTTCTTGTTGAATGATCCTGAGAAACCTGTGGGAACTTTCAAATCATGCAACACCTGCAGGAATCTTTTCTTCTCCGGTTGTGACATATGATAAGCGGCATTGGGAAGTACAAACTTGCCCGGTTTACCCGCCACCGGTCTAGGGTGCAATTCACTTGTCATTCCCCACTCCTGTAGATCCATCCGAGCATTCAGGTTGTCTTTCGATTTTCCGTCTTTACAAAAAAGCAAGTTGAGTATGTGCTCTGATACTCCCTTCTCTATATGCATGACGTCCAGACAATGACACACTAAATTTGTTGACCAGTACGGAAGCTCGAAGAAAATGCTTAACTTGTTCCAAAATGGTGGTTTGACCTGTTTCGTCGGATCCATCCCGAAGGTCACATTATTGTAACCATCCCATTGAGCAGTCACGTCCTCTCCGGACAATGGGGATGGAGGTCCAAGAAGCTCCTGATGACCATCAAAGTGAACCGTGTCTAACCTATAGGGGTGGTCTGGAGGCAGGAAACGTCGATGGCCGCAATAACAAACCTTCCTGCTAAAATTCAAGAATTTCGATGTTGTGTGTTCATGGCAATGAGGACATGCTTTGTGACCATGTACGGACCAACCTGATAGAATTCTATATGCAGGAAAGTCATTAATTGTCCACATTAAAGCCGCACGCAGTATGAAGGTTGTATTTGTGTTTGCATCTTATGTCTCTACACCATCAATGAACAAAGATTTCAACTCCTCGATCAGAGGTCGAAGATAGACGTCGATATTGTTTCCCTGTGAGTTTGGTCCGTCGATAAGAACAGGCATCATAAAGTATGATTGGTCCATATCCAACCAAGGCGACAGATTATAAATTATCATTACAACGGGCCATGTGCTGTGACTTCCAGCCATATAGTTGAATGGGCAGAAGCCATCACTAGCCAGTCCGAGCCGGACATTGCGAGGATTGCTACTGAATATTGCGTGCTTCCTATCGAAATCCTTCCATGCCGGTGAATCTCTTGGATGGCTCATTTTTCCATCTTCACTTGGAGGAGCACGGTGATGCCAAATCATTGCCTCGGCTGTTTTCTTGTATCTGAATAGCCTCTGTAGCCTCTGTGTTATGGGAAAGTATCGTGCTATCTTGACAGGTATATCAGGCTTCTTATCAGAATCTTTCGGCTTATACCTGGCCTCTCCGCATGTTGGACACTCTTTCAAATCTGAATTCTTTTTCCGGTACAACACGCAATTTTTAGGACATGCTTGAATATTCTCGCACTTTAGACCCAAATCAGACATCATCTTCTGGGCTCCGTACCAGCAGTCGGGCACGTTATTTCCCGGGGGCATAGAACCTTTAAAAAACGAAAGAAGCATTGTTAATGACTTGTTGCTCCATCCATTTAGGCACTTAATCTGGAAAAGTTAGACGAATCATGAGAGGGTGGAATACTTCGCATTCTCATAAATTGGTTTTCTAGCATCATTCATGAAATTTTCATATTTATCCGCACGCGGTCCTTGACCGGAAGGAATGTCATTTTCGGTACGAATAGATTCACCTAAGGCAGCCTCTACCACATCCTCCATTTCTTCTGATGGAAATAAATTACAGTCTTCTCCTTCTGCCGCATTACCGAATTCTCCTTCTTCTCTTACCGCATTATCGTGTTCTCCTTCTTCTTCTGCCGCATTACTGCATTCTTCTTCTTCCCCGTGATATTTCCAAGTTGTATAAAGTCTAGTAAACCCATATTTTACAATATGAAGCTCTGCCAATTCTACCTTCTGCCAGTACTTATTGCCACATCTATCGCACGGACAGAGAATCTTCTCTATTATGATCTTATTATGTGCGCGTGCAAATTCAATGAAAGCAGCAACTCCTGTGACAAACTTAGGTTGCATACGTTGTTGCCAATCCACATACATCCAGTCCTTAACTCTGACGTACTCATGGGCCATGTTAGACTGTATAACATATAAATTGTAGGTTATGGTGACTATATTGAGGAATATAAGAACGGGATAGTTACTAAAAAAGGAGAAAATCCGTGTATATGCTTTGTGTGTGCGTTTGTTGTTGAAAAGAATAAATTATAGAACGTATGTTAACCGATAGACTGGGACTAAGTGGTGCTTTTAGTTTCATATATGAGTATCGATGAGAATATGATGGTTTCATATTATCATCGAGTATCATGTATTGGTTTTAACTTGAACATCTCGAATCACTCTCTAATTATGCGTTTGTTGTGTATTCTTGTTGTATGTGTGTGTTCCGGCTGTCGGGGGTAAGGCGTCTATCCCATTAAGAATGTATAGAGCGAACACCCATCACTTGTGTTTTCAACCGTTTCGAGTAAATTTCGGCAGCACCTCCCCGCTGTTCTCCGAGTACACTGTAATAGAATAGATAATCATTTCAGAGCTGTGAAACAACGTTGAAATGAACATCTAATCTATCTTTGTACACGGAGAACCAGCGGAAAGGTACCGACGAAATATCTCGAAACGGATGAAAACACAAGTTAATGAAGGTGTTTGCTTTATACATTCCTAACTTGTCCACACGGGACAAATCTATCGGTTACCATACGATTGAATCTTCTCGTCGCATAGACTATACGACGGTTGTTAGTATCGAGCTATACCGTCCGATATTTAACAACCTTCGTATAGTTTTATGTCATGACGAATATCGAACGTATGTTAACCGATAGACGGGGACTAAGTGGCGCTTTTAGTTTCATATATGAGTATCGATGAGAATATGAAGGTTTCATATTATCATCGAGTATCATATATTGGTTTTAACTTGAACATCTCGAATCACTCTCTAATTATGCGTTTGTTGTGTATTCTTGTTGTATGTGTGTGTTCCGGCTATCGGGGGTAAGGCGTCTATCCCATTAAGAATGTATAGAGCGAACATTCATCACTTGTGCTTTCAACCGTTTCGAGTAAATTTCGGCAGCACCTTCCCGCTGTTCTCCAAGTACACTGTAATAGAATAGATAATCATTTCAAAGCTGTGAAACAACGTTGAAATGAACATCTAATCTATCTTTGTACACGGAGAACCAGCGGAAAGGTACCGACGAAATATCTCGAAACGGATGAAAACATAAGTGAATGAAGGTGTTTGCTTTATACATTCCTAACTTGTCCACACGGGACAAATCTATTGGTTACCATACGATTGAATCTTCTCGTCGCATAGACTATACGACGGTTGTTAGTAACGAGCTATACCGTCCGATATTTAACAACTTTCGTATAGTTCTATGTCACGACGAATATCACACGTATGTTAACCGATAGACGGGGACTAAGTGGCGCTTTTAGTTTCATATATGAGTATCGATGAGAATATGAAGGTTTCATATTATCATCCAGTATCTGTTGGAGATAGTGCCCTCAGAGTCAATTATTGGATCACAGGCACGTGATTGCAATGATTGAGGGAGGACCTATGCCGGTAGAACAGTCTTACTCAAGATGATAGCATGCTATCTGGTTTATCTTTATCATCGTGTACTGCTTTAGGTGACCTTACAGGTCACTATTGCGCGTTGATAGAGCCCTTAGGATTCTTGCTTGACGGCCAGCAGTATGACGGTGATCATATACGTGGGAGCTGGGGGTCTATAAGCACATCATTAAAAGGTCCCTAGTCGTGGGAGTTTTCGAGACAAGGCATCGATACTCCAGAGTAGACTAGTGTATACAGTCGAGACCCCGACGAGGGGCAGTGGCCGGTCTTACAAGCCACTGGTGTCAGTTGGTTCACCTAAGATGTATACAGGTGCTCATTGGGTTATGAGTACACCGGACAGGACTCGCCGGGAACATTCTAGTTGGTTTTATACCTGACGTCAGATAGCAGTTCCCTGGTGACATGTGTAGAGGTTAGTTCATCGACCTGAGATCGTCATTTGTCTCGTGTGAGTTCCCACTGTACTTTGATTACTACCCTACCACGGCTCAAAGGAGTCGTGCAAACAGGTTTTAGTTGGGTACAGTCCCGAGCCACATGGAGGTGTTTCGCCCAATCAGAGCAAAGCTCTGTTGAAATTCAAAATTCAAAAATTCTGAAGCAACGCTTCAAGTCTCGGACGCAACACGCCACATGTCAGGCGCTGATACGTCAGCGCAGCGCCCAAGAAGACGCACCCAATCAGAGCACAACTCTATTAAATGAAGCAACGCTTCAGCTGCGCAAGCACTGCGCTGCGCGACACGTGTCAGCTCAGATGCGCTAGCGCAGTTGCGCTGCGCTCTGCGCTGCGCGACACGTGTCAGCGCAGTTGCGCTAGCGCAGTTGCGCTGCGCAGTGCGCTGCGCGACACGTGTCACACGCTGGGGCATCTGCGCCAAACAGAATTAAATTTCTAAGAAATCTTTTCTGTTCTTATTAAAACAAGAAGATTTTCTTCTGCAAAGCAGAAGCCCTTGGATCAAAGATCCAACGGTGGGGAAAATTCTCCAAATCACCCAGAGAAGGATCTCTTTAACAAATTTAACTAATTTATGGGCACTATAAAAAGGACCCTAGGCCTCAATCAGAAAAAAGGAGAAGAAATTTTCTTGAAAAAAAAAGTCAAGAGCTTCAAACAGAGAGAACTCTGAGAAAATTCCAAGAAAAAGGTAAAGAACCTTCATGAAATAGAAGAAATTTCTTTTAATAGATCATTGATCTAAAAACAAGATCAATGATCTTTACATAAAAAAATATAGTGCTTTGCACTTTTATGAACCTCTGGTTCTTGAAACAAAAGAGAAAAATTTATTTTTTCTTTGATCTGATTTAGATCAAGAAATTAAATAGTGCTTTGCACTTCTTGAATCTAAAAGATTCTTAGTGCTCTGCACTTACAAACTGCGCTGTTGCGCTCCTAAGAGAGCGCCACGTGTCAGCCAGAGAACCACTTGCGCCATACGCTCTTGAAATAGAGTTTTGCTCTCTGGAATTGGCGCAACTCACCAGAGCGCACCACGTGTCAACAGCGCAGCGCACTGCGCTTTTGCGCTTGCGCTCACCAGAGCGCGCCACGTGTCAACAGCGCAGCGCACTGCGCTTTTGCGCTTGCGCTCACCAGAGCGTGACACGTGTCACCCCCATATGAGTTTGCGCTCAATTCTTTGAGCAAAGCGCCTGACAAGCCACGTAGGGCACTGTCAGAATATTTAATGCTCTGCATTATTAAAGAAAAGGGACAAAGCCCAATTAAAAGACCTAATAGGCCTAATAAAAAATGCTATGCATTTTAAAAAGGGGGTAAAGCCCTAGCAAAGGCCAAAGACAAAAAATGTTGAAACTGGGCTTAGCCAAATTTTGGCCATAAGTCCTTAAATTAAGTTGACTGAGCAAGATTGCTCTCTTAGATCAATTTACTTTGGTTCCAGGGTACATCTCCGAACTCCTCTGACATCTGTCGTTGTAATCCTTCAACGACGTCAGAGAGGTGACGGGTCCCGACGACCACAAACTAATATTGGACCACTACGTCCTTAAACTGGCGATGGACCACTACGTCCTTAAACTAATATCGGACCGAACGTCCCTAAACTAATATCGGACTGGAACGTCCCTAAACTAATGTCGGACCGGAACGTCCCTAAACTAATATCGGACCGAAACGTCCCTAAACTAATGTTGGACCGGAACGTCCTTAAACTAATATTGGACCGGAACGTCCTTAAACTAAGGGTGGACCACCACGTCCCTAAACTGGAACATGGACCACTACGTCTCTAAACTAGAACAATAGAGCTCCCAAATGCTCTTTTGCCGGATCTAAACGGTCCCGTTTAAGTTGATCTTAGCCCCAAATACGGCTAACGTATCCTTAAACATTTAAATGGATTATAAAACCCTAAAATCGACTTTGGTTCAAGGGTACATCTCTGAACTCCTCTGACATCTGCCGTTGTAATCCTTCAACGACGTTAGAGAGGTGACGAGTCCCGATGGCCAGATATTAAATGGATTATCACGTTAAGTTGATCTTAGTCTCAAACAGGACTATTGTATCCTTAACGAACGTTTAAGTTGATCTTAGCCGCAACGCGACTAATGCATCCTTAAACTAAAAGACACCAAATCCAAATCTAAGTAAACATGGATTTGGACTAGTCCACGTCCTACGGGCGACGGCATTATTCAGTCTTCGTATACAATCCACGGGCAACCACAAACAAAACAAACACACACGACACGAAGTGAAATTCTGGAGAAGGAGAATGTGGCTACTGCGATGCGGTAGCGTAATTAACTGCAGGGGCTTGTGCCTGCAGGGAAGAGCGTCCCCACAATCAAAAACCCCTCTAGCGAGGGGGAATCTGACGAAGTCTGCTACATCGGCCGCATCCGTCTAAACCTCCGATACACGGTGTCATAAATCAACTTGGCATTTTCGGAGAGGTGGACGGATAGCACCAATTAGCATCTGCCCCGAATCTCAGCGTCAGGACATCGCAGTCTTGTGCGCCGCCGTTCGGAGGGGAACAGATTCTGGCACGCCCGGTGGAACCTTTTCCTCTTTCCACTCCACGCTTCGTGTGTCGTCTTCGCGAACCAATCGCGGTTTGTTAATGGTTGCCTTCGGATTTCAAGTTACTAAGATTTGGTCTTTTGCCTGGCGCAGAACTCAAGATTCAATGGCATTTAACTGCACCAACTGCTCGAAATGCCACTGCAACGGACGCTCCACCTCGCCGGGAGGTGTAGCATATGGGCCCCAGGCGGCTTCCTTCCTCACTCTGCCGGTAGATCAGGTGACCCAAGCCACCACTGGTCTGTTCTTTGGGACCATGATCCCACCTACAAGCTTCCCTATGCCAATACCTGCACCGGAAGTGAACAAGAAGTCGGTCTTCAACCGGCTCACTGCTACGACGACCCCTGTCAACGGGTCGCCCACTACCAAACCAACAGCCTCTGTTTTCACCAGGCTAAATCAGAACTCTAAATTGGCTATCCCGAGGAAGGCAACAGCCGCTGCTTCAAAAGTTGTAAAGGCGACTTCCCCTGTCAAAGAGTCAGTCTTTTCAAGACTGACGATTCCTGCTCCTGCCCTCGCTCAAGGATCCGTCTTCGACAGGTTGAATATCACCCCTCAAAAGACAACCTCAGTCTTTAAGAGGTTAACACCGGCGGCGCCTCATTCAGACAGGGGGCAGAAAGAAACTATCTCAATCTCTGAGCCAATCCCAACGGCTCGCCGTGCTCGACGTCGCCATTGGAAATGAGTGAGGAAGGCAGGGGGCAACTCCCCCTCAGGGCTAACTCCACCGGCTCCAGTGGTGGAAGTCGACGCTGCTGTTCCAACCGAGAACAGCTTTGAACTGCTGAGAAGGGTATGGAAGAACTCTACAACTGCTATACTGAAGAGATTTCCTCCACCTGCAGATAGAGCTCCAGAAACGAAGCAAGAACAGCCTCCCCAACGACTGTCCTCAAGAATTTATAAGGTTTAGCGAAGGGTTCAAGACTCAGTGATCGACCCAGATCACTCTCGTCGGCAAAAGAAGGCAAAAGTGCAAAAAGAAAAAGACCATCCTATTAAACAGCAGGGGACAGCAGCTGCAAGGCCGCCCCCTTCAACGGTTCCTTCAACTTCAACGGCCCACAAAAGAAGGAGGCCAGAGAAAACTCCCGCGTCAGCAGCAAAAGTTAAAAATGGTGAACCTAAACGCCCCAAATCAGGGGGCATGACAGTTCATACGGTTTACATGGCATCGGGAAAAGAAGATAGCCGCATATCAACAGGTCATAGACCGCACACGAGGTCAGTGACCAAAGCTCAGGAGCAGCAGCAGAAGCTCCAAGAAATGATAAACGCTATGGCCGCGCTTACAAGGCCAAAAGAAACCCCTGAAACATCCTCGGACGAGCGTCAAGAACAAGAAACGGACGCCGAATTCCTTCGACGCGTACTTGAGAAGAAAGATAAAGAAGCTGCGGAACAGGCAGCCAACATAAAGAAGATGGCCCTCCTGTTCCAGGATATGGTAGGTATGATGATTCAACAAGATCCACCTGCTGAAGATTCCCCCATCATTCTTGAAGACGATAGGGGAGAGACGTCGAATCCTCCACCAGTTCTGTCCACAGCTAAAGAGGATACAATCTCCAAAGCTGATTTGGATGAATACATTGCCCAGCAAATACGGGTTCATCATGCAACCGAAACAGCCGGCCAGGTCGTGAAAACGGGGAGACCATATCCGAGTTGGTACGATCAAATCAAGTACCCACCCGGTTATACGATTCCCAAGTTCCATGTCTTCAAGGGGACGGGCAATCCTCACCAGCATGTTGCCCAGTTCAGAGCACTCTGCGGCAATACCGGTGGAGATGACAAGCTTTTACTTCGCCAGTTTGTTGGAAGTTTATCAGATACGGCGTTCGAGTGGTACTCTGAGCTCCCGAACGACTCTATTAAAACCTTCGCGGAGATGGAGCTATTGTTTACTCAGCGTTTTGCAAGCGCCAGTGAACGTACCCCGATGACAGCACTGATTAACGCCAGGGTAAAACCCGGCGAGACGTGGGTTCAGTACGCTATACGATGGCGGAACTTATGGTCAAAGTGTAAGCAGCGCATTGAAGAAGCTCCCGCGGTGGGTATGTTTGTGGGAACCCTCGATCCACAAGTAACCATCTCGCAGTTTATGATGTTTTTCAAGCCGACTACCTTCCAGGCCTTGATTGACAAACTAGCGCAAAGGGATCAAATGGGCCATAAACCCCCTCTTCCAAGGCCAGATTCCCGAAATGATAAGGGGAAGGGAAAAGCGATCGTTGTCGCTAATACTCAACAACAACCGAACAACTCGAAGCCGGTCGTTCGTCAAAATAATATGCGCCCGTACGTAACCCTTGAGGAGAGGCTAGGACGTTCTTACTCTTTTCCTCGAGATAAAACGAGGAGGTTATTCGAGCTGGCGTTGCGCAACCGACTCATAAATCTGCCGGATCCAAAACGTCCGTCGCAACCAAATGATGTTAATGAGCCCAACTACTGTCCTTATCATCGAGTACTGGGTCATCCGATCGAAGATTGTTACGTCTTCAAAAATTGGCTTGAAGACCAGTACCGACAGGGCAAGTTCGCGTTATCTGACAAATGGAAGGTGAATCCCCCGCAGCCCCACACCTCTAAGGGGATGAGTACGCCGGGGGCAACATGCTCCGTCATTGAAGAAGCTCCTTGGGAGGTTGTATTATCAGCCAAGACAAAGAGGATGCTAAACGATCTTCAGACATGTCCAGCGGTCAAGTGGAAGAATCCGTTGGAACCGCAGGTCATTGAAGGGATGTTGAAGCTACGTCCAACTCCAAGGACCAATGGTGGTGGTTCAAGCACTTGCAGCCAGCCGTCAAAATCTTCGAAAAAGAAGAAGAAGAAATCTAAGAAGCCCGTGAAGCCTGGTGGCAAACACACGGACTTACAAAAGCAAATTGACGCGTTGGAAGAATACAACCAAAAGGCGCGGACTCCCATTACGCTCCAAGAATTCCTCAACCATGTCTTTCAAGAGGAAGGTGAGGGAGAAAGTTCGTCAGATGAAGCTGAAGAATGCGTGGCGAGCTGTCATATGATTTCCCATTCGAACGATGAGGAGACCCCTTGTACTGAAACGCTGGGGGCAGATTCTGAACCAAAAGTTCTGGGGCCATCAGATGAAGTAATTAACGCATTCCTTAATGAAGCTCGGTTGAAAAGTAAAGCTGATCGGGAGCGCGAGGCGGTTATATTTGAAAGGGCCAAGCGCCAGCGACTTGATGAAGGAGCTGAGACGATCCCGTTGGAGCTGAACATCTCCGCTACCAACAAAAGCTAATTCAAGATAAAAAAGAAGTTTGCTAAGGCCATGTCAATGGGTATGAAGCTACCATCCTCCGAAGAAGAAATTACCGGTGAAGCGAAAATGCACCCGTCTTATTGCTGTATCATCAAAAGATTTCGCACCCCACTCAAGAGTGCAAAGCTTTGGATAAATGGTGGCAAGGGTATGTTGCTCATCGACAACGCTTTAAGCGGGAGAAGCGTAAAACTCGTCGGGAGCAAAGAAATACGACCGAAGGGGTTAAAAGAACTGCTGGCGATTGTCGCGTGGTTAACACCGGTGGATCACAAGTGCCTACATTCGGGAGTGATTCTGATGAAGAACTAGAACTTGCCCCTCTCTTTAAAGAGTCCGCTTCGAGAACAGAAGAAGAACCAAAGGTTTGCGAAAATATCCGGCTACATAATCGCACGCTGCCCGAAAATAACCTCGGACCCTCGAACAGGAAAGATAAAGGGAAAGAAAAGGTCTCTGAAGATATCATCTTAGATGACCAAGTGGTGGAAGAGCTAGTTGCCAAAGACCCACCAAAAAAGAATAAGGTGGATTACAACGTCTTGGCACATCTGAGGAAGCTGCCCTCACAGCTCAGCATTCTTGATGCCCTTTTGCTATCAAAAGAGGCGAGAGATTCGTTGATTAAGGCGCTCCAAGACCCGGAACAATTCCAAGCATGCCTGGCCGAGGAAAAGATGAAGGATGAATTAGAGGAAGTGCACACGGCTGATGTTACTTTTGGCGATGAAGACCTTCTACTTGGGACGTGCGAACACAATAGCCCTCTCTATGTCTCGGGATACTGCCATGATATAAAGATAGGCAAAATTCTGATCGATAACGGGTCGTCTGTTAACCTACTCAACGTGCGGGTGTTGAAGGAAATCTGCATGAGCGTCCAGCACCTTACTCGGGACAAGATCAGCATCTCCGGGTTCGACTCCCAATCGTCAAAGACTCTTGGATCTGTGATACTGACGCTACGCTTCGGGCTACTCGTCACGGACATTAAGTTCCACGTCATAGACGCCGAGACATGCTACAACGCTTTGCTCAGCCGACCATGGTTACACGAGTACAACATCATCCCTTTTACACAACATCAGTGTATGAAGTATTTTAAGGATGGTTTCGAGTATACCGTGACGGGAGAACTGAACCCGTTCTCTGTGAACGAGGTCTGCAAATACGAAGATGCCAAATACTTCTTGCCGGATTTCGAAGACACGGAGAAGTGTCACAAGCCGGAGAATAAAACTAATGCCACCATCCCTGTCTTCAGCAGTGACACCGAGGAAGAAGAGGAGATAGTGTATTCGGGTCCGCCCCAACATAACAAGCCAGAACCGTCCACTCCTACATTGGTCTTTGGTAGTGATTCGGAGGATGAGGTCCATGTCGTATTCTCCGCTCGACCTTCAATACAAGCTTCCGCTGATGAAGAGCAAAGTCTGCAAGTCGCCATAGTGCCGCCTAAACATCATAAAGAACTGGATGCACTTAATATCTACAGTGTAGAAGAGCTGTGAACATTCTATATCCCTCCCAGGCGAGAAAACGAGAAAGCAATTCTGTTTTACCGCTCTGAAGAAACCAAGGTGAAAAAAGAAATCTGGCATGGCGCGGATCCTGCGCTCGATAGGCTTCAGCCTATCCGTCTTCCCAGATATTATACAGAGGGTTTGAAGAAGCTGCTGAAACGCCAGGGGATATCCTTCAAACAGACCGTTAGAGAGGCCAAATTCTATGACAGGGTCTGGAACGTTCCCGGGACTCAACGCAAACTGCCTAACGGGAGAATGGAAACAAGAGGGCTTGGATACATCCGGTCAAAGAAACGAGAGTTACTACCCGGCTGCTACGTCGTGTATGACCTTGATGAAGAAGCGGATGCTCATTGGGAGGACGCTAATCCTAAGCCAGTAAAAGTTCCAGATGCAAAAGAGCCCAGTCCGTCGTTCGAGGAACAAATGGACAGACTTATAAAGAAAGCTGATCAAAAAGTCCGAGATGATCACAACCGCGAGACGGCCATTTACGAGAAAGCCAAGACGCAACGCCTTCTCCAACAGGCCGTAAAGAATGAAAATGCCGCTCCTTGTCAACCTGTTATAAAGAAGGCTCGGCGCAAAAGCAGAAATAAGTCGAAAGGCCAAAAAGGCGCTCAACAACAAAGCAGGGCTAAGAAGCCACGCAAACGGGAGTCGAGCGTTATTGATCCATCCCTTATGAAGAAAATGGGGCGAGCATACTCGTTTCCTCGAGACAAGACGAAGAAGATACTTGACCTTGCTCTAAAACATCAGATGCTTACACTGCCGGAGACTAAGCACCCCGAACGAGCAGGCGAAGTCTCACATCTGGACTATTGCTCTTACCATCGAGTAATAGGGCACCCTCTTGAAGATTGCTTCACCTTCAAGAATTGGGTCGAAGATCAGTATCAGCTTGGCAAGTTCGCTCTATCCGACAACTGGAGGGTAGCACCGCCACAGAAGCACGAGCCCAAGGCTACGAAAGGAGAACCGATTCCACATTGGGATTGGAAGCGAATTCGCACCTATCACATGATTACAATATTAAAAGAAGAACCCGAGGACATAGAGGAGCTCCCTTGGTGCTTCGAAAACAGCAGCGACGAGATAATCTCAGAATTCCCACCAGCGCCAAAAGAGCTGGAAGATGGAATCCATACCACTGCAGATAACCTCAAGAAGATTGAGTTGGGGACGGCAAACGATCCACGGCCGACATTCATCAGCGAGTTACTATCTGAAGAAAGGGTAGCTGCGTTAAAGGATGTGCTTCTGCAGCATAGAGATTGCTTCGCGTGGAACTATTCCGAAATGCCGGGACTAGATCCCGAAATTGCCGTACACAGATTGGCGATATCCCCGGACATCAAGCCAGTCAAACAGGCACCAAGAAGAATGCGGCTCGAGCTTGAAATGAGTATCAATGCTGAAGTCAAAAAGCCGATCGACTCTGGCTTCATCCAGGAGGTTCAATATCCGGATTGGATCGCCAACATTGTCCCGGTGATGAAGAAAAATGGGACTGTGCGCATATGCGTGGATTTTCGGGATCTCAATAAAGCCTGCCCGAAGGATGATTTCCCAGTGCCAGTCACCGAACTGATGATAGACAACACGTCTACTCACGAGGTTTTCTCCTTCATGGATGGCTCATCAGGGTATAATCAAATAAAGATGCATCCCGAAGACCAGAAGCACACAGCCTTCAGGACTCCTCTGGGTATATTCTGCTACAAGGTGATGCCCTTCGGTTTAAAGAATGCCGGCGCCACTTATCAAAGGACCATGATGAAGATCTTCGATGACCTTATACACGAAATCGTCGAATGCTATATCGACGATCTCGTGGTTAAAAGCAAATCATATGAGGAACATCTCGAACATCTGAAGACCGTATTTCAACGCCTTCGACAATACAATTTGAAGATGAACCCTCTCAAGTGTGCATTCGGAGTTTCCTCGGGCAAATTCCTGGGATTCATCGTCCGACACCGGGGTATCGAAATAGATCCGTCCAAGATCAAGGCGATCATGGAAATGCCTCCGCCCAGGACTCTCAAACAGTTGCGGTCTCTCCAAGGAAAGCTCGCATATATTCGGCGATTTATAGCCAACCTCTCTGGCAAGTGCCGCCCTTACAGTCACCTGATGAAGAAGGGAACCCCGTTCGTCTGGGATCGAAAAAGCCAAAGCGCACTAGACGAGATCAAGCAGTACCTGCAAAACCCTCCAGTGTTGGCTTCTCCGGTTAAGGGAAAGCCTCTCATTCTTTATACAACCGCCCTCGAAGGTTCTTTAGGCGCATTATGGGCACAAGAGAACGATCAAGGGAAAGAGAGAGCACTCTACTACTTAAGTCGAGTTCTACTGGGGGCAGAAAGCAACTACTCCCCCATTGAAAAACACTGCCTAGCGTTGATCTTCGCGATAACAAAGCTCAGGCACTATGCGTTGGCGCATGAGATCCATCTCATTTCGAAGGTAGACCCTCTTAAGTATTTAATGTCAAAAGCCATACTGACAGGTCGACTCGCTAAATGGGTTCTGCTCTTGATGGAGTTCTCGATAACGTATCAAACTCTCAAGGCAGTGAAAGGCCAGGCCATCGCCGATTTCCTTGCTGAGCACCGATACCGGCCGACTCCCCTTTAAACTGCGATCTTCCAGACGAACATGCGTTTGACGCAATCGACAGTGGTGATACCCGTTGGGAGCTTTATTTCGATGGAGCATATTCCATGAAAAAGCACAAACAAAGTACGCCAATGATCAAATCAGGAGTAGGCCTTATCTTCGTGACCCCACAAGGAGGAATAATGCGCTTCGCTTTCTCCTTGACAGAGCCGAGAACGAATAATGAAGCTGAATATGAAGCTTTGATAGCAGGTCTCGAGATCGCCATTGACATGGGAATTGAAAGCCTCCTCATATATGGGGACTCTCAGCTAGTCGTTAGTCAAGTGAACGGCGATTACCAAACATGCAAACCGGAATTGGTAAAATACCGGGAAAAGGTGCAACAACTGCTGACCCAAATTCCCTCCTATACTTTGGAAAGTATACCACGCGCAAAAAATAGCAAAGCGGACGTGTTAGCTAAGCTTGCTAAAGAACTGGCTGACGAGAACCTCGATGAGGTTAGAATCATGGTACAAAGTAGTCGGGTGCTCGCCCCCGCAGAAATACCTCCGGGATCACCCGAAGAGAAGGGAGTGACTGAGCAAGCGACCTTACAAATAAAAGACCATGAGAAGGTTGAGGATTGGAGAGAGGTCTTCATAGATTACTTCAAGTCCCACCGAATTCCTGAAGAAGCGTCTATAAGACATCAGCTCATGAAACGAGCTCTGTATTTCGCCTTCGTCAACGATACTCTGTACAAGAGGTCATTTGATTCTCTGTGGCTGAGATGCTTAGGACCTGACGAAGCGAAAAGGATCGTCCAGGAAGTTCACGACGGACTCTGCGGTTCTCATCAAGCAGGCCCTAAGATGAAGTTGAAGATAAAACGGATGGGCTACTACTGGCCTACGATGATTCAGGACTGCATCGAATATGCGAAGCACTGCCACTCATGCCAAATTCATGGGGACTTCATCCACCAGCACCCAAATCCACTACATCCAACGGTGGCTAGCTGGCCATTCGAAATATGGGGGACTGACATAGTTGGCCCTATCGAACCAGCATCGTCTAGGGGACATCGTTTCATCCTGGCGACGACTGACTACTTCTCTAAATGGGCAGAAGCAGTACCGTTAAGAGAGGTGAAGACGGAAAATATCCTCCACTTCTTCAAGACGCATGTCATATATCGATTTGGAACTCCGCGACGGATCATCTCCGATAACGGGCCAGCTTACAGAAGCCACAAGATCAGTCGCTTCGCGCAACAGCATAATATAGACTAGAGATATTCCTCGGTTTATAACCCGCGAGCCAATGGACTAGCTGAAGCCTTCATTAAGACATTGACAAAAATCATTAAGAAAACGGTGTCCCGTAATAAGAAAGATTGGCACGAAAGACTGCAAGAAGCTCTTTGGGCATATCGAACTACATTCAAGACGGCCACGAACACAACGCCGTACGCGTTGGTGTTCGGTACGGAAGCAGTACTCCCTCTCGAGATAGAGTTACCCTCTCTACGAGTGGCAGTTCACCACGAGCTAACGGACGAAGAAAATGCTCACCTTCGGCTTGAGGAGCTTGACGCCCTTGACGAAACCCGGCTCATAGCATAGCAAAATCTGGAAGTTTATAAAGCAAAGATGACACGCTCATATGAAAGATTGACCCGACCAAGGACATTCCGCCAAGGCGAACTCATGCTAGTGGTCAAAAGGCCTATGATCCCCAATCGCGCCAAGCGGGGAAAATTCGAGCCAAACTATGAAGGCCCGTACATCATAGATAAAGTTTACCAGGGTGGGGCCTATCTACTCATGGACATGCACGGTGAAAGGCCTTTCAGGCCAATAAACGGTCGCTTCCTAAAGAGATACTACGCTTAATGAGCCATGGCCTAGGTCAATGATAGATGACGACGACTATGTCCACTCGCTATCTTCCTAAGCTCAAGCTTTATAAGCAGTAGCCGGCCTTCTCAATGACGGACCGAAATGTCCTTAAACTAATAGCAGACCGAAACGTCTTTAAACTAATACCGCAGCATCCTTAGGCTGACGAGATGAATAAAAAATATATAAATAAAAAAATATATAATATAATAAATAAAGACGGTATGTCCATAAGCAAAAAGGGCACGGATGAAAACCCGAAAGGGCTCCGTGAGTAAAAACAGCAGGGCTACCGGCGAGTGTTCGTGAAAACCCGAAAGGGCGCGACCTCGTAAAAAAAATATATATATAAAAATAAAAAGAATAAAAAAGCGGTACGTCCATGAGCAAAATGGGCACGGATGAAAACCCGAAAGGGCTCCGTGAGTAAAAACAGCAGGGCTACCGGCGAGTGTTTGTGAAAACCCGAAAGGGCGCAACCTCGTTAAAAGACACTTATAGGGTCCTCTCGACCTTGTAAGGAGAAACCACCCGCGTGAGATCCTTACGACTCACAAGGGAGCAACACACTTAGGGATCCCCACGATCCCTAAGGAGAAAATACACTTGCGAGATCCTCACGACTCGTAAGGAGAACTCTCTTATGGGACGCTCACGGCTCATAAGATTTGAAAGTCTTAAGTTACAGAGACCTAAACCTGTGCTTAAGCAATCCCCACAATTTCCGATATTGCCCTACAAGTGGCCCAATACTGACCCTTGTATACAATCCACGGGCGCGAATAAACATTCCCTAATCAAGTCTCATCCGAGACTGGGGATATGTTTGCATGGTAAACAACCCTTGTAAATCCTCTCGACTTACAAGGAGAAAACCCTCCTGTAGGATCCTTACGACTTACAGAGGAACGATACACTTAGGAACCCTCACGATTCCTAAGGAGAAAATACATCTACAAGATCCTCACGACTTGTAGGGAGAAATACATTTATGAGACCCTTACGGCTCATGAAGTCAAAAGTCTTAGTCGACAGGACCTTAACCCTGGTCGCTAAGCCTCCTTTGTTCGGCAACGACAGAAGCAAATGATGATTCGCTCCTGGCAATATCCCAGTTGTAGCGGTGCTGATGCCGAAATCGGTGTCCGATTTCAGGATTACGACAGAAAGCCAGTAGGCCGCACATGTATATGAAATAGCCGAAATGATGGGGCAACTTGCAATAAAAAGAGCAGCAAGTAAAATGTATGCATGCGAAATAGCCAACATGATGAGGCAACTCGCAATGAAAAGCAGCGAGTAAAGATAAAATAAATAGCCGAAATGATTGTGCACCGCGAAGAATAACCGAAATGATTGGGCAATCGCGACCTTCGCGATATAAAAGCTGAAATGATAGAGCATCGCGGAAATAAAATAAAAAAAAATGATGATAAAACTTTGGCCCTACAGTTAAGATCATATCGATCCCTGTATACAATCCAAGGGCGTAAACAAAGAGGGAACCGTACTTTCCTAACAGACTCCGTCAGACAACGAAGCCAAACCTCGACGGTTCATTCCAACCGAAGAAGCCAGTGTCTTCAGCAAAACTCCTCGACTCACGGATACAAACACTCCTTGACGAGAGCCTCCTGATTCGCGTCGACTCGCAGAGCCACCAGTGCCTCCGTGGGAATCCTCGACTCGTTTCAAACCCCAAGGAAACAAATAATCCTTGGCTCTCAGGAAACAAATAATCCCTAGCAAACTCCTCGACTCACGGATACAAACACTCCTTGACGAGAGCCTCCTGATCCGCGTCGACTCGCAGAGCCACCAGTGCCTCCGTGGGAAATCCCCGACTCGTTTCAAACCCTAAGGAAACAAATAATCCTTGGCGCTTGGGAAACAAATAATCCCGAGCAAATTCCTCGACTCACGGATACAAACACTCCTTGACGAGAGCCTCCTGATCCGCGTCGACTCGCAGAGCCACCAGTGCCTCCGTGGGAAATCCTCGACTCGTTTCAAACCCCAAGGAAACAAATAATCCTTGGCGCTTGGGAAACAAATAATCCCGAGCAAATTCCTCGACTCACGGATACAAACACTCCTTGACGAGAGCCTCCTGATCCGCGTCGACTCGCAAAGCCACCAGTGCCTCCGTGGGAAATCCTCGACTCGTTTCAAACCCCAAGGAAACAAATAATCCTTGGCGCTTGGGAAACAAATAATCCCGAGCAAATTCCTCGACTCACGGATACAAACACTCCTTGACGAGAGCCTCCTGATCCGCGTCGACTCGCAGAGCCACCAGTGCCTCAGTGGGAAATCCTCGACTCGTTTCAAACCCCAAGGAAACAAATAATCCTTGGCGCTTGGGAAACAAATAATTCCGAGCAAATTCCTCGACTCACGGATACAAACACTCCTTGACGAGAGCCTCCTGATCCGCGTCGACTCGCAGAGCCACTAGTGCCTCCGTGGGAAATCCCCGACTCGTTTCAAACCCCAAGGAAACAAATAATCCTTGGCGCTTGGGAAACAAATAATCCCGAGCAAATTCCTCGACTCACGGATACAAACACTCCTTGACGAGAGCCTCCTGATCCGCGTCGACTCGCAGAGCCACCAGTGCCTCCGTGGGAAATCCTCGACTCGTTTCAAACCCCAAAGAAAAAAATAATCCTTGGCGCTTAGGAAACAAATAATCCCGAGCAAATTCCTCGACTCACGGATACAAACACTCCTTGACGAGAGCCTCCTGATCCGCGTCGACTCGCAAAGCCACCAGTGCCTCCGTGGGAAATCCTCGACTCGTTTCAAACCCCAAGGAAACAAATAATCCTTGGCGCTTGGGAAACAAATAATCCCTAGCAAACTCCTCGACTCACGGATACAAACACTCCGTGACGAGAGCCTTCTGATCCACGTCAACTCGCAGAGCCATCAGTGTCTCCGCGGGAGAATTCCCGATTCGTCTCAACTCGCAAGATGAAGCCTCAGGCAGCAAGGACTAAAAAACTTGCTTTCTGAACAATGGGACCCTGCAAGTCAATCCAAAATGGTCTCATGCATACTATTCACGGGTCTCACTCTCCAAAATCGAGTTTCGACGAGGAGGGAAACAACCGCTTACGGGTCCTCTCGACCCGTAAGCGGGAAAAATACTCTTGTAGGATCCTTACGACTTATAAGAGAAAACCACACTTAGGGATCCTCACAATTCCTAAGGAGAAAAACCCACCTACGAGATCCTCTCGATCCATAGGGAGAAAAGTCTCTATGAGACCCTCACGGCTCATAGAGTTGAAAAGTCTTAGGCGGCAGATTTGAACCTGCGGCCTAAGCCATCGCTATCTCTTGGAGAAATTAAGTTATCGGCCAATTAGGTTCATCGAAAACATCATGATACAAAGGGAGAAAGCAAAGAGATAGTACAAGACATTGCAAAAAGAAAATGTGTATCTTTATTCATTGACTTCAATCAAATACAAGATGAATCGTACAAAAGAATAAAGAATGGATATATATTATTTAAAAGGAAAATTTTACAAATACATTGATACAAAGGCAGCTACTGGGAAGGAAGCATCTTAAGTAGCTTTATCAGTTGTTCGCACACTTCCTTCCATGCCTTTTCCCGACTGGACACCACTGCCAACTCCGCCTCCACTTGGGCCCGTTGCTGTGCGACAGATGCAAGTTGATCCCTGACGGCCTGATGAGCAGCTTCACGGCCTGGAGTGTCATGCTCGGCGACATCAAGTGCCCGCTTCAGTCTCAGCCCATTTGATATGCGCTCCAGAAGGCCCCCGAAGACGGCCTTTACCTCAGCGGCGTTTGCCTCAACTTCAGCACGCAGGCGAGCAGTTTCGCTTAAAGATTCTTGGCACTCCTTTAGCCTCAAAGCTGCTTCTTGTTCCAAATGACGGAAATGAGAAGTGCTTTGCTCAAGCCATGCTCCCCGTTGAGTGCTCACGGCCAAAGTCTCAGGGGATAGGCGCATCGACTCCAGCTGATGAAGGCGAGCCTCAATCTCCCGACAATAGTTAACCCAAGAGGTGACAATGCCCTCGTCATGGAAGGTGGCAAATATCAACAACATCGGGTTAACCATCGTAGCGAAGTCCTCAGCAGATGTAGGAGCCTCGACGTCGAGTTCCTCGATGTAGTCGCTCAACATGCGCAGACTATTCGCCGCACCTTTTGAGGACGGACGTCTCTGGGAAGGGCCGCCCGGTATTGCAATGCGAGACTCAAAAGGCACCGAGACTGGAACGATAGCTGAAAAGGACAAAATGTGATTAGATGATGATTCAATAGATGCGGAGAAAGTCATTGATAAGATAGTTTACTATACCGGTTGAAGCAGGTGGCAAGGCCGGAAGGGCCGGTGGCGCAACCGATCTTTCTTCTCCCCCTTCGATTTGTAACACTGCGGTCAGGACAAGAGAGAGTTAGAAATAATTCTACCACTGAAAAAAAAACAAAGATATCAATCGGGAACGGTACTCACCAGCGCTACCAGGGGGTAGGCGAATTCATATGGGAAGGAGAAGTGTGGGAGCAACACTTGATAAAGATGGTCAAAAAGCACTCCTGAAAGACACAACAGTATAACTTTAGTACACAAAATATGCGTCTGGAAGATAAGATTAATAAATTGCAAACCCATACCTTCCAACATCTTCGAGGGTATGAGAGAGGGTTGAGAGGTGACCACCGCCAAGGCAGTCGTTGAAGGCGCACCCCCGAGCAGTGGGGCATCGGCGCTGACTGCACCTGCATTACAAAAAAGGTAAATTTGTCAGAAAAATTGTGAGGTAAAGAAAGAACACTAACTTGGGAATTACCTGACGAGCTGCCGGCTGAAACGGAGGCGTCTCCCTCCTCCGTGGACATGAGACCACCGCCCGTGGCCTCATCGCCCGACTCGATAGGGACCGTTGTCGTGCTCGCAAGACCTGGAGACGGCGGGAGATCATAGGCAGGGAGGGCAATGATTGGAGCGTTGCCAGATTCTTGGAAGGAAGCGGCTGACTCCTCCCCGAGAGTTGTGCCCATCTCATCCGCTACTTCTTCGGGCTCCGCCGCCTCCATCGGCTCATCCACCGTCACCACGAGGTCACCGGCCTCAAGCGCCTCGTCCGCCACCACCCTCGGTTCAGTTGTAATGATCATTTCATCTGCCGCCACTTCAGGCTGGGCATCAATGACCCTCTCAGCTGTAGACCCCTCAACCTCTATCTCGGGCCCCGAAGCCTCGACGATGTTGCCCACTGTCGGCTCGGGTTCGGCAGGCATCACCCCCTCTGTTCCCCTAGGATCAACGGTCTCCGCCTCACCCTCGGTCGGACTTGG
The DNA here is from genome assembly GCA_030015575.1 of Agapanthus africanus. Taxonomy (NCBI): domain Eukaryota; kingdom Viridiplantae; phylum Streptophyta; class Magnoliopsida; order Asparagales; family Amaryllidaceae; genus Agapanthus; species Agapanthus africanus. The sequence goes on from CM057348.1 coordinate 58,721,584, forward strand.
CCCTGCAAAATAATATATGTAAGAACCGTCGGCATTATAACTTTCACAATAAAAATTCTGAAAGAGATGTTACCTGAAGTGGACTTATCATTTGCGCTTTGAACGGCACGCGCCACTTGTCTGCGAGCAGTGGATAGGGCGACAGGGGCCTCTTCGGAAGGAGTATCTGCCCGAGGGACGGTGCTTGGGCCCGCTCCCGTAGCCAAAGCAGCCCGGCGCGCCTTCGCCTCGCGCCTCAGCCGTTTCCTCTCCTCCTGGGCCGTTGAGACGGACCTAACCAGAGCCTCTCGCATTGAGGCATCCTCGTCCGTATACAGGGATGCCTCCAAACTCTTCAAGGCATCCCTCGTCGATTTGTCAAGTCGAGGCCCTTGCAGCAGCCCCGACGAGACCGAAACTCCAGTGACGGGTTCCGGAAGAATATCTTCGTCGACTGGTATAACCCCTAGAAAGAAACAAGGAAAGAAAGTTAGGTTGATCATCGAAAAGAACGACGAAATTTGCTTTAAAAAAAAGGGGGGGATGGGACATACCGGCGCCCGCTAAAGTGCGTTTCTCCTCCTCCTTTTGGAAGGTTTTCAAAGAGGTAGCGATAGCTTCTTCGGTAGAGACACCTGTTGAAAATGGGGAAAAGTATTAGTCAAGAATAATGATGAAAAATGCGATGAAATGATGAGGAGAGCAGCTAATAATTACCTGACTCAGCGAGTTTACTTAACCACGCTTCAAGCCTCGCTGATCGCTCAGAAGCCGCAATGGCGGCCGCCAGGTCGGTGTCTGCGGGGTCTACCGCGAAGCCCTTATTGCTGCCATACTCACTTATTCCTTTGGTAAGAGAGGCCTCAGGCTCTAAGCCAAGAATCGCGTCAAGGAAAAGGAGCGACTTCTTCTTCTTTTGCCCGCCAGCTTTGGATGCACCCGGGACTGATTTACGCTTAGCGGAAGCCTTGGGGCGGCGGGTCCCGATATCCTCGCCGGCGCCAGACTCTGGCGGTACCACATTTACCGCCTCCACTGAAGCACGGGAGGCTGGTGGCGCATCCACAATATCGCGAAGTGGCAATCCGCGCGGAGGGCTCAACACGCGCGGAGGTCCGACTCCAGCACCTTTGAATGGAGAAATAACCGGGGTCCTCGGCTTCAAGGGAGCCTTGCGATCGCCGCCGGGAGGCGCACCCTTGCGGTCAACCAGCATGCGCTTTTCCATTTGGATAACTGGACCCATAGCATGCGCATACCAAGCCACGTACGCGTTGAGGACTTTGGGGATGCAGCTCGGTTCGCTGATGAAGAAATAAGAACCCGTGTTGAGCCACATAAAGTAGTGCATTGCATTCTTTATCCCCTCTCGGCTAACCATGGGCTTTTCCAAGAAGGCTTCCATCGGGATCCCTTGGTTGTAGCTCGATTGCTGAGCAAACCGGTGAGGATTATACCTCATGAAGAGTGCTGTCTCATTCTGCCTGAACACCAGGTAACCCGGCCGAATGGAGTAGAGATGGAGGATTTCCCGAGCCTTCAGTATGGAAGCCCCGTCTTTAAAATCATCGCGTAGCGACACTACCGACTTGGTGGTCTCTGAGCCTATTGTTATGACCTTATCCAAGAAGGAAACCTTCGCCCCGACCAGGTGTAGTCGAAGGAGCAGCCCCCTAGCCTCCCGTGGAGGTGCAACAACGATCGAAGCCCCGACCAACCGTATGACCCTTGGGAGCCTGCATTTCTCAAAAAAGGGAGGAATCCTATGGGCGCCAAACACCCCGTGCATGTGCATTTCCATCCAAGAAGTAAAGTAGTGCATCGGGAAGTTGGCGGGTTGCACCCCAGGCTCACTAGCGTCCGCCGCTACGCTAAGTCCATTATAAAGATAAGCCAGCCCGGCAATTCCTACTGACAACTGTAAACCATCCACTATCCGATGCGCTGGGTAGAAAACAGTCGGCCGCATATGGCGTGGATGCATAGGAAGAGCAAAACTGCACAACCACAAGCCCAAGAACCCTACAAGGAAGGTCTCTTCATCCATGTCGGGGACGGTAATTTCTGAAAAAGGGACGACGGCGGCACCGGGAAGATAAAAGTCTTTGTGGTCATCCTCCGATGTGGGTCGGCGATCAAAACCGAACCCAAAAGGGTCGTCAAGCTGGGCGAACTTCTCGCTCCGCTCTGATAAGAACTCTGGTTGAATGAAGCGAGCAATGAAATCTGCAAAACTGACTCCCCTGTCACCCGATTCTAGATAGAGTCCTTCATAAATCTCCAATACCTTCACTAAGCCCGGGTACTGGTGCTGAATAGCGTTCTCCGGCGTCAGGTCAAACATCAGCGGCTTGGTGGCAAAGACGTATTCATCGGGAGGAAGCAGCTCCTCGTAAGGCTTTCCCCTCATCGGCAGACCCGAGATTTCAGCAAACTCCTCCAAGGAGATAGAGACTGTTAGTTATATGTATGCCCTAGAGGCCATTACTGTACATAGGATGTATATAGTAGTGGATGCTGGGACGTATATAGGGAGGACTTTCTTGCTCGACATGATAGTATGCTATCTGGTTGAACTTTACCTTAACGTGTATACTGATTGTCTCTCTGTTACATGTTGGTAAAGCCCTTAGGATCTGTACTTGACTACCTGGACTATGATGCGGATCATACTAGTGGGGACATGGTAGTCCATAAGTACATCCTTGAAAGTCCCTAGTCGTGGGTGTATCGAGACGGGGCATCGATATACCAGAGTAGACTAGCGTATACCTTCTCGACCCATACAGATGGGCGATGGATGATCCCATATCCATTGGTGTTTGACATCAGAGATGATATACGGGTGCTCAGTAAAGACTGGGTACACTGGACGGACTCGCCGAGAACTCCCAGATGGTATTATACCTCACGTCAGATGGCAGTTCTCTGGTGACACTGGTACAGAGTAGTCTGTTGACCCGAGATCGTCATAGAGTCTTGTGTGGTTCCCACTGTGCTTTGATTTCCATCTTACCACGTCCAAGAGGGCGTGCAAAACGGTGGTTTTTGGGTACAGTCCCGAGTCACATGGAGGCAATGAGCGATAGGAGGGGATTCGTCTCTCCCGGTATAGGGAGTTGATGTTGCGCTGTGTTCGATTGGCTATAACAGGAAATCCCTGGCCAGGGTTGCTGAGATTTACTGGTAAGTGTTACCAGTAGTTTCTCGAACAGTTATAGACCTCATATCGACACGACTTATCGAGCTATTGGGGTCTGACGTTTACCACCCCTAGGCGAGATATGCGACATATCAGACGATCAGACCGGACTGTACGGTAGTGTTACTGGTCGGATTCACTGGAGTGTGAGCGGGCTTGCTCGTCGATCTTCAGATCGCTCAATACCCGGGTGGCCGTTATGTTTAGCAGACCGCTTGCGGCTTGTGGGTGTTTGATATGATCATCATCTGCTGCCGGCGTATTGACGAGTCTTTAGAGTCCTACACAGAGGTTTCCTGGCTCAAGCAAAACGAAATAGGAGCGCATATGAGATATGTGCGGGACCGAGAATAATGCGTGTATGTGATACCGTATTTCATTCTCGCGATCAATGCGTCGAATGGTTGTATGCGATATAACCTAGTTATCGATTCAAGCGTTGATTCGATAAGCCGATACATTGAATACTAGTCGGTTGTGTGCGACATGACCGGATCATTGAATCAAGTGTTGATTTAATGATTTAATGCATAATTATATATTTGATATGTTACTTTTCACTAACTAGTATTGGTCCACTTTAAACGGATTTTCTCACTTGGATTGTGCACATTGTATATGTGATATATTTTTGTGCACTTGTATGTATCATGTTTGATAATGCATGCTAACTTGTGTTTTGTGTGAAGATTAAACCATGGTTGTGAGAGTGGTTAGGGTTTTATTTTCCATTACTTATTTATTCATTTATTTATTTGTTTATACATTTTGGAAAATAAATGGAAAAGAGAAAAGAATGGTGGCTTTATTTGTTCTTTAGTTGAAGCTTCATGAAGCTTTGATAAAGTCAACCATTCTTATCTCATCCTTAACCCTAACCATTCCCACTAACCCTAGTTTAGTCTCTACACTTGACCATGGTTAATTTTATGATAAGAATTCATTTTCTTTTCTTTTTCAATTAACTCATCATATTATTTTTCTTCTTCTTCTTCCTTGAACTCAAGAAGAAAAGCTTAGGTCATCAATGATGATTGATGATAAAGAGTGAGAAATCCAATTCTAAATTGAACCCACTTCCTATTTCTTCATCCTCTACCTCTTGCAAAGTAGTAGAGTGTGTTTTCTTCACAAGTTTCTTGACTTGGTGAAGTCGGAGCTTGATTTAGCGATGCCTCGACGTAGATCATCTTCGGCATGGACATCGACGACCTAGCTCGCCTATTCTCCGATGAAGTCGACGCTAGAGCCCGGATTCTTTTTGGACAGCGGAGAGGACTTCGTTGCGGAGCTATGGAGGTGGAGCACCGGATCTACAAAGGTTGTATTTCCGTTAAACTTTTGGTTAAGTGTTAACTAGTTAGTTTTTCGCCTAGACCTCTAGCCGACGATCCGTAGTTTAGGGTTTGTAGGCACCGTAAAATTTGAAATTGGCATGTTCGATGCCTTGTGAGACCTCATTAGGGTGCCTAGGAACCCTACAGTGGTATCAGAGCTACTAGACATTGGATGTCGACTTATGGGGGGTTCTCACTGTGTGACAGTGTGGCGAAGCATAGGCTCTTACCCCCAGGGTGTCCCGAGACCGGAAGGTGTTCCGGCGGGTTGTAGTCCTCGCGAGGGGGCATGCGTAAAAAGTAGCTGCTGAGGGACCCGTTGGTGCCACGGTGACCCCATTGGATGGGGTTGCTGCCTGACCTACAGTGGTATCAGAGCCTAGCTAGAGGCTTAGGCGAAGTCCAGACGGAATTTGAAGTCCGATCGAACCAAAACTTAACCCGGAAAATTGCTCTCTGTACTTTTTCTGTAAACGTGGATTTTTCCAAATTAAAAATATGCAGAGAACTCAGCAGGAAATTCTAAGAATTACGGTGGAAATTGTTTTTAATGAACAGTGATTTTGGCGGCGGAACCGCGGCATAAGCTAAGCTTATGCGGCGGTTCCGCGGCGGATGTATGACGTCAGCCCTAACTTGTTACACAGTAATTCATTGTTTCTGTTTCTGAGTTCTCTGGGTATTTTTAAAAATTATTCAAGAGTTGAATTTTCTGCAGTTGTTTTGGGGATTCGGTGTTTCGATCGGGTTATCAAATTTTGTCTATGTGGCTTTCCGGATAAATTTTAGAATATGTTAAAAAGTTCGACCGGATATAAATCCCCAATTTTTCCCCTGTCGGGAAATTTCCAAGTGTTGGATTTTTCCGTAGTTTAACGACGTTCTAAGTAGTGCAAGTAACGCGATGGTCCCTCTAGAAGACAATAAACCTTAACTCGATTATGTGACCGTCTTGAACTGCCCTTTGAACCTTCGGGTTTGGGGCAGTACGGCATGCCACATGTGAGGCGTTGGCTTGACCCTTCTACGGCTGGACCGTTGGTACTGAGGCACGAACGGAATGTTGTTATACTTGTTTCATGTGTTGATCAGTTTCGGGAAAACTTGGGTGTTCGATTGTTCGATCGGAAAGTTTGACATTTTCTATTTTTCCGGAATGGGATACAATAATTGGAATTCACAAGAAGTTATGAGATAACTGAATGAATGTTATAAACATAGCAGTTTAGTCTCACTTGATCGGTTGCCACGGAATTTTGATGTGATCAAAAGTCCGTCGCAATCACGTAGCGTACGCGGATACTCGCCGGGTAAACTTAATAGACAGCCTCACTCTATAGCCCCGACCAAGTGACTGTAGGAGAACCCCGTCGCCGAAAGTATCCGTTCGGGTGCTCGCGGCAGCGGTGTTCCGCCTTGGTGCACTTCGTCGACGGTATCGGGGGTGCGGCCGTCTACTGAAGTTTGCGACGAGCATTCGATCAGGATGTCGGGAATCTTGTTGAATTGCCCGACTTGATATTGAAAAGTGTTTTCGATAATGAGACTAAAATGCGGGGTTTATAATTGTTAGGCATGTGATGTCTAAGGAATTCATTTGATTAGGCATGTGATGTCTATGCTGGTTGCGGATTCCAACTGTTGTAGTTTTACACTTTCTTTTCTGTGACCGTAAGTGTAATATGTGATATCGCCGGTTTCGTTGCTATATGTCAACGACAATTGGGATGGACATATTTACTTACGTTGATGACATATGATGTTATGTGTTGCTGGATATGTTATATTGGATCGTCGTGTTTGAATAGCCGGGTTTTTTTTTATGTGAGATGAGTGTTTTTCATTTTCATTCATGTAAAAACTTGTATGTAATATTCTTTTATTGGGGCGCTTCCAGGTTGCGGAAGTTGTCACCTTTGTATATTATTTACTTTTCCGCACTAGGATAGACCCAAGGAGGAGGGCACAAGTAACCGGGTTCTGGAGTCCAGTGGGAGACCAACTCGAGGAGTCGAGTCCGGGTCTCCTAACTCTAGAATTGGTAGGGTTGCTTGCCGCTCTCGTAGGGGTCTAGGGGTGTGGGTTTGGCTATTCATCACGACCGTGGAATCCGTGTTTTATACTGGCTCGTATTGAAAACACGGACGTCCTAGTATATCCAATATTTCATATGTTTCTTCTGCTGCGATATCTGTGATGTGATCATGTGATGTTCTGTGATAGATACAGTATATAGTATATATGATATATTATATAGACGTTACTTATGTTTTACACCCGCGCTAGCCCTGCCCCGCTCTGCCGTTAGTTACCTAACCTAACGGTGCACGAGGGGACATCGAGGCGAATGCGGATGGCATAAGTGTACGTCGTATTTATCTGTGATGTTTAGGTACATTAAATGATGGGACTTCATTAATGTGATTAATGAAATAAAAGAAACCTAAGATGTTGTAGAATCGAATTTCAAAATAAAACAGGTAGCTACAGTTCTTGCTTTGCACAGCGGTATATGTGATATATCCTGCACCTTATTCGATGAGGAAAGGACCGAGATCCCTTCACCGGGAGTGACTCCTTTAGCAATAACTGGCAGATGCTACACATTCGGTTTGTCTTTTGATTGCTTTTAAGTGTTTTTGCTTTGCACAGTGATATATATGATATATCCCGCACCTCATTCGACGAGGAAAGGACCGACGATCCCTTCACCGGGAGTGACTCCTTTAGCAAAACTAGAAAAGCCTCAAAAACACTCCATTTCAAAATTCATTCGATCCTACAACGATATCAAGTTCATTACGCAATAGGTTTTCAGAAAAACCTGTCGTAGCCCTCCGTCATTTCAGATAGGTACTAGTTAGTATTCGTGCTGCGGTTGTTTGGCCTCCGTCAAGGCGTAGTGTACGGTAGCTAACTAGTGCTTATCTGCTAGCATATGATACGATTGGATTAGGGTATTCGTACGGCGTTGTTTGGCCTCCGTCAAGGGTCGTGCGGGTGGGTTTAATTCAATCAGGAAATGACGGGTTGAACTTGACTAGCGGACTATGGATTGTTTGGCCTCCGTCAAGGTCATAGCGAGCTAGGGGCAAAATATTATCGGGAATTTCAAGTGTTGAAATTTGCAATGAGATTGCATACCTTCTATGAGATAGTTAGATCCCGATACCCGCTGCGAGTAAGAGTTACTCCTGGGAGAGTTTTATACATTACAATTAGCCGATCAAGTAGGTGTCTAGAAAGGTGTCAACGGGGTTACGCCTCTGGGAAAACGAGGTTTACATTAATTAGGTTCGTGCGAAAGCACGGGGGACCTCCCTCAAAGTACCGACACTGGCCTGGCTGAAAGATTGGCGAACTTGTAGTGTGTAATTAATCCCGGCTAGTCTTTCCTTTTAGGGTTTGAAGGAAGATTTGATAAAAAGCAGTGGGAGCCATCCTGATTAGATAAAATAATAACCAATCTATTCTTGACAGAGCGCACGCTGAGTGTTTTCTTCTCTCTCTCTCCAGGTAGCGACCATATCACGCCTTAATCAAGATAATAATACGGAATATTGACCGAACCCGCTTGTTATACTGAGCTGGGGAACGTTGGTCCCGCTCCAACTTATAATTGTTATAAGACAGAGCAGGAAATTCGGGAATACCAGATTTCCCGTGCCGCCCAAACGAAGAGAGTGCATGCTGATGCATCATCTTCGGGTGTGTTCATTATACAGAACTGTTTCTCAGTATCCTTTACGTCCTGGGTATGTGATACCAGATCAGGATCCCAGATATGTAATCTGTTACATAGGGCTACAGAAAGATAGAGAATTGAGAACGGGTGATAAGTTTCATGAGGCAGAAAACGGGGCAAGTGTTGCAGCCAAGTCTGTTGGTCACTGTCACCCTGTATTACCAATACATTGATTCTGAACGAATATTATTAGATACCGAACTTGATATACAAAATCATATCAGTCTCTTTAGCAGTAAAGAAATGATATAATTTTGTATTGTTGGATAATGTTTTGAACATTTCCTATATCAAAAGTTGATCGGTTCAGGCACGTTATCTAAAAGCGTTGATGTTCTAAATCAAACTACAGTTCTTTAGTAAATGGAACACACACAAGAGGAAGAGTTCAGAAATGAACGAATCCTTCTTGAGGCATTGTAGACTAGGTCATATCAATGTGACCCGACTAGCTAGAGTTACATAAAGATGCATATTTAAATTAGTTTGAACTTACATCTTGTGAAACTCGCCAGTCATGTCACAAAGATAAGATGACCATAGCTCCGTTTACTGGAAACAGAGAAAGAGTTAATGAACTCTTGGGACTGATACATGATGATGTATGTAAGGTCTCCTGTCTACACATGCCAAGACCGGTTCTTTATACTTCATTATATTCTCTGATAATCTCTCAAGATTCAGTCATATGTTCCTGCTGAAACATGAGTCCGAACCTTTTGAGATATTCACAGAATATAAGCTAGAAGTAGAGAACCAAAACACAGGTATAAGTATTATGTCCTTTGATGAGATCAAGGAGGAGAATACTTGAGCACGGAAATCCTGGATTATTCAAAAGGAGAATGAGATTCTCTCTCAGCATTACTCCTCTGTATACACCATAGCACGATGGTATATCGGGACGGAGCAGATACACCCTATTTGATATGGTGTGCTCTATGATGAGTACTACTGAGTCACCTAATTCCTTTTGGGAGTTATGCACTTGAGAAGCTGCATACCTATTGAATAGGGTTCCAATCAAATCAGTTGCCTACCATTTCATATGTGATATGGAAAGGGAAGAGCCCATGTCTTAAGTTAGTTAAGATTTGGGGTTGTCCGGCCTATGTCTGAAAAGCAAAATCCGGACAAGCTCGAGGCAAGGTCTATAATGTAGAACTTGAAAGGTTCCAGCTATACAAACTGCAGCTGATGATTTGATAGAACTAAAGGATTCAGTAGTTACCAACGAACCTCAGCCTCTCCGCCGATCTAGTAGGGTTCCTCACCCACCTGAGAGATACTTCTGTTTCTTTATGACAGTGGGAGCGAGAATTGCATCATGAGATGATGACCCAACTAGTTTCGAGCTGGCCATCAGGAGTAGGACTCTGTAAGAATGGCTGGATGTTTATCGATCTGAGATGGAATCCTTATACACCAACAAAGTATGGACTTTAGTTGCTATATCTGAAGGGTTAAATCCCCATCAGGAGCAAGTATATCTTGAGAAGATTACTTGGTGTACATGGAAAAGTTGAGACTTTCAAAGCTAGACTTGTTAAAGCTTTTCGTCATGGACCAGGCGTGGATCATGATGAAACCTTTTCAAGTGACTATGCTTAAGTCCATCCAGATCCTACTTGCCACGGCTACATACCATGACTGCGATATCTGGTGGTTGGGTGTCTTGACTGCTTTTCTAAATGATGATTTAGAAGAGTGCGTCTATAAGTACACAGCCAGAGGGCTTCGTAGACAGTGGGAGCAGCGGAAACGTGTGCAAGATGTTTTATAGGATAAAGCAGGCATCGCGGAGTTGGAACATCTGTTTTGATGAAGTAGTCAAAGAGTTTGATATCATCAAAATGGTAGATGAACCTTATATAAACAAAAAGGTAGTAGGGAGTATGGTGGTGATCCTCGTAGAGTACGTGGATGACATACTCTTGATAAGAAAGGAGTTTTCTTATGCTACGCTCGATCAATCTCCGTCTGTCACAATGATTCTCCACATAGGATCAAAGTGATACCTCCTAAGTCCTGGGTTTATGGATCTATGAGATAGATCTAAATGGATGTTAGGATTCTTACTTGTTGAAGTGAGATGGTATCACATGATCCTGGGGAGAATCACTGGAAGGGTTCCAGGGTGATAAAGACGACTGAATGTCAGTCACAGGCATTGTCTTTACCCTCAGTAAAGGGACAGTATGTTGGAAGAGTTCCAAGCTAGATACCGTGACATACTATACGATAAAGGCAGGATACATCGCTACTTAAGATGCTACCAAAGAGGCTGTTTGGGTGTATATTGGTTCATGAGATGAACTATGTTCCTCCCATTGTGTGACAATGGAGTTGTGGCTTATGCCAAGGAACGCCGGTCCCATCAGTGATCCAGACATATTCTAAGGCAGTATCACTTGATCATGGAGATGGTTGATCTCCAGGGAGATCGAGGTTTGGAGAGTAGACTCAGAGGACAACACAGCGGATCCACTCACAAAGGCCCGTTCCCAGAGAGAGACTTTTATGGGATGGTTGAGTATGAGATACTACAACCACTGCTACAGATGGCCCTAGTGCAAGTGGGAGATTGTTAGTTATATGTATGCCCTAGAGGCCATTACTGTACATAGGATGTATATAGTAGTGGATGCTGGGACGTATATAGGGAGGACTTTCTTGCTCGACATGATAGTATGCTATCTGGTTGAACTTTACCTTAACGTGTATACTGATTGTCTCTCTGTTACATGTTGGTAAAGCCCTTAGGATCTGTACTTGACTACCTGGACTATGATGCGGATCATACTAGTGGGGACATGGTAGTCCATAAGTACATCCTTGAAAGTCCCTAGTCGTGGGTGTATCGAGACGGGGCATCGATATACCAGAGTAGACTAGCGTATACCTTCTCGACCCATACAGATGGGCGATGGATGATCCCATATCCATTGGTGTTTGACATCAGAGATGATATACGGGTGCTCAGTAAAGACTGGGTACACTGGACGGACTCGCCGAGAACTCCCAGATGGTATTATACCTCACGTCAGATGGCAGTTCTCTGGTGACACTGGTACAGAGTAGTCTGTTGACCCGAGATCGTCATAGAGTCTTGTGTGGTTCCCACTGTGCTTTGATTTCCATCTTACCACGTCCAAGAGGGCGTGCAAAACGGTGGTTTTTGGGTACAGTCCCGAGTCACATGGAGGCAATGAGCGATAGGAGGGGATTCGTCTCTCCCGGTATAGGGAGTTGATGTTGCGCTGTGTTCGATTGGCTATAACAGGAAATCCCTGGCCAGGGTTGCTGAGATTTACTGGTAAGTGTTACCAGTAGTTTCTCGAACAGTTATAGACCTCATATCGACACGACTTATCGAGCTATTGGGGTCTGACGTTTACCACCCCTAGGCGAGATATGCGACATATCAGACGATCAGACCGGACTGTACGGTAGTGTTACTGGTCGGATTCACTGGAGTGTGAGCGGGCTTGCTCGTCGATCTTCAGATCGCTCAATACCCGGGTGGCCGTTATGTTTAGCAGACCGCTTGCGGCTTGTGGGTGTTTGATATGATCATCATCTGCTGCCGGCGTATTGACGAGTCTTTAGAGTCCTACACAGAGGTTTCCTGGCTCAAGCAAAACGAAATAGGAGCGCATATGAGATATGTGCGGGACCGAGAATAATGCGTGTATGTGATACCGTATTTCATTCTCGCGATCAATGCGTCGAATGGTTGTATGCGATATAACCTAGTTATCGATTCAAGCGTTGATTCGATAAGCCGATACATTGAATACTAGTCGGTTGTGTGCGACATGACCGGATCATTGAATCAAGTGTTGATTTAATGATTTAATGCATAATTATATATTTGATATGTTACTTTTCACTAACTAGTATTGGTCCACTTTAAACGGATTTTCTCACTTGGATTGTGCACATTGTATATGTGATATATTTTTGTGCACTTGTATGTATCATGTTTGATAATGCATGCTAACTTGTGTTTTGTGTGAAGATTAAACCATGGTTGTGAGAGTGGTTAGGGTTTTATTTTCCATTACTTATTTATTCATTTATTTATTTGTTTATACATTTTGGAAAATAAATGGAAAAGAGAAAAGAATGGTGGCTTTATTTGTTCTTTAGTTGAAGCTTCATGAAGCTTTGATAAAGTCAACCATTCTTATCTCATCCTTAACCCTAACCATTCCCACTAACCCTAGTTTAGTCTCTACACTTGACCATGGTTAATTTTATGATAAGAATTCATTTTCTTTTCTTTTTCAATTAACTCATCATATTATTTTTCTTCTTCTTCTTCCTTGAACTCAAGAAGAAAAGCTTAGGTCATCAATGATGATTGATGATAAAGAGTGAGAAATCCAATTCTAAATTGAACTCACTTCCTATTTCTTCATCCTCTACCTCTTGCAAAGTAGTAGAGTGTGTTTTCTTCACAAGTTTCTTGACTTGGTGAAGTCGGAGCTTGATTTAGCGATGCCTCGACGTAGATCATCTTCGGCATGGACATCGACGACCTAGCTCGCCTATTCTCCGATGAAGTCGACGCTAGAGCCCGGATTCTTTTTGGACAGCGGAGAGGACTTCGTTGCGGAGCTATGGAGGTGGAGCACCGGATCTACAAAGGTTGTATTTCCGTTAAACTTTTGGTTAAGTGTTAACTAGTTAGTTTTTCGCCTAGACCTCTAGCCGACGATCCGTAGTTTAGGGTTTGTAGGCACCGTAAAATTTGAAATTGGCATGTTCGATGCCTTGTGAGACCTCATTAGGGTGCCTAGGAACCCTACAGAGACTTCCCGGTCCGTCATCAGGAAGGTGTGTGTGAGAATATTCCATTGCTCGATAAAAGCCTTAACCCACCACATTGGAGGAGAAGGATACTCAAAGAGCGAGACGTAAATGGCCGAGTACAAACCAATCCTCATCAGATGAGTCCTCCTCGCTGATAAGATGTACCGGGCCCATTGCAAATATCCAGCAGGCGGTCATGGGATCAGTCCAATGTTATAAGCCTGTCCCCAAGGGCGCGCTTCACCCTGACAAATTCTCCTCCCTAAAATATCTATTGCCGGCGGCGGCTGCACGGGGATAGCACCAATCGCAGGCTGAAGGAGGTCATCCGAATTCCAATTTTTGACCTCCACGGCATACTTCACCGGGGGTTCATCTGCGTAGGGGAGTGAAGATGTTGGCTCAGACGGCGTGGCGGAACTGAAACTGCGACGACCCTGGATGATCTCATTGTACCACCTACCCGACAAGTGAAGGTTTTTGTGTTCGGGGTCATGATCCTTGATGAGAGCGAGCACTACGCGGTCCACCGGTGCCTGGGGAAACCCTCCCTCCGAGCGAACAAACGGAAAAGACGAATTGGCAGACATGTTTCCTGCAAAGAGACAAACATTAGCCGTCAATATTATAATTCCAACGCTCAACATGTTTAAATTTTTATACCGTACCGCAATGCAGTGGATAGGGGGACCAAAGGGGGGCCCACAAAATCCGGATGACGGCGCATCATTTAATTAGACAGTCCAATCGTTGGATGAGACTGTCAGTTAGTAAAAAGATCCCTAAGAGAATATCCTCATTGATGGGAAATCCCCAGAGACAAGGAGAAAATCTCCTCTTTTAGAGCAAAGCTCCGTCACAGAGTGACATTTGTCAAACTCTGGTCTCAAGGGAATAAAAAAATTTCCTTGGAAAGAGCCCAGCTCTATAATAATGATGGAAAAGCCATCAAAAAGGAAAACTTTAACTCCTAAAGATTAAAAATTTAGGATCTTAAAGATCCACAAAAACTTTTAAGAGTTCTCCACTTTCAGATCAGAAAAGGTCTACATTTGATCCATGAGCAAAGCTCTGTTCATGGGTTAAAACCCATGAACAAGATCTCTGTAGATCTATAGATTTCTGAGAGCAAGGCTCTGTTAATAAAACCACAAAGGGGTTTTCTTTAGATCAAAGATCTATAAGAGCAAGGCTCTGTTAATCAAATTTAATTTAATTTAATTCAATTTAATTTAAATTTTACCTAAGTTGTTCTAAAAATCTGAACTCTGGAAAGAAATGAGAGCAAGGCTCTAAAAATCTTAAACAAGAGCAAGGCTCTGAAATTCAAGTTCTTGAAAATGGTAAAAAAATTATCAAGGACCAAGGGTCCTATTTATAGGCGCTTGCGCCCCTTGAGCTCACCCCTTGATCCAACGATCAGGAGTTTGCCACCGCTGCACTCACGTGTGCGCCACGTGAGCGCAACGGTGGGGGGCATTTGTTTCGCCCAATCAGAGCAAAGCTCTGTTGAAATTCAAAATTCAAAAATTCTGAAGTAACGCTTCAAGTCTCGGGCACAACACGCCACATGTCAGGCGCTGATACGTCAGCTCAGCGCCCAAGAAGGCGCACCCAATCAGAGCACAACTCTATTAAATGAAGCAACGCTTCAGCTGCGCAAGCACTGCGCTGCGCGACACGTGTCAGCGCAGATGCGCTAGCGCAGTTGCGCTGCGCGACACGTGTCAGCGCAGTTACGCTGCGCGACACGTGTCAGCGCAGTTGCGCTAGCGCAGTGCGCTGCGCGACACGTGCCACGCGCTGGGGCATCTGCGCCAAACAGAATTAAATTTCTAAGAAATCTTTTCTGTTCTTGTTAAAACAAGAAGATTTTCTTCTGCAAAGCAGAAGCCCTTGGATCAAAGATCCAACGGTGGGGAAAATTCCCCAAATCACCTGACAAGCCAATTAAAAGACCAATTAAAAGCGCCTGACAAGCCACGTAGGGCACTGTCAGAATATTTAATGCTCTGCATTATTAAAGAAAAGGGACAAAGCCCAATTAAAAGACCTAATAGGCCTAATAAAAAATGCTATGCATTTTAAAAAGGGGGTAAAGCCCTAGCAAAGGCCAAAGACAAAAAATGTTGAAACTGGACTTAGCCAAATTTTGGCCATAAGTCCTTAAATTAAGTTGACTGAGCAAGATTGCTCTCTTAGATCAATTTACTTTGGTTCGAGGGTACATCTCCGAACTCCTCTGACATCTGTCGTTGTAATCCTTCAACGACGTCAGAGAGGTGACGGGTCCCGACGACCACAAACTAATATTGGACCACTACGTCCTTAAACTGGCGATGGACCACTACGTCCTTAAACTGGCGATGGACCACTATGTCCTTAAACTAATATTGGACCGAAACGTCCTTAAACTAATATCGGACCGAGACGTCCTTAAACTAATATCGGACCGGAACGTCCCTAAACTAATGTCGGACCGAAACGTCCCTAAACTAATATCTGACCGAAACGTCCCTAAACTAATATTGGACCGGAACGTCCTTAAACTAATGTTGGACCGAAACGTTCCTAAACTAAGGGTGGACCACCACGTCCCTAAACTGGAACATGGACCACTACGTCTCTAAACTGGAACAATAGAGCCCCAAATGCTCTTTTGCCGGATCTAAACGGTCCCGTTTAAGTTGATCTTAGCCCCAAATACGGCTAACGTATTCTTAAACATTTAAATGGATTATAAAACCCTAAAATCGACTTTGGTTCAAGGGTATATCTCTGAACTCCTCTGACATCTGCCGGTGTAATCCTTCAACGACGTTAGAGAGGTGACGAGTCCCGATGGCCAGATATAAAATGGATTATCACGTTAAGTTGATCTTAGTCTCAAACAGGACTATTGTATCCTTAACGAACGTTTAAGTTGATCTTAGCCGCAACGCGACTAATGCATCCTTAAACTAAAAGACACCAAATCCAAATCTAAGTAAACACGGATTTGGACTAGTCCACGTCCTACGGGCGACGGCATTATTCAGTCTCCGTATACAATCCACGGGCAACCACAAACAAAACAAACACACACGACACGAAGTGAAATTCTGGAGAAGGAGAAAGTGGCTACCGCGATGCGGTACCGTAATTAACTGCAGGGGCTTGCGCCTGCAGGGAAGAGCGTCCCCACAATCAAAGACCCCTCTAGCGAGGGGGAATCTGACGAAGTCTGCTACATCGGCCGCATCCGTCTAAACCTTCGATACACGGTATCATAAATCAACTTGGCATTTTCGGAGAGGTGGACGGATAGCACCAATTAGCATCTGCCCCGAATCTCAGCGTCAGGACATCGCAGTCTTGTGCGCCGCCGTTCGGAGGGGAACAGGAGGCAGTGAGCGGATCTGCAGGGGTTCGTCTCTCCCGGTATTGGAGGTGAGGTCGCGCTGTGTCTAGGAGAGCCATTACACGAAGTCCTTGGCCAAGGCAGGAGATTTACTGGTAGGTATTCCAGTAGTATCTCAGGGTGTTCTGGGCTACACTCCGACACGACTTGTGCCGCTTTTGGGGGTCTGACTTTTACCAACCCCCTAGGCCCGCCATGCGATGCTCATAGACGAACGGACCAGACTGTACGGATATTGTCGCTAACAGGCTCAGTAGGGTGTCAGGATGAGTTCGCTCATCGACGTCCCTTTTGGTCAATACTTGGTAGCCCGTTACGTACGGCTAATACCTCTGACGTGCTAGTGGTTAAATCCACAGCCAATGTATTGACGAGTCTTTCCCACAGACAGTTTCTCAAGTTTCGGGCGAAACGCTGTAGAGACCGTATGGATTTATGGCAGGGTTCGAACGTACGCGTGCACTTGTGCACGTGTCATGGTTCGGACGGATAATACTAGCGGGCTTTGGTTTAAGCCGGATCCTAGTATTGTACAGTGTAGATTTTGTCTCATTGCATTTGTATTCGGTCGGAATACAAATGCGGGTATGTATATACAGTCGCGGGGTTTTCCTGTAATTTATTACGGGATCGCTTTTTGAAGTTGCCAGTTTGTATTTCGTTTCGGCCATTTTCCTTTCTATCTTTCTTTGGCTGAAAATTGGTGTGGAGGGGGTTATTTGCAAATGTGCAAATTAGCATAGTGGAGGGTGGTTTTTGTGAGTTGTTGCTTCATGATGGTTCTAGCTTCCATTGACTTTTTTTTTTCATCATTGCTTGCTATGATGGGTTGAGTGATGGGTTTTGGAGTGAGACTTTGTGGTGATGATTATTCCTCATCATCACCCTTTTCTCTTGCATGCATTATTGCTTCCCCTCTTGACTTTTCTCCCTCTTCTCTTTTTTGATGCTGGGGCCGGCCACTGATGAGAGGGTTGTCCATTTTTTGTTGTGGGATAATATGTCTCATTTCCTTGCTACAAAATTCCCAAGTTCATCTCAAAAGTTTACAGCTCCTCCACTACCACCTTGACATCTCCATAATGGTAACTTCAACAACCCCTAGAGACATGATGATCTACGTATAGTCTACAGCAATCTTGGACACGTCGGCTTGCCAACTTCGTGTCCGAGTTGCCTCGGTCCAGAGGTGGGAGCCCGTAAAAAGACTCGGTGATGTGGTGCCCTTTCCGACGAGGAGATCGAGACCGGAGATTCCGCGAGGAGATCGGGATGGTGGCCGAAGACCGAATGACACGGATCGCTCGGTATAGCTCTCTACCCTTTCTCTAGTTAGCTAGTAGTAGGTTAATGGTCCAATCCGGGTTTATAGTCCGCGGTAGCGCCGGTTTCTAGTTAAAGAAAAGTTTTTTTGTTTCCGCATTTTGGCCTCGTTCAGATGGCCGGGGCGCTGCCGTGCACTTACATTGGTATCAGAGTCACGCCATTAACCTAGTCTAGCTTACTCTAACGCGTTTAGAACTTCGATCGAACGAATATTCCGAAAACCGCATTTCCAAGCTCTGTGTTTCTGTCGATTTTTTAAACTGCCCTAAAAATATTTTTGAGCATCTCAGAAAATCGTGCATGGTTTTTTAAGAATTCTAGAAAAATTTGGTTTGCTGATTTTACTATAGCGAGGCGGATCCGCGGCCAAAACCACGTTTTGGCGGCGGATCATCGGCCGTACTGTAGCAACGGTGCACCAAATTTCTTCAGTAGGTCTCTGTGTTGGAATTGGGGTTTTTGGTATATTCTGTTTGGGCCCAGATTTATTTTGTGTACTGAGTATTGTACTTGGGGCCCAGTTCGAGAAATTTAGTCGATCGAAAATTTTAAACATGTTAGTTCACAGTATTTACATTATATCTGCGACCGTGAATGTCATTTGATCGGTAAATCCTGTCTAACTGCTATAGCCCTTTTAGACGGATTTGCGAACGTGGCATTCACGTTGATGTTCTGTGTTGTGCTGTGATGTTGCGGATTTGTCGTGGTGGATAGCCTGGATGCAATGGTAGTACAGTTTGGTATTATTATGTATATTTGATATTGCGGGGCGAGCGTCCGACATGTGGACTGCCGTCACTGCCTGTTTGTATATTATTCTTTTGGGGCACGACCGGGCTGAGGTCGATATACCTGTTGTATATTTTACTTTCTGTACTAGGATTACCCCGCGGTGGGGTGCACGGATAGCCGGGTTCTAGAGGGCAACGGGCCCGCATCTCATGGCGTTGAGACGGAGGGGGCTTCACTCTAGAATTGACGGGCTATTCGCCGCACTCGTAGGGGGTACAGGTTGACCCAAGGAGGGGTGCTCAAGTTACCGGATTCCGTGAAGTGCTGGGTGGTCCATTCACGTTGTTGAAGGGGGCTGCCTCGCTTCAGGTTTTGGCGGGTAACTTGCCGTGCCCGTAGAGGTCTAGAATTTCATTGCACAGGCTATCCACACAACCAGGGGAACGTCGGGTTTCAGTAGCGGCTCTATGAAACCCGGGGATCCCAGATATCTGTATTGTTCTGTGATGCTTATTACATTTCTGTGATGTTGCATTTTATCACGCCTTGAGCGATTATTATATATTGATATATATACTGGTAGATTTTGTATATGTTTTACACCCGCGCTAGTCCAGTCCCCGCTCTGTCGTTAGTTAAGTAACCTAACGAGTGATGACGAGACCCAGTGGCGAATGCGGATGGCATATACGTACATCATTATTTTCGTTCTTTATTGGTGTGATCAATTGATGGGACTGCATTGATTCGGATCAATGCAAGCTAAACAAATCTATTCTGATGTTGTTGGAACAATTTTCAAAAAGCTGTTATTGCAAGGACGTTCTCTTTTATTTTGCACAGTGGTATTTGGTTATGAATATCCAGCACCTCAGTCAACGAGGCAAGGGCCGAGATCCCTTCACCGGGAGTGACCCCTTGGACAGAAGTTTGCGTCAGGGCAATAACTTCACTATAGTCGATTAATTTTGCTTTGCATCGTGGTATTCAGTTGGAATATTCTGCACCTCATTCTACGGGGAAAGAGCCGAGATCCCTTCACCGGGAGTGACCTTTTTAGTAAAGATTTTCGCCACTATATTTTTATAAAAAGCTATCCGGTTCCTTGTTCCCCTCCGAAAGACGGCGCGACATGACGTCTTGCCTGAGATTCGGGGCAGATGCTAATTGGTGCTATCCGTCCACCTCTCCGAAGATGCCAAGTTGATTTATGGCACCATGTATCGAAGGTTTAGACGGATGCGTCCGATGTAGCAGACTTCGTCAGATTCCCCCTCGTTTGAGGGGTTTTTGATTGTGGGGACGCTCTTCCCTGCAGGCGCAAGCCCCTGCAGTTAATTACGCTACCGCGTTGCGGTAACAACTTTCTCCTTCTCCAGATGGTCACTTCGTGTCGTGAGTGTTTGTTTTGTATTTTGTTGCCCGTGGATTGTTTACGGAGACTGAGTTAGGTCGTCGCCCGTAGGGCGTGGACTAGTCCAAATCCGTATTATCTTAGATTTGGGTTTGGGGGGGTTTGGTTTGAGGATACGTCAGCCATACTTGAGGCTAAGATCAACTCAAACGTTTGTTAAGGATACGTTAGTCTGACTTTGTGACTAAGATCAACTTAACGGGATCGTTCGGATCCGACAAAAGAGCGTTTGGACTCTAATGTTCCAGTTTAGGGACATAGTGGTCCATGAATGTATGGCCGTCGGGACCCGTCACCTCTCTGACGACGTTGAAGGATTACAACGACGGATGTCAGAGGAGTTCAGAGATGTACCCTCGAGCCAGGGTTAATTGGGGGATTCATAGTCCACTCTGTTTGAAGGTTTAAGGATACGTTAGCTGTCTTTTGAGGCTAAGATCAACTTAAACGGGACCGTTTAGGTCCGACAAAAGAGCATACGGGGCTCTATTGTTCTAGTTTAAGGACGTTGCGGTCCATGGGTAGTTTAAGGACATTGCGGTCCATGGGTAGTTTAAGGACATTGCGGTCCATTGTTAGTTTTAAGACATCTCGGTCAAGGTTAAGGACGTCGTAGTCCATGGGTTTAAGGACCCCACGGTCCATTGTTAGTTTTAAGACATCTCGGTCAAGGTTAAGGACGTCGTAGTCCATGGGTTTAAGGACCCCACAGTCCGGTATGTGCTCTGGATGCTTCACACGGGTTCACTACCGCGCTTGGCGAGGACCAGGCTCCGCTCTGGACGCTTTCCACGGGGTCAAAGAGTGACATTATCCGCGTTCCACGTAACCAGGAATTTGCATTAGACATGAGTTTAAGGACCCCACAGTCCATATCAATGTGTGGTCGTCGGGACCCGTCACCTCTTTGAAGACATTGAGGGATTACAATGCCAAGTATCAAAGGAGTGAAGAGATGTACCCTAGAACCGGAGTGGATTAAATAGTCCTTGGCCCAATTTGGGATCAAGACGAATTAATTATGTTATGAGTCCATTGGCCCAGTTAATCACAAATTGAGGACTTATGGCCATCTTGGGCTAAGTCCAATCAGGAGAGGCTTTGCCTCTATCCATTTAGGCCAATTGGGCCAAACGTCTAGTGTTAAACACTACAGAGCAGTCAGTGTTGAACACTGGGAATGAGGTTGATAAGTTAGTGTTTAGCACTAAGAGGTAATTGGTGTTAAACACCAGCAACAAGGCTTTTCGAATTAGTGTTAAACACTAAAAACAGATCAGTGTTGAACACTGCAAATGAAGATCTCAGATTAGTGTTTAAACGCTAAGGTAATCAGTGTTGAACACTGCAGATAAAGCTTTTTAATTAGTGTTGAACACTAAAGCCCAACAGTATTTTAACACTGAGTTTGAGAGTTTCAATTTAGTGTTAAACACTAAGACAAGAGGGGTCATGTGGCAGCACGTGAGAGCGCCCTCCCTTCATTTATTCTGAGATTATCGTGTCTTTCAGAGCATCACGTGCCATCACGTGATGGGCATTCAAATGCCTATGTATTAGAGCTCCTGCCGAGGGTCACGTGGGTCACGTGGGGTGCTGCCTCAAAGGGGCTTTCTGTAGATCTCTTGGGGGGGTCACGTGATGACACGTGACCCTGCCTCTATGTATTTTGTTCAGAGGCTTTGTTAACCCTTTTTCAGGAATTAAATTCCTCGAACTGTAAATTTCAGAGGAATTAAATTCCTACTTCCTTTCGAAGACTTTGTTTTCTGGAATAGAGTTTAACTCTGAATTTTCTGTAGGAATTACATTCCTCATATATGTGAAGGGCTGAATAGGGTTAAACCCTAATAAAAGTTTTTAAGGAGTTTAAACTTCCATCCTCTGTTAAATTATGATTAAGGGAATTAAATTCCCGATGTTTCAACAGAACTGGGTTTCTTAATTAGGGTTAAACCCTGTTTCTTTTTTGTTCTGGAGGAATTAAATTCCCATGATATAGGGTCAAGCCCTACTTTTATTTTAAAGGAATTAAATTCCTACAGTTCTGTGAGAATTAAATTCTCGTGCTTGCATTCCTTCTCTATGTTTTGGATCTGCATGGCAGGATCTCAACCCATTGAGAATTAAATTCTCAACCTTAAGGGGAGATGTGCACTTTGCAGATCCTCTATCAAAGAGAGAAGAAATATGTTCTTCTGTTTTTTACATTATCAGAGTTAAACTCTGTTGAGAATTAAATTCTCTTTCTTTCAAAAGGCCTCCCCTTTCTTACCTAGGGTTTTTTGCAGAAGATCCGAGTCTTTTCAAAGTATCAAAGCTCTTCTCCTTTTATCTTTTTTCTTCTCTGCGCATGTATATGTATGTATGTCTCTTGGCTCCTATTTATAGGAGAAGCAGCCGAATCAATCAGTTTTTGACGAATCTTCGTGAAAGATTTGATTTGCATTCATCATTCATTTTGGGCCGTTGGATTATTAGGTGAATTTTATTCACCATTGGATTTTAAATCCAGAGATTCTCCTTTGTTATTTTGGTTAGATTTAAAGGGGAAATCTTTCCAAACCCGAGATTTTCCCATAGATAGATGATATTTCATCACCTCTGAATCTTTAATTTGATTGGTTCCAGATAGTTGCTTTCCTTTGGAAAGATTTGAATTTCTCTCAGAATTTAATTCTGTTGACAAAATGGGCTTTGAAAGCCGGTCACGTGTGACCACGTGACCCATGGTCACGTGTGAGCACGTGACCCCCTTTGGAATGAGCCTTTTCCTTTCTTTTGCGCTTTGTCTTCTGATTGCTGCTTAAACGTCACGTGCTACCACGTGACCCCTGGTCACGTGTGAGCACGTGACCCTTGTTTGAACTCTCTTTCTTCGGTTCTTTTGGAGAACGAGTCTGCTGCCTTGAACGTCACGTGCCAACACGTGACCCTGGTCACGTGGAGGCACGTGACCTCTTCTGAAGCCTTTTCCTTGATTGATCAGGGAACTTGTGTGCCTTTGACGCTTGCATTTAAATGTCACGTGTCGCCACGTGACCCTGGTCACGTGGGAACACGTGACTCTTTCTGAAGCCCATTTTCTTCAGCGTAGTCAGGAAACTGAACTTGACTTGATGATGCTTTTTTAGGTGTCACGTGCCAACACGTGACCCCTTTCTGAAGCTTTTCCCAGAAGCTTTCCTGATTTTAAATCAGGAAACAAATGCCCCCACAGCGTTGTTCTCACGTGTCTGCACGTGAGTGCAACGCTGTCACCTCTTGTGACCGTTGGATTCCTCTAGGGATCTGGGGAGACGAAACGTTTTCATTGTCTTCTATAAATACCTCTGTCTCTTCATAAGAGCCTTCACTTTGTTCATCTTCTTTTTCTGAGAACTTCTTCTTTGAGAATTTAATTCTCGCTTTCAGAGCTTAGTTCTCTGTCTTGAAACAATCTTCAG
This sequence comes from Agapanthus africanus, assembly GCA_030015575.1. Taxonomy (NCBI): domain Eukaryota; kingdom Viridiplantae; phylum Streptophyta; class Magnoliopsida; order Asparagales; family Amaryllidaceae; genus Agapanthus; species Agapanthus africanus. Next base: position 58,744,986 of record CM057348.1, read on the forward strand.
AGTTTAACTCTGTTCAAAAGGAATCCCTTTTCCTCAGGTAATGTTCTTGGACAACGATGGACCTTCACATTTCTCTGGATTTTAAATCCAAAACAAGGATTTTTACCCTTTTTTCTTCATATTTTCCATAAGAACATGAAACCGCTTAACCTTCAAACTGTAGGTCTTTTAGGGTTTAGACGATCCTTGGGGAGATGGCGTTTCAGATCAATGGAATTTAATTCCATCCAAAAATGTTTCTGGGAATTTAATTCCCTTTTCTTAATAAGGAATTTAATTCCAACGAAGAACTCGATTTCTTCACACAGAGGCTTCCTGGGGTCTCTTGGCCCGGGGTTGTTCTTCCTGCAATTAATGAAATGGTGGCTTTGTAATGAATCTCATGACTTTTATTTTAGGTACCATGGATGCCCATCTGTATAGTCTTGACGAGATCATTTCCTATGGGAATATTCGTGCGCTGGGCCGCAGTCAGAACCAGGAGTTCACTGATGCTCAGTGTGCCGAGATCATGAGCCGCTTTGACGAGTACAACCATAGGCTACTCCCCCGTCGCTCTTCTCTTCTGAGGCTGATCGTGCTGGCGATCCGGGAGGCACTTCCTCTCTTTTGCGCCGGCATACCGCTCGGGGCCTTGGACACTGCCGAGGATAAGGTGCATTCGGTGTACCTTATGGGCTTGATCTCAAAGAGAAGGCGGGATAATCTCATTGATCTCCTTCATCAGATTTTTCAGCAATCAGCCATACTGGGCGCCTACCGGAGGGTAGAGGACATCCGCGGGGACCCCGATGCTTGTGACCGTGAGAGAAAGCATACTCGGGAGGTTCGAAATGCTTGGAAGATCTTGAATAAAGTTAATTCCGAGTTTCTCAACCCATGCCCCGCGTCTGAAGCCTTACCATTGTAAAAGTTTTTCTTTTTATTTTGTATTGCCTTCTTGAAGTCTGGATGATAAGTTTTGTTGTGTCCTTGTATGTTTGCACGCTTTTTCTCTGAGATTTTATTATTTTGCTACTATTGTTGTTTGTGCTTTTTAACATGCAGGGTACCACTCCATATTTTCCTTTTAACTGCACATCAGGTTTAGGCCTCACGTGTTCTACACGTGGGGATCCCTTGATGTGGCTGTTCACAAGATTTTCCTCATGCCATATTTTCAGTGCACAATGTTAGGTGCAGAAAAAGGGCCTTGGAAATAGTTCTATCTCCTTGATTTTCGGTGCCTTTCCTTTTTTTAGGCCTTGGAAATAATTTCACCATGCAAGATTTTCCGCGCACAGCACTTAATGCACTTCATTATATATGAGGCTATAGCCTTCTTTTCTTTTCACAGAGAGATTCGTATCATATATATTTTTTTTTCTTGAGGGAGAAACGAGTGCCATGGCTTGCAATCGCCCTCATGCTCGTCGACAGCCGTGGGAAGTTCCTCTTGAGGAGATGATCCCCCGCTTTGCTGCTCGGTTGGTGGACCCCCTCCTTACCGACAACGAATGCGACTCAGCCATGCATGAACTCTCGATCCGTAGGGGGTCTCCCCTCCCGATGGGTTCTCTCTGGCTCCGGATGATCCTCATGGCCGTGCTTGCCGACATTCCTCCTCACCCGGCAGAGATGACCCTGGCGATGCTTGATGCGGCGGAAGAAAAGCTCGAGGGTTTTCATGAAGCATGCCTGATTACTCAAGCTCTGAAGGACTGCTCAATTCATCTGCTGAGCGAGATAAAGGCCCGGCGAGCTATTATGTTTGCATTCGCGGACGAACATGGCACCAACCGATGGGGAGCGACTTCTCGCGAGAATCGTCGCTTCGATGTGCTGGAGAAAGCGGGGAGAGAGATGGAGAATTTTGTCCTTTGCTTCATCAACCCCTGTGCCGTTGATCCTGTGTTTGGTGATCTTTTCCGTTAGTGTAGAACCTTTTTAAATTAGTCCCTCCTTTTTGTACGCTTTATGTTGAACTTCCATGTAGGCTCGGTACTCGTATGTATGTTTCAGCTTGCATGAATAAATTTTGTGTTCCTTTTATGAAAATTTTCTTCAATTATCAATACTGTTGTCATGTCGCGTGCACATTAAAGCTTCGAATTTTATTTCTTTTTCGGATGTTCATATGATTGCGAGCACATACTTGATAGGATAATCGTCGGAAAGTTTTTTCGTTGCTTTTCATACCGGGTTGTGTGAGCGCGTTCTGGATCGATTATTGCTGTCGATCGGAAGCCCATTTATATGGTCTTGTAAATGTCATGTTTGCAAGGCCGCGGTCACGAAAGCGAGCTTACGTGGCCACGTAGCGAACATATCGTTATGCGAGAAAAAGGCTCGGCCATAAATTTTCGGAGAGGGAGCTAGCTTCCAAGGCGCTGAGCGAGCTTCGCGCTACCCTTATCACCAGGGCCAACCAAGTGTATGAACTCTGACGGTTGCTTCAGGAGTTCATCAAAGAAGTGGTGGCTCGAGACAAAGCTGTCACGTTCACCCGTGAGAGGGTCGAGGCTCATAAGGCCACTGAGAAAGAGCTTGAAGCCCGGCTTGCTTCGTATCAGGCTCAGCAAGCTCAAGCGGAGGCTCATCTTCTGGAGATCTTGCGTCATGAAGCCATGGCTCAGCAAAAGCAGGATGAGCTGACCAAGCTGCTGAATCGCCCGCCGGCTTGAGACCTTTGTATCTTTTCCTTCCTTTTTGTACATACTCATGGATGAGAGTATTTTCTTTTTGTTTCTTTCATGAATTGTACTTTGTACCCGTTTTGGTTTATGAATAAAAGATACATTTTTCTTCTAAATAGTGTGTCTCCTTTTCACTGAATGTATTCCGTGGATATTCTATCTTGATTTCATTGCAGGACAGCGACGGCTTAGGATTCAGGGTTAAGATCTGCTTCCTAAGACTTTTGCATCTTACGAGCCACGAGGGTCTCGTGAGGAGTTTTTCTCCCTACAGGTCGAGAGGATCCCATAGGTGCGAGTTCCTCTTAAAGATCGTGAGGATCCTTAAGCGGGTTTTCCCTTGAGAGTCGTAAGGATCTCACAAGAGAGTTTTTTCTTCCTTACAGGTCGTGAGGGCCTGCAAGTGCCGGATGTGACCATCCTTATCCGTGTTTCACGGAGTCAGGGATCTCTCAAGGTATCGTAGTTTAAAGACGTCACGGTCAAGGTTAAGGACCTCATAGTCCGTGGATTTAGGGACTCCACAGTCCGGTGTTTGGTTGCAGGGACCCGTCACCTCTTTGAAGACGTTGAGGAATTACAACGCCAGGCATCAAAGGAGTGGAGAGATGTACCCTTAAACCAAGGTAGAATTCGTAGGGAATTGGGATGGTTGGTCGTTAGTTTTAAGACATCACGGTCGAGGTTAAGGACGTCATAGTCCGTGGATTTTAAGGACTCCACAGTCCGGTATTTGCTCTGGATGCTTCACACGGGTTCACTGCCGTGCTCGGCGAGGACCAGGCTCCGCTCTGGACGTTTTCCACGGGGTCAAAGAGTGACATCATCCGCGTTCCACGTAACCAGGAATTTTGCACTAGATGCTTCACACGGGTTCACTGCCGCGTTAGGCGAGGACTAGGCTCCGCTCTGGATGCTTCGCACGGGTTCACTGCCATGCTCTGCGAGGACCAGGATCCGCTCTGGACGTTTTCCACGGGGTCAAAGAGTGACATTATCCGCGTTCCACGTGACCAGGAATTTTGCACTAGATGCTTCACACGGGTTCACTGCCGCGTTAGGCGAGGACTAGGCTCCGCTCTGGATGCTTCGCACGGGTTCACTGCCATGCTCTGCGAGGACCAGGATCCGCTCTGGACGTTTTCCACGGGGTCAAAGAGTGACATTATCCGCGTTCCACGTGACCAGGAATTTTGCACTAGATGCTTCACACGGGTTCACTGCCGCGTTAGGCGAGGACTAGGCTCCGCTCTGGATGCTTCGCACGGGTTCACTGCCATGCTCTGCGAGGACCAGGATCCGCTCTGGACGTTTTCCACGGGGTCAAAGAGTGACATTATCCGCGTTCCACGTGACCAGAAATTTTGCACTAGATGCTTCACACGGGTTCACTGCCGCGTTAGGCGAGGACTAGGCTCCGCTCTGGATGCTTCGCACGGGTTCACTGCCATGCTCTGCGAGGACCAGGATCCGCTCTGGACGTTTTCCACGGGGTCAAAGAGTGACATTATCCGCGTTCCACGTGACCAGGAATTTTGCACTAGATGCTTCACACGGGTTCACTGCCGCGTTAGGCGAGGACTAGGCTCCGCTCTGGATGCTTCGCACGGGTTCACTGCCATGCTCTGCGAGGACCAGGATCCGCTCTGGACGTTTTCCACGGGGTCAAAGAGTGACATTATCCGCGTTCCACGTGACCAGGAATTTTGCACTAGATGCTTCACACGGGTTCACTGCCGCGTTAGGCGAGGACTAGGCTCCGCTCTGGATGCTTCGCACGGGTTCACTGCCATGCTCTGCGAGGACCAGGATCCGCTCTGGACGTTTTCCACGGGGTCAAAGAGTGACATTATCCGCGTTCCACGTGACCAGGAATTTTGCACTAGATGCTTCACACGGGTTCACTGCCGCGTTAGGCGAGGACTAGGCTCCGCTCTGGATGCTTTGCACGGGTTCACTGCCATGCTCTGCGAGGACCAGGATCCGCTCTGGACGTTTTCCACGGGGTCAAAGAGTGACATTATCCGCGTTCCACATGACCAGGAATTTTGCACTAGATGCTTCACACGGGTTCACTGCCGCGTTAGGCGAGGACTAGGCTCCGCTCTGGATGCTTCGCACGGGTTCACTGCCATGCTCTGCGAGGACCAGGATCCGCTCTGGACGTTTTCCACGGGGTCAAAGAGTGACATTATCCGCGTTCCACGTGACCAGGAATTTTGCACTAGATGCTTCACACGGGTTCACTGCCGCGTTAGGCGAGGACTAGGCTCCGCTCTGGATGCTTCGCACGGGTTCACTGCCATGCTCTGCGAGGACCAGGATCCGCTCTGGACGTTTTCCACGGGGTCAAAGAGTGACATTATCCGCGTTCCACGTGACCAGGAATTTTGCACTAGATGCTTCACACGGGTTCACTGCCGCGTTAGGCGAGGACTAGGCTCCGCTCTGGATGCTTTGCACGGGTTCACTGCCATGCTCTGCGAGGACCAGGATCCGCTCTGGACGTTTTCCACGGGGTCAAAGAGTGACATTATCCGCGTTCCACATGACCAGGAATTTTGCACTAGATGCTTCACACGGGTTCACTGCCGCGTTAGGCGAGGACTAGGCTCCGCTCTGGATGCTTCGCACGGGTTCACTGCCATGCTCTGCGAGGACCAGGATCCGCTCTGGACGTTTTCCACGGGGTCAAAGAGTGACATTATCCGCGTTCCACGTGACCAGGAATTTTGCACTAGATGCTTCACACGGGTTCACTGCCGCGTTAGGCGAGGACTAGGCTCCGCTCTGGATGCTTCGCACGGGTTCACTGCCATGCTCTGCGAGGACCAGGATCCGCTCTGGACGTTTTCCACGGGGTCAAAGAGTGACATTATCCGCGTTCCACGTGACCAGGAATTTTGCTGAATATATCCGCATTTCACGGGATGAAGGTTTGACTGTTGGCGATATGTATACCACCGAGCCATGGAACTGGGAGTTGCCGCTGTTCCGCTTAGCTTGAAGTTGTGTTCGTTGTTACGAGACGAGTGTTGGGATGATCTCTAGGTCGCTTGTGGCCCGTCGAGATTTAGCTTCGTTCTTTGGTGAAACCTGGGGGAGGGAGGTACGCTCCCTTTTTGTTTATGCCATTGGATTGTATACAGGGTGTGATGGAACATCGCCTGTAAGGCATACATTTTATTTTTATTTTATTTCTTTTTCCGCGATGCTCTATCGTTTCAGCTTTTTATAACGCGAAAATCGCGACTGCCCAATCATTTCGGCTATTTTTCGCGGTGCCCAATCATTTCGGCTGTTTATTTATTTTTACTCGCTGCTTTTTATTGCGAGTTGCCCAATCGTTTCGGCTATTTTTTATGCATACATTTTTTTTTTACTTGCTGATTTTTATTGCAAGTTGCCCCATCATTTCGGCTATTTTGTAGGCATGTGTGGCTTGCTAGCTTTTTCGCTACAAGCTCGGATTTTGGACGCCGATTTCGGCATCAGCATCGCTGCAACTGGGACGTTGCCAGGAGCGAATCATCATTTGCCACGAAAGAATTTGTGATTTGATACCGGTTTAGGCGTCAGCATCGCTGCAACTGGAATATTGCCAGGAACGAATCATCATTTGCCTCTGTCGGTGTTGAACAAAGGTGGCTTAGCAAATAGGGTTAAGGTCCTGCCGACTAAGGCTTTTGACTTCATGAGCCGTAAGGGTCTCACAAAGGTATTTCTCCCTACAAGTCGTGAGGCTCTTGCAGGTGTATTTTCTCCTTAGGGATCGTGAGGATTCCTAAGTGTATGTTCCTCTGTAAGTCGTAAGGATCCTACAAGAGGGTTTTCTCCTTATGGGTCGAGGGGTTCTACAAGGGTTGGACTTTGCTGGGGAAATGTTTATTCGCGCCCGTGGATTGTATACAAGGGTCAGTATTGAGCCTCTTGTAGGGCAATATCGGAGGTTGTGGAGGATTTGCTTAAGAACAGGTTTAGGTTTCTGTAACTTAAGACTTTCAAATCTCATGGGCCGTGAGGGTCCCACAAGAGAATTCTCCTTACGAGTCGTAAGGATCTCGCAAGTGTATTTTCTCCTTAGGAATCGTGAGGATCCCTAAGTGTGTTGCTCCTTTGTGAGTCGTAAGGATCTCACGCAGGTGGTTTCTCCTTACAAGGTCGAGAGGACCCTACAAGTGTCTTGTAACGAGGTTGCGCCCTTTCGGGTTTTCACAAACACTCGCCGGTAGCCCTGCTCTTTTTACTCACGGAGCCCTTTCGGGTTTTCATCCGTGCCCATTTTGCTTATGGACATACCGTTTTTTTTTATTCTTTTTTTTTTTTTTTTTACAAGGTCGCGCCCTTTCGGGTTTTCACGAACACTTGCCGGTAGCCCTGCTGTTTTTACTCACGGAGCCCTTTCGGGTTTTCATCCGTGCCCATTTTGCTTATGGACATACCGTTTTTTTTTTATCATTTTTTTTTATCCATCTCGTCAGCCTAGGGATGCTGCGGTAGTAGTTTTAGGGACGTTTCGGTCCGTCGATAGTTTAAGGACGTTTCGGTCCGTCGATAGTTTAAGGACGTTTCGGTCCGCCGTTAGTTTAAGGACGTTTCGGCCCGTCGATATGGGAAGGCCGGCTGCTACTTGTAAAGTCTGAGCCTAGGAAGATAGCGAGCGGACATAGTCGTCGTCATCTATCATTGACCCCGGCTATGGCTCATTAAGTATAGTACTTCTTTAAGAAGCGGCCGTTTATTGGCCTGAAAGGCCTTTCACCGTGCATGTCCATGAGTAGATAGGCTCCACCCTGGTAGACCTTGTCTATGATATACGGGCCTTCATAGTTTGGCTCAAATTTTCCCCGCTTGGCACGATTGGGGATCATAGGTCTTTTGACCACTAGTACGAGTTCGCCTTGGCGGAATGTCCTCGGCCTGGTCAATCTTTCGTACGAGCGCGTCATCTTTGCTTTGTAGGCTTCTAGATGTTGTTGCGCTATGAGCCGGGTTTCATCGAGGGCATCAAGCTCCTCAAGCCGAAGGTGAGCATTTTCTTCGTTCGTCAGCTCGTGGTGGATTGCTACTCGTAGAGAGGGTAACTCTATCTCGAGGGGGAACACTGCTTCTGTCCCAAATACCAACGCGTACGGCGTTGTGTTTGTGGCCGTCTTGAATGTAGTTCGATAAGCCCAAAGGGCTTCTTGCAGCTTTTCGTGCCAGTCTCTCTTATTCCTGGAAACGGTCTTTTTTATGATCTTCGTCAAGGTCTTATTGAAGGCCTCGGCCAGACCATTAGCTCGTGGATTGTAAACTGAAGAATATCTCCAGTCTATATTGTGCTGCTGTGCGAAGCGGCTAATCTTATGGCTTCGGTAGGCCGGCCCGTTATCGGAGATAATCCGCCGTGGAGTTCCAAACCGATAGATGACGTGCGTCTTGAAGAAGTGGAGAATATTCTCCGTCTTCACTTCCTTCAGCGGTACTGCTTCTGCCCATTTGGAGAAGTAATCGGTTGTCGCCAGGATAAAGCGGTGTCCCCGGGATGATGCTGGCTCAATGGGGCCGACTATGTCAGTCCCCCACATTTCGAATGGCCAACTAGCCAACGTCGGGTGCAGTGGATTCGGATGTTGGTGGATGAAGTCTCCATGGATCTGGCATGAGTGGCATTGCTTCGCATACTCGAGGCAGTCCTGGATCATCGTGGGCCAGTAATAACCCATCCGTTTAATTTTTAACTTCATCTTTGGGCCTGCCTGGTGAGAACCGCAAAGTCCGTCATGAACTTCCTGAATGACTCTTTCTGCTTCGTCAGGTCCCAAGCATCTCAGCCATAGGGAATCAAACGATCTCTTGTATAGAATGTCGTTGACAAAAGCGAAAGATAAAGCTCGTTTCATGAGCTGATGTCTTAATGACGCTTCTTCGGGCATTCGGCGGGATTTAAAGTAGTCTATGAAGATTTCCCTCCAGTCTTCGGCCTTCTCATGGTCTTTTATTTGTAGAGTCATCTGCTCAGTCGTTCCCTTTTTTCCGCATGATTCCGGAGATATTTCTGCCGGGGCGAGTACTCGACGGCTTTGTACCACGATTCTGACGTCATCGAGGTTCTCGTCAGCCAGTTCTTTAGCAAGTTTAGCCAACGCGTCTGTTTTGCTGTTTTCCGCGCGCGGTATGTTCTCCAAAGTATAGGAGGGAATTTGGGTCAATAGTTGTTGCACCCTTTCGCCGTACTTTACCAACTCCGGCTTGCACGTTTGGTAGTCACCATTTACTTGACTGACGACCAGCTGAGAATCCCCGTATATGAGGAGGTCCTCAATTCCCATGTCGATGGCGATCTCGAGGCCTGCTATCAGGGCTTCGTATTCGGCTTCATTGTTTGTCCTCGGCTCTGTTAAGGAGAAGGCGAAGCGCATTATCCCTCCTTGTGGAGTTGCAAAGATGAGGCCTATCCCTGATTTGATCATTGGGATACCTTGTTTCTGTTTCTTTATGGAGGACGCTCCATCGAAATAGAGTTCCCATTGGGTGCTTCCGCCGCTAATCGCATCAAATGCATGCTCGTCCGGCAAATCACAGTTCATAGGAGAATTGGCCGGTATCGGGTGCTCGGCGAGGAAGTCGGCAATGGCCTGGCCTTTCACTGCTTTGAGAGGTTGATACGTTATCGAGAACTCCATCAAGAGCAGGGCCCACTTAGCAAGTCGTCCCGTCAGTATGGCTTTCGACATCAAATATTTGAGAGGGTCCACCTTCGAAATAAGACGGACTTCATGTGCTAATGCGTAATGTCTAAGCTTTGTTATTGCGAAGATCAATGCCAAGCAGTGCTTTTCAATGGGGGAATAGTTGCCTTCTGCCCCCAGTAGAACTCGACTTAAGTAGTAGAGTGCTCTCTCTTTCCCCTGATCGTTCTCTTGTGCCCATAATGCGCCTAAAGAACCTTCGAGGGCGGTCGTATAAAGAATGAGGGGTTTTCCCTTGACCGGCGTGGCCAACACCGGAGGGCTCTGCAGGTATTGCTTGATCTCGTCTAGTGCACCTTGACATTTGTGATCCCAAACGAATGGGGTTCCCTTTTTCATCAGGTGGCTGTAAGGACGGCATTTGCCCGAAAGATTAGCGATAAACCGCCGGATGTATGCGAGCTTCCCTTGGAGAGACCGCAGCTGCTTGAGCGTTCTTGGCGGAGGCATTTCCATGATCGCTTTAATCTTTGACGGATCTATTTCAATACCTCGGTGTCGAATGATGAATCCCAGGAATTTGCCCGAGGAGACTCCAAACGCGCATTTGAGGGGATTCATCTTCAAATTATATTGCCGAAGGCGTTGAAATACAGTCTCCAGATGCTTTAAATGATCTTCGTATGACGTGCTCTTTATTACGAGGTCATCGATATAGCACTCGACGATGTCATGTATGAGGTCGTCGAAGATCTTTGTCATGGCCCTTTGATAGGTGGCACCAGCGTTCTTTAGACCAAAGGGCATAACCTTATAGCAAAATATACCCAAAGGGGTGCGGAAAGCGGTATGCTTCTGGTCTTCGGGATGCATCTTTATCTGATTGTATCCTGACGAACCATCCATAAAGGAGAAAACCTCGTGAGTTGACGTGTTATCTATCATTAGCTCGGTTACTGGTACTGGGAAATCATCCTTTGGACAGGCTTTATTGAGATCCCTGAAATCCACGCATATGCGTACCGTCCCATTCTTCTTCATTACCGGGACGATATTGGCAATCCAGTCGGGATATTGGACTTCTTGGATAAATCCAGAATCGATCAACTTCTTGACTTCGGCGTTGATGCTCATTTCAAGCTCGAGTCGCATCCTCCTTGGCGCCTGCTTGACTGGCTTAATATCTGGGGATATTGCTAATCTATGCACAGCAATCTCCGGATCCAATCCTGGCATCTCGGAGTAGTTCCATGCGAAGCAATCTTTATGCCGTAGAAGCACGTTCTTTAACGCAGCCACCTTTTCTTCGGATAACAGCTCGCTGACAAATGTCGGTCGCGGGTCGTCTGCCGATCCCAACTCAATCTTCTTGAGGTTATCTGCAGTAGTATGTATACCATCTTCCAGTTCTTTGGGAGCGGGCGGAAATTTTGAGATCACCTCATCATTGCTGTTCTCAAAGCACCGGGGAAGGTCATCTACGTTCTCGGGCTCTTCTCCTAATATCGTAATCGTATAACAAGTGCGAACCCGCTCCCTGGACTGAGGTGGACCCGGTTCTGCTCTTGCGGCCTTGGGCTCATGCTTTCGCGGCGGCGTTACCTTCCAGCCGTCGGATAAAGCGAATCTATCCCGTCGGTACTGGTCCTCGACCCAGTTCTTGAAGGTGAAGCAGTCTTCAGTAGGATGTCCTATGGCTTGGTGATAAGAGCAATAACTCGGATGAGAGACCTTGCTAGCTTGCTCAGGATGTCTAGACTCTGGAAGCGTGATCATTTGATGTTTTATAGCGAGGTTGAGTAACCTCTCCGTCTTGTCTCGGGGGAAGGAATACGCTCGACTCATCTTCTTCACGAGGGACAAACCTAGCCGCTTCTTGATTTATTTTCGTCTCTGCGTCGGGCCTTTCGTACAACGGATTGACGAGGATAAGCGTCTTTGTCTTTTCCAGTACGTTGAGATAGACGTTGCGTCCTGGCCTTCTTGTAGATGGCCATCTCGCGGTTGTGGTCTTCCTGAGCTCTCTGACCCATTTTCCTGATAGGCTTGTTCGTTCGTTCTTCAAACGACGGACTCGGTGCTTCAATCGCGGGGTCTAGTTTTAATGAAGGGTTGGCATCTCCTGACAGGGCGTCCTCTTCTTCATCAAAGGTATATATAGTGTAGCTGCTGTGAGTCCGTTCCCGTTTTCCAGCTCTTGTGTATCCAAGCCCGAGTGTTTCCATCTTCCCGTTGGGCAATTTGCGTTGAGTCCCGGGGACATCCCAAATCTTGTTGTAGAACCGAGCCTGCCGAACAGCCTGTTTTAAGGGTACTCCTTGGCGCTTTAATAGCTTCTTTAATCCATCCGTATAGTATCTGGGCAGACGGATGGGTTGGAGCCTGTCGAATGTAGTATCTGCGCCATGCCAGATCTCTTTCTCTATTTTCGACTCTGAGGATCGGTAAAATAGGATCACTTTCTCACCCCTTCCATTCGATCGCAGGGCACGCATGAAGGTCTCTCAGCATTCTTTTGGTTTTAGTTGATAGCACGACCTCCCATGGAGCTTCTTCAATAAAAGAACATGTCGCCCCCGGTGTATCCGCTTTCCTAGGAGCATGCGGCTGTGGTGGGTTCACCTTCCACTTTTCGGACAGTACAAACTTCCCCTGGAGGTACTGGTCTTCAATCCATCCTTTGAAGACGAAGAAATCTTCAATCGGATGGCCTACCGTCTGATGGTAAGGGCAATAGTTAGGGTTATTCACCTCGGTGGGTTGCGGCGGTCGCCTTGGATTTGGCAGGTTTATAAGTCTGTTGCGTATTGCCAGCTCGAATAGCCGTTTCGTCTTGTCCCGTGGGAACGAGTAGGGACGCTTCATCTTCTCATTATAATACCGACGTCTTTCCTCCAGTTGATCTGTCGGTTTCGGGGCGTTAGGTTGCTCTTGGGCATTCGCAACAAATGTTGCTCTTCCTTTACCCTTGTCATTCCGAGGTTCCGACTTCGGTGTAGGTGGTCTATGACCCATCTGGTCCATCTGAGCCAACTTGTCGATCAGGGCCTGGAATGTGGTTGGCTTAAAGAACATCATAAACTGGGAGATAGTTGCGTGAGGGTCTAGAGTTCCCACGAACATGCCCACCGCAGGTGCTTCCTCAATGCGTTGCTCACATCTCGACCACAAGTTCCGCCAGCGTATAGCGTACTGGACCCAGGTTTCGCCCGGTTTTACCCTGGCGTTAATAAGTGCAGTTATTGGAGTGCGTTCGCTGGCACTTGCAAATCGCTGAGTGAACAACAACTCCATTTCAGCGAACGTTTTGATAGAATCGTTCGGGAGTTCCGAATACCATTCGAACGCTGTTTCTGATAAGCTGCCCACTAACTGGCGGAGCAACAATTTATCATCACCGCCGGTGTTACCGCAGAGGGCCCGAAACTGGGCGACATGTTGATGGGGATTGCCGGTCCCCTTATACACGTGAAATTTTGGTATCGTATAGCCTTGCGGGTATTTGATTTGGTCGTACCAGCTCGGATACGGCCGCCCCGTTTTCACGACTTGACCAGCTGCCTCAGTAGAGTGATGAACTCGGATTTGCTGGGCTATGTAATCAGCCAAGTCAGCCTTAGAGATTGCCTCCTCTTTGGCCGTTGAGAGGGCTGGTGGTGGATTTGACGTTTTTCCTCGGTCGTCTTCAAGAACGATTGGGGGATCCTCGGCGGGTAAGTCCTGCTGGATCATCATTCCTATCACATCTTGGAAGAGAAGGCCCATCCGTTGTATGTTGGCCGCTTGTTCAGCAGCCTCTTTGTCCCTTTTCTCCAGTGTCCGGCGAAGGAATTCAGCGTCGGTTTCTTCCTCCCGGCGCGCGTCTGAGGACGTTTCTGGGTTTTCTTTTGGTCCGGTGAGCGCGGCCATAGCATTCATCATTTCTTGAAGCTTTTGTTGCTGCTCCTGGGCTTTCGTCACGGATCGGGTTAGCGGTCGGTGGCCCGCAGAAGTGCGGCTCTCCTCTTTTCCAGAGGCCATGTAAACAGTGTGCACCACCATGCCCCCAGACTTAGGGCGTCTGGGCTCAGTGCTTTTAGCCGTCGCTGCATGCTGTGGGGTCTTCTCTGGCCTCCTCCTTTTATGAGCCATGGAGGTTGAGGGGGCCGTTGAGGTGGGCGTCCAGACAGCCTTTTGGGGTTTAGCCTGGTGACCAGCTTCCGGTTGGATTTTTAGCTTCTTGTGCTGGCGGGAGAAGTTTGGATCGATGATCGAGTCTCGGGCCTGCCGCCAAACCTTATAGATTTTGGAAGACAGCCGTTGAGGAGATCGGGGCTGTTCGGGTTTTATTTCCACAACCTTTTTTAATGAGGGAGGAGACCTCTTCAGTACTGCCGTAGGGGAATTCCTTCGCACCTTATTTAGCATTTCAAAGCTGTTCCCAGTTGGAACAGCAGCATTAACCTCTGCCACCGGGGCCGATGGAGTCAACCCGGAGGGGGAGTTGCCCCCAGCCTTCCTCACTCGGCGCCAATGGCGACGTCGAGCGTGTCGAGCGGACGGTGTAGGGTCAGCGGTAAGAATGGTTTCGTCTTGCCCCCTATCTGGGTGGGGGGTCGCAGTTGGTATCAGCCTGTCAAAGACCGATGTCCTTTGGGCAGTAGGAGCGGGAGCTGAAGCCGTTAATCTTGTAAAGACCGACCTTTTGGCTGGAGGAGCTGCCTTAACGACTTCTGGGGCAGGAGCGGCCACTTTCTTAGAAGCAACCTTCTCTGAGATCGTAGGTCCCATGATGGGTTCGAAGGATTTCTGGCCCAATCTAGAGAAGACCGAGGCGTTGACGTTGGGCGACTCGTTGAGAGGAGCCGCGGCAGGGGTAAGACGATCAAAGACCGACTTCTTGAGAGCTTCCGTTGTCAGCACTGGAGCGGTGAAGTTTGTCGGCGGGAGCATGGTCCCAAAGAACAATCCTGTGGTGGCGCAAGTGACCTGTTCCACGGGCATTGTGAATAGCGAAGCAGCTTGGGGTCCGTAGGCTATACCTCCTGGCGAGGCAGAGCGTTGGTTGCAATTGCAGTCTGAGCAGTTGGAGAATTTCACGGAAGTAGCAGCCATCGATCCTTTGCTTTCTGCAATAAGCAAGACGCCCATTCTTAGTATCTTGAAACCCAAGGGCAACCATTAGCGAACCGCGTTTGGTTCGCGAGTCACGACACACGAAGTGTGGAGTGGAAAGAGGAAAAGGTCCCACCGGGCGTGCCAGAATCTGTTCCCCTCCGAAAGACGGCGCGACATGACGTCTTGCCTGAGATTCGGGGCAGATGCTAATTGGTGCTATCCGTCCACCTCTCCGAAGATGCTAAGTTGATTTATGGCACCATGTATCGAAGGTTTAGACGGATGCGTCCGATGTAGCAGACTTCGTCAGATTCCCCCTCGTTTGAGGGGTTTTTGATTGTGGGGACGCTCTTCCCTGCAGGCGCAAGCCCCTGCAGTTAATTACGCTACCGCGTTGCGGTAACAACTTTCTCCTTCTCCAGATGGTCACTTCGTGTCGTGAGTGTTTGTTTTGTATTTTGTTGCCCGTGGATTGTTTACGGAGACTGAGTTAGGTCGTCGCCCGTAGGGCGTGGACTAGTCCAAATCCGTATTATCTTAGATTTGGGTTTGGGGGGGGGTTTGGTTTGAGGATACGTCAGCCATACTTGAGGCTAAGATCAACTCAAACGTTTGTTAAGGATACGTTAGTCTGACTTTGTGACTAAGATCAACTTAACGGGATCGTTCGGATCCGACAAAAGAGTGTTTGGACTCTAATGTTCCAGTTTAGGGACATAGTGGTCCATGAATGTATGGCCGTCGGGACCCGTCACCTCTCTGACGACGTTGAAGGATTACAACGACGGATGTCAGAGGAGTTCAGAGATGTACCCTCGAGCCAGGGTTAATTGGGGGATTCATAGTCCACTCTGTTTGAAGGTTTAAGGATACGTTAGCTGTCTTTTGAGGCTAAGATCAACTTAAACGGGACCGTTTAGGTCCGACAAAAGAGCATACGGGGCTCTATTGTTCTAGTTTAAGGACGTTGCGGTCCATGGGTAGTTTAAGGACATTGCGGTCCATGGGTAGTTTAAGGACATTGCGGTCCATTGTTAGTTTTAAGACATCTCAGTCAAGGTTAAGGACGTCGTAGTCCATGGGTTTAAGGACCCCACGGTCCATTGTTAGTTTTAAGACATCTCGGTCAAGGTTAAGGACGTCGTAGTCCATGGGTTTAAGGACCCCACAGTCCGGTATGTGCTCTGGATGCTTCACACGGGTTCACTACCGCGCTTGGCGAGGACCAGGCTCCGCTCTGGACGCTTTCCACGGGGTCAAAGAGTGACATTATCCGCGTTCCACGTAACCAGGAATTTGCATTAGACATGAGTTTAAGGACCCCACAGTCCATATCAATGTGTGGTCGTCGGGACCCGTCACCTCTTTGAAGACATTGAGGGATTACAATGCCAAGTATCAAAGGAGTGAAGAGATGTACCCTAGAACCGGAGTGGATTAAATAGTCCTTGGCCCAATTTGGGATCAAGACGAATTAATTATGTTATGAGTCCATTGGCCCAGTTAATCACAAATTGAGGACTTATGGCCATCTTGGGCTAAGTCCAATCAGGAGAGGCTTTGCCTCTATCCATTTAGGCCAATTGGGCCAAACGTCTAGTGTTAAACACTACAGAGCAGTCAGTGTTGAACACTGGGAATGAGGTTGATAAGTTAGTGTTTAACACTAAGAGGTAATTGGTGTTAAACACCAGCAACAAGGCTTTTCGAATTAGTGTTAAACACTAAAAACAGATCAGTGTTGAACACTGCAAATGAAGATCTCAGATTAGTGTTTAAACGCTAAGGTAATCAGTGTTGAACACTGCAGATAAAGCTTTTTAATTAGTGTTGAACACTAAAGCCCAACAGTATTTTAACACTGAGTTCGAGAGTTTCAATTTAGTGTTAAACACTAAGACAAGAGGGGTCACGTGGCAGCACGTGAGAGCGCCCTCCCTTCATTTATTCTGAGATTATCGTGTCTTTCAGAGCATCACGTGCCATCACGTGATGGGCATTCAAATGCCTATGTATTAGAGCTCCTGCCGAGGGTCACGTGGGTCACGTGGGGTGCTGCCTCAAAGGGGCTTTCTGTAGATCTCTTGGGGGGGTCACGTGATGACACGTGACCCTGCCTCTATGTATTTTGTTCAGAGGCTTTGTTAACCCTTTTTCAGGAATTAAATTCCTCGAACTGTAAATTTCAGAGGAATTAAATTCCTACTTCCTTTCGAAGACTTTGTTTTCTGGAATAGAGTTTAACTCTGAATTTTCTGTAGGAATTACATTCCTCATATATGTGAAGGGCTGAATAGGGTTAAACCCTAATAAAAGTTTTTAAGGAGTTTAAACTTCCATCCTCTGTTAAATTATGATTAAGGAAATTAAATTCCCGATGTTTCAACAGAACTGGGTTTCTTAATTAGGGTTAAACCCTGTTTCTTTTTTGTTCTGGAGGAATTAAATTCCCATGATATAGGGTCAAGCCCTACTTTTATTTTAAAGGAATTAAATTCCTACAGTTCTGTGAGAATTAAATTCTCGTGCTTGCATTCCTTCTCTATGTTTTGGATCTGCATGGCAGGATCTCAACCCATTGAGAATTAAATTCTCAACCTTAAGGGGAGATGTGCACTTTGCAGATCCTCTATCAAAGAGAGAAGAAATATGTTCTTCTGTTTTTTACATTTTCAGAGTTAAACTCTGTTGAGAATTAAATTCTCTTTCTTTCAAAAGGCCTTCCCTTTCTTACCTAGGGTTTTTTGCAGAAGATCCGAGTCTTTTCAAAGTATCAAAGCTCTTCTCCTTTTTTCTTTTTTCTTCTCTGCGCATGTATATGTATGTATGTCTCTTGGCTCCTATTTATAGGAGAAGCAGCAGAATCAATCAGTTTTTGACGAATCTTCGTGAAAGATTTGATTTGCATTCATCATTCATTTTGGGCCGTTGGATTATTAGGTGAATTTTATTCACCATTGGATTTTAAATCCAGAGATTCTCCTTTGTTATTTTGGTTAGATTTAAAGGGGAAATCTTTCCAAACCCGAGATTTTCCCATAGATAGATGATATTTCATCACCTCTGAATCTTTAATTTGATTGGTTCCAGATAGTTGCTTTCCTTTGGAAAGATTTGAATTTCTCTCAGAATTTAATTCTGTTGACAAAATGGGCTTTGAAAGCCGGTCACGTGTGACCACGTGACCCATGGTCACGTGTGAGCACGTGACCCCCTTTGGAATGAGCCTTTTCCTTTCTTTTGCGCTTTGTCTTCTGATTGCTGCTTAAACGTCACGTGCTACCACGTGACCCCTGGTCACGTGTGAGCACGTGACCCTTGTTTGAACTCTCTTTCTTCGGTTCTTTTGGAGAACGAGTCTGCTGCCTTGAACGTCACGTGCCAACACGTGACCCTGGTCACGTGGAGGCACGTGACCTCTTCTGAAGCCTTTTCCTTGATTGATCAGGGAACTTGTGTGCCTTTGACGCTTGCATTTAAATGTCACGTGTCGCCACGTGACCCTGGTCACGTGGGAACACGTGACTCTTTCTGAAGCCCATTTTCTTCAGCGTAGTCAGGAAACTGAACTTGACTTGATGATGCTTTTTTAGGTGTCACGTGCCAACACGTGACCCCTTTCTGAAGCTTTTCCCAGAAGTTTTCCTGATTTTAAATCAGGAAACATTCCTTCAACGATATCAAGTTCATTACGTTAAAGGTTTTTCGCCAAAAACCATTCGTAGCCCTCCGTCATTTCAGAAAGGTAGCACCTAGTATTCATTCTATGTATGTTGGCCTACGTCAAGGCATAGGGTATGGTAGCTATTTGTTACTTTTCTGTTGCATAGATAGATGCGTTAGTTTGGGACAGTCGTACTGCTATTTTGGCCTACGTCAAGGGTATGTACGGGTGGGTTCAAATTAACCTGGATAATGACGGGTAGAACTTGACATGTGACTTATGATATGTTGGCCTACGTCAAGGTCATAAGAGCATGGGGTAAAAATCACATCGGGAGTTTCTAAAGAAACTGAAACTTGCCAGGCATGCGCATACCTTCTGGAGTGTGATAACGTGAGTGGATTCCATCACGTTATCATGCGATGATAGTTGGATCCTGATTCCCACTGATGAGTTGGTTTACTCCTCGGGTGATCCCGACTAATTCTTCTTTCAGGTTTGGAGGAGAATTTGAGGTTACAGTAGGAGGTTTCCTGATTAGATAAAGTGATAACCATTCTGATCTAGGTTAGAGTGCACGCTGAGTGTTTCTTTTCTCTCTCTCTTTGGCAGCGACCATGACCCGACCCTTGACTATGACTCAGTGACCAAGATTAACCGAACCTTCTTAAATACTGACTTTTGGATTGTCAGAATTGCATACCTCATTGCCACTCCTACTTTTACCCTTTTCTCCAGAACACCCCGTATTACTACGAACGTCCACTTCCATTGGATAAAACCATCGTATGGTTATATACGAACTCGAAGGAACTTATTCGAGGATGGTTTCTGGTTCTGGAGAAAACGAATAGGACTATTCAGTTATCTTTTCCTTTTACCTTCTCTCAGGCTGCGAGTGCTCCTTGGATTAGGACAGTACACCTATTACGCTTATTGGATAGTCTTCTTCCAAACCATAGGCAGGTGTCGAACAGTAGGGAATGAAGAAAACCAATTAGCCTAACGATGGTGTACAGAAGGTATTAAGTAAAGACAAATAAAGGGATTAGAAAGAGGGCAAAGTAAACTGCGACTGCTATTCACGACCAAAACCAAGTATTTCATTACCACTCCCACTTCACCTTTGTATTTCTCCAGGACACTCCGTATCACTACGAAGATCCACAGTTATTTGGATACTCCATCGTATGGTTATATACGAACTCGTAAGGAACTTGTTCCAGTTCGGGAATGGATTCTGGTTCAGGAGAAATAGGAATAAGGTTTATTCATGTGTCTTTTATCTTTACCTTCTCTCGGGTTACGAGTGCTCCTAGGATTAGGACAGTACACCCATTATGCTTATTGGATAGTCTTCTTCCAAACCATAGGCTGGTGCCGAAAGGTAGGGAAGGAAGAAAACCATTTAGCCTAAGAGGGCGTACAGAAGGTAACGACTAAAGACATATGAAGGGATTTGGAGAGATGGGGAAGAAATATACGGTTACGGTTGTGAATCTGGATAATGGAAGAGGCATTATTAGGAATACCCGGATACCCCTACGAAACATTTCAATGTTTCAGTTTCACTGTGTACTGTTAAAAGAAAACTGATTTCCCAATTAACCCTTGCTCCAGGGTATGTATTTACCAGGTATGATTCTCACATCTATATGGTTTTACAGATGATGACTAGGAGTAAGTTATTGGGAATTAGGCGATTATCCTCATTATATCGGAATTCGTTGTAATTGGTGATATTTGAGGAAATCGCGTGGGCAGTTTGCCGGACGACAAATATTTGGTTTTGAATATCCGCTGTTATGCACCAATTTCAAATTGATATATCTGTACGTCTATTTTTATAGAGTGAGATATCCCTTTTTGAAATTATGTCCATGACATTTACCTATATCAGTGGATGGTTAGGTAAGGAGTATTAAACAGCGGTGTAATTCTTTTTAACCATAAGTAAAGTTTTCAACCTACGACGCACAGGGAATGAGTTATTAGACTCAGGGGACTTATACAGAGTATTGTATGTTGTCCAGTGTCCATTAGGACAGAGGGGTTGGTACTCGTACTATATTCTGTTTACTTGTGACTTCTCTAGTTCTTAGACATGTGTTTCGTAGAAATGCAAGGTCCAAGTTTTGAGAAGTTATAGGTATATGAATAAAGTAGAGAACCAGGTATTGCAAGTATCGGGATTCTTCAAGGTGATCGAAGATGAAGATACTTGTGGATGGTATTCAGTTAATAGTAATGATTAAGAGAACTTGCTTCTCTTTCAGGTTACTCATAATTGGAAGCATTCCTAAGTTGAGTAATGCTGATCGGCCTCTCTCCATTCAGTTGACATGCTAAGGAGACAGCTGCATGATTTGAATCTGGTTCAATTAATTCAGTGTCTCTGTTTCTGTATTGGATATAGAACAGTTTATATCTTAACGATGTTAAAGTACAGGGAGTTGTCCGGCTTATGCTTAAAACCAGACTTCGGATAACTCAAGGCACGTTTCTGTAATGGATGTTTGTGGGTTGACCCGGGCTATGACGTGGGTTGATTTTCTACCATCTGGAAGATCAGTAGTGATATTGTTCTAGACTCGCCACAGTTTTAACAAAAATGGATTTTTCAGAAAACAGTAGTGGGAGTATGGTAGAACTGGAAGTGATTCCAGAACCGCAAATGATTACTGAAAATTTGATAAGAACCTAAAGATTTAATATGGTTTTGCATTCCATTGGCCACTCCGCAGATAAAGTGGGTAACCTCAGGCACCCGAGAGATAATCCGATAGCCTCAAGGACGGTGGCAGGGAGGTTCTTGTTTACCCAGACTTGCCATTGCTGTTGTTCCAGACTGTGAGACCCGGCAGGAGAATGAGTATAGCGTCGTTCTAGACTAGATTTAGAAGTGCATGTGTATATGACTCTGCCAGAGGGTTGTCGTAGTCAGTGGGAGCAGCGGAAGCATTGGTGGACAAGTGGCTTATGTCTATTTATAGACTAAAGTAGAAATAGCGGAGATAAATCATCTATTTCTGATGTGACAGTCATAGGTTTGACTTCATCAGAATAGGGGATGGATCTGTTAAGAAGGTAGTAGGGTGTGATGTCCTGGTATTTGGATGGCATACACTGAGTAGGAAGTGATATTCCTATACTACGATCGGTTATACTTTGGTTGTCACACGGTGGTTTCTCCACATAGGATTTGGATATTATATCAGACATTCTGGTTACTAGATCTATGGTTTTAGATCTAGATTTGGGTAGTATCCCAATCTGGGTACTTAGACAGCATTCTAAAGGTGTTTTAGGATGGACGACTCCTGGCATGGTGGTGTACCTGCAGGTGATGAAGTCACCCTCTCTAAAGGTGTCTTACAGACTAAAGGGGAGAGGGATGTGCATGATTGACAGATCACTTGCTTAGGCAATTGAGTCAATCATGAGATGTCAAGTACCACACCAGATGTTTTTGCACTAGATGCAATAAGTTGATATTGATCCAATCCTGGAGAAGCATTCGGAAGCAGTTTTAGAACATAAGTTGATGTTCTGGGGCCTCCTTCGGGAAACGGTTATCATTCCAGGCTTCCAAGGTGACCCGGATGACAGAGTGACTGTAAGAGTTATAGTTTTTCCCTCTGACGAGGGGCAGTGTTTTGGACAGGTGATCCAAGCGGACACTGAGGGAGGTATTACGCAGGATACTGATTAAGTTCAGTTGACGATACAGTCTAAGAAGTTTGGATTTGGAGTTCATTTATGAGCTAGGTCCCATCAGATGTCCAGACATATTCTAAGACAGGTATTGCTCATTTCGGGAGATGGTTTTCTCCGCGAACTTGTGATTAAGAGAGACATAGAAAGAAACATCAGAGCGGATCCACCCACTGAGGCTATTCCTCGAACGCATTAGTTTCGCAAACGGATTTTGTGAGACTGATTAGTAGAGGAGTTGAGTGTTCGGTGTCACACGGGCTATGAACATGCGACATCGCAATAATTAGCCTTGAGTGCAAGTGGGAGATTGTTGGAGATAGTGCCCTCAGAGTCAATTATTGGATCACAGGCACGTGATTGCAATGATTGAGGGAGGACCTATGCCGGTAGAACAGTCTTACTCAAGATGATAGCATGCTATCTGGTTTATCTTTATCATCGTGTACTGTTTTAGGTGACCTTACAGGTCACTATTGCGCGTTGATAGAGCCCTTAGGATTCTTTCTTGACGGCCAGCAGTATGATGGCGATCATATACGTGGGAGCTGGGGGTCTATAAGCACATCCTTAAAAGGTCCCTAGTCGTGGGAGTTTTCGAGACAGGGCATCGATACTCCAGAGTAGACTAGTGTATACAGTCGAGACCCCGACGAGGGGCCGTGGCCGGTCTCACAAGCCACTGGTGTCAGTTGGTTCACCTAAGATGTATACAGGTGCTCATTGGGTTATGAGTACACTGGACAGGACTCGCTGGGAATATGCTAGTTGGTTTTATACCTGACGTCAGATAGCAGTTCCCTGGTGACATGTGTATAGGTTAGTTCATCGACCTGAGATCGTCATTTGTCTCGTGTGAGTTCCCACTGTACTTTGATTACTACCCTACCACGGCTCAAAGGAGTCGTGCAAACAGGTTTTAGTTGGGTACAGTCCCGAGCCACATGGAGGCAGTGAGCGGATCTGCAGGGGTTCGTCTCTCCCGGTATTGGGGGCGAGGTCGCGCTGTGTCTAGGAGAGCCATTACACGAAGTTCTTGGCCAAGGCAGGAGATTTACTGGTAGGTATTCCAGTAGTATCTCAGGGTGTTCTGGGCTACACTCCGACATGACTTGTACCGCTTTTGAGGGTCTGACTTTTACCAACCCCCTAGGCCCGCCATGCGATGCTCATAGACGAACGGACCGGACTGTACGGATATTGTCGCTGACAGGCTCAGTAGGGTGTCAGGATGAGTTCGCTCATCGACGTCCCTTTTGGTCAATACTTGGTAGCCCGTTACGTACGGCTAATACCTCTGACGTGCTAGTGGTTAAATCCACAGCCAATGTATTGACGAGTTTTTAGAGTCCCCCACAGACAGTTTCTCAAGTTTCGGGCGAAACGCTGTAGAGGCCGTATGGATTTATGGCAGGGTTCGAACGTACGCGTGCACTTGTGCACGTGTCATGGTTCGGACGGATAATACTAGCGGGCTTTGGTTTAAGCCGGATCCTAGTATTGTACAGTGTAGATTTTGTCTCATTGCATTTGTATTCGGTCGGAATACAAATGCGGGTATGTATATACAGTCGTGGGGTTTTCCTGTAATTTATTACGGGATCGCTTTTTGAAGTTGCCAGTTTGTATTTCGTTTCGGCCATTTTCCTTTCTATCTTTCTTTGGCTGAAAATTGGTGTGGAGGGGGTTATTTGCAAATGTGCAAATTAGTATAGTGGAGGGTGGTTTTTGTGAGTTGTTGCTTCATGATGGTTCTAGCTTCCATTGACTTCTTTTTTCATCATTGCTTGCTATGATAGGTTGAGTGATGGGTTTTGGAGTGAGACTTTGTGGTGATGATTATTCCTCATTATCACCCTTTTCTCTTGCATGCATTATTGCTTCCCCCCCTGACTTTTCTCCCTCTTCTCTTTTTTGATGCTGGGGCCGGCTACTGATGAGGGGGCTATCCATTTTTTGGTGTGGGATAATATGTCTCATTTCCTTGCTACAAAATTCCCAAGTTCATCTAAAAAGTTTACAACTCCTCCACCACCACCTTGATATCTCCATAATGGCAACTTCAACAACCCTTAGAGGCATGATGATCTACGTATAGTCTACAGCAATCTTGGACACGTCGGCTTGCCAACTTCGTGTCCGAGTTGCCTCGATCCAGAGGTGGGAGCCCGTAAAAAGACTCGGTGATGTGGTGCCCTTGTCAACGAGGAGATCGAGACCGGAGATTCCGCGAGGAGATCGGGATGGTGGCCGAAGACCGAAGGACACGGATCGCACGGTATAGCTCTCTACCCTTTCTCTAGTTAGCTAGTAGTAGGTTAATGGTCCGATCCGGGTTTATAGTCCGCGGTAGCGCCGGTTTCTAGTTAAAGAAAAGTTCTTTTTGTTTCCGCATTTTGGCCTTGTTCAGACGGCCGGGGCGCTGCCGTGCACTTACAGTATCATATATTGGTTTTAAGTTGAACATCTCGAATCACTCTCTAATTATGCGTTTGTTGTGTATTCTTGTTGTATGTATGTGTTCCGGCTGTCGGGGGTAAGGCTTCTATCCCATTAAGAATGTATAGAGCGAACACCGATCACTTGTGCTTTCAACCGTTTCGAGTAAATTTCGGCAACACCTCCCCGCTGTTCTCCGAGTACACTGAAATAGAATAGATAATCATTTCAAAGCTGTGAAACAACGTTGAAATGAATATCTAATCTATCTTTGTACACGGAAAACCAGCGGAAAGGTACCGACGAAATATCTCGAAACGGATGAAAACACAAGTGAATGAAGGTGTTTGCTTTATACATTCCTAACTTGTCCACCCGGGACAAATCTATCGGTTACCATACGATTGAATCTTCTCGTCGCATAGACTATACGACGGTTGTTAGTATCGAGCTATACCGTCCGATATTTAACAACCTTCGTATAGTTCTATGTCACGACGAACATCGCACGTATGTTAACCGATAGACGGGGACTAAGTGGCGCTTTTAGTTTCATATATGAGTATCGATGAGAATATGAAGCTTTCATATTATCATCGAGTATCATATATTGGTTTTAACTTGAACATTTAACATGAATAGTTTTTACGTTTACGTTTCGTTATTAAGGGTTCGAAATTTCAAGTTTAGGGTAAAATTTTCTTGCGTTTACGGTAAAGTTGTACGTTTACGTTATAATCGAGTATCCTACTGCAATGAACTATTGTATCCTACTAAATAAACTAGTGCGCCATAAACCAAAATAAACCAAATTAACCTAATTGACCACAATTAACCATAATCGTTACCCTAACACAAATTATCTCTAATTAACCCAAACTTAACCCAATTTACCCAAATTAACCTAATTAACCCTAATCAACCCAAACTTAACCAAATTAAACCTAATCAACACCATAACCCTTTCAAATTATCACTAATTAACCCAAATTAACTCTAGCCTCTAACACTAAACCCAAATTAACCCTAGCCTTTAATTAGAGTTGTTTTCAAGAAAAAATTACCCTAATCCCAACCCCAACCCCGAACCCTAACCCTAACCCTAACCCCAATTCCGAACCCCAACCCTAAACCCAACCCCAACCGCAACAGAACCCTAAACCCAACCCCAACCGACCCCTAACCCTAACCCTAAACTTAACCCTAACCTAAACTGACCCGATGCCTAACTCTAACCCTCACCCGTACCCGAACCCTGCCCTGAACCTAACATCATCAAAAGAGGGAAATAAAAGGATTAAATTAGAAGTAAAAATTGGAGATTTACTAACCTTTTTTGCTGTGGAAGAGACGACGGAGGAGGCGACGAGGAAGTCGACGAGGCTCGGGATCAAGGCGCTAGCGGAAGTCGACGAGGATGTTATGAGGAGACGACGGAGGAGGCGACGAGGAAGTCGACGAGGCGCGGGAGGAAATTGATTGCGAGGCACGGGAAGATGATAAAGATTTTTGGGAACGGAGGGATTTTCTGTGTCATTTTTTTATTATTAATTAACCCTTATACATGTCCCTACGGACTAACTCGTAGGTCCTTTGTTTGCGGCTCCGTAGGGCCAAACATCAAATTACGATTAAATATTTTTAAATTAAAACGTGGAGAACCGTAGGGCTAAGTATATGGACCTACGGTTCAATCCGTAGGGGCAATAAATAGTTGCCCCTACGGATTCCTTTATCCGTAGGGGCAACCCCATTTTGTAGTAGTGATAGTATATAGCATTAATGCCAAATTGAAGACAATTATAACTAGGCTAACATTTGATTTACTAAATACAGGTTTCATCCGTATTTTTTTCCTGATATCGGTCATATATGGTCTACCTACATAGTTATCATTATGATTTTTGGTTCCGCTACCATTTCCACCGTTGCTGTCAAGACCTTTGTTGCTTCTGCAGCTTCATTCGTTGTGAAAGCATATATCGGATTTCGCATCTGCGTGTCAAGCAGGACCTTTAGAATTTCGTGTCTAATCTTGGAAAGCCAAGCTTTAAGATTATAAAATAGTCAACTTGTTTATTAATTTAAGTTTTAACCAATGGATTCATAGTCTTTGAAATAAGAATAAACAATTCTCTAATTCATTTGTTAAAGTTCTAATAAAATAGGGAAAAGCTAAGCATCAACTACATGTAAAGGTTTCTGAATTAGTCACTCTCTTATGATAAATTAAAGAAAAATTAATTTTTCTTTCATATATTGAAGAAAATAAAGAAATTCACCATTGATTTTCCATGTTTACCACGTAATATAGAAGTAATGAAAGGGAATATTTCTCCGATTACTTTTGATGTCTCTGATAATATCGTGGATTAATTTATTTCATTTTAAATGTTTTTCTTGTGCACATGCTTCCTATGAATTGTGTTAGAGAATAATTATTTTTTGAAACCACTTCACCCAAAAATTCATATATATATATATATGCTAACACAACACTCAACACTTATAAAGGCCGAATGATCTTATATCTATTGGCATGCAATACAGATAATGGTCAAATTTATGCTGGCTAGAACCCCTTACACACACACACACTGGTGAGTGATCCAGTGATGCAAGCCGGTCTACACGTTTTAGAAACGGGAACTCTCGACCCACGTTATATTTAAACGATCCGAACCGTTTAAATTGATCACCCTACTTTCAAGTCAATGTGTACGAAAAATCAAATGGTTTGAAGACCTCTAACCTTTCCATGGATTGAGTGCAAAATAAATGTCTTTCAATATAGCAACATATACTTCATTCGATACATGGGTTAGAGGTCTTCAAATCTTTTGATTTTTCATACACACAGACTCAAAGGTTAGATGATCAACTTAAATAGTTTGGATCATTCAAATATGTCTTAGATCGAGAGTTCTCATTTTTAAAAAACACGGACCGGTTTGCAATAGAGAGCTCCTCCACATGCACACACATTTACACACACATGAGAATAATGGAGGAAGCATACCATATGAGAGAATTCCCTCCTATGGCGTCAAAAAAATACACCTTCCACGATTTTATCCAAAGATCGATGCCCATCATCTTCATCTTTATCTTCTAAGATGTGGATACACAAAATTTCATGTGATTCTACCACCTTTTCAACCTTTAATTAGTAATATAAAAAGTTTTATTGTCGGTAAACCGATAATTTTGCACCCATAAAATCAACGGTGAAAAGCGGTAGAATCGCATGAAATTTAGTGTATTCACATTTTAGAAGATAAAGATGAAGACGATGGGTGCCGATCGTCGGAAAAAATGATGGACGGTGTATTTTTTTGGACCCCACATCAGGAAATTCTCTCATGCATGGCCTCTTTCATACATTATTCTCTTTATGTAAATATATGCTTAGATTAGCTCTCTCTTTTACAGCATGAAATACTTGAAAATGAAATTAAAATTGGATTGTATAGAGTGAGATCGATCTTGTTATTGTGTAAATTATTGATATCGTAGAAAAGTGGCTTTGTTTTGTGATTGAGTTTTCCTCAAGCAGAGGCCATACATTTTTGATGTCTCATATATGGCACGAGTATATGTAATTATATAGCATATATAGAAGATCATCAATTTACTTTTTGAATTTATTTAATTAAAGATTATATTAATTATACCAAGCTATACTTGTCCTTCCATAAAGGAGCCCACCAAAATTTGTGATTAATTGATTATATTTTCTCTAGCCATCCGATCCAATGACTACGATCTTTTTGAACAAGTATTTGTATATAGCATGCTGTTCATCTTGTGCATATATATATAAGAAGAAACACACATAAATATTCGATCTATAGAAATGGATAAAGTTAAAATATTAGATAAAACGAGATATGGTTTCATTACTTAATTGACTTTTAAATGAACATCTCTTAATTGTGCATGAAAATTTGAAGAGACGACACATTTAGCAATAAAACTAGATAGATGCCCTCAATAATTGGCTTTCGAATATTATTGTGGATGAAGTGATATAAGATTCTAGCTTAGATCTCCGCATATGCATAAAGAAAACATTACAGATAGATGGGGATGAATATATAAGATAGATGGTAGTTAGTGAAATGCATTTGGAATTTATGAATATATTCCAATATTCCTTTTACGTGTGCATGTTAATTGATAAGTGATGCAAAGTGCCTAGGTCCTTATAGGGCCGCTCTAAATCATATACTTTCAACTTTAAAATCAGGCTAATTTTTACAAAAATATTCAATATCTATTTTCAACTTTTTTTCGGCTATGAATATATATAAATACAAAGAATTTGGTCAGTGCAAATAAATATTTTAGTCATAATTACCCATAAATACATATAATGATAAATTGAAAATTATGCAAGTGTAAGGTATTTATTTGCAAGTTCTTTTAATCAATTAATCAAACATTCCACCGTTATATGTTCTCTAATTGCGGGAAACCCGTCGGGCTTTTACCCAAACAGCAGGAATCGGTCATCGGTTTGAAATACGTGCACTCTGCTCACATGTATTAACCACCATTAACCTTTTCGGCTGCTAAATATATTATAATTTCAATAATCCCCTTGGTTAATATGTTAATTATCATTGATTAATAAAACAACAGAAGAAAAATGAAGGAAATTAGCTAGGAAGTATTTTAGGAATAACTGCTGAAAATATAAAGCAATTAGTATAAGAGGGGGCAAAGTATGTTTCATGTAATATAGCCCTTTATCTTTTCACTTTGGATCGTATATACTTTAGTTAGACACTGCATAATACTTTTTTCCATTCTTCTTAATATAAATACATGACATTCATGTGTCAAAAAGTTGTACCCAATAATATGTGACAATGCAATTTGAAGATCATAGATTGATATGTGATATCAAGGAAGCCCAATGTGGGAATTACAACAAAAAGATTAGGTGGTAAAATAATATTTCAATGGCTATAATAGAAATGCAAAATTCGAATACTAATATTTCATGGAGAATTATTCCTTGGTTTTGGGCATCTGACAATTATAACCACAAACAAACAAATAAATGCAAGTCTTATCAATGAAAACAAGAAAGTGAAATAAAAAAACGATATTGCAAAATGACTAAGTTTTTTTCCCGAATTTAATAAAAGTGACTGTTAATAATGCTTCCAATTAGCACACGCTAATGCTATCGTAATATCCCTCTGGACATTTGTGCAGGTGCGTCTCACTAGAAAAAGTATGTGTCGAACAATAACCAAAAGTGTTCGCATTATGTATCTTTATTATTTTAAATTATAGAAAGAATGTCAAACCAAAACATATTGCAAGTAATATAAATGATAAATTAAATATAGAAGGAAAACATTATATATTCAGAAAAGCTATCAAAACTACAAGTATAATAAAAAATAACTATAATCATTCAGCGTGTGTGCAAACCAATACGATAAGGATAAAATATTTTAAATATTTTGGTAACCGTTTCATTTCTTATAGAATACATTCTGAAGTTTCAAAATGATATCAATGTCAGTAATTTTCATGAATTTCTGTACAAAAAAATAATGCCAAAAATGGAAGGCTAAATGGCATGAAATGCCCTTAAATTTATCTTCAATAGCAGTAAATACATCTAACTTTCTAAAACAAGCGCTTTTGCTCCCTCATTTATAATTTATTCCCAAAATACCCTTCATTTAAATATTCAGTTTAAAATATCTTATTTTCATTTATTCAATAATACAATTATCGGTCTATAGTATATCGAATTAAATATGGAAAAAATCCACTCTTCAGAAAAATTTATTTTTGCCTCTCAATTTTCTTTATAAATCCATTATGAAGAAAAAAAGAAAAATTAAAATTAAAGTGCAATCTCTAACAATAAAATTCCCAGCTTGCTCAATATAAGATTTCTCTTGGATTTTATAAATGTAGGGAATGAAAAGCAAAGAAGGGTTTGTAAGCGAAACTAGGGAGGAAGAAGGTGTAGCTAATTAAGAAAAGGAAAAAAATATATTTAAAAATTAAGTATTTAAATAAAAGGAATTGAGGGGATGAGACAATAAAATTCTGGTTTTAGAAAGCTAAGGGGCATTTTATCTCCAACAAGAGAAATGCATAAAAAAATATAAAAAGTCATAAATGTGACTAACCATATACATCTTTTTCAATAATTCCGCAAATCTCTCCGTAACTAACTTCATATACAATATTTTTTTTAATTACGCTTAAGGGCCTGTTAATCAATTGGGACTTTTCGATAAAAATAGAGCTTTTGAAATTAAAATATCTTCATAGAACTTTAACAGAACCAGGATTTTTTGTATAGGATTCAAGAACTAAACTATAACTGAAAATTAAAACTATATTAGATTATTTTATTTTTATTGGTGAAGTACAAATTATACATATAAGCTCAATTAGAAAATATTTAATTGTTTCCAAATGGTTTGTAAGATAAAAAAAAAATTAATTTATTGTTTTAATTATAGAAAATGAGATTTTTGTATAATGATAAAACAAAGTTATACCTATCTTTCTTTTAGTTTGATCAAATTATGGTTACATACATGTTTAATACGTTGTATATTTTTCAATTAATTTTGGATGTCTTTAAATTAGATGGATTTAAAAGAGATTGAAAAGTTCTAGGTTGAATCAATTGGATTTGGTCGATAAAAAAAAGGAAATAAAATTTTTTGAAAACTTTCAGAAAGAAAATAGAAGAGACGGGGAGAGAGAAGGGGGGAGAGAGGGGGAGCTAGGATTTGGCAGTTCTAATTTTTAATTTTTGTTCCATCCAAATAGATGGTATAATTTTTAAGGGTGGAACACTCATATTGTATATGAAAAAGTTCTAGTTGGAACATTTTTTCATCTGGTTCCGGTTTCATTCATGACTAACACCAAATTTAGAACTTTAAATTCTAATTCTAATTGACCAACACTAACTAATATATTGTCCCCCCTATGTTCCAATTCTAATTGTTTATTCCAACTGACTAACACCGTAACTAATATTTTGCACGTGCATTGCACGTGTGCATATTTTGAACAACATATTTACATTCCAATGGAGGTCTTTATAATAATTTTTACCCATAAACATTGCATATAAATTTCTACAAATGTCTATAGAATTTAAATCAAATGAATGTGGTTAGCGGTAATATTATATTTGAGAAATATATGAGACGTATAAAATAGCAAAGATACAGGGGCTTATGTATAAATTTGTACGCATATCTTTTTTGGTTTTGGAGTGTGAGAAAGAATGTGTAATGAGTGAGAGGATTGTTAACTTTTCAGTTGCCTATTTTTGTCTTTTGTTTACCTTGAATAAATAAAAAGGATGGAGGGGTTACACATGCTTTTTTTTCAACTTTGGCTATTGGAATTTTGTTATTTTTTCTATTTTTTATTTTGCAAATTAATGACATCATCCAATAACTTCTACTTATAATAGTAAAGATATATATAACGTGCATCCCACGTGCAAAACACCTGCTTTGGTGTAAAAGTTAAGGGTATATTCTGCAATTTAACCAAAATAGAGACGGCCAATAATTAAGTAACCCAATATTAGTTCATTAATTTGTATTAGGCCCAATACATCCATCTAAAGTACTATTCAGCTCAATGATATATTTAGGCCCCTCCAACTCGGCCGATTCTATACACCCCGTTACTCACAAGCCCCAAACAAAAAAAATAGTGTTTTTTCACTTGCTGATTTCGATGTAACCATTAGCAACGGCCCCTTTCATTTCATTTCATTTTCAATTTTTTTGTAAACCCCTCCTTATTTCTTAATTTGACAGCATGAATTAATCATTTCATGATCATTTTTCAGAATTATTTAATATTGCCATTGCACAAATATGGGAGTATTTCCTCTAGGAATATGGGATCAGGGCTTATGTTTTTCAATCGGTTCATTTTATTTCAATCAGAATTTTGCACAGCTTTATTTTTCCTTTGTTGTTGTGATCGATGCATTCTATAGAATATCAAGACCGTGGAATTTTTAAAAACCTCAAATTTTTTCCGTATTTCAATATTTTGCAAGCTATAACACACGAAAATTGCAAAATTTTAAATATTTTGTATGTCACGGCAAAAAAACATTAAATTTTGAAAAATCTCATAATTTCCTTTTTTTTTTGGGTTTCTCGATAGTTTGCCACTATAGCAATTGAAAATCGCGAAAATTTTCAGAAATATCAAAAAATTTTGTTTTTTTCGATTTTCAATATCCTGTAAACTACATAACACATGAAAATCGCTATGTTTCAGAAATATTAAAAAAATTCTGTTTCCTTCCTTTTTTTTAAATATTTTTGCATGTTGGACATAAAAATCATGTAACTTCAAATGTTCGGTTTTAATATAGTTCTCAAATTTTGAAATTTTTGAAGTTACAAATATTCATATGTTATATAAGACGCAAAATAATGACAAATGGAAGAAAACATAAAATCTTTAAGATACATGAAAAATTCGCAATTTTCATGTATTATACCATGCAAAAATATTAATAAACCGAAAAAAAAGGAAATTTTGGAGCTTTCTGAAAATTCCGTGATTTCTTATTGCTATAGGAGGCAAAATATTGATGAAAAAAGAAAACAACGAGATTTTTGAAAGTTTCATGAGTTTTGTGTGCTGTATAATATATAAAATATTTAAACATTTGCAATTTTAATGTGATGTATAATGCAAAATATTGAAATACGAAAGTAAATATAAAATAAAATTTTGAAAATTTCATGATTTTGAAATTTTAGCAATATTGAGAAAAATATTGAAAAAGTAAAGAAAACAGAAAAATTTGGATTTATAAAAAATTCAAGACTTTCCTATGTTATAATAAGCAAAATCGAAGAAAATCGAAGAAAATAGGAAAAAATTTCAGATTTTTCAAAATTTCATGATTTTTCGTATGCTTATAATATGTAAAATATTTAAAAACCGAAGAAAACAGAAAAAATGAATATTTTTATAAATTTTGCAATTTTCATATGTTTATTTCAACATATAAAAAAATTTAAATTATTGGATTGTGGAAAATTCCGCGATTTAAATGTAATATACCAAGCAAAATATTAAAAAACAGAAAATATAAATTTTTTATATTTTTTATTTCATGATTTATATTTTTAAAATATTGGAAAATCAAATAAAACAGAAAATTAAATTTGGATTTTCTTACGATGAACCGAATAAAATAGAAAAATTTTGGATCCTAAATTTTTTTTAATGGTTTTAGTGTGTACTGCAACAAGAAAAAATATAGAAAAATTAAATAAAATAGAAAAAATTTGGATTTTCTTAAATTTTCTTATGATATAGAAAGCAAAATATTGATAATCCTTAGAAAACAGAATAATTTAAATTTTCAAAATGTTTGCTATCTTTCATGTGTATAGCATGCAAAACATCAAAAAGTCGAGAAAAAAGAAAATTTTGAAATTTTCGAGAATCGCAAACAATATTGAAAACAAAAACACAGAAATTTTTAACACTTTTGTAAATTTCACGATTTCCTTGATCTACAAAATATTAAAATTTTAAGGGAATTTTTTGGGGATTTAAAAAAATATCATTATTTTTTTTTGCAATATATAGCAAGTAAAATATTGAAAAGCTAAAGAAAACAATAAATTTCAAGATTTTTGAAAATTTCATGATTTTCGTGAGCTATATCATTCAAAATATTAAAAGGCGGAACAAAGCCGAAGACATGTTGAGATTTTTGAAAATTTTATGATTTTTCGGATGCAAAATATGAAAAATCATAGAAAATAAAATATTTTTGTTTTTCTTCGTGTGCTATCAGAAAACAAAATTATTGAAAAACAGAAGTAAACACAAAATTTGAGGGCATTGAAAATTTCGCAATTTTTGGGTGTTATTGCATACAAACTATTAAGATTTTTGAGAGAATAAAAAATACTGGGATTTTTAAAAATATCGCGATATCGTTTGCTAAGAAAAATAAGACAACCGAAGGAATCAGGGATTTTTGTGATTCTCATGCTGTATGCAATGTAAAATATCGAAAAATGCATATTTTGAGAATCCAATTAGCAATACAATTAAGACATTAGGCCCAAGGGCCTAATGGATACTGCAGGCCGAACCTATTGAGCCCATAATTCCGAAGCCATAAAGAAGCAGCTCTTTGTGTAGTTAGCTACAAGCCATTAGAAATGGCTCTCATATTTCAGCAAGGCATCATCCCTTATCCTTCACTTCATTCTCCTTCCCAATTCAAAGTAAGCCATTTCCTTGTTTTGATTTTTTGCTTAGTTTCCATTTCGCCGTTTTGATGGATGGGTTTTAGGAATTAAAGGCAGATGGAGGTAGCGGGGCAATAATTTGGCCGCAAAGAAAATTGGTATGCTTAAATTTTTTCCTCTTAATTGATGAGTTTTTTTTAGATATATTATTTATTTTGCAGTGATATGTGTGAATCCCTCCTTTTGGCAGTTGGGTTTTTGGCTTTAACTATTTTGACAGCTTTGTTCAGAATAATTCCACTAAAAATAATGTTTATATAAAAAAAATCCTGTAATTTATAAATCGAATCTCTAAAACCCAAAAGCCAAAAATCAGAATGCTAACATCTAGATCCAAAAGCCTAAACCTTGCGTTTGCTGATTAATTTTGTCATAATACAAAGGTTTAATCATTAGTGTATCTTACCTTTAAGATTGATCTTTATAGTTTATACATATATCCCGTTCCCAAATCTGACCATGATATCAAACCCCATACCTAACCCTAATGTTATCCTAAGCCCTACATATCCTTCATCTGATTCTTTACTTACTTTAGACTGAGACAATTGTAGTTGATGTTTTGCATGAAGCACCCATTTTTCGATCATCTTGTTTTACATTGAATATTGTAAGAAAAATTTCATTTATGGAGTGACCATGGAATCCATGCTCCTATAATGTAGTTTTGACATTTAAGTTTTTCTTTTCCCTTGTGTCATCTACGAACTAGCAATTGTTTGTGGCGAAAGGCTCTGAGAGCGTAATTTAGTAAGGTCGTTTGCAATTTATGGGGTGCTTTGTGGAGAAAATGATTTCTCGATGAGGTTAGTGGGATCTAAAACTACAGATCCTATCAAAACTATAGTTCTCTTGCACAGACAATGGAGGTTTATAACGCTTAGAATACAAGTGCTCTCGCATTAATACACAACATTAAATTTAGTGATGTAGTTATACTTAACTCATGAGCTTGTTGATGATTTTCTTTGACGTTCGATTAAGCTTTTGTACAACTCATTTTCAACATTTGTTTATGACCTTTGGTAAGACAACACGCGTATCATATCATTCCATTGTTTTACTTGAAGGTTCGTGTATCTAGAGGTGCGAATAAATACATTGAATTTTCAGTGCTTCAAACAAGGAACGTGTGAGCTATGTTATTAAAATAATTAGCCACTGAAAATTACCCAAGTCTAAGGTACTTATTTGCACATTTTTATAATCAATTCAATGAACACTCCACTCCTAAATTTTATCTAGGTTAAGTTGCAGGAAACCCCCGCACTTTACCTAATAGCAGGAAATTATCATCGGTTTAAAAAACTCGCACTTTAGTACGAAACTACATAACATATTTATCTTTTGTCATTTATAAATAAATGCATGCCTCATGTGTCACAAAGTTATATCCAATAACTCGACACTCTAAGTTATTACAAAGATTAGATATTGATATATGATATCAAGCAAACTCCCAATGAGGGAGTTGCAACAAAAGAGAAGGTGGTAAAAGAATGTTTCAAAGTCTATGGTTAACATGAAATAATCAAATACTAAGATTGCATGGAGAATTATTTTTCTTGGTTTTGGGCATCAAATAATTATAGCCACAAACAAACATATGCAGGTCTTGCATCAGTAAAAAAAATGACAATAAAATTATGAAAATGAGTAAAGGTTATTTTCCGAATTTAATAAATGTGATAGTATCACGTCCAACCTACACAGGCTAATGCTATACTAATAGCCCTTTGGACATTTGTACAACCGCGCCTTAGTAGAAAAAGTAGAGCTGAACCATAATCAAAACTGTTTGCATTTTATATCTTTATCATGTTAATTTAAATAAAAATGTCAAATCGAAACCAATATTTAAATAAATACAAACGATAATTAAAATAGAGAAAGAGAACATTATATAATTGTAGAAACTATCGGAACTATAAATATAATAAAAAATAAATGAATATTTCAAGAAAAATTAAGCTTGTGGAGGTCTTACGAATGTGACAGACCCATCCCAAAAACGGTTGTCTTCTTCCATAGGCAATGAGAATAAGCTTGTTTTTAAACACAAAGGCATGCATAAATTAATAAGAATATTGAAAAGCATAAAATAAACTGGCAAATTTATAATTACTGGCTTGATGCCCCATACAATATAGAAGTAAGCCCGTATGATAGTAATTCAATGCTTCATGCAAAAAAAAAATATTGTAGATGTCATATGTAGATTAGTATCGAGCCCAATGGTATTTATTAAGCTAAAATGCAGGCAACCCAATATTTTTACATGAAAAGCAGCAAACCCTCCAATACTTTAAAAACATGCACTTTGCCTCATAAGTTTAACACCGTTGGTTTTTTGGATGTATATTTCTTAAAATGCCCCCGAAGCTTTTCTTCTCCATACCGTTTCTCTTTTTCATCCTTAAGATTATTTTTCCTCCAAACTTATTTTCCTCATTTCCCCCCAAAATGTCTAACCCAAAACATCACATACTTTTTGTCTACTTTTCTAAAGAATAAATATGGATTCAAGAGAGTGAATTTGGAAAAAAATGAAGAAAAAGAATATAGAATATTTAGTCAATTAAATTTATTAGAGGGTCATTTTTGGCATAAAAACGTCTTATGGATGGAAAAACTAAAATTGTAATTTTTTTTGGGTAAAGTGCATAATTTTCAAGTTTAAGGGAATTTCATGCTTTTTAGGCAAATGTGAGGAGGTTTTTCTGTATTTTAGCTTATGTATTATAGGTCCAATTGAGCCAACTCTATTAAACCCATAGCCTTCTACACAAAATATAGTGTTTTTTCTTGAATCACCTGCAACCATTAACAATGGCTCTTTCATTTCACCAAGTTGACATTCCCTATCATCATCCTTTTTATCATTCTTCTTCATAATTTGTCAGTATGCCTCGACTAATTTCTAACTTACAATATTTCAATTAATTCTATCCTGATCATTTTCCCGATTAATATTAGTAGAATTACGGCTTTAAGATCTTCGATTAATTCATTTTATTTTTCAATTAGAATTTTGCATAGTTTTATATTTTGTTGTTTTGATCGATAGGATTAGGAATTAAAAAGGGATGGAGGTTGTGGAAGAACTTGAAGAACTTGGGGATGAAGGAAACCGGCATGTTTAATTTGTTAAGTTAAAAATTATCTAGATTTTTCTATGTGATATTTGTATTATATCAATTGTACTTTACAAAACAGAGGCAATTTGCATTGCACGATTCATTCATTTTTCAAAATAAATGGATACAAGTAAGGATGTAAACAAATCAAATATGAAGGGAATATAGGTGTTACCATATCCGTGTCTAGTAGTAGGTGGATTCGAATATGTATATGTATTCTCTTAGAAAATGAAAATTTACTAACCGTATTTAATAAAAATCAGACTATGGATACAAATATGAAATGGATGCCAAAAAATATACTTGATAGAGTCAAATATTACTATTTTATATTGGATAAAGATACTGTACGAATATGAGTATTTCCATATCCGCATCCGGTGGCTGTTGGCGGATGCAAACACAGATACAGATAGTCATTGGACAAGAAAATTACTATCCATGTTTAATAAAAGTCGAATATGGATACAAAGTCAGCTCGGATTATTTGTATCCATTTGCATCCTTAGATATAAGTCATTCCTTTCCATGAAGTATTTAATGTGTATTGCAAAACCATTTGTTGCATTTGTTTTATTTATTAATCAAAGAATTATAAGATTCCAGTTAATTTAATATTTTGTTTCTTCCTATAATTTCTTATGACTCAAATGTACTTTATTTTTAAACATACATAAGTTTACTTTCTAGTTCATAATAAATGAGCTACAAATATTTTCATGCTATCCAGTGATGAAAGAGTTTGATTTTTAGAGAAATAACCAATAGTATCAGGAATATCTACCTGAAAATATGCCTCAATGATTAGAATCTCCTTTGATTTTTATGGACTTTCTTGTAAATTCAAACCAGTAAAATTTGGTTTCGATTATTTGACTATTTCTCACTAGCGTATGTCTCCAAAAAAATAAAGATAGTAAATTGCATGACGTGATATAAACTTCTTCGTCTTGAAAATATAAAAGTCATGGCCACAATAAGTTCTGGCATCATTCCGCTTGATTATCGGATTTCCTTATTTAAAAATATACTAAACTAGGTTTTTAATTGTGATTTATTAACGATTTCTAAGTAGAACAAAAACTTGAAAGGGAAAAGGTCAAAATTCTAATATTTAGATCTAAAGACAAACTCTTGTGTACTTATTAGGTTAACTATAAAAAATGATTGCTTTGAAGTATGTTACCTTTATTACTGCTTTTGCCACGTGCTGACTCCTAATCGAAACTCCGATCATAACCCTAAATCCCTATCTATCTCTATTGTTATCCTAAGACCTATTTATCATTACTTTATTTAATTCACTACTACGAAATTTTATTTCTTTGTTTATCCATTTGACATTGAAACTATTGTTTCTAATTTTTGTGTGAAGCACCCAATATATATTCCATTTGAAATTGAACCATCTTTAGCATTCAAGATTTGTATGGAAACATGCATTGCCATTTAGTTGGTATTAGTGTCATTGTTACCCAAGGTCTTCATACTTAGGTTTGGATATTTATTGTCTTCCTTATGGCGGCTTGAAGGATGTATAGATTTATGAGTACATTTTTCCATATATGTACACAAAAGATTTGTCG
Organism: Agapanthus africanus; assembly: GCA_030015575.1. Taxonomy (NCBI): domain Eukaryota; kingdom Viridiplantae; phylum Streptophyta; class Magnoliopsida; order Asparagales; family Amaryllidaceae; genus Agapanthus; species Agapanthus africanus. The sequence goes on from CM057348.1 coordinate 58,784,288, forward strand.
GCATTAAAAGAACTCTAAAACTTTATTTAGCATATGTTCATGGGTATAAGCTTTCTTTATCTCTTATGATTATCCATCTGCATTATCTTGATTCAATTAATTCTGAGAGTTTCATCGTCAACTATTCACTTAATATAGAAGCATTAGTTCATATCATTGTCAAAGAAAAATATAGACATTAAATTAACTCAATGATCCAACCAATAATAATTCAACATAACGTGGAATCAAGCTCTGAGTTTAGTTGGCTTGCAATGCATCCTCTGTGTTAGTTATATGTATGCCCTAGAGGCCATTACTGTACATACGATGTATATTGTAATGGATGCATGGACATATATAGGGATGACTTTCTTGCTCGACATGATAGTATGCTATCTGGTTGTACTTTATCTTAACATGTACTCTGATTGTTTCTATTTTACATGTTGATAAAGCCCTCAGGATATGTACTCGACTACCAGGACTATGATGAGATCATACTAGTAGGGCCACGGTAGTCGACGAGTACATCCTATAACTGTTTCTAGTCGAGGGTGTATCGAGACAGGGCATCGATACACCAGAGTAGACTAGCGTATACGCATCTTGACCCATATGATGGGCGATGGATGATCCCATATCTATCGGTGTTTGACATCAAGGATGGTGTACGGGTGCTCAGTAGAGACTGGGTACACTGGACGGACTCGCCGAGAACTCCCAGATGGTATTATACCTCACGTCAGATAGCAGTTCTCCGGTGACACTGGTACAGAGTAGTCTGTTGACCCGAGATCGTCATAGAGTCTTGTGTGATTCCCACTGTGCTTTGATTTCCATCATACCACGTCCAAGAGGGCGTGCAAAAAGGTGGCTTTTGGGTACAGTTCCGAATCACATGGAGGCAATGAGCGATAGGAGGGGATTCGTCTCTCCCGGTATAGGGAGTTGATGTTGTGCTGTGTTCAATTGGCTATAGCTGGAAATCCCTGGCCAGGGTTGCTGAGATTTACCGGTAAGTGTTATCAGTAGTTTCTTGAACTGTTATAGATCTCATATCGACACGACTTATCAAGCTACTGGGGTCTGACGTTTACCACCCCTAGGCGAGATATGCGACATATCAGACGACGAGACCGGACTGTACGGGAGTGTTACTGATTGGATTCACAGGAGAATGTACATGCTTGCTTGTTGATCTTCTGAGCGCTCAATACCTGGGTGGCTGTTACGTTTAGCTGACCGCTTGCAGCTTGTGGGTGTTTGATATGATCATCACCTACTGCCGGCGTATTGACGATTCTTTAGAGTTCTACACAGAGGTTTCTTGACTCAGGAAAAACGGAGTAGGGACACATATGTGATATGTGCAGGACCGAGGATAATGCGATATGTGATACCGTATTCTATTCTCGCGATATTTGATATCAGCCGGGTCATCGGATCAAGTGTTGATTCGATGAATCGGTAAAATGAGATATTAGTCGGTTGTATGATATAGCCGGATTGTCGGATCAAGTGTTGATTCGATAATTTAATGTATAATAATATATATGATATATTAAATTACATTAACTAATATTAGCTCACTAAAAGATTCTTTTTCTCATTCGGGTAATACATTGATATATATGCGATATATGTTAATTGTATTATTTTGTTACAATAAATATTATATATGTGACTTATAATATTGTAACATGATATGATTATTAATACAACATGTTTAGTGGAGATTAAACATGGTTAGGGTTTGATTTGGGTTAATCATTTCTAAAAGTTTCTAGAAGCTTTCATTTTTTGTTTTGGAAAAGATATTTTGCTAGATATTTCTTTAACTCAACCCAAACCCTTAACCCTAGTAAAATCTCTACAATGGTTACTTGAACCATGATTGCATTTCTAACATTATCATAACTTTCATTATTCATCACAAAAGGATTCTAATATTATTCATCTTCTTCCTTCTTTCTTCATGGAAAAAGCTTTCTAGCTTTTTCTAAGTGATGTTTATGTGTGAGAAAAAGATTATAAATGAGAGCAAAAATCCTACTTCATCATCCTCATCTACCCTTGCCATTTAGATGAGGGTGTTCACTTCATTTAGTGAGTGAGAGCTTGTGTTAATGAAACTTCAAGGTAGATCATCTATGTTATCGAAGATCGGAAGCAAGCTTGCATCTTTCTTTTCGTGGAGCCTCTCGAGAGTCCGGAACACGATGATCGCAACGAAGGGACCTCAACACGGAGCTTTAGAAGTGAATGACCGGATCTACAAAGGTTGCAATCCCTCTCACAGTGTTAAAGTGTTTAACATGTTTGTTTTCGCCTAATCTCTAGTTTAAAGATCCGGATTTGGGTTGTTCGGCACGGCTAAATTTTAAATCGGCCATAGTTGATGCCTCGTAGACCCTTGTGCGCGTGCCTAGCAACCCTACAGTGGTATCAGAGCCAAGCTAGAGCTTTAGGCGAAGTCTAGACGAAGTTTAAAGTCCGATCGAACCCCGAAACCCTAATTTTGACCCTTCTCTGGAAATTTTTCAAAAGTTGACATTTTTTCATATTAAAAATACTCAAAAAAATCAGCATGGTATTTTATGAATTACTGTGAAATACGACATCTTAATTCCACTAAAGCGCCGCGGAACCGCGGCAATACCTTGCTTGCGCGGCGGTTCCACGGCGGAATAGTAGAATTAGGGTTAGGGATTTGTACAGTAACTTCAGTACCAACTTCCTGATTCTTCTGGGAATTTTTAATTATACTCAAGTGTTGAATTTTCTGGGTTGTATTGGGGACTCGATTCGATCGGATAATATAATTTTGTTTAAGTTTTTTCCGGATAATTTTAGAAACTGTTAAAAAGTTCGAACGGATATCAATAACTCACTTTTTCCCCTGTCGGAAATTTTTTCAAAAGTTGAATTTTTTCTTAAGTTTGAAACTTTCTAAGTCGTGCAAGTAACGCGGTGGACTCTCTAGAAGAACACAAAGCTTAACTCGATTATGTGACCGCCTTGAACTGCCTCTGAACCTTAGGGTTTGGTGCAGTACGGCGTTGCCACATGTGAGGCGTTGACTTGACCCTTCTTGGGCTGGACCATCGATACTGTGGCATGTGATGGATATTTTTTGAACTCCGTTCAAGTGTTGAGCTATTTGGGAAAACTTCGGTGTTTGATTATTCGATCGGAAAGTTTAACATTGTCTATTTATCTGGAATGTGATACAATATTTGGAATCCACAAGTAGTTATGAGATAACTAATTTGAATGTTATAAATCTAGCAGTTTAGTCTTAGTTGATCGGTTGCCACGGAATTTTGATGTGATCAAAAGTCCGTCGCAATCACGTAGCGTACGCGGATACTCGCCGGGTAAACTTAACAGACAGCCACGCCCCATAGCCCCGACCAAGTGACTGTAGGAGAACCCCGTCGCCAAAAGCATCCGTTCGGGTGCTCGCGGCAGCGGTGTTCCGCCTTAGTGCACTTCGTCGACGGCATCGAGGGTGCGGCCGTCTACTAAAGTTTGCGACGAGCATTCGATCAGGATGTCGGGAATCTTGTTGAATTGCCCGACTTGATATTGAAAAGAGTTTTCGATAATGAGACTAAAATGCGAGGTTTATAATTGTTAGGCATGCGATGTCTAAGGAATTCATTTGGTTAGGCATGTGATGTCTAAGGAGGTTGCGGATTCCAACTGTTGTAGTTTTACACTTTCTTTTCTGTGACCATAAGCGTAGTATGTGGTGTATCGCCGGCTTCGTTGCTATACATCAACGACAATCGGGATACGCATACTTGCTTACGTTGATGATATGAGATACTATGTGTTGCTGTGATATATTATATTGGATCGTCGCGTTTTGAATAGCCAGGGGTTTTATGTGAGATGAGAGTTTTTTCCTTTTCATTCATGTAAAATTCATTTGTATGTAATATTCTTTTATTGGGGCACTTCCGGGCTGAGGATGATGTCACCATTGTATATTTACTATTCCGCATTAGGTAGACCCAAGGCGGGGAGCACAAGTAACCGGGTTCTAGGGTCCAGTGGGAGACCATCTCGAGGAGTCGAGACCGGGTCTCCTAACCCTAGAATTGGCAGTGTTGCTTGCCACTCTCATAGGGGTCTAGGGATGTGGGTTTGGCTATTCATCGCGACCGTGGAATCCGTGTTTTATACAGGCTCGTATTAAAACACGGACGTCCTAGTATATCCAATATTTCATATATGTTCTTCTGCTGCAATGTTCTGTGATGAGATCATATTACTGCCTGAGACGAATGTTTATATTATATATATGAGATATATATTATATATTGTTGATTTCGTTTCATATCTGATGCTTGTGAAGCATAATAAAATGGGACTTCATTAATGAGATTAATGAAATAAAAGAAACCCAAGATGTAGAAACTTGTTTAAAAACTAGTAGCTCTAGTTCTTGCTTTGCATAGCGGTGTTCCTTGTAGAACATCCAGCACCTTATTCGATAAGGAAAGAGCCGAGATTCCTTCACCGGGAGTGACCTCTTTAGTGAAACTAGCAGATGCTATAAACTCGGTTTGTCTTTTAATTGCTTCTATAGTTCTTGCTTTGCATAGTGGTATATATGATATACCTTGCACCTTATTCGACGAGGAAAGGGCCGACGACCCCTTCAACGGGAGTGTCCCCTTTAGCAAAACTAGAAAAGCCTAAAAAACACTCCATTTAAAATCACTCGATTCTACAACGATATCAAGTTCATTACGCAAAGGGTTTTCTTAAAAACCTGTCGTATCCCTCCGTCATTTCAGATAAGTACTTCATAGTATTCGTACTACGTTTGTTGGCTTTCGTCAAGGCGTAGTGTGCGGTAGCTATTTATGCTTATTTGTATAAGCATATGATGCGATTGAGTTAGGGTAGTCGTGCCGCTTTGTTGGCATTCGTCAAGGGCCGTGCGGGTGGGTTTAATTCAATCGGGAAATGACGGGTTGAACTTAACTAGTAGCCTATGGTTTGTTGGAATTCGTCAAGGTCATAGGACGCTAGGGGTAAAATATTATTGGGAATTTCAAGTGTTGAAATTTGCAATGAGATTGCATACTTTCTATGAGATAGTTGGATCCCGATACCCGCTGCGAGTAAGAGTTATTTCTGGGAGAGTTTTACACATTACAATTAGCCGATCAAGTAGGTGTCTAGAAAGGTGTCAACGGGGTTACGCCCATGGGAAAACGAGGTTTACTTTAATTAGGTCCGTGCGAAAGCACGGGGAACCTCCCTCAAAGTACCGGCACTGGCCTGGCTGAAAGATTGGCGAACTTGTAGCGTGTAATTAATCCCGGCTAATCTTTCCTTTTAGGGTTTGAAGGAAGATTTGACTAAAACAGTGGGAGACATCCTGATTAGATAAATTGCTAACCAATCTAATCTCATAAAAGCGCACGCTGAGTGTTTTCTTCTCTCTCTCCTGGTTACGACTATGTCACGCCTTAATCAAGATAATAATACGGATGTAATTGACCGAACCCGCTTATTATACTGAGCTGGGGAACGTTGGTCCCGCTCCAACTTATAATTGTTATAAAACAGAGCAGGAAATTGGGGAATACCAGATTTCCCTTGCCGCCCAAACGAAGAAACTGCATGCTGATGCATCATCTTCGGGTGTGTTCATTACATAGATCTGTTTCTCAGTATCCTTTACGTCATGGGTATTTGATACCGGATCAGGATCCCACATATGTAATTTGTTACATGGGCTACAGATAGGTAGAGAACTGAGAACGGATGATAAGTTTCATGAGATAGAAACGGTGCAAGTGTTGCAGCCAAGTCTGTTGGTCACTATCACCCTGTATTACTAGAATACATTGATTCTGAACGAATGTTATTAGATACCGAACCTGATATGCAATATCATATCAGTCTCTTTATTAGTAAAGAAAGGATATAATTTTGTATTGTTGGATAATGTTTTGAACATTTTCTATATCAAGAGTTGATCGTTTCAGGCACGTTATCTAAAAGCATAGACGTTCTAAATCAAACTACAGTTCTTAGTATACAGAACACACACAAGAGGAAGAGTTCAGAAATGAACAAATCCTTCTTGAGGCATTGTAGACTAGGTCATATCAATGCGACCCGACTAACTGAAGTTACATATAGATGCATATTTAAATTAGTTTGAATCTACATCTTGTGAAACTTGCCGGTCATGTCACAGAGATAAGATGATCACAGCTCTGTTTATTGGAAACAGAGAAAGAGTTAGTGAACTCTTGGGATTGATACATGCTGATGTATAAAAGTCCCCTGTCTACACATGCCAGGACTGGTTCTTTGTACTTCATTATATTCATTGATGATCTCTCAAGATTCAGACATATGTTCCTGTTGAAACACAAGTCCGAAACTTTTGAGATAATCACAGAATATAAGTTAGAAGTAGAGAACCAAAAACGGGTATAAGTATTATGTCCTTTGATGAGATCAAGGAGGAGAATACTTGAGCACAGAGATCCTGGACTATTCTAAAGGAGAATGAGATTCTCTCTCAGCATTACTCCTCCGTATACACCATAGCATGATGGTATATCGGGGCGGAGCAAAAGTACCCTATGTGATATGGTGTGCTCTATGATGAGTACTACTGAGTTTCCTATTTCCTTTTGGGAGTTATGCACTTGAGAAGTTGCATACCTATTGAATAGGGTTTAAATCAAATCAGTTGCCTACCACTTCATATGTGATATGGAAAGGGAAGAGCCCATATCTTAAGTTTGTTAAGATTTGGGGTTGTCTGGCCTATGTCTAAAAAGTATAATCCGGACAAGCTCGAGGCAAAATCAGTTCTGTAGAACTGGAAAGAGTTCCAGCTATACAAACTACAGCAGATGATTTGGTAGAACCAAAGAATTCAATAGTTTCCAACGAACCTCAGCCTCTCCGCCGATCTAGTAGGATTCCTCACCCATCTGAGAGATACTTCGGTTTCTCTATGACAGTGGGAGTGAGGATTGCATCATAAGATGATGACCCAACTAGTTTCGAGCAGGCCATCAGGAGTGAGACTCTGTAAGAATGGCTGGATGCTTAGCAATCTGAGATGGAATCCTTATACACCAACCAAGTATGGACTTTGGTTGCTTTATCTGAAGGGTTAAATCCCCATCAGAAGCAAGTATATCTTGAGAAGATTACTTGGTGTACATGGAAAAGTTGAGACTTTCAAAGCTATTCTTAAGTCCATTCAGATCCTGCTTGCCACGGCTGCATACCATGACTACGATATTTGGTGGTTAGGTGTCATGACTGCTTTTCTAAATGATGTTTTAGAAGAGAGCGTCTATAAGTACACAGCCAGAGGGCTTCGTAGACAGTGGGAGCAGCGGAAACGTGTGCAAGATGTTTTATGTGATAAAGCAGGCATCGCGGAGTTGGAACGTCTGTTTTGATGTGGTAGTCAAAGAGTTTGACTTCATCAAAATGGTAGATGAACCTTATATATACAAAAGGGTAGTAGGGAGTATGGTGGTGATCCTTGTAGAGTACGTGGATGACATACTCTTGATAGGGAAGGAGTTTCCTATGCTACGCTCGGTCAATCTTCGCTTATCACAAGGATTCTCCAGATAGGATCAAAGTGATACCTCCTAAATTCTGGGTTTTGGATCTATGAGATAGATCTAATTGGATGTTAGGATTCTCACTAGTTGTAGTGAGATGGTATCAATCGATCCTGGGGAGAATCACTGGAAAGGTTCCAGGGTGACAAGGACGACTGAATGTCAGTCGCAGGCATTGTCTTTACCCTCAGTGGAGGGACGGTATGTTGGAAAAGTTCCAAGCTAGATACCGTGACTTACTAGACGATTAAATGCAAGATACATCGTTACCAAAGATGCTACCAAAGAGACAGTCTGGATATATTTTAGTTCATAAGATGAAATTCGTTCCTACCATTGTGTGATAATGGAGTTGTGGCTTTAGCTAAGGAACTACCGTCCCATTAGAAATTCAGATATCATTCTTAGGCAGTATCACCTGATCATGGAGATGGTTGATCTCCAGGGTGATCGATGTTAGGAGAGTAGACACAGAGGACAACAACGCGGATCCACTCACAAAGGCCTTTTTCCCAGTAGAGACTTTTATGGGATGGTTGAGTATGAGATACTTCAACCGCAGCTAAGTGTTAGGTATGCGGTACCACAACAGATGGCCCTAGTGCAAGTGGGAGATTGTTAGTTATATGTATGCCCTAGAGGCCATTACTGTACATACGATGTATATTGTAATGGATGCTTGGACATATATAGGGAGGACTTTCTTGCTCGACATGATAGTATGCTATCTGGTTGTACTTTATCTTAACATGTACTCTGATTGTCTCTATGTTACATGTTGATAAAGCCTTTAGGATATGTACTCGACTACCAGGACTATGATGAGATCATACTAGTAGGGCCACGGTAGTCGACGAGTATATTCTATAACTGTTCCTAGTCGAGGGTGTATCGAGACAGAGCATCGATACACCAGAGTAGACTAGCGTATACGCATCTTGACCCATATGATGGGCGATGGATGATCCCATATCCATCGGTGTTTGACATCAAGGATGGTGTACGGGTGCTCAGTAGAGACTGGGTACACTGGACGGACTCGCCGAGAACTCCCAGATGGTATTATACCTCACGTCAGATGGCAGTTTTCCGGTGACACTGGTACAGAGTAGTCTGTTGACCCGAGATCGTCATAGAGTCTTGTGTGATTCCCACTGTGCTTTGATTTCCATCATACCACGTCCAAGAGGGCGTGCAAAAAGGTGGCTTTTGGGTACAGTCCCGAATCACATGGAGGCAATGAGCGATAGGAGGGGGTTCGTCTCTTCCGGTATAGGGAGTTGATGTTGTGCTGTGTTCAATTGGCTATAACTGGAAATCCCTGGCCAGGGTTGCTGAGATTTACTGGTAAGTGTTATCAGTAGTTTCTTGAACTGTTATAGACCTCATATCGACACGACTTATCAAGCTACTGGGGTCTGACGTTTACCACCCTTAGGCGAGATATGCGACATATCGGACGACGAGACCGGACTGTACGGGAGTGTTACTGATTGGATTCACAGGAGAATGTACATGCTTGCTTGTTGATCTTCTGAGCGCTCAATACCTGGGTGGCTGTTACGTTTAGCTGACCGCTTGCAGCTTGTGGGTGTTTGATATGATCATCACCTACTGCCGGCGTATTGACGATTCTTTAGAGTCATACACAGAGGTTTCTTGATTCAGGAAAAACAGAGTAGGGGCACATATGTGATATGTGCAGGACCGAGAATAATGCGATATGTGATACCGTATTCTATTCTCGCGATATTTGATATCAGCCGGGTCATCGGATCAAGTGTTGATTCGATGAATCGGTAAAATGAGATATTAGTCGGTTGTATGCGATATAGCCGGATTGTCGGATCAAGTGTTGATTCGATAATTTAATGTATAATAATATATATGATATGTTAAATTACATTAACTAATATTAGCTCACTAAAAGATTCTTTTTCTCACTCGGGTAATACATTGATATATATGCGATATATGTTAATTGTATTATTTTGTTACAATAAATATTATATATGTGACTTATAATATTGTAACATGATATAATTATTAATGCAACATGTTTAGTGAAGATTAAACATGGTTAGGGTTTGATTTGGGTTAATCATTTCTAGAAGTTTTAGAAGTTTTCATTTTTTGTTTTGGAAAAGATATTTTGCAAGATATTTCTTCAACTCAACCCAAACCCTTAACCCTAGTAAAATCTCTACAATGGTTACTTGAACCATGGTTGCATTTCTAACCTTATCATAACTTTCATTATTCATCACAAAAGGATTCTAATATTATTCATCTTTTTCTTCTTTCTTTCTTCATAGAAAAAGCTAGAAGCTTTTTCTAAGTGATGTTTATGTATGAGAAAAAGATTATAAATGAGAGCAAAAATCCTACTTCATCATCCTCACCTACCCTTGCCATTTAGATGATGGTGTTCACTTCATTTAGTGTGTGAGAGCTTGTGTTAATGAAACTTCAAGGTAGATCATCTATGTTATCGAAGATCGGAAGCAAGCTTGCATTTTTCTCTTCGTGGAGCCTCTCGAGAGTCCGGAACACGATGATCGCAGCGAAGGGACCTCAACACGGAGCTTTAGAAGTGAAGGACCGGATCTACAAAGGTTGTAATCCCTCTCACTTAGTGTTAAAGTGTTTAATATGCTTGTTTTCGCCTAATCTCTAGTTTAAAGATCCGGTTTTGGGTTGTTCGGCACGGCTAAATTTTAAATCGGGCATGGTTGATGCCTCGTAGACCCTTGTGCGCGTGCCTAGCACCCTACACTCTATCCATATTTATTTACCAGGATAAAGATTTTGCATTAGGTGGCACCCAATTGTCTATCTTAGGATCCATTTTTCTCATGAGCTTATTATAGTAGTAGATGTCGATCGGTAAACCTTGGTTCAATTGATAGATAACTGGATAATTCACACATTGGATCAAATATGGGTCTCAAGAAGACTCATTCCACCATGCCACTAATTGATGTCGACTGGTAAATCTTGGATCAATCGATTAATAACTGAAAAATTTACTCACAAATCACACACACATACATGTATTGTCGAATCACGATACATATCACATACCATTTTTCTTTTATATCATATCGCGTATGTGAAATATATCACAAGATATTATTTCTTTTGTGGAATATCTATGCAATAAAGTTTATAAACATATGTTATAAATATATGTTCAAATTAGTAATATAGAACAATATATAAAGAGAATAATAATGGTTAGTAAAGTACTATCAAGTAAAACAACTACACAATGCAAATACAACATCTAGAATCAAAAAATCAAATGAACAAATTTAGTTTATTAGATAATTAACCAAAATGATATTAGTCACATCAATACAAATAATTTTATGGAACCTCAAGAATATTAATTTGGGCAAAAATCAATTGACATTAATTTTTTCAAATTATCATGTTAACTAAAACTAGTAGAAATACATCTAAATGAAAAATGAAACATATTGTTTACAAAATAAATTTTGGTTTCTACGAAAAGCAAACATTATTTTGAACAAATTATGTAGATAAAACTAAAAACACTTTTATAAGCTCCAATTTCTAGGGCTTCTTTCTCTTCTATAAGCTCCAATTGCTTCATATTGGTATTTAATCCTTCCAAACTCCATCTTAGTCCATTTCATGAGCTCTTTCCTAAGCAATCTTTTCTGTTTGAAGATGATTGTGACAACATCCATATTGATAACCGATGGTGATTTGCTCCATTCTTTAAGCCACCTAAGCAAAGGAACAATGTATTTATAACAGAAGTATGGCAAATCTTTAAAAAATTAAGAATCAATTTTATTTTTTGCATAATCCTTTCATAAAAAACAGAGGGCATCTGAAGTTGAGCATAAGGAAAGACTTTCGAGATCTCATTGAGTTTGAAGCGCATTAATGAGACTTTGGCGGTCTTGATGCAAGAAATATCTGATACTTCAGGCCGACTTTGAAGTATGGCATCATGAAGAAAAATGAAAAAGTCCTGATGTACTTTTAACATTCTAATCAACTTGTTGCCAAATAAAGATTATATATATTTGAAGAAATTTAAAAATTTCATCACCACTATTAACACTATAACACATATTTTAAACCTAAGAATTTCATCTTTTTAAAATTAGAATCATAATTTTTAAAAAATAACCACCTTAATTTTAGTCAAGTGGATCAAGTATTAAGATATTCAATCATGCTTATTTTAAAGTTTAAGGTCTAAAGGATATAATTTATTAGCAAAACTAATTCACTAATAAAAGAAAAATCTTTATGATAAAATAGAAGGAAAAAGAAATTGATAAGTGAAGTAGCGGCTACCGTTTAAGTTTGCCAAGTACAGAATTAGATATTAGGATCAGATCCTTGTCCTCAATGCAAACAATGGTCATAAATACAATCTCTAGTATGAAAATATTATCGTCCATCAACTCTATATTCTACCGGGATTATATAGCCATGTATCCTTCCATTCTATTTAATTTATAGACATTTAGATGGAAATAAATGGAAACTGGAAATATAAATATTTATACATTTTCCTAATTTCTTTACTTAGTTTCAGTGTACATATGGTCATATTTTATTTTGATATAGTGCAGATGCTATGCATCCCATTTTTTGATAATAAAAAATTAATTTTGTTTGCTAGAACGATTTATACCAAATTTACACACATGCATTCTTCCTGGTCGTTTCATATTCATATTTCATAAATTAACTATATTTGCCATTTATCTTTCTTTCGGAAAATAATATAGATTTTGATCCATGCATTTGAATTACAACAGTGATTAGAGATTGTTTGTTTTGCATGTGCGTGATTGCATTAATCTCTCATCTCTATGAAGCACGGATACAGATACACATGAAGAAGGACACGACACATGACAAATTTGTCAAAAGGACACGGGGACACTGCTATATTATTTATCTATATACTTTAATATATATTAAACAAAATATAACAAACTACAAGAAAAGGAATATGCTAGTATAATTTTGAAAGCAAACAAAATATTAGCTCTTTTTTTGGAGCCGAATTTCATAGACCCGACTTTGTTATTTGTATCAATTTGGATGTTTACTCTTTCCAATTATAATCTGTCGTGAAAGAGATTTGAAATATTTAATATTTTGTATTCTTAAATGTATCAAAGTTATCCAAATATATATTCCACATTCTTATTTCTCAACCTCATTTGTTATCTCGGAGATCTCCTTTGCTATTTAGAAGTGTTAGACATATCCAATATGAGCGGACATGGCACAAGTGTGTCGGATACATGTCGGGACGGAGTGCCCCAGTGTTCAAGTGTCTGTACGTGTCGGATATGGACATGACGAGTGAGTAGAAGCGTCCATGCTTCCTAGCTTACCATAAATATACAATATGTTTTCATGATTGTTTATGTACGCTTGATGGATTTTCACCCATTACTTTTATATCGTGTATGATACACTTTACGATTTCTTTGATCATAAATATGTAATTCTATGAATATATTTTTGCTCTTCATACTATAGGTCTTTCCTTTTGGATTTTGTTTGTAACATAGCTTATCGGTGTTACTTATGACACCGACCTAATCCTTTCTTTACGAGGTTACATGTTATAGAAAGAAATGTTGATGGTTATATATTTGAATTCGGTTTGATCTAATTCGGAGAATTTGGGCTAAGACCATAATGGATGATCTATAACCATTTAGACCATCTAAATTAGCATATTTACCACTTAGCAAAACTTTAATTGTCTAAAAACCAAGACAACTTGAAGCAATCCCGGCTCCTAATGGTTGTTGGAGAATAACACTACAAATTTCACTATTAACCATTTAAATTTTTGATTAAAATTTGAAAAGTTCATACATAAACTATAAGTAAGAAAATAGTATTCCATACATAAAGTAAAGAAAACATATGTTATCAGCATAGATAAATGATTAAATTATGTCAGTATACACTTGCGGTCTATAGGCTAAAAACACAAGATTGCATACAACAAGAAATCTAAGTGTGCACATATTAAAAAAATAATATTCTACCGGTTATCCATTGCCATAATGAAGTTCCTCCCTTTTATTAATATCTAACGAAGTCATTCAACTTAGATTTTCTTTCTCGAAAATCATAACAAGTGTTGATAAATTGAAGTTTATTTTGTTATGGAAGAAAATTATGATAGACAAATCGATCTTAATTTTAAAGGGTCACTTGTTAAAAAGATCAAACAGGAAAATACAAGAAATAAAAAGTAGGGCAAACAAACCCTTATTCTGTAGTTTATATACACTGAATTTCTTCGAGTTATTAAAAACTAAAGCATTGCAAACAAGATTAATAAGATTTTTAATAATTTTTATTCATTTGAACCTTGAATTTCTTTACTTTCCAACCAAAAACAAGTATTGTTCATCTTTATATATGAAATTGGTCTTTGGTTACTTTTGAGTAATTAAAAATTGTTTTCAAGAAATCCTTCTTTCTCGAGAGTCTTCCTCTATGCATTTGTGATCACATGCATCGAATTTAAGATTCTCTTCAACTACAAATTGAAATGGACAGTTTCAGTATTCACCACTTGTATAAATAATGTGTGGATATGCATTTATTTGCTAGAAAAGGCAAGTAGAAAAATGAGCGTCGTCAACGTTATCTTTAAAATGGCTTGTGAAAGCATACAAAATTTATCCTGATTGTTGTAATATGGTAGGTTGTAGTAGAAATTCAGGCTTTTCTTTATCCTCTTGAAACGATGACTTCACAATATCATACACCAGTTTTGTATATGTAGAGAAAGATCTTATGTGATGCTCATTTAGAGTAGTAAACTTCGTCATGATTTGTCAATAATCCATTGTATCAAACATTGTCTAGTGGATGTCAAACTTTAAAATGCTTATGATATTTCTCTGGAAACAGACTGAAGGTCCATTCTTTGTTTCTTTAAGTACATGAATATTCTAAATGTCGAATGTCAAGGCAGTGTCAGCCTTCCAGGATACGTCGAGGACATTTTATAAATATCAGATTTGAAATTGTTGTGTACTGATTAGATCTTATCAAGTTTGACATTCACAAAAAATCATGAATTTCATTCATCCCAACTCAATATAAAATGTCGGTTATCTTTAAGAAATACTCAATTGTTTAATGTTAAACTGCTCCACAATTAAGCTTAAATAAAATACTTTATAAAATTTTCAAGCGATTGAACTCATAAATCACAACAGATTAACAAATAAGTGCCAATGAAGTCTAGAGGTAAGGCTTTTTTTCTGTTGAAGTTGAGCAAGAGGTCGGGTTCAAACCTTGCTTGCATCAGCTTACTGTCTATTATTTACATCAGCAAGGGGTTGGCTTCTTTTCTAAATTTAACCTTGTGCCCACTAATTTCTATTTTAACTTCAGTTTTTCAAATTAATATTTTATAGCTTTTGGCAAATGTTTCCTTGTACATCTAATTATTTCCATTGTATTATTATCTCATGAAGTGATAATAATATATTTTCATCATAATTAGCCACTACCTCTAAACTTCCAAAATCAAGTCCTTCTTGGTCTTAAGTATGCCTCCCTCCCGCTTTCCATCCAATTCGAGCCTAGACTTTGCCTCTCTTCATCACGTTTCCAAAAATGTCCCCATCAATTTTGCTCCAAATCTCATATTGCTAGTTGCAGCTGTCAAATTTGAACAAATTTTCTTGAATAATATTTATTGTTGAAATTTTACCATATAACCGAAAGATAATTATATGAATATTTGTTTGGTGACACACGTTGGAAAATGACAAATTTCATACCATCAACGATCAAGCTATCATGACACATTTTCAAAATTTGAAGTTCGAAAAATGTTATTGTGAAGAATATTATTTCTTATGCATATATATTATTAAAGACAAAATGTGCCTAGGGAGCTCCCCAGACCCGTGCCAG
This sequence comes from Agapanthus africanus, assembly GCA_030015575.1. NCBI lineage: Eukaryota > Viridiplantae > Streptophyta > Magnoliopsida > Asparagales > Amaryllidaceae > Agapanthus > Agapanthus africanus. The sequence goes on from CM057348.1 coordinate 58,799,857, forward strand.
CTAACGCAGGCACATGCGGGCGGGCGGGTCCCTCCCCCACCCTCATGCTTTTTGCCTGTGTTTCGCAGGTATTGGCATGGGGAGCTCCCTAGGCCCAGTAACCTCATCATTAAATTATCTTACATGTTGATGTCCAATTTTCAAACAGTACAATGGTTTTATATATTATTTTGTTGGAATTATCAATAAAAGTCGTGCGCAGTGGGCCTCCTCCAACTAAAACTCCTGGGTCTGCCTATGGATGTGGGACAGGATGGCTTGCGTCCTAATTACCAAAATGAATAAAAACACAATATGTTCCTAGATTTCAACGCGACATATATAGCCCGACATGACCCGACACTCCAACATGCTGGCTGACGTCTTTCCAAAACGACGCATCAATAAAAATAGTAAATAGTAGATATCGTGTCATTTACTCTTTAACCCTGACATGTCAATTGACAAATTTGACATATCGCCGACATTAAAAACAGTTATGTAAATGCCTCGATGTAGCATTGTTGTATGGATACAGAGATTGTATGAGCTGATGAAAAATCAAATATTGATATTTTTGCAGATAAAACTTGTGGGTGCTTCCACAACATCTCAGACATCCAATCGATATGCATCGTTCAAAACAGGCCTCACACTTCCCTCAGCAACAGGTGGCGACATTGCTTCTACTGAGTCCGCAACTGGTGAAACGGCACTTCCTGAAACAAACAATTCGGAAGTGAAGAGTAAAGAAAACTCTTCATTGCCAAAGAAATTACCAATGACTGCAAGAGAGAAGCTAAGGGCAGCGCGAGTGCTCTCAAGATACACAGATCCAAAAAAGCCTGTCAGATCCTTAGGTCTCGGAAGCAAAGTATTGGATGCGTTGAGAGAGAGCGATGGAGGTAATAAGAGAAGGTCGGGGCTGCCACAAGCGCCTGAGAATCTTTTGGATGATAGCAAGCGTGGAATGCCGAAGCAAGGATTGACCTTTGACTTTCCTGGGGGATCTGACTTGTTCTTCATACTCTTATCCTTCGTTCTGATCAGCACGGTCATGTTCACGACCACATATGTTGTGTGGAAGGTCGGCGCCATACATTTTAATGAGTATTGAGCAAATGTAATTGAATGTATATGTGTTTTGTTAAATTTCTACAACATGTCTAATTTCAAGTGCGGTATAGGTTCTTGTATTATGATTACAAATTTTCTGAATTGAAATTAGTTTGATTTTCAATAAAACTATCAAGTAGAAAACTATAGACGGTGAATATCTGCAACTGTAATTACTTCTTTGAAGGTATGATTTTTTTGGAAAAAGTTTTTGGCTCTTGTCATTGCAAGGTGCAGAAATTAGAACCATTATATATATACCTCAGTTTGCTATATAATCATTATCGGATTAGTCTGTTAATTGTTACATTAACCGTGAAGATGGCTCTTAACTGAATGGAAGAAACCGGTTCATATTGCAGACAATAGCAGGCTGCTGCTAGTTGGTTTTGTGCTGCTTCTCGTTGCTGTTGTTCTAATCTAGCAAGACCCAACAGCACAATGCATACATACTGTAAGAATAGTAATATTCATTTCAGGCCAAGCCAAACATATTTTTTGCAAAACCTTGGTTTCATGGGGTGATGGTGCTCATAAGTGCGGATTCTCCTAATCAAGACACGAGGCGGATGGCAAGTCTCTCACGTGCACCAGCCGGCTTTTTGAAGTACCATACGAAGGGGACATTTCTCGGCGCCCCATCTCCAAGGTATCATCCAACCTTTGGGGAGGACTTTACATTCATTATTCGCCTAGCAACCAGCCAACAGCTCGTCTTCGAGCTATCCTACAGCCGAGCCTCCTCAGTCTTCTCGCTCATTTCCGAACTATCACGGAGCAGAGATTTTTCAGCTCACTTGCTCGTCTCCGAGCTATCATGTATCTGAGATTCCTCAGTGTCTCTGTTTAGCCGGGGGCACAGAGCCCGAGCGGCCCTGTAATGGATCCTTGTATCTCGCCATGACGAGATTTCCGCCGCTCCACGTCCCGCATCCCACACTAGCGTATCTCGCCATTAATGCATGTATCTAGCCATTGATGGGTGTATCCCACCATCAACACGAACGTGACGCAGATGCGTAACGGACGGTAAGAATCTCGCATCGGCCCGCTCCATACAACCGCTATATAAACCCCTCTTCCAAACGACTCAGGGTCCTACAGTGGTTTCCCACCTTGGGACTTCCCTTGCAGGTAGCCCGGCGTCAATAACAACCCATTGAGATCCACACGCTCAACCTCTATATCAAATCTCAACCGTTCAGCCTCATTGGCAACAAGATCGACGGAGGACAATATCTGAGGGAGAAATTGACCTCCATCAGTTGGCGCCGTCTGTGGGAACCCTTTTCCACCCCAAAAAAAGTTGATCTTCCGCCTTTGATATAATGACCAGCGATCCCCACCACGGAGATCCCAGCACAAGACGTCCCGTCCTCCACAACGGAGGCGGGAGCAGTCCTATTCCACCTCCCAACGTCGTTGACGTCTTATTTGCACGGATCGACAGGCTTACGGCGATTGTGGACATGCTCACTCGTGTTCAGACGACCGGCCATGCCCGCCAAATCGTTGTCCACACTCTCCAGAATGACGGCATGCATGGGGCGACGAAGGGACGCATTCAAGCCCTCGACCTCGCTCACACCTATCTCGGTGCCACTGAACACCGGCGTGCCGATTCCGGCAGTCACGACCCCCATATAAGGAATGATTCCATAATTCGTTGAGCGTCGGATAGTTCGACACCGAGATCTCAGGGAAAACCAAGCCATCGCTTCAATGCCCGCTGCACTTTCTCGCCCCCCGAGGAGACGTTGGTCAGGTCGGCTGACTCTAGAGAAGACAGGCGTCCCCATGTCCATCAAGGCCATGCACGTGGCTCAACTCGGGACCGTCCACAAAGGGTCCCCCGAGGACCTAAAGAACGTGATAGAGCGAAGCCGAAACTGCTCTATCGTGCAAGCTCGAAGCAGAGACAGCAGGCGTTCCGATTACGGAGAATCCTCAGGGTACCATCAGCGAATCGAGACCCTCGAGAAGAAAATCGAAGACATGTGACGTGCTACCCGCTCGGCCGGAGGAGTGGCAAAGTACTCCGTAGATTCGCTCACAAGGCTCTTCACCGAGTAGTTACTAGGTGAGCGGGTCTCGTCTCGGAACAAACCGTCTAAGGTGGGCCTCTTCAACGGAAAATCTGACCCGAAAGACCACTTGGATGCATTTACGGCAGGCATGAGCTTTCAAGACAATTCAGATGCGGCTCAGCGCCGAGCCTTCCCCACCACCTTCATCCGGGCCGACCGAGATTGGTTCCGCGGCCTTACGCCACGCTCGATCTCGACCTTTGACGAGCTGGCTACTCAATTTCTCGGTCATTTCGTCGGTAACCGACGACAAAAAGAACGGTCGACTACCTGTTTACTGTCAAGAGTGAAGACAGGGAAACTTTCGCGGGTTACGTCACCCGCTTCTATAATGCCCTTCTGGAAGTCCCTGAGCACCGCGATAAAACGGTTATCATCGCCTTGAGGTTGGGTCTTAGGTACAAAGAGTGGCTTCGCTCTTTTGCATTAGCGCAACCTAAAACCCTGGCCGAGGTAAAGGTTTGGAACGAGCGGGAAATCCAACTCGAATCCGAGATTAACGCTCACATTTCCCGAGGATACCGGACAGACCAAAAGAAAGGGACATTGTCACGACCCGCCCCTAAACGCAAATGGTATTGTCCGCTCTGGTCGAAACCGCACGGTTTTGTCCTTTTGAATGAACCGGACTCAAGAAGGGGGTTACTTCCCAGTAGGTCACCTGTCCCAGAATTTCCCTAGCTCAAGCACGCTTAACTACGGAGTTCTTCAAACTCCGGAGTTCCGATTCATCCAAAAGGTGCCTCCGTGTTATAGGAGTGGTATCATTCCATTTATAGTTCTGATCGTGCCCTCTTTCGGAATGGAATTCGATACTCCCCATTGTTCTACAGTGGGTCCATGTGTGTATCCTTATCATTTACATTCCTACCTCGATACCGGATAACATCTCACTTCTCACGAGATAGGTGGTATTCACCCCTAACTCCACCTGGGGTATTACATCCCCCCACTTAGAACAATGGTTCGTCCTCGAACCATAGATCTACTTTTGAGGGGCCGGCTCTGATTCTATATTTGTCACGACCCACCCCAAAACACAGATGGTATTGTCCGCTCTGGTCGAAACCGCACGGTTTTATCCCTTTGAATGGACCAGACTCAAGAAGGGGGCTACTTCCCAGTAGGTCACCCATCCCAGAATTTCCCTAGCTCAAGCACGCTTAACTAAAAAGTTCTTCAAATTCCAGAGTTCCAATTCATCCAAAAGGCGCCTCCGTATTATAGGAGTGGTATCATTCCACTTATAGTTTTGATCGTGCCCTCTTTCGAAATGGAATTCGATACTCCCCATTGTTCTACAGTGGATCCCCGTGTGTATCCGTATCGGTTACATCCCCACCTCGATACCGGATAACATCTCACTTCTCATGGGGTAGGTGGTATTCACCCCCAACTCCACCTGGGGTATTACAGATATGGAAGAAGACAAGAAGAAGGTTGATCGGTTGAAACCTTATACGCCGAAGTTTCGCGAGTACACGCTCTTGAATGTCTCACAGGCCGAGTTGCTAGAGAAAGTAAGGAGCGAAAGATTCTTCAAACTGCCACCAATGACACGAAAACCGGGCAAGCGACTCCGCGGTCCGTATTGTACCTATCATCGGACGCAAGGGCATCCGACCGAGAATTGTAGACAGCTATGCGATTACATCGAGGAGCTAATTCGCTTCGGTCACTTGGCAAAATACCTGCAAGACTAACGTCAAGCAGATAGGAGGCAAACCGACCAACATGAAGCCGGAGGCCGACGATCGGGAAGATCATGGTCGTCACTGACCGACCCGAGTCCGAGAAACAAGGACACTCACCGAATTCGGTCTATCAATGCAGAAGAGTTTAAACTGTATCATCGAATCTGTATTTTCCTTAAAAATAAAGATTCTTACTTCCCTGCAATCTGAACCGTTTCTTTTTGTTTCTGTGCTAAAACACCCCGCAGGGCCGGCGGGTAGTTTCCTGCCTGATGGAGGTCCTTTTCGAGTCTCCGTCAGATGTTGTCTTCGTTGATCTACCGGTGGGCTTTGTTGATTATCTCCTGTTGCGTGTGGGTCTCAATGGGTTTTGGAGGGAGAAGTGGAATGAGGAGTTTGGTGCCGAGTACCTGCAAAGAAGTTCCGGGGTGGTTTGGTACCACCAAGGACCCTCCGACGATCAAGTTAGTGATGAGATTCGAGCAGAGTAACGGCTTAAAGAGTAAAAAATGGCTTACTTGACCCCTCTGTGATGGGTTTTTTTATAGTGGCGGCAGCACGCAGTAGAAGGCGCGAGAATCTCGCCGGTGGTTACGCTCCCGACGTCACGCCCGCGTAAAAAGCGGATCGCCCATTAATGGGGATTGTGATGGCGTGGAACGTGGGACGTTACTGGCGGAGAATCTGCGCATGGCGAGATTTGCGGAGCGGCGGTTACGCCTGTGAGTGGTGGAGTTGGTCGGTCGGAGGGATCGAGGAAGATGGTCTCGGCGGGAAAGCTCGGGAACGAGCGAGAGGGCCGAGGTATCTTGGTCCTGTGGTAGCTCGGAGGCGAGCTGAGAGGCCGAGGAGGCCAATTTGGAGGGGGCCCTGAAGTGAGCCAGCTTTGTGCTTGTAGGTCGGGTATAGGGGTGGCCTGATCGGCCCCTGTGGGCCCTCTCTTCTGAGTTCTGGGACACGTCATCTGCCACGTGTCCTGGTCTGGAAGGTCGCTAATATAGAGCATCATTACTGCCAGTGAAGCAAAGACCAGCCCTTCACTCAAGTAAATGAAGCTTGGATGTGCCTATAGGTAGCCGAATAAAGCCTTCATTACGAGGCCACCGGGTAGCTTTCTGCTCAACGAAGACATGGATCCAAAGCCCCCATCATGAGGCGGCTGGGTAGCTTCCTGCTCGGTTTATCCACCGCGGGTAGCTTCCTGCCGAACAACGCCGTGGATCTAAATCTCTCATCACGAGGAGGCCGGATAGCTTCCTACTCGGCCCATCCACCGTGGGTAGTTTCCTGCCCAACAATGCTGTGGATCCAAAACCCTCATCACGAGGCGACCGAACAGCTTCCTGCTCGGCCCATCTGCAGCGGGTAACTTCCTGCCCAACAACACTTTGGATCCTAAACCCTCTTTACCAAGAGGCCGGGTAGCTTCCTGCTTGGCCCATCCACAGCGGGTGGACCCTTACCCAAGCTAAAGTTTGGTCTTTCAACACTTGGAAACTTAAGAACAAAACAAGTCTAAATAAAAAGGCACAGGAGCGCAATTGAACAAAGATGATCCATGGAGGCTGTGCACCCCTATTTATACCCTCAGCGAAGACCATTCTATGGCATAGAACCTTTCTCGCCAAACAAAGCGTCATACCCAATGATTCACGTGACGCTACGCGTGCGTCCGACTATTAGACACCTTCCCTTCGCACGGATCTGATTAGGCGAAGCAATGTTGCCTTAATGACGCCGTCTCATCAGCGATCCGCTAACATCCAAAGACGCACTCGAAGATTAGGGCACTTAATTATCACCATGTGGGCACGGAGATCAGGAGACAAAACCGCCGAACACCATGTCGTTTCCGGAAAAACCACAACGGAGAATTCTCAACACCAATCTGAATAAATAAAACCGAGCAGACCACTCTCGACCCGACCTATAAATAGGTCGGAACGAGAGTGGGGGGGCTAATGATGGTGCTCATAAGTGCGGATTCCCCTGATCAAGACACGAAGCGGATGGCAAGTCTCTCTCGTGCACCAGCCGACTCTTTGAAGTACCATGCGAAGGGGACATTTTTCGGCGCCTCATCTCTGAGGTATCATCCAACCTTTGGGGAGGCCTCCCTTGAGTACATTCATTATTCGCCTAGCAACCAACCAACAGCTCGCCTCCGAGCTATCCTACAGCCGAGCTTCCTCAGCCTTCTCGCTCGTTTCCAAGCTATCACAGAGCAGAGACTCCTCAGCTCACTTGCTCGTCTCCGAGCTATCCTGTATCTGAGATTCCTCAGCATCCCTGTTTAGCCGGGAGCACAGAGCCCGAGCGGCCCCGTAACGGCTCCGTGTATCTCGCCATGACGAGATCTCCGCCGCTCCACGTCCCGCATCCCACGCTAGCATATCTTGCCATTAATGGGCGTATCTCGCCATTGATGGGTGTATCACACCATCAACGCGAACGTGACGCAGGTGCATAATGGACGGCAAGAATCTCGCATCGGATCGCTCTATACGACCGCTATATAAACCCCTCTTCCAGACGACTCAGGGTCCTTCAGTGGTTTTCTACCCCGGGAGTTCCCTTGCAGGTAGCCCGGCGTCAACAACAACCCCTTGAGATCCACGTGCTCAACCCCCATATCAAATCTCAACCGTTCAGTCCCACTGGCAACTAAATTGACGGAGGACAATATCTGAGAGAGAAATCGACCTCCATAATAGGGTTTCTATTTTCTATGTTAGACTTAAAAAATTGAAACTATGGCTCGTTTAGAAACCAAAATATAGATTTTCCTGAAGTGTGGTTTCAGAAAGTGGAGTTCCGGAAAGTTTCATGATGTCTTTAATTATCTTGTCTTACGCACTCAATGATAAGTTAAACGAAACTTTGGTTTAATACAGTATGCAGTCAAAACGGTCCTACACTTTGCAAAATCCCTTCTATAAAACCACAGTTTGCGCACATACAAACTTCGTTTTGTTTTACCTTTAACTGAAACCATGGTTTCGAAACCTTGTTGCTAAACTAGGCGAAGTACACTATTGCTAATTACTATATGGTCCGAGGCCCTTAACTCTCAAGCCATAAAACAAAGATGCCCTCTATTTTGCCACGGAAGTTAGCTACAGCCATTTACGATGGCTCTCTCATTTCAGCGAGCCATCATCGCTTATCCTTTCCTTCATTAATCTCCTTCTCAATTCTCAGTGATGATACTCATAAGTGGAAATTTCACAGATCACGACACGTAACAGATGACGAGTCGTTCACGTAAGCCCACTAGATTTCTGGAGGCTATGGAATGAGAACATGTATGGTGCATTTGGGACATTCCTCAGCGTCTCGCCTCCGAGATTGCACCCGACCTTTTAGAAGATCTTCCCGGAATACGTTCCCCCTTCGGCTGACCGCCAGCCAGTAGCTCGTCTCCGAGCTATTCTATAGCTGAGACTTCTCAGCTCACTCACTCGTCTCCGAGCTATTCTATATCTGAGATTTCTCAGCGTCCTTACTTGGCCTGGAGCATGGAGCCTGAGCGTCCCTGTAACGGCTCCATGTATTTTGCCACGACGAGATCTCCGCTGCTCCACGTCCCGCATCCCACGCTAGCATATCTCGTTATTAATGTGCGCATCCCGCCATCAACGTGAACGTAACACAGGGGCGTAACGGACGGCGAGAATCTCGTATCGGCTCGCTCTATACGACTGCTATATAAACCTCTCTTTCAGACAACTCAGACAACTCGAACTCAATCCAATACGCCGCTACTTTGCCTCAAAATTCCTTGGTACTTACTTGATCGTCGGAGGGTCCTACGGTGGTTTCCCATTTCGGGACTTCTTTTGCAGGTAGCCCGGCGTCAACAACAACCCATTGAGATCCACACGGTTAACTCTCATATCAAATCTCAACCGTTCAGCCACTGACAGAAAGATCGACGGAGGACAACATCCGAGGGAGATTCCGGCCTCCATCACTCAGTAAGCCCCTCCTCATTTTCTTAATCTTACAGCATTCATAGTTAATCATATCCTTATATATTTTTTCTGAATTAATTTTGTACAGCAGAAAGCAGCTCACGATTATGGGAATACTTTTGCTACGAGTAGGATTAGGGCTCAGGTTTCTTCGATTATTTCAACTTACTTTTCAATCATTCTTAGGTTCCCATTTCGTTTATTTTGATGGAACGTTTATTTTGATGGAAAGAGTTTTTAATTTTTCTTAGGAATCAAAGGCAAATGGAGGTAGTGGTGGAAGAATTTTGCGGCGAAGAAAATCGGTATGTTTCTTTTTTCTCCCCCTTATTTGATGCATTTTGTTTATCATAACTTTAGTGTACCTTACCTTTATAATAGATTTATCTTTATACATATCCTTATCCCAAATCTATCCCTAACATTAAACCCCATACCTGACCCTACATGTTATCCCAAGCGATGCATATCCCTGTAACCAAAGTTGGTTTATTTACTTGCCGCTGAAGCAATTATAGCTCAGCTCAGCTTAGCTCTAGCTCAGCTCAGCTCTCGACATAGCTCTCATCTCCTACACGATAAAAATGGATGCCAGGACGGTATTCCCGGCCAGTCTCAGGCGACAATGGGAGGAAACGCCGCTACCATTTGGCTCTATTCTATTCATGTCAGCTAATGCCATCTCAGCTCCTCAAGCTCCAGTAACAGACAGACCGGCCTCAAAAGGCAGGAGGCCAAATGTGGTGATCTCGAGGGCACCACTATCCAAATGCAAGTCGGTGTTTGAACGACTTTCCTTGGCCCCAGCTGGGTGCAAGGCCATCAATGCCAATGAAGCAACAAGGCATCTAGAGCAAGCTCCAGTGGTGTCCTTGACAACTGCTTAATCGAGTATCTTCTCTAAACTCCCTGTCAACCGACTCACGATGGCTTCCTGGATGACGGATGCCCGTCAAGCCCTCAAAATCGAGAAGCTAAGACAGAAAAGGCTCAGATACAGAGCCAATAAAAGGGTTAGGGCTCCTGCTAGGCTGAACTTCATAAGGTTCCAAGAACAGGGTTACCCCGCCAAAGATAAAGAGACGGCTGGATATGTAGTCCACATTGTCTATATGGTGGGCACGCGCAGCAAGAGCAAGGATGATGCCACCACATCTCAAATCCAGTCTGGGGCGAATATGGCTTCCACTTCCCAAGACCAGCCTTCTCTGGAAGGTAATGAAAACCCTTCCAGTGAGGCTGATAAGCCGAGAGATCCCTCGGTTCATGAGGAGTCAGGCTCAGAAAGCGAAGAGGAGTCAATTTTCCGTCCCAAGAACGCAAAACGGCAACTTCTCTAAGAGCTCCGAAAACAACTCATAAGTAAAGACAAGGAGATGGCCAAACTTTACTCCAAAATTGATGACTTGACGAATGTCGTGATGCAGCTCACGGCCCAAGTTGCCTCTCAGCCGTCCAATCAAGCGCAGGGTTCTGCTCATGAATCGAAAAACGGTGTCCCGAGACAGCCGACGCCTATTCCCTCAAATCCAAATGTGGGCGGACCACATGAAAGTCGGCCGCATCCTATCTCGGGAAATGTCTTAACTACCGATGACAACAACCCGCTAATTCAAGATCAGATCATGGATTTGGTTGCCAACAAAGTCAAAACATTGGTAGCTGAAGCCGGAGAGCAAAAAGATGTCAGCAGTAGCGAGAGACCATATCCTGCTCGGTACGATCTTATGGAGTTTCCCACTGGTTATGTCGTCCCCAAATTTGAAAGGTTCGATGGGACGGGAAATGCGAACCAGCACATTGCCAATTTAAAGCATCATGCGCGAATACTAGGGGCAATGATGCGCTCCTTCTCCGTCAGTTTGTCAATAGCTTGACCGATGTTGCTTTCGATTGGTATGCAAGCATACCAGATGACTAGATCATAACGTTCGCTCAAATAGAATCCATGTTCAAGCAAAGGTTCACGAGTGTCAGCGATAAAATTACCATTGCCGACCTCGTAAGGACCGAGCCAAAGAACAACGAAAGTAACATGGATTTTATAGTCCGATGGCGCAATCTCTCTACCAAATGTGAACCGCCATTGGAGCAAGACCAATCCGTCAGTCTTCTTATAGAAAATCTGAACGACTGGATGAAACCTTTCCTGTGCACCGCAGGTCTCAAAACATTCCAAGAGCTAACCAAGAAAGTTCAAATGTTGGAATGCTCAAAGCCCGAATCCACTCAGAATCTCCAATTCACAAACAAACCGAGATATCGGAGGGACGACAACCGGAAAAGTGAAAGTTCCAACAGCACGGATTCTATAAATAAGCAGAGAGCGGGCGGAGCAAAGACTAAAAAATCTCGAGAGCCAACTTTGGAGGAAAGAAGAAATAAGGTCTACTCTTTCAGAAGGGACAAGATCCACAAAATTTTCAAAGATGCTCTGAAGAATGGCCTGCGGCTACCAGAACCAAAAAGGCTAAGTGAAGCGAGCAGGACTGATCATCCTAATTTTTGCCCATACCACCGAGTTCTAGGGCACACTATTGAAGACTGTTGCATCTTCAAAGATTGGGTCGAAAAGCAATACAAGGCAGGAGAGATAGAACTGTCTAAAGGCTTGTTAACAAACAGTCAAGCCGCGACCGCCGATTTCATACAAATGGAGACCGAAGTCCTTCGTGAAACTGATTCTCTTAAATATCTGTCTTTCTCTGAAAACAGCTGACCGCCATGTCGTTAAACTGAAAACAGACGACCACCACATCTTTAAACTTGGAACAATCGATCTCTAAGTCATTAAACTGGGGATGCAAAAAAATATGTGTAAATAAAATAAAATAATAAAGGAAGACGAAATGAAGGGGGTAACTCGCAATAAAAATCAGCGAGTAAAATAAAAATGAAAACAAACAGCCGAAATGATGGGGCAACTCGCAATAAAAATCAGCGAGTAAAATAAAAATGAAAATAAACAGCCGAAATGATGGGGCAACCGCGAATGAATAGCCGAAACGATAGGGCAATCGCGACCTTCGCAATAAGAAAAGCTGAAATGATAGAGCAATCGCGGTAAAAAAACGGCGAATGATGAGTCGCTCCTGGTACTATATTCCAGTGCAGTGATGCAGACGACAACCAAAATCCAAGTTCCCAAATGACGAATGATGAGTCGCTCCTGGTACCATATTCCAGTGCAGTGATGCAGACGCCAACCAAAATCCATGTTCCCAAATGGCGAATGATGAGTCGCTCCTGATACCATATTCTAGTGCAGCGATGCATACGCCAACCAAAATTTCAAATTTCTGAATGTCCCAACGATGAATGATGGGTCGCTCCTGGTACTATATTCCAGTGCAGCGATACAGACGCCAACAAAATCCCAAAATTCTTCCGGCCCTACGGTCTGGATCATACATCCTGCAAAACCGTATACAATCCACGGGCGTAAAACGATCCCAATCTCTCCCAAGTCCTACCGACGAGACTACATTTAAAGTCCCACCAGCGATGAAGATTCGCAAAAAATAAAGGTATGTCCATAAGCAAAATGGGCACGAATGAAAATCCGAAAGGGCTCCGTGAGTAAAAACAGCAGGACTGCCGGTGAGTTTGTGAAAACCCGAAAGAGCGCAAACTCATGAAAAAGAGATGAAATACACTCGCAAAGTCCTCTCAACTTTGTGAGGAGAAAACACTTTCATGGGATCCTTACGACTCACGAAGGAAAAACACACTTGGGAGTCCCCACGACTCCTAAGGAGAAAGTACGCCTACGAGATCCTTTCGCCTTGTAGGGAGGAAATACTTTTATGGGACCCTTATGGCTCATAAAATTGAAAATTCTTAGGTGATAGGGACTTAAACCTGTCTCCTAAGCCATCACTCCCCAACAGGGAAAGGCAAATGATGAATTGCTCCTGACACATGTGCTTCAGTGTTAGCAACGCTGATGCCGACCCCTACCCAAAAATTCCAAACTTCCGATGCAATAGACCCCTAAGTCTTTAAACTGGGAACATATGACCTCTAAGTCGTTAAACTGGGAACAGATGACCCCTAAGTCGTTAAACTGGGAATGAGGGAAATCCTCTCACAGCATATGATGATTCTCTCCTGGTACCATATTCCAGTATAGCGGTGCTAGTGCCAGAATAAAACCAAAATCCATAAATCCTCTCATGGCAAATGATGATTCGCTCCTGGTACTATATTCTAGTGTAGTGATGCTGATGTCAACCCAAATCATATCAAATCAGCAAGTCAACTTCAACCCTGACACCGCAAAGAACGAAGTAAGTCAAATCAAGCACCGACCGTCTAAGTCGCAAAAAGGGCAGCAACGACCTCCCCGTTGGAATTATGTTTCAATTCAGAATCAAGTCAACCGGCGACACTCCGCCTCGGGGAAACGTCGACCAGTGACACTTCGTGCCGGGGGCACGTCAACCAGCGACACTCCGTGTCGGGGAAACGTCGACCAACGATACTCCGTGTCGGGGAAACGTCGACCAGCAACACTCCGTGCCGGGGACAAGTCGACCAGCGACACTCCGTGCCGGGGAAACGTCAAATACAGACACTCCGTCTCGGGGAAATGTCCAATACAGACACTCCGTCTCGGGGAAACGTCCAACACAGACACTCCGTCTCAGGGATACGTTAACCAGACACTCCACCTCGGGGATAAGTCGACCAGCGACACTCCGTGCCGGGGAAACGTCGACCGGCGACACTCCGTGCCGGGGACAAGTCGAACAGCGACACTCCGTGCCGGGGAAACGTCGACCAGCGACACTCCGTGTCGGGGGCAAGTCGACCAGCGACACTCAGTGCCAGGGACAAGTCGAACAGCGACATTCCGTGCCTGGGAAACGTCGAACAGCGACACTCCGTGCCGGGGAAAAGTCGACCAGCGACACTCCATGCCGGGGAAACGTCGACCAGCGACACACCGTGCCGGGGGCAAGTCGACCAGCGACATTCTGTGCCGAGGGCAAGTCGACCAACGACACTCCGTGCCGGGAAAACGTCGACCAGCGATACTCCGTGCTGGGGACTAGTGGACCAGTGACACTCCGTGCCGGGGACAAGTCGATCAGCGACACTCCGTGCCGGGGAAACGTCGACCAGCGACATTCCGTGCCGGGGACAAGTCGACCAGCAACACTCCGTGCCGGGGACAAGTCGAACAGCGACACTCCGTGCCGGGGATACGTTATACATTGACACTCCGTCTCGGAGACACGTCAAGCATCGACCGCCCATGTCGTAAAAAAGGCAGTGCCAGCTTTCCAAAAGTGGGAACCAAATCAAGTCGTCTCCAAGCAAAAAATCCATCAATTTCATGCACACGACCCACATGTGTGGTGTGCATTTATTGATGGGGGCACTTTGTTGGGGTAAAAAATTACACCCCGGTTGACTAAGTCAAAATCAAAGTCAACCCCAAGTAAGCGGGCCCAAGCCCAGATCAAGTGGGCCCATATCCAAGTCGAGCCCCACGGCCGGCCTCCCCCATGCCAAAATAAAATCATGTAATAAATAATTTTGATATAATTTTTATGCATGAATGTAAGAAAAATGTGCATAAAGCCAGATTTTTGTAAAGCCCATGGCTCATGTGCAAAACAAATGAGCACGTGAGGTATGGGATGGGCAAAATGCCATTTTTTAAAGCCCAATGGGCTATATGTAAATTTTTAAGCCTATAAAAGGCAACATGATAATGAAATAAAAAATAATAATTCATTCTCCTAAAAAAATTAGGGTTTGTACCTCCTCCTCTTTCCTTAAGGTTCTAAACCTTCTTCTTTTCTTTGAATTAAATTAAGAGTTTAACCCTTTCTTTTTCAAAAATAAATAGTTTTTCACCATAAAATCCTTGAAGGGGAGCTCGGATCTGCCATCAAATCCCTAAAATGGGAGATTTTAAGTCTCACCTCCCATTTTCCCCCAAGATCCAGCCAACGGAGAGGAAGAAGAAGAATACCCATCTTCAAAAATCCCATTCCAGGAGGATCCGAGGCTCAAAAGAAGATCCAAAGATTTCTAGGAGTTTAACTCCATTCAAGATCTGTTGGAGTTTAACTCCATAAATCAACCTTATTTTTAGGAGTTTAACTCCAAATCTATATATAATCCATGTTAGGAGTTCAACTCCAAAACCCCCTTGGGAGTTCAACTCCTAACCCAGGGGCTAGGCCCCTTTTCCGCTGGTGTTTCCAGCGGTCGCGTACCGCGCACATGACCCGCGGGCGCCCAGCGGTCGCGTGCAGCGCATGTGACCCACGGGCGCTCAGCGGTCACGTGCGCCTCACGCGGCCTGCGGGTGTTAAGTGCCCACGTGCGCCTCATGCAACCCACGGGCACTCAGCGCCCAGTGGTCGCGTGCAGCTCACGTAACCTGCTGGCGCCCAGCGGTCGCGTGCAGCTCACGTAACCTGCTGGCGCCCAGCGGTCGCGCGCTGCACACGTGACCCGCGGGTGACCAGCGCCCACGCGTCAAGCACGTGACCCGTGGGCGCCCAGCGCCCACGTGCCATGCACGCATCTTTAAGACGCTCTTCACCCCTCATTTTCCATGCACTCCACACCAAAAAACACGTCCCTTGTTAGGAAAACTTTTCTAAACGGGACGCTGCCTCGCACCCCACAAGGGGGCTGCTAGCCCCCTTGACCCCAGCCCGCTATCTGGGTAGCGGGATCCCCGTAAAACTCTGCGGGCCCCCCAATATATCCAAAACCCTTTCAAAATATACGTACACTGCACATCGAGTTCGCATGACCAGTTTGACCTGTCAATCGGAGGTTCTCTTGCTTTAAAGACGAGGGGTAATTAACGGCAGCTTAGTCCGCGGCTGCCGGAGATTCGGATCCCCACAATCAATAAACCCCCATCTACCCTAGGCAGGGGGAATCTTTAGTACGCCTGACAAGCGCGCGTGTATTTCCATCTTAACGGGGTGACGAAAAACACCCTACAGTAAGAATGGTGTATTAGATTTTAGTCGAATTCGTATTATTATCAGGTTATTGCGAACCCCCAATCTAAGAATACTTAGGGACTTAGGCCTCGTTTGGGTATCTAGTTTGGAAAACCTTAGTTTATTTTAATTAGATAGTTTATGTAAGTATGATTAATTAAAACTAACTCTACAACCAAATAAGCTCAGGTTACTAATATTGCATATGTTACTATCTATAATGTGATATAATATTTTACTATTAAGTAATATACGTACCAACATCTCCTTCAACTCCTCAACGGTGGTCTTCAAGGCGGCAACATCATACTCCAGACGTCGTTCATTTGGGAGGGGGTAGGGGAAGTAACCACCGGAGTGGAGACCAACCTCATATGGGCCCTGCTAGGACCCAGTCCCCGGCCTCTCTCCCAACCTCCGTGGTGCCCTCCGTGTGCGGCGTCTAGGATTGCGGTCAGTAGCATCGGATCGGTCTGTCCACTAAAATCGATCCCCAATGCCTCCGCCTGCTCCACCATCCGCTCCTACACCTACATTAACCATTAAAATATAAGTATATCATTTAAATTTGAACTTATCAAAACAAAAATTTCATTCGAATTAGAATAAATATTAACGCTTACGCAATACTCCTAGGTAGCGGTGTCAGGGAATCGAAGCTCGCCCGTGGCAGGATCTGTCGAGGTGTCGTGGACGACAAGATATGCGGTCAGCACGCTCGGTGTACCACCCTGCGCCAGGGTCTGAGCTCTCTGCAATTCGCCAAAAATTTACTTATATTATAAAATAACTCTTAATATTACATTATATTAAAATAGATCTATTGTAATTTACCGATACCTCCATGGCACGAGTAATGTTCCTCGAGCCACCTGTATAAGTGGGGTGATCCCTCTTCGCCGACTTTCTATTCTCCTTATTTTGATCGGAATGTTTCTGCACAACACATTCAGATTTAGTTTTCTAATTAAGCAACACACAAAAATAAATTATATACTAAATAATGAATTACATTTGAATTACAAACCTGTTTGCGCTGAGAGTCATAATATTGGCACAAGAGAGGCCATGTATCTACGTCGACTCTCGTAAAGGCCGGAGTATGTAGGAGAGCCGCTCTCTCTGTCTCGGGGGTCGCCAGCCATACCAAATAGCAGTCGATTCTCAGCTCGTTCCTATTGTATTGGATCTTTGATTGCATGTTCTTCATCAGGTCCAGGTACAGAGCGTGAAGATCGAGCACTCTCTCAGGGTGATCAGGGTCGGAAAGTTGTAATCCACCCGCAAATACAAAAAAATAATGTATTTAAATTGCAAGTGTTAAATAATAATAAATATATTGGATAAGTCAAATGAAAATATATATTAATACCCGAGCCTGATCCCAGAAGAAGGCAAATGAGCGCCGGTGCTGATCGCCCCACTTAACATAAAGTGGATACTTCTTTTGGATGCGGTTCTCATCCCCCATATACCGGCCAAATCTCTCGGCATAATCGTCAGTATAGCGATAATCGGGAGTAAAGAACATGGGGAATGGTGCCTCCCCTAGCTCTATCGGGCCTCAGCGTGTAGGACTGATTCGACCCTCAAGTCCCCCTCTCGGGATGGGTCTGCCCTGCATCTACAAGAAATATCAAGACAAGCAATATTAAGACAAAGTGGTATTAAGAAATCAAGGATTAACGAAAATTGAAGTGTTATATATACCTCCGGCGACAGCAGCACGAGCGTGGGTTCGGGCAGCAGCATGAGCGGGACGATAGTTCCTCCGGTGAAGAACAGCCGGTGACCCGGACGTGGACGCATCCCCTCCAACTATAAAATAAATATTGACGATAAAATTACATGAAGTTCATGTTTATTCTTGGAGGATATGTAAAATGAATAAATATTTTATATTTATTCATACTAACCTGCGGACTGAGCGGAGGGTACAGAAGTGGCAGGAGTGGTCTCTGCACCAGATGTGGATGCACTACCTATAATTAGACAATTAAAAATAGATTATATAAGTAATTGCAAAAGGAATTTGTATATCAATAATATAACATTCTAAATCAATATGCATGCAATATATGATATATAAAAATACCCGCAGGTGCGGTGGTAGCCTCTGCCCGAGATGTGGAGGCACCACCTACAGCTAGACAATCAAAAAATGATTATCTAAGTAAGAGCAAAAAGAATGTATGTATATTTATGATATAACATTCTAAATCAATATGCATGCACTATAGGATATATAAATATACCTGCAGTTGCGGTGGCGGCCTCTGCCTCTGATGTGGACGCACCACCAACAGCTAGACAATTAAACATTGATTATATAAGTAATTTTGAAATAAATATGTGTGTATATCTATAATATTATATTCAAAATGAATATGCGTGCAATATACCTGGAGGTGTGGCAAACTCTACACGGAAGGAGTTATCCGAAGAGGATACCGATCGGGGTGCAAGACCAGTCCTCTGAAGCTCCCTACGCAGCTCTCTGGGCGGCAGAACTGCTCTGCCTCTGCCTCTGCCGCGACTGGTGCTCCTGCGACCCCTCGCTGATCCGGTCGTCGTCATCAAACCTAGATAAGAGTATAATCATTACATATGCATGCAATATATGTATAGATCGTAGAAATGTGTGGTAATAATATAACATTACTGATAGCCTTTTTCGTTTTCTGGACGCATTAGACATATCTATTTGGATTTTATCATCGATATCATTTCCAACCCACGTAACTTCACGATCAACCGAAAACAACCCGTCTTTTGAAACAGACGGTCGGAGCACTCTAAGTCTTCTCTCTTTTTCATCCTCATCGCTGTCCTCCATACCATTCTCGAATTCTGGGACATCGTAAACATCCATAGGCTTCCAACGGCATACGACACTCCATCCCGGATGCTTCAAGCACTGTGAGTAGTATACTTGGAACGCTTGGTTCGGAAAGATAAATGGATCGTCCTGACCGTAAAATCGAAGTGTGTTCATACTAGTCAATCCATATTCATCTTTTCAAGTCCTGAGATTGTTTCTCCACTTATCCGTATCGGTTTGTGTATCGTACCAAGTACACTGAAATATATAAAACGGTTCTGATCGTCCAGGATATTGGATGCCAAGTATGCAATTTAAGTATCCATAATAAATCACACCATCCGATCCTACCGTTGCAATTCCCCTATTCTGAGTGGTTCGAGATGTTTCTATGTTCTTAACTTTAAATTTGTATCCAAGGATACCGAATCCTTTATAATATGTAACCTCCATACTAGGAAACTGAGCTAAACATATTGAATCTCTCTCTAATGATGCAAACAAGTTCAGATCGTGATCTGACAAAATAAATTTTACGGCAAATATATAACGATATAAGTTTAGATTAAGACTGGTAGCAATAACATGTTATTCGAACAACTTACATCATCTGCAACCCAATCACAAAAATTATCCTGATGATATTTTTTCAATCGTTCATCAATCCAATCAGGATGTCCCTCACGTACCTCATTAATATGAATTCTGTTCTCAATAATAAATTATGACATTAAGATTATATCATTTCATATATACACAAACACAAATATAATAATTAATCCAAAAAAACTTACTCTCTAATTTCTTCAAGACATACGCTATTGAGGAGGATAAACCGATATATCTTGTTGATAAACATATTGTCTACTCTCTGTAGGGTGTTTTTCGTCACCCCATTGAGATGGGAATACACGTCGCTTGTCAAGTGTACTACAGATTCCCCCTGCCTAGGGTAGGCTGGTTTTTTTATCGGGGAAAGTGTTGTGGAGTGTGTGTATATGTAAAAAAGAGGGAAAATTGCATCCAAAGGACGCGTGGGTGCCGGCGCCTCACGTGCCCAGCACACGGGCGCTGGGAGCCGAACGCCAGCGCCTTAGGTATTTGGCATGTGGGCGCTGGGCGCCAGCGCCTAGCGTGCTTAGCACGCGGGTGCTGGATGCTACGCGTGCTTGGCACGCGGGCGCCGGGCACCAGCGCCTCACATGCTTGGCACGCAGACGCTGGGCGCCAGCGGAAAAAAGGGGTTTAGCCCCTATACTGGGAGTTGTACTCCCATTTGACTTTTGGAGTTAAACTCCTGAAAAAGAGGACAAAAGGGCTTATCCATTTCACTGGGAGTTGTACTAAAAAAGATTTATTATATATATATATATATATATATATATATATATATATATATATATATATAAAATTTTTATGGAGTTAAACTTCCAAGATATTTTCGAAGATGATGAAAGGGACCCCTTTCTTCTCCTTTGAGCCCTGGGTTTTCTCTTGAGCCTTGGATTTTCCCAAAGTGGGATTTTTGGGAATGGGTCTCTTTCTTCCTCCTCTATATTAGCTGTATTTTGGAGAAAAGAGAGTGAGATTTAAAAATCTCCGCTTTTGGAGATTTGATAGAAGATTCGCGTTCCCCTTCAACGATTTTGTGGTGAAAAACTATTTCTTTTTGGAAAAGGAAGAGTGAAACTCTTGATTTAATTAAAAAATAGGGAGAAGATTTAAAATCTTGAGGAAGGAGAAGGAGGCACAAAAACCCTAGCTTTTGAGGGAATGAATTATTCTTTTCATTTTATCATCATGTTGCCTTATATAGGCTTACAAATTTACATATAGCCCCTTGGGCTTTACAAAATGGCATTTTTGCCCATCCTATGCCTCATGTGCTCATTTTTTTTGCACATGAGCCATGGGCTTTACAAAAATTTGGCTTTATGCTCATTTATTTTACATTCACGCATGAAAATTATATCAAACTTATTTATTACATAATTTTCTTCTTGGCATGGGAGAGGCCAGCCGCTTCATGTTCGGGCTTGACTTGGGCAAGGGCTCACTTGGCCTGGGCTTGGGTCCAATTGACTTGGGGTTGACTTTGATTTTGACTTGGTCAACCGAGGTGTAATTTTTGACTCCAACAAAGTGTCCCCCATCAATAAATGCACACTGCGTATATGAGTTGTGTGCATGAAATTGATAGATCTTAGAGTTGGACTTCAAGGTGGAACATCATTCCGGGGGCGGAGCATCATTCCAGGAGCATAATTCCGGGGATCAGAGCATAATTCCGAAAAGCAGAGCATGATTCCAAGGGGAGGATATATTCTGAGACGAAGTATAGTTTCGACGCAGGGTTTCGGGGGGAAGAATCATTTCAACACAGGGCAGGTGTATCCTGGGACGAAACTTAATTCCGGTGCAGGGCAGACATTCTGAACGAAATATAGTCCCGATGTAGAGGTTGATTTTCAGGTGAAGCATAATTCTGACAGGGAAGGCAGATACTCCGAGGCGAAGCATAATTTCAACACGAGGTACATTCTGGGAAGAAGCATGATCCCGACGCAGAGCTTGGTATTCTAAACGAAATATAGTTTCGATGTAGTGGTTGATTCTCAGGCGAAGCATAATTCCGACAAGGATGGTAGATACTCAGAGGCGAAGCATGATTTCGACACCGGGTGCATTCTGAGACGAAACGTGATTCCAATACAGAGATTGTTGGTTGACTTGATTCTGAGACGGAGCATAATTCCGACGGGGAGGTCGTTGGTTGACTTGATTCTGAGACAGAGCATAATTCCGATGAGGAGGTCGTTAGTTGACTTGATTCCGAGTCGAAGCATAATTCCGAAGGGGAGGTCGTTGGTTGACTTGATTCCGAATCGGAACATAATTCTGAAGGGGAGGTCGTTGCTGTCTTTTTTGCGACTTAAACGGTCAGTTCTTGACGTGTCTCCGAGATGGAGTGTCGCTGGTCGACGTTTCCCCGGCACGGAGTGTCTGTGGTCGACGTTTCCCCGGCACGGAGTGTCGCTGGTCGACTTATCCTCGAGGCGGAGTGTCTGTTTGATATTTTCCCGGCACGGAGTATCACTGGTTGACTTGTCCCCGGCACAGAGTGTCTGTTTGACGTTTCCCCGGCACGGAGTGTCACTGGTCGACTTGTTCCCAGCACGAAGTGTCGCTGGTCGACTTGTCCCCAGCACGGAGTGTCGCTGGTTGACTTGTCCCCAGCACGGAGTGTCGCTGGTCGACTTATCCCCGGCACGGAGTGTCACTGGTTGACTTGTCCCTGGCATGGAGTGTCTGTTTGACTTTTCCCCGGCACAGAATGTCGCTGGTTGACTTGTCCCCGGCACGGAGTGGCACTGGTTGACTTGTCCCTGGCACGGAGTGTCATTGGTTGACTTGTCCCCAGCACGGAGTGTCACTGGTCAAATTATTCCCGAGGCGGAGTGTCACAGGTTGACTTATCCCTGAGGTGGAGTATCTGTTTGACGTTTCCCCGACACGGAGTGTCGCTGGTCGACGTATTCCCGAGGCAGAGTGTCTGTTTGAAGTTTCCCCGGCGCGGAGTGTTACTATTTTTGATGTAGAGGTTGTTGACAGAATTGGTTGGCCTTATTTGTTTTGGAGAGGCTCTAATCTGTCCGGCAAGACTTTTGAGCTTAGAAGCGCTTCCGGATGGGACTTTAGTTTGATTTGCCCGATTCCTGCCTTATTTGGCAGGACCCTTGAATTCGAGGCATTGCAGCGTGGGATTTGGAATTTGGAATTTGGATTTTTGTTTAGCATCAATATCGCTACACCGGAATGTGGTACCAGGAGCGAATCATCATTTGCCATGAGGGGATTTGGGGATTTTGGTTTTGGTTTGGCATCTGCACCGCTACACTGGAATATGGTACCAGGAGCGAATCATCATTTGCCGTGAGAGGATTTCCCTCATTCCCAGTTTAACGACTTAGGGGTCATCTATTCCCAGTTTAAAGACTTAGGTGTCTATTGGATCGGAGTTTGGAATTTTGGGGTAGGGGTCGGCATCAGCGTTGCTAACACTGAAGCATATGTGCTAGGAGCAATTCATCATTTGCCTTTGCCTGCTGGGGAGAGATGGCTTAGGCTTAGGACCCTATCCCCTAAGGCTTTTCAATTTTATGAGCCGTAAGGGTCCCATAAAAGCATTTTCTCCCTACGAGTCGTAAGGATCCCGTAGGTGTATTTTCTCCTTAGGAGTCATGATGACCCCCAAGTGTGTTTTTCCTTTGTGAGTCGTAAGGATCGCACGAAGGTGTTTTCTTATGAGTCGAGAGGATCTCGTAAGTTTTGTTCTCCTCATATATCATGAGGACACATGAGTGGGTCTTCCCAAATGGAGCATAATTCCGAGGGCGGAGACTGGCCGCGTGACTGGTGATTGCGGTAGGGTATGGGTGTGATAAGAATTATTTGAGCCCGTGGATTATATACGGTAGTCAATTTGGGGACCACCCATAGGGCTGGGAGAATTTTGGGACTTTGTTGGCGTCTACATCGCTGCACTAGAATATGGTACCAGGAGTGACTCATCATTCACCGTTGAAATATTCAGGGATTTGAAATTTTGGTTGGCGTTTGCATCGCTGCACTGGAATATGGTACCAGGAGCGACTCATCATTTACCATTTGGGGATTTGGATTTTGGTAGGCGTCTGCATTGCTGCACTGGAATATGGTACCAGGGACGACTCATCATTCGCCTTTGGAGGTTTTTTTTATTACCGCGATTGCTGTATCATTTCAGCTTTTCTCATCGCGAAGGTCACGATTGCCCTATCATTTCGGCTATTCATTCGCGGTTGCCCTATCATTTTGGCTGTTTATTTTCATTTTTTATTTTACTCGCTGATTTTTATTGCGAGTTGCCCCATCATTTCAGCCCTTTTTTCTTTACACATTTTTTACATCCCCAGTTTAACGACTTAGAGGTCGATTGTTCCCAGTTTAACGACATGGTAGTCCTGTATGTTTGCTTATCCCAGCTCCTCGAACTTTTATCTTGGCGGAGTTGTGTTGATGACCGTAGCTCTATGGCTTGTCGGTACATCTGACGACCGTGAGGCTTTCCCAAATTTGTATTGGTTCTCCACCCAATCTTTGAAAATATAGCAGTCTTCAATGGTATGACTCACCATTCTATGATATGGGCAGTATATGGGATTGCCGGTCATGTTCATTTCATGTGTTCTCTTTGGAATAGGCAGTTGCAGACCATTGTTCAAGACGTCCACGAATATTTTGCGGACTTCATCCCTCCTGAAGGAGTATACCTTCTTCTTTCTCTCCATTAGAGCAGGTGCCTTTACTGATGCTATTCCTTGAGGCTGACCAGTCTTTGGTTCGCCTGTTGTCCGCTTATCCTATTCAGCGTACGTATCGGAGAGACTGGAAGCTGATTGCGGCCGTTTTTCGCAAAAGTGTTCCACTCTTGGGCTGGAGGGAGTATCAGTTGGCTACTTCTGGATATCAATCCCTGGCTCATGAACCAAAATTTGATTTTGCTGTAATTGCAATCGGGCAACTTGGGTCGTGAGATTTGCCATTACGTTTGCCAGCTCGTCGACTTTGGAATGGACCTTGGCCATCTTCTCGTCCCTGTCCTGAAGTTGCTTTTGAAGCCATTGAAATGATGCTTGTTCTATAGTTCCGGGTATGACAATGGGGTCATCCTTACCGCCTGAGCTTGATTCAGCAAGAACCACGGGTTCCTTTGGCTCAATGGCCTGAGCGGGATCTTCATCATTTGGATCGAGTCGATGTTGGATGGCAACAACCGCGTTATTGTCATGGCTATAAGGTGTAGGAGGACTTGTTCCTCTGAGCTCCATCATGTAGACCGTATGGGTTGTGTACCCGTTTATTGCTTCTTCATTGGTAATGTTGCTCGCTTGGCTCTTAGCTTGTTGCCTTTGTAGGGTGTTTTTCGTCACTCTATTGAGATGGGAATACACGCGCGTTTGTCAGGCGCATTACAGATTCCCCCTGCCTAGGGTAGGGTGGGGTTTATTGATTGTGGGGATCCAAATCTCCGGCAGCCGTGGACTAAGTTGCCATTAATTACCCCTCGCCTTTGGAGCGAGAGAACCTCCGATTAATGGGTCAAACAGGTCATGCGAACTCAATGTACAGTGTACGTGTGTTGTGTTTTGAAAGGGGGTTTTGGATATATCGGGGGCCCCGCAGAGCTTTTTACGGGGGTCCCGCTACCCGGATAGTAGGCTGGGGGTCAAGGGGGCTAGCAGCCCCCTTACGGGGGGTGGGGCAGCGCCCCGTTAGAAATTTTTTCTAGTGGGGGACAGTGTTGTAGCGTGTTTGTGTGTTTAAAAGGGAAAGGGCATCCAAAATATGCGTGGGAGAAAGCGCCAGCGCCTCACGTGCGCTCGGGCGCTATTGCCTTGGGCGCTAGCGCTTTGAGCGCTAGCGCCTCACGTGCCAGGCACGTGGGCGCTCGGGCGCTAGCGCTTTGGGCGCTAGCGTCTTGGGCACCAGGGCGCTAGCGCCTCACGTGCTAGGCACGTATGCGCTCGGGCGCTAGCGCTTTGGGCACCAGGGCGCTAGCGCTTCACGTGCTAGGCACGCGGGCGCTCGAGCGCTAGCGCTTTGGGCACTTGGGCGCTAGCGCTTTTGACGCTCGGACGCCGGGCAGCAAAAGGGAGTTGATCCCTGCACTGGGAGTTGTACTCCCAGAAAGAAATACTTATTATTTTGTATGTGTGTGTGTATGTATGAGGAGTTAAACTCCTAGGATATTTTGAAGCTGATGAAGGGGCTTCTCCTCTTGAGCCCTGGATCTTCCCCAAAGTGGGGTCTTTGGAGATGGGTCTCCTTCTTCCTCCCTTAGTCGGCTGGCTCTTGGATAACAAAAGGGGTGAGATTTTAAAAATCTCTCCTTTTTAAGATCTGATGGAAGATCCAAACTCCCCTTTGTGGGTTTTGTGGTGAAAAACTATTTAGTTTTGAAAAAGGAAGAGTAAAACTCTTGATTTAATTCAAAAGAAAGAAAAATGTTTTAAAACCTTGAGGAAGGAGAAGATCACAGATCTTGATGCTTTTTGGGAGAAAGAAAAAGTTGTTGAGATATTTTCATTATCTTTGCCTTTATATGCTATACACTTTACATATAACCCCTTGGGTTTTACAAAAATGGCATTTGCCCATCCCATGCCTCATGTGCTATTTCTTTTTGCACATAAGCCATGGGCTTTACAAAAATTTGGCTTTATGCCCATTTTCTTACATTTATTCATAAAATAAAATAAAAGAAATACAACAAAATTATTTATTACAAAATTTTTATTTTAGCATGGGGGGAGGCCTGCCACTTCATGTTCGGGCTCGACCCGGGCATTGGCCCACTTGACCTGGGCTTGGGCCCACCTGGCTTGGGGTTGAATTTGATTTTGACTTGGTCAACCGTGGTGTAAATTTTTACCCCGACAAAGTGCCCCCATCAATAAATGCACACAGCATATGTGGGTCGTGTGCATGAAATTGATGGATCTTCTTTCACGTGGAGGCGACTTGATTTGGTTCCCGCTTTTTGGGAAGCTGGCACTGCCCTTTTTATGACATGGACGGTTGATGCTTGACGTGTCTCCGAGATGGAGTGTTTGGTTGACTTGATTCCAAGGCGGAGCGTAATTCCAACGAGGAGATCGTTGCTGCCCTTTTAGCAACGTGGACGGCCGGTACTGCCCTTTTAGCGATGTAGACGGTCGATGCTGCCCTTTTAGCGACTTGGACGGTCGGTTCTGCCCTTTTTGCGACTTGGATGGTCGATGCTGCCATTTTAGCGACGTGGACGGTCGGTGCTGCCCTTTTAGCGACTTGGACGGTCGGTTCTGCCCTTTTTGCGACTTGGACGGTCGGTGCTGCCCTTTTTGTGACGTGGACGGTCGGTGCTGCCCTTTTTGCGACGTGAACGGTCTGCCCTTTTAGCGACTTGGACGGTCGATTCTGCCCTTTTAGCGACTTGGACGGTTGATACTGCCCTTTTTGCGACGTGGACGGTCGGTTCTGCCCTTTTTGCGACTTGGATGGTTGGTTCTGCCCTTTTTGCGACTTGGACGGTCGGTGTTACCCTTTTAGCGACTTGGACGGTCGGTTCTGCCATTTTCGCGACTTGGACGGTCGATGACTTGATTTCCCTCGTTCCCAGTTTAACGACTTAGGGGTCATCTGTTCCCAATTTAACGACTTAGAAGTCATCTATTCTCAGTTTAAAGACTTAGGGGTCGTTTAGATTGGAGTTTGGAATTTTGGGGTTAAGGTAGGCATCAACGTTGCTAACACTAAAGCACATGTGCCAGGAGCAATTCATCATTTGCCTTCCTGTTGGGGGGTGATGGCTTAGGAGACAGGTTTAGGTCCCTATCACCTAAGGCTTTTCAATTTTATGAGCCGTAAGGGTCCCATAAAAGCATTTTCTCCCCACGAGTCGAAAAGATCTCGTAGGTGTACTTTCTCCTTAGGAGTCGTGAGGACTCCTAAGTGTGCTTTTCCTTTGTGAGTCGTAAGGATCCTACAAAGGTGTTTTTTTACGAGTCATGAGGATCCCGTAAGGTTTGTTCTCCTTATGCATCGTGAGGACGCATGAGTGGGTCTTCCCAAATGGAGCATAATTCCAAGGGCGGAGACCGGCCACCGGTCGGGTGATTGCAATGGGGCATGGGTATGATGAGAATTATTTGAGCCCTTGGATTGTATACGGTAGCCAGTTTGGGGACCAACCGTAGGGCCGGGGGAATTTTGGAAAATTGGATTTTGGTTGTCGTATACATCGCTGCACTGGAATATGGTACCAGGAGCGACTCATCATTCGCCGTCGGGGCATTCAGAGTTTGGTTAGCGTCTGCATTGCTGCACTGGAATATGGTACCAGGAGCGACTCATCATTCGCCGTTTGGAGACTTAGAATTTGGATCTTGTTTGGCATCAGTATTGCTGCACTGGAATAATGCCAGGAGCAACTCATCATTTTCCCCGGGATGACTTGGGATTTGGTTTTTGGGTCGGCATCAGTACCGCTAACACTGAAGCGTAACGCCAGGAGCGACTCATTATTTGCCATTTCCCGTTGGGGAGCGATGGCTTAGGAGACAGGTTTAGGTCCCTGTCACCTAAGACTTTTCAATTTTATGAGCCGTAAGGGTCTCATAAAAGCATTTTCTCCCTATGAGTCGAGAGGATCTCGCAGGAGTACGTTCTCCTTAGGAATCGTGAGGATTCCTAACTGTGTTGCTCCTTTGTGAGTCGTAAGGATCTCACGCAGGGATTTTCTCCTCACAAGGTCGAGAGGACTTTGCGAGTGTATTTATCTCTTTTCACGAGTTTGCCCCCTTTCGGGTTTTCAAAAACTCGCCGGCAGTCCTGCTGTTTTTACTCACGGAGCCCTTTCGGGTTTTCATCCATGCCCGTTTTGCTTGTAGACATACCGTTTTTTTTCGGCTGGTGGGACTTTAAAAGTAGTCTCACTGGCAGGACTTGGGAGAGATAGAGGTCGTTTACGCCCATGGATTATATACGGTTTTGCAGGATGTATGATCCAGACCGTAGGGCCGGTGTGCTCAGTTCGCCTGCGACTTGGAGCATTCATGTGTAGTATTTCTTGAGATATCGGCCATTGATGGGTGGCATGGGTCTTTCTCCCTCGGTACTTATTAGTTGGTAGGATCCTCCGTCGAACACTTTCTCGATGACGTATGGTCCTTCCTAGTTTGGCTCGAATTTTCCCTTGGTATGTCGATTGGGGATGATCGGTCTTTTGAGGACCAACACCAATTCGTCTTTCTTGAAAGCGCGGAGACGAGTTATCTTGTCATAGGCCCGCGACATTTGGGCTCGGTATAGCTCCAGATTTTGCTGCACCGCGAGCCTCTTTTCTTCGAGGGCGTCGAGCTCTTCAAGCCGAAGGAGCACGTTTTCCTCCTCCGTCAACTCGTGTTGAACGACCATTCTTAAGCTTGGAACTTTGACTTCGAGGGGAAGGACCGCCTCCACTCCGAAGAGCAATGAGTATAGAGTGGACTGAGTTGGAGTACGGTGCATGGTATGATATGTCCACAACGCTTCGTGAAGTTTGAGATTCCAGTCTCTCTTGTTGGCCGAAGTATTTTTCCTCAGGAGCTTGCATAGAGTCTTATTGAAGGCTTCGGCTAGCCCATTGGCTCTTGGATTGTAGATGGAGGAATATCTCCAGTCTATCTTGTGCTGAGTAGCGAACCTTGAGACTTTGAAGCTCTTGAAAGAAGGCCCGTTGTCAGAAATGATTTTTCTTGGCGTACCGAAGCGGTATAGAATATTATGCTGGAAGAATGTCAGAATATCTTCTATCTTGACTTCTTTTAGCGGGACAGCTTCAGCCCATCTAGAGAACTAGTCTGTTGCAACCAGTATGAACCGGTGGCCTTTGGATGATGGAGGATCTGTAAGTCCGTGTTGCCCACCCCGGTGCTTACGGGGAGGCGGAAAACATAATAAAAATCGGATTTTTAATGACTTAGGCAACATGGACTATGCATGTGAGGATCTTTGCTAAACATAAACTAGCTAACCCTAACTACAAAGTAGCTAAGTGATGAAAGGTTATACCTTTGGTCTTTAGTCCTTCTCTCCTTGCTCGTCGGAATGGTAGAAAGGCCTCACCTTGCTTGTCTTCTTCCGTCAAAGAAAGATCCACTTGAAAGCCACCACCTTTAGCTTCAACTCCAAGCTAGGAGTAACTAGAGTACAAGAAATGCTAAGACTTGAACCCTAGAAGTGAGTAGAGAAGATCAAGAGAGGGTTTTTCTCAAGCCCTTTTTGTTTCTCAACACATGAGAGGGAGAGAGCTTGAGGGAGAGGATGAGCAAGAGAGATAAAAGATATGATAGAATGAAATAATAGTGAGCCATTCTCACTAATATGTGAGGATAATTTTAATTAGATAATTAGCTTGAAAATTGTCATGATAAATCATGAATTGACCATTATCATTTCATTTTTGCAAAGATCAAAGAGCATCTTCCAAATGAAATGATTATGGTCAAGTTGTCAACATGGTCAACAAGTCAATGAAGTCAAATTGTCAACAACAACCATGCACAATAATTAAGCTAATTATCAATTAACAATAATCCACACAAAATCAATAGGGTTAATAAAATGACAAAAGCCATTAACCCTAAACAAGGTCCTCTCCCCCAATCTCAAGCAACTGTGCATACGCACCCGCATTCGTGATCCGAGGAACACGAACACAATGAGAAAAACCAATCTCAAATCATATACTAGGATCCGGCTTAAACCAAATCCCGCTAGTATAAACTGTCCGGACAGCAAACGTGCACAAGTGCGCGGATGCGAACGAACCCTGTCGCAAAACCATGCGACCTCTACTCGTTTTGCCTAAAGGCGAATAGCTCTCTGTGTGGGACTCTAAAGACTCGACACTACGCTGGCAGTGGGTTTAACCACAGACCGCAAGCGGCACTAGCTGTACGTAACGGTCCCCAGGTAGAAGTCGATAAGAAGACTGACGAGGTGAACCCCATCTGCACTCCTACTGAGCCTGTATGTGACAGTCTCCGTACAGTCCGGTCTGTTCGTCTGATACATCGTATGGCGGGCCTAGGGGGGCGGTGAACGTCAGTCCCCTAATAGCGGTACAAGTCGTGTCGGAGTGTAGCCCAGAACACTCTGAGATAACACTGGAAACCTACCAGTATATCTCGCTTGCCCTGGCCAGGGACTACTCGTGTAATGGCTCTCCTAGACACAGCGCGATGTCAACCCCCAATACCGGGAGAGACGAATCCTGTCTAACCGTCACTGCCTCCAAGTGCTTCGGGACTGCACCCAAAAACTACCTGTTTGCACAGCTCCTTTGAGCCGTGGTAGGGTAGTAATCAAAGTGCAGTGGGAACACACTCGAGGCGAAGTGACAGTGTCAAGTCAGCGGACTAAGCTGTACTCATGTCACCTGGGAACTGATAACTGACGATAGGTATATTACCAACCAACAGTTCCCGACGAGTCCTGTCCAGTGTACTCGTAACCTAACGAGCACCCGCATACTATCCCAAGTACGACGTACTAACGGCTGTGGGACAGACCGTCTCCCACACTGGGATGAGAAGCGCATACGCTAGTCTACTCCGGAGTATCGATGCCCTGTCTCGATAGTCCAACGACCAGGGACCTGTATAAGGATGTGCTTATAGATTACCCAGCTCCCACGAGTGCGAGCGCCATCACAACGCTGGTAATCAAGCAAAGATCCTAAGGGCTCTACTAATATGTATACCAGCAATATGCTAAAAGAAACACATGCACATATTAAAGCAGAGACAAACCAAGTAGCATACTACCATTTCGAGCAAGATTGTATATACAACTGTGAATATCCCAAGCTTCCATCAAGTAATATACAAGCTAGTATGATACAGTAATGGCCTCTAGGGCATATACACTAACAATCTCCCACTTGCACTAAGGCCATGTACTGGCGTATCGAAGACCTATCATCTCGATCAGCCGCTCGAACTGAGTCTGGGGCAAGGCCTTGGTGAATGGATCTGCTGTGTTATCCTCTGATGCAACTCTCCGGACCTCGATCTCCTGGCGATCCACGATCTCCCTGATCAGGTGATACCGCCTTAAGATGTGTCTGGATTTCTGATGGGACCTGGGTTCCTTCGCTAAAGCTATAGCCCCGTTGTTGTCGCAATACAGAGGTATTGGGTCAACAATGGACGGAACCACCTGAAGTTCTTTCAAGAACTTCCTCATCCAGACAGCTTCTTTTGCGGCATCAGATGCAGCGATATATTCCGCTTCCATAGTCGAGTCAGCAACGGTTTCCTGTTTGGAGCTCTTCCAACACACCGCCCCTCCATTGAGGGTAAAGACAAAACCCGACATGGACTTGGAATCATCCTTGTCACTCTGGAAGCTGGAGTCAGCAAAGGCCTCAATCTGCAGGTCTTTTCCGCCATACACCAAGAACATCTCCTTAGTCCTTCTCAGGTACTTGAGAATGTTCTTTACTGCTATCCAATGTTTCTCCCCAGGGTTTGACTGATACCTGCTTACCACACTCAGTGCATAAGCCACATCCGGTCTGGTACACAACATCGCATACATTATAGAGCCTACCGCAGAAGCGTAGGGTATGATAGACATGCGATCCCTTTCCAAATCAGTCTTGGGAGACATCTCTTTGGAGAGGGTGATCCCGTGACAAGCCGGTAGATTACCGCGCTTGGAATCTTCCATACTGAATCTCTTCAGTATGGTGTCGATGTACCTGGACTGCGAGAGTCCTAATATCCTCTTGGATCTGTCACGGTAGATCCGGATACCCAGAATGTAGGAGGCATCACCCAGGTCTTTCATGGAGAACCTGTGTGACAAGAACCCCTTGACAGATTGTAGCATAGGAATGTCATTTCCTATTAAGAGAATGTCATCCACGTATAAAACGAGGAATACTACAGTTCTCGCTACAAATCTACAATAGATGCATGGTTCATCTGGATTTTTGATAAAGCCAAATTCTTTGACCGTCTCATCAAAACAGATGTTCCAGCTCCGCGATGCCTGCTTGAGTCCATAAATGGACTTGAGCAACTTGCACACCTTTCCGCTGCTCCCACCCTGAATGAAACCCTCTGGCTGGTCCATATAGACACACTCCTCTAAATGACCATTTAGAAAAGCTGTCTTTACGTCCATCTGCCAAATCTCATAATCGTGGAAAGCAGCGATGGCAAGAAGGATCCGAATGGATTTCAGCATAGCTACTGGAGAAAAGGTTTCGTCATAGTCCAAACCAGGTCGCTGACAAAAACCCTTTGCTACTAGTCTAGCTTTATAGGTCTCAACCTGTCCATCTACACCAATCTTCCTTTTGAAGATCCACTTGCATCCTACGGGTTTTACCCCGTCTGGAGCAATGTCCAATGTCCATACTTTGTTGGTGTACATGGACTCCATCTCGGTCCGCATTGCATCCAGCCATTTTACCGAGTCGACGCTCTGAATGGCTTGCTGGAAGCTAGTAGGCTCATCACAATCTAGGATGCAGTCCTCTCTATCCCCGTCAATGAGGAAACCGTAGTACCTCTCGGGCGGATGAGACTGCCTACTACTCCTGCGGAGTGGCATGGGAATGTCCTGTTCTTTTGAACCTTCTGGTTCCACTAAACTTTCAGTAATAGTTTGTGGTTCTGGAATTTCTTCCAGTTCTATTGCGCTCCCACTTATTTCTTTTTCTAAAAACTGATGTTCCAGAAAGTGGGCATTGCGAGAAACAAGGACTTTTTGTTCCTCTGCGTAATAGAAAAGATACCCCCTGGAGTTCTTTGGGTATCCCACAAACTTGCACAGTACTGAGCGTGCCTCGAGCTTGTCCACATGCTGCTTTTTGACATAAGCTGGACATCCCCAAATCTTCAAGTATTGAAGATAGGGTTTCTTCCCACTCCATAACTCATATGGTGTGGTAGGCACAGTCTTAGTGGGAACACGGTTCAAAAGATATGCAGCTGTTTCTAGCGCATATCCCCAGAATGATCGCGGTAACTCAGCGTTACTCATCATGGACCGTACCATATCCAATAGGGTTCGGTTCCGTCTCTCCGATACACCATTATGTTGCGGGGTGTATGGAGGAGTAAGCTGAGAGAGAATTCCATTCTCTTTTAAGTAATTCAGGAATTCGGCACTTAAGTATTCTCCTCCTCGATCCGATCTTAGGATCTTGATACTTTTGCCTGTTTGTTTTTCTACTTCATTTTTATATTCCTGGAACTTATCAAAAGCTTCGGATTTATGCTTCATTAAGAAGACATGTCCGAATCTTGAGAAATCATCCGTAAAAGTTATGAAGTAAGAAAAACCGCTTCGCGCATGTGTAGACATTGGACCGCACACGTCACTGTGTACGAGTCCCAAGAGCTCGCTCGCTCTTTCTCCGTGTCCAGAAAACGGAGCCTTTGTCATCTTTCCTTTGAGACAGGATTGACAAGTTGTATATGATTGATATTCGAACGAATCTAAATATCCTTCAGTATGTAACTTAGTCAATCTTCTCTCGTTGATGTGACCCAGTCTACAATGCCATAAGAAAGTTTGATTAATATCTGGAGACTTTCTTTTATGTGTATTCTGGATATTGAAAACCTGTGGTTGGTTTAAAACGTAAATACCGTTGTTCAATGTACCTGACCCAATCAACACTTGATTAAGGTGAATGTTCACTACATTACTTACAAATGCAAATTCATAACCTTCTTTAGATAATAAAGATACAGAAATGATATTACAGGTTGCATTTGGTACATAATAACAACTACGCAAAACCAAAAAGTGTCCATCTGATAATCCCAGGTGATAGTCCCCCACGGCCTCAGCATCCATGCTAGCACCGTTCGCAACTCTGAGGGTCATGTCACCTGTATTCAAAACTCTACGCTTTCTCAATGCCTGCAAAGAATTACAGATATGAGATCCTGATCCGGTATCCAATACCCAGGATGCAGAGTTTATTGATAGACAATTTTCAATAACATACACACCTGAAGCTGAAGCTGCAACTCGCTTCAAATCCTGTGTTCTGGCTTTCCAAGCCTTGCAATCTTGTTTCCAGTGACCACTTTTGTGACAATAGAAGCATTCTTCCTTCCCCACCAGCTTCCCCGCTACCTTTGTTGCTTTACCCTTTCCCTTCGTATCCACTTTACCGACACCGCCTCTTGGTTTGGCGGGGGCTTTCTTCTTCTTGCCCTTGGCTTTCGCCCTGGACCTAGAAGAGGAAGATCCTCCTACAAACAAAGTGGATGTCTCCCTACCCTTCTGTAGGGTGCCCTCAGCAGTCCTCAACATGTTCAGAAGCTCGGCAAGTTCAACCTCCTTTCCTTGCATGTTGAAGTTAAGAATGAACTGGGCGTAAGTGGAAGGAAGGGACTGGAGAATCAGATCAGTATAGAGTTCATTCTCCAACGTGGTCCCAAGGTCCGCGAGCTCCTCTATGTAGCCGATCATCTTAAGCACGTGGTCCGCTACCGATGATCCGACGGCCAACCTTGCCGAAAAGAGCTTCTTCGACACTTCGTATCTTGCGATACGAGACTGCTCTCCATACAGTTCTTTTGTATGGAGAAATATGGACTCTAGGTCCATATTCTCGTGCCTCCTCTGATGGTCATTGTCCATCGAGGCTAGTACGAGGCATTTGGCCCTCGCGCAATCTATCTCCCATGTCTTACGGATTTCTACATCCGCGACGCTGGAGGTGGGACCTGGGACGGGGGGAGCTTTGGTGGTAAGTATATACCCCAGCTTGTCATAAGTGATAGCCATCTTGACATTCCTGAGCCAATCTTTGTAGTTTGGCCCTGTCAATATGTTTTTATCTAATAGTAACTTAAGTCCGGTCATCTTGAATGGTCGCTGCAATTAGGAGAGAGAAAAGAAACACTTTAGCATGATGCTCTTGCAAGTTTAGAGTGGTTTTTAGTTTGTCTAAACTGGATGGCTCCCACTGTCTCTCGAATCCCTTCTCAAACCATAAAGAAAAGGATTAGCCGGGATCATTCTCACCGCACAATACTTGCTTAACCGTTCAGCCAGGCCAGTGTCGGTACTTCGAGGGAGGTTTTCCAACGCTTTCGCGAAGTTCCTTAATTAAGTAACCTCTTTTCCCTGTGGGCGTAGCCCCGCTAACACCTTTCTAGGCACCTACTAGGTTTATAGCATTGATCGTTAAGTGAGAGTTTTCCCGAGGAGTAGCATATACTCACAGTAGGATCGGGATCCAAATATCATCGCGTGATAAAACCGAAGGAATCCTACCAGAATTATCACACTCCAAATGGTATGCAACGCTAGCAAGTTTCAGTACTTATGAAACTCCCGATGTGGATTTTTGCCCCATGCTCTTATGACCTTGGCGTGAGGTCAAAATGTCATAAGTCACATGTCAAGTTCTTCCCATCATTATCCTGGTTAATTTGAACCCACCCGTACCTACCCTTGACGTAGGCCAAAACGGCAGTACGACTGTCTCAAATCAACGCATTCTATCTATGCAACGGATAAATATCCGACAGCTACCAATCACTATGCCTTGGCGTGAGGTCAAAATACATAGCTTGAATACTACCGAATATTTAACCGAAATGATGGAGGGCTACGGATGGTTTTGGCGAAACCGTGAACGTAGTGAACTTGATATAATCGATGGAACGAGATAGCTTTTAAAAGGAGTGGTTCAAGCTCCGCGTTTAAAAGTTTAGTTTTTGAAAAAGAACCGAGTGGTTTTCAAAGTGTTCCAATCGACTTTTACTTGGTTTATTTCTTGCATTAGTTCTTTTAATGCGTCCCATCATTTAATCCTACCATTGCAGAAAACAACCAAAATATGACGTACGCTTATGCCATTCGCATTCGCCACGGGGCCCCGTCATCACCCGTTAGGTTACTTAACTAACGACAGAGCGGGGGCTGGGCTAGCGCGGCTGTAAAACATAAGCAACGCCTAAATAGTTATTATATATAAATATATAGCAATGATAGACATTACAGATCACAGATGAATACATTGGATATACTAGGAATCCGCAATGCGTTCGAGCCTGCAACGCAAAGCGGATTACACGGTCGCGGTGAACAGCCAATACCCCACCCAAGACCCCTACGGGTGCGGCAAACTACCCGCCAAGCACCCGAAGCGAAGCAACCTCCCTCACCACCGTGAGTAGGCCACTCGGCACTTCGAGATACCCGGTAGTTTGTGCACCCCCTCCATGGGTCTATCCTAGGAGCAAAAACAGTAAAAAGAATTATACAATGACGGCTACAACCCCGACCCGGTTGTGCGGCCATACAAAGAATATTATTACATCAATTTACATGTTACAAATGAATGAAAGAAAAAACAACGCTCATCTCACATCCACCCCGGCCATTCACCCGCGACAATCCAATCCATTCATATCCACAAACCAATGACAATCACAGATCATGTATAACCCCGACTAATCGTCTTATAGCGATTAGCCGACGTTCAATACATGCAAGCATTACAGATATAACCGATATAGTTAAAGTGCAGTGAAGTTCGGAAAAATACGGAATTATAGGACCCCAAAAGAAAATTTCTTTTCTGGAAAATCTGGGTACATATAATATATCCTAAAAATCACAAAACCAACAAAAACACACTCTGCACGAAAAACGATGCGCCGATCACGACAATCCGCGGCGGTTCCGCCGCACATACCTACTTCATGCGGCGGAAGGGCGGCGACTTGAGGGAATTAGGGTATCGTTTTTCTTGGGTGTATTCACAAAACCCTGAGACGATTTTACATGTATACAGTTTTTCATTTTGAGCAGAAATAATTTTAACAGAAACTTGGATTTTGTTAAAGTTTGGTTTTGTGATTTTTCCGGTTCCGAACTTCGTTACACTTAACTACTTAACTAGTTTAGGTTTAGTTAGGCTCTGATACCACTGTAAGTCCGTGTTGCCCACCCCGGTGCTTACGGGGAGGCGGAAAACATAATAAAAATCGGATTTTTAATGACTTAGGCAACATGGACTATGCATGTGAGGATCTTTGCTAAACATAAACTAGCTAACCCTAACTACAAAGTAGCTAAGTGATGAAAGGTTATACCTTTGGTCTTTAGTCCTTCTCTCCTTGCTCGTCGGAATGGTAGAAAGGCCTCACCTTGCTTGTCTTCTTCCGTCAAAGAAAGATCCACTTGAAAGCCACCACCTTTAGCTTCAACTCCAAGCTAGGAGTAACTAGAGTACAAGAAATGCTAAGACTTGAACCCTAGAAGTGAGTAGAGAAGATCAAGAGAGGGTTTTTCTCAAGCCCTTTTTGTTTCTCAACACATGAGAGGGAGAGAGCTTGAGGGAGAGGATGAGCAAGAGAGATAAAAGATATGATAGAATGAAATAATAGTGAGCCATTCTCACTAATATGTGAGGATAATTTTAATTAGATAATTAGCTTGAAAATTGTCATGATAAATCATGAATTGACCATTATCATTTCATT
Source organism: Agapanthus africanus (assembly GCA_030015575.1). NCBI lineage: Eukaryota > Viridiplantae > Streptophyta > Magnoliopsida > Asparagales > Amaryllidaceae > Agapanthus > Agapanthus africanus. Next base: position 58,837,602 of record CM057348.1, read on the forward strand.
TTTGCAAAGATCAAAGAGCATCTTCCAAATGAAATGATTATGGTCAAGTTGTCAACATGGTCAACAAGTCAATGAAGTCAAATTGTCAACAACAACCATGCACAATAATTAAGCTAATTATCAATTAACAATAATCCACACAAAATCAATAGGGTTAATAAAATGACAAAAGCCATTAACCCTAAACAAGGTCCTCTCCCCCAATCTCAAGCAACTGTGCATACGCACCCGCATTCGTGATCCGAGGAACACGAACACAATGAGAAAAACCAATCTCAAATCATATACTAGGATCCGGCTTAAACCAAAGCCCGCTAGTATAAACTGTCCGGACAGCAAACGTGCACAAGTGCGCGGATGCGAACGAACCCTGTCGCAAAACCATGCGACCTCTACTCGTTTTGCCTAAAGGCGAATAGCTCTCTGTGTGGGACTCTAAAGACTCGACACTACGCTGGCAGTGGGTTTAACCACAGACCGCAAGCGGCACTAGCTGTACGTAACGGTCCCCAGGTAGAAGTCGATAAGAAGACTGACGAGGTGAACCCCATCTGCACTCCTACTGAGCCTGTATGTGACAGTCTCCGTACAGTCCGGTCTGTTCGTCTGATACATCGCATGGCGGGCCTAGGGGGGCGGTGAACGTCAGTCCCCTAATAGCGGTACAAGTCGTGTCGGAGTGTAGCCCAGAACACTCTGAGATAACACTGGAAACCTACCAGTATATCTCGCTTGCCCTGGCCAGGGACTACTCGTGTAATGGCTCTCCTAGACACAGCGCGATGTCAACCCCCAATACCGGGAGAGACGAATCCTGTCTAACCGTCACTGCCTCCAAGTGCTTCGGGACTGCACCCAAAAACTACCTGTTTGCACAGCTCCTTTGAGCCGTGGTAGGGTAGTAATCAAAGTGCAGTGGGAACACACTCGAGGCGAAGTGACAGTGTCAAGTCAGCGGACTAAGCTGTACTCATGTCACCTGGGAACTGATAACTGACGAAAGGTATATTACCAACCAACAGTTCCCGACGAGTCCTGTCCAGTGTACTCGTAACCTAACGAGCACCCGCATACTATCCCAAGTACGACGTACTAACGGCTGTGGGACAGACCGTCTCCCACACTGGGATGAGAAGCGCATACGCTAGTCTACTCCGGAGTATCGATGCCCTGTCTCGATAGTCCAACGACCAGGGACCTGTATAAGGATGTGCTTATAGATTACCCAGCTCCCACGAGTGCGAGCGCCATCACAACGCTGGTAATCAAGCAAAGATCCTAAGGGCTCTACTAATATGTATACCAGCAATATGCTAAAAGAAACACATGCACATATTAAAGCAGAGACAAACCAAGTAGCATACTACCATTTCGAGCAAGATTGTATATACAACTGTGAATATCCCAAGCTTCCATCAAGTAATATACAAGCTAGTATGATACAGTAATGGCCTCTAGGGCATATACACTAACAGGATCAATTGGACCAACTATATCGGTGCCCCAAACTTTGAAGGGCCACGACGCCACCGTAGGATGCAACGGATTGGGATGCTTGTGAATGAAATTACCATGGATTTGGCAGAGATGGCATTTCTTTGCATGCTATTCGCAATCCCTTATCATGGTGGGCCAGTAATATCCAAGCCGTTTGATCTGAAGCCGCATTTTGGGGCTGGACTGGTGAGCCCTGCAGACGCCTGAGTGAATTTCTTTCATGACCTTTTGGGCTTCGGCCAATGACAAACACCTGAGCCAGAGTTGGTCATATGACCTGCGGTATAGCGTGTCATTTACAAACACGTATCAGAGAGCTCTCTTATTCAACTGAATCCTTGCATATTTTCCTTCGGCATCTTGTCGTATCGGAGGTACTCTATGAAGGGTTCTCTCCAATCGGGCTCGTCTTGGATGATCGAAGCTTCTTCGGCAGGAATGTTCTCTTGTTCTACGCTTTCTTCTTCACACAAAGTGGCTAGAGGCAGAATTTGTCGGCTTCTGACTGTGATTAGAATTTCGTCCATGTCAGGATCAACCAGCTCTTTAGCTAAGCGAGCGAGTATGTCGGCTTTTCCGTTCAACGCTCTAGGGACTCTCATTAGTTCAATGTGAGTGAACCGTTTCATGAGTTCCACCACTCGGCTTCTGTACCAAGCTAACTCGGGTTTGTATATCTTATAGTTTCCGCTTACTTGGTTGATGACAAGTTGGGAGTCACCGTAAACCCGTAGCCGAAAGATTTCCATTTCTATAGCGAGCTCCAGACCAGCTATCAGAGCTTCATACTCAGCCTCGTTGTTCGTGCGAGGCTCGGTGAGAGCAAAAGAACGCCGTAGGGTTCCCATCGATGGCGTGATGAACACCAATCCTATCCCTACTTTTATTTCCGGGATGCTTGATTTACTGGAGGTCCTTATCGATGAGGTCCCATCGAAGTAGAGCTTCCAACATGGCTCGTCATTCTCGAGGCGCAGCACTTGTTCGTCGGGTAACTCGCAATTGAGCGGTGACCCTTCTGGTATGGGATGAGCAGTGAGAAAGTCCGCAAGAGCTTGCCCTTTTACTGCTTTTTGAGGAGTATAAACTATGTCAAACTCAAGTAGTATGACAGCCCCTCTTGCCATTCTGCCGGCTAGGCTTGCTTTGGTCATCAAGAGTTTGAGCGGGTCGACCTTGGAGATCAGCATAACCCGATGAGCGAGCAGATAGTGCCTCAGCTTCTTCACAGCGAATATCAGAGCCAGGCATTGCTTTTCGATCGGGGAATAGTTGTGTTCCGCCCCGACTATAGTTCGACTGAGGTAGTAGAGGGCATTCTCTTTTCCTTCCTCGTTGTTCTGGGCAAGGAGCGCACCGAGTGACTCATCTAGCGCGGAAGTGTAGAGAATCAGCGGTTTATTTGGAATGTGAGCGGCCAGCATTGGAGGGTGCAACAAGTACTGTTTGATGCTTTCGAACGCTTCTTGACATTCAGCATCCCAGATAAAAGGAGCTTATTTCTTCATGAGCTTTGAGAAGGGCCTACATCTCCCCGATAAATTTGAGATAAACCTTCGTATATAAGCAAGCTTGCCTTGAAAAGATCTTAGCTGCATCAGATTCTTCGGAGGGGGCATCTCCATAATGACCTTTATCTTGGATGGGTCAACTTCAATCCCTCGATGTTGGACTATGAAGCCCAGGAATTTTCCCTATGACACGCCAAAAGCGCACTTCAGAGGATTCATTTTCAGATCGTACTCCCTCAGTCTGGTGAGAACGGTCCTAAGATCTTGGATGTGGTCGGCCTTGGCTTTAGTATTGACGACCAGATCATCAATATAGCATTCGACGACTTTATGGATTAGGTCATCAAAGATATTGGTCATTTCCCTTTAATATGTAGCACCTGCGTTTTTCAGTCTGAACGGCATCACTTTGTAGCAGTATATTCCGATCGGGGTTCGAAATGCTGTGTGTTTCTCATCCTCAGGCGACATCTTGATCTGATTATATCCAGACAAGCCATCCATAAAGGTGAACATGTCGTAATTTGAGGTGTCATCGACCATCATTTCCATGTCCGGCAGCGGGAAGTCGTCTTTAGGACATGCCTTGTTGAGGTCCCTGAAATCGACACAAACTCGGATCTGCCCATTTTTCTTCTTCACTGGGACTATACACGCGATCCAGTCCGCATATTTCTCTTCTCTGATGAAGCCAGCATCGATAAGTTTCTTAGTTTCCTTGATGACCTTTTCTTCTAGCTCCCTTCTCATTCTTCGAGAAGCTTGTTTGACTGGCTTAGCATCAGGATATATAGCCAGCTTATGCACGGCCACTTCAGGGGAGAGGCCAGGCATTTCTTTGTACATCCACGCGAAGCAGTCGGCGAACTCATGCAGCAGGGCAATTATCTGCTCCTTCATTTCCTCTGACAGGAGTGAGCTGATGTAGGTCGGCCTTGGATTATTAGGTGTTCCCAAATCGATCTCGGTCAGCTCATCGAAGGTTGCTTGTCCGCTATCTTCGAGCTCTTGAGGAGCTTCTTCTGGCTCGGCCAGCTCGTCTTCATCATTTGGCTCTTCGCTGGCTTCCCCGACATGGATCATGTAGCATGCCTTAGAATCAGGCTGGATGAAACATATGCCCTGTCTATCTGGAATTCGTCCATCGATGAGTGCTCGGACCTAAGGCGGATGCCATAGCCCTTCATAAAACTTTGCTTCGGACTCCGTTTGATATAGCCGGCATCCGCACCTTTCGAAATATTCACGCATCTCGGGCGCATAGTATTTGGGATTGAGGACGGGTCTTATGCCTCTCTCATAGGGAAGGCACGCGACAGACAAATCGTCCGGACGCACAACAAGATTTGATCCATAAAACAGGATGCCCTCCTGTCCACTTTTCCTTCCGGGAACGTAGAAAGTTTTCAGCTGGTCCATGGTGGAGACTGACAATGCATTGAACTCTTTGCACATCTGCTCCGGCACCCTCATGACGGCTAGAGACCCTTCTGCAATTTTGAAGTTCCTTCGTAGTTTCGCTTGTTGCATGGGGGCCCAGTCTGCACAGCTGTTGCAAGGCGGATCCTCTTCCTCTAACTCTTCAGTGCCGCTGCCTAAACGAGGGCAAATTTTGCCGTCGGATGGGCCTTCAGTATCAGATTCGTCCATATCGCTACCGAAATGAGGGCGAGTTTTACGGAAGGATGGACTTCCAGCGTCGGACTCATCAGTGTCACTGCCGAAATGCGGACGCACATGAGCGTTTTTGCTTTTGAAAGCGACAGTCGGCTCAGATTTGCTTTTGAGTCTTGGGGCCGCTCTATCCCCAGTCAGTTGTGGCTTAGCATTTTGGTGGTTCATGAAGTATCGAGAATCTTCATATCGGACTTCATGCACACCGAACGGCCGGATGTCTCCGTCAATACGTCTTTCTTTGCCATTTTTAGTATACTTCATGCATTGATGGAGAGTTGACGGAATGATACCATAATCGTGGAGCCACGGCCGCTCCAAGAGAATTTTATAAGACGTGTCAGCGTCGATCACGTATATCTTAGCTTCGGTCTGCAGATCCCCAAATTTGATTGGCAGAGCTATGGACCCCAGAACTTGCTGGCAATTTTGGTTGAAGCCTTGAATGACAATCCTTTCCCTTGACAGGTGTCGGACGTCCATTGACAAACTCTTCAGAGTTCGCAAGTTCATGATGTTCACTGAGGACCCTGGATCAATCAATATGCGATTAATCCGATCTCCGTCGCTGTACCCGGTTACGTAAAGCGGCTGATTATGCTCAGCTATTCCCAGTAGCAAGTCTTCGTCCTTAAACGTGACTGCGGCGGCATGCAGAGCGTACTGGGATTCTTTTATATTAATTTCCGCAAAACGAGCTTGATACCGCTCAGGGTTTTGTAGAGCATGAATGAGAACATCTCCAAGATCTTTAGATAGAACCAAGGCATCGTAGATGCTAAGGAGAGACGGAAGTTTTCGGAGATGAGCCAAGACATTGTAGTCCACTGAGGAAGGACTTGAGTTTTCATTAGCCGGCTCTCTGCCATCTTCCTCATTAGCCACCTGTTTTTCTTTCCTTTTGGGGCGTTTTCCTGATTTGGCGGTAGAGCCCTGCCTCTTCTGAGCTGGATTTGGTTGGCCATTGTGGCAAGCTCCTCATCCTCTTCGGGAAAACAGATCTCCTCCTCAGAGTCGCTGCCAAGATGGATGGCGTAACAGGTCACTATAGGGATCTTTTCATTGGAGTCTTCTTCTAGCTCCTCCAAAATCTCAGCTGCTTCTACAGAGAAGAACTCTTTCAATTGAATCAGAATTCTTTCCTTCTGTTCATAGTTTTCGAGGGAATCGATAAATTTTTGAGTGGTCGATCTCCCTGCAGACTCTTTTTCGCGCCGAGCCGCACTTTTCTTCTTCTTGGGCTTTTTTGATTTTGAGCCTGATGTAGCCGCATTGGCTGCTGGAATGGTAGGCTTCTTCTGCCCTTCCCATTCTATCCTGAGCTCTTTCTGAAGTAACTTTAACATCTTCTTCATCTTATTAGATATGTGCGTACTCCACGGAGGCTGCGGTGAGTCGGTTTAATTTCTCAGGGAAGCGGGTTCGGCTGTCTGCTCCCAGAAGGGTTCAGTTTCTGTCTGTATAAAGTTGGTGGTTGCAACTTGATTATTCACCAACACACTTTTGGACAGCTCGATCTCTCCATCCTTTTACTGCTTCTCGACCCAGTCCTTGAAGATATAGCAGTCCTCGATCGCATGGCTCACTACTCGGTGGTACGGGCAATACAGAGGATTGTCGGTCATTTTTGCTTTTTGACGTCTTTTCGACTCCGGCAATTGTAGACCGTTGTTCAAGGCATCATTAAATATCTTGCGGACCTTGTCCCTTCTGAAAGGGTAAACCTTGTTCTTTTTCTCCTTTAGGGAAGGTCCATCTCCTCCCAGCAATGGCTTTCGAGACCTGTTGGTTTTGGATTCGCCCACCCTTCGCTTTTCTTCATTGTCGGACGCATTAAAGACATTGGTACTGCTAGAACTCCCGCTTTTACGGTTGTCGTCCCGCTTGCTTTTCCAAGTCTTATCTCTCTGAGAGTCCGGGGTAGACTCTTGCTTCGAGCGTTCCAGCATTTGGACTTTCTTGGTTAGCTCTTGAAACATCTTGAGGCCTGCTGTACACAAGAATGGGACCATCCAATTGCTGAGGTTCCCAATGAGAAGGCTGACGGACTGATCCTGCTCCAGCGGCGGTTCGCACTTGACTGTGAAATTACACCATCAGGCGATAAAGTCGGTGTTGCTTTCATTCTTCCCCGGCTTGGTCCTCACAAGGTTAGCAATGGAGATTTTATCACTGACACTCATGAACCTTTGCCGAAACAGAGACTCCATTTGGGCAAAGGTAATGACGGACCCGTCTGGTATACTCGCGTACCAGTCAAAAGCGACACCGGTCAGGCTGTTGACAAACTGACGAAAAAAAAGCGCATCATTGCCCCCTGTATTTCTGCATGATGCTTTGAAGTGGGCGACGTGCTGATTTGTATTTCCCGTTCCGTCAAATCTTCCAAACTTAGGAATGACGTAGCCGCTCGGGAACTCGATCAGATCGTACTGTGCGGGATATGTCCGCCCACTACTGCCAATTTCTTTTTGAGCTTCAGCTTCGGCCACCAATGTTTTAACCTTGCTGGTGATCAAATCCATTATCCGATCTTGTGTTAGCGGGATGGTGTTATCTGGGGCCAAGGCGTCCCCAGAAGCGGAATGTGGCCGACTTTCGTGTGGCTCGACGAATCTTGGACCCAAAGGGACAAGCATCGGCCGCTTCGGATTGTCATCATCCGGCTCATGAGTAGCGACTTGTGCTTGATTGGGAGGCGCTCGAGCAATTTGAGCCGTAAGCTACATCACAATGTTCGTTAAGTCGTCAATTTTCGAATAGAGCTTGGCCATCTCTTTATCTTTGCTCTTGAGGTATTTTTGTAGCTCTTGAAGCAGCTCTTGCTCCGCGGTCCTGGGGCGGAAGTCGGCACTTCCTCGCTGTCCGAGCTTGACTCTGCCTGGACCGAAGGATCCTTCTGCCTATCGTCCTCATCGAGAGGGTGTTCATCATCCAGTGGAGGCGGTTGTTCTTGGGGAGCGGCAACCACATTCAAGCAGATTGGGCTTGGGATGTGGTGGCCCCATCCTTACTTTTGCATCGAAGGTTGTCGCTGGGGCGCCACCCGCCATATAGACTGTATGGATAACATATCCAGCCATATTTTTATTATCGGCGGCTGATTTCACGAATCGCTGTCTTGACCTTCCTGTTTCGGTAACGGGAAGTCGACCGAAGGCGGCTGGCCTGGCCGGATTCTTGAATGGTGCTGACGCTTCCTTTTCAGTTTTGCCCCGCTGTTTTCGCGCAGCACAGAGCACCTGATAAACTCTTGAAGAGACAGTGTCATACTTTTTCTGTTAGGGCCGGGACACGTCTCTTTGTAGCGACTTTCAGACCGCTGTCTTCTGTAGGGTTCCAAGGCACACTAATGAGGTCTCACAAGGAATCAACCATGCCAATTTCAAATTTTACAAGTGCCGAGAAACCTTAATACGGATCGTTAACTAGAATTTTAGGCGAAAACGATAACTAGTAAACAACTTTACTAAGTGAACGGAAATACAACCTTTGTAGATCCGGTCCTCCACCTCCATAGCTCCATGATGAAGTCTCCTTGCTGTCCAAATCGAATCCCGGGCTCTAGCGTCGGCTTCATCGGAGAAATGGGCGGGCTAGGTCGTCGACTTCGATGCCGAAGATGATCTACGTCGAGGCATCAAAAGATCAAGCTCCCACTTCACCAAGTCATGAAACTTGTGAAGAAAACACCCTATACTACTTGGCAAGAGGTAGAGGATGAAGAAATAGGAAGTGGGTTCACTTTAGAATTGGATTTCTCACTCTTTTTCTCAAGTTTCCATTGATGGAGGCAAGCTTTCTTCATGTTGAAGAAGGAGAAGAAGAAGAAGATAATATGATAAAAAGTATTTCAAAAATAGAAAAGAAATGAATACTTATCATATCCTAACCTTGGTTAGGTGTAGATAATAGACCATGGTTAGTGGGAATGGTTAGGGTTAAGCATGAGACAAATATGGTGGACTTGTTCAAAGCTTCATGAAGCTTCAACAAGCATCCAAAGAAAGCCACCATATCTTATTTATCTTTTCCAAAATGAATAAATAAATAAATAAATAAGCATATAAACAAAACCCTAATCATTAACTTAACCATGGTTTAATTCTTTGCACAAACCTAAGTGAGTATGTATCATCAAACATGATACAAACAAGTGCACACAAAAATATATCACATATACAATGTGCACATCAAGTGAGAAAATCCTTTTAAAGTGAACCAATACTAGTTAATGCAAAGTAATATATCAAATATATAATTATACATTAAATCATTAAATCAACACTTGATTCAATGATCCGGTCATGTCGCACATAACCGACTAGTATCCAAATGAATCGACTTATCGAATCAATCTTTGATTCGATAACTAGGTTATATCGCATACAACCAATCGAAACATTCATCGCGAGAATGAAATACGGTATCACATACACGCATTATTCTCGGTCCCGTACATATCTCATATGCGCTCCTATTTCGTTTCGCTTGAGCCAGGAAACCTCTGTGTAGGACTCTAAAGACTCGTCAATACGCCGGCAGCAGATGATGATCATATCAAGCACCCACAAGCCGCAAGCGGTTTGCTAAACGTAACGGCCATCCGGGTATTGAGCGATCAGAAGATCGACGAGCAAGCCCGCTCACACTCCTGTGAACCCAACCAGTAACACTTACCGTACAGTCCGGTCTGTTCGTCTGATATGTCGCATATCAAGTCTAGGGGTGGTAAACGTCAGACCCCAATAACCGATAAGTCGTGCCGATGTGAGGCTCATAACGGGTCGAGAAACTACTGGTAACACTTACCATCAAATCTCTGATCAGCCCTGGCCAGGGACTTCCCTGTTACGGCCAATCGAGCACAGTGCAACATCAACCCCCCAATACCGGGAGAGACGAATCCCCTCCTATCGCTCATTGACTCCATGTGACTCGGGACTGTACCCAAAAACACCATTTTGCACGCCCTCTTGGACGTGGTAAGGTGGAAATCAAAGCACAGTGGGAATCACACAAGACTCTATGACGATCTCGGGTCAACAGACTACTCTGTACCAGTTTTACCAGAGAACTGCCATCTGACGTAAGATATAATACCATCTGAGAGTTCTCGGCGAGTCCGTTCAGTGTACCCAGTCTCTACTGAGCAACCGTATATCATCTCTGATGTCAAACACCAATGGATATGGGATCATCCATCGTCCATCTGTATGGGTCGAGAAGGTATACGCTAGTCTACTCTGGTATATCGATGCCCTGTCTCGATACACCCACGACTAGGGACCTTGAAGGATGTACTTATGGACTACCATGTCCCCACTAGTATGATCCGCATCATAGTCCAGGTAGTCAAGTACACATCCTAAGGGCTTTACCAACATGTAACAGAGAGACAATCAGTGTACATGTTAAGGTAAAGAGCAACCAGATAGCATACTATCATGTCGAGCAAGAAAGTTCTCCCTATATATGTCCAAGCATCCACTACAATATACATCCTATGTATAGTAATGGCCTCTAGGGCATACATATAACTAATAATCTCCCACTTGCACTAGGGCCATCTGATAGCAGTGGTTGTAGTATCTCATACTCAACCATCCCATAAAAGTCTCTCTCTGGGAAAAGGCCTTTGTGAGTGGATCCGCCGTGTTGTCCTCTGAGTCTACTCTCCTAACCTCGATCATCCTGGAGATCAACCATCTCCATGATCAGGTGATACTGCCTTAGAATATGTCTGGATCACTGATGGGACGGACGTTCCTTGGCATAAGCCACAACTCCATTGTCACATAATGGGAGGAACTAAGTTCATCTCATGAACAAATATACATCCAGACTGCCTCTTAGTAGCATCTCAAGTAGCGATGTATCGAGCCTTTATCGTCTAGTATGCCACGGTATCTAGCTTGGAACTCTTCCAACATACCGTCCCTTTACTGAGGGTAAAGACAATGCGTGTGACTGACTTTCAGTCGTCCTTATCACCCTGGAACCCTTCCAGTGATTCTCCCCAGGATCGATTGATACCATATCACTACAACTAGTGAGAATCCTAATATCCAATTAGATCTATCTCATAGATCCAAAACCCAGGATTTAGGAGGTATCACTTTGATCCTATATGGAGAATCATTGTGATAAGCGGAGATTGACCGAGCGTAGCATAGGAAACTCCTTCCCTCTCAAGAGCATGTCATCCACGTACTCTACGAGGATCATCACTATACTCCCTACTACCTTTTTGTATATACAAGGTTCATCTACCATTTTGATGATGTCAAACTCTTTGACTAACACATCAAAACAGATGTTCCAACTCCGCGATACCTGCTTTATCCTATAAAGCATCTTGTACACGTTTCCGCTGCTCCCACTGTCTACGAAGCCCTCTGGTTGTGTACTTATAGACGTTCTCTTCTAAAACATCATTTAGAAAATCAGTCATGGCACCCAACCGCCAAATATCGTAGTCATGGTATGTAGCCGTGGCAAGTAGGATCTGGATGGACTTAAGCATAGCCACTTGAAAAGGTTTCATCATTATCCATGCCTGGTCGATGACGAAAAGCTTTAACAAGTCTAGCTTTGAAAGTCTCAACTTTTCCATCTACACCAAGTAATCTTCTCAAGATATACTTGCTCCTGATGGGGATTTAACCCTTCAGATATAGCAACCAAAGTCCATACTTTGTTGGTGTACATGGATTCCATCTCAGATCGCTAAGCATCCAGCCATTCTTACAGAGTCCCACTCCTGATGGCCAGCTCGAAACTAGTTGGGTCATCATCTCATGATGCAATCCTCGCTCCCACTGTCAAAGAGAAACCGAAGTATCTCTCAGGTGGGTGAGAAAACCCTACTAGATCGGCGGAGAGGCTGAGGTTCGTTGGTAACTATTGAATCTTTTGGTTTTATCAAATCATCTGCTGTAGTTTGTATAGCTGGAACCTTTCCAGTTCTACATTACAGACCTTGCCTCGAGCTTGTCCGGATTTTGCTTTTCAAACATAGGCTGGACAACCCCAAATCTTAACTAACTTAAGAGATGGGCTCTTCCCTTATCATATCAAATATGAAGTGGTAGGCAACTGATTTGATTCGAACCCTATTCAATAGGTATGCAGCTTCTCAAGTGCATAACTCCCAAAAAGGAAATAGGTAACTCAGTAGTACTCATCATAGAGCACACCTTATCATATAGGGTGAGATAGCTCCGCCCCGATACACCAACGTGTTATGGTGTATTCGGAGGAGTAATGCTGAGAGAGAATCTCATTTTCCTTTAGAAAAGTCCAAGAATTCCGTGCTCAAGTATTCTCCTCCTTGATCTCATCAAAGGACATAATACTTATACCCGTATTGGTTCTCTACTTCTAACTTATATTCTATAAATATCTCAAAAGGTCCGGACTTGTGTTTCAACAGGAACATATGTCTGAATCTAAAGAGATCATCATAGAATGTAATAAAGTACAAAGAACCGGTCTTGGCATGTGTAGACAGGGGACCTACATACATCAACATGTATCATCCCAAGAGTTCATTAACTCTTTCTCTGTTTCCAGTAAACGGAGCTATGGTCATCTTATCTCTGTGACATGACTGGCAAGTTTCACAAGATGTAAATTCAAACCGATTTAAATATGCATCTAAAATGTAACTTCAGCCAGTCGGATCGCATTGATATGACCTAGTCTACAATGCCTCAAGAAGGATTCGTTCATTTCTGAACTCTTCCTCTTGTGTATGTTCCGTATACTAAAGAACTGGAGTTTGATTTAGAACATCAATGCTTTTAGATAACGTGCCTGAACCGATCAACTTTTGATATAGGAAATGTTCAAAACATTATCCAACTATACAAAATTTTATCATTTCTTTACTAATAAAGAGATTGATATGATTTTGTATATCAGGTTCGGTATCTAATAACATTCGTTCAGAATCAATGTATTTGGAATACAGGGTGACAGTGACCAACAGACTTGGCTGCAACACTTGCCCCGTTTTCTGCCTCATGAAACTTATCACCCGTTCTCAGTTTTTCTACCTTTTTGCAGCCCTATGTAACAGATTACATATCTGGGATCCTGATCTGGTATCATATACCCAGGATGCCGAGGATACTGAGAAACAGTTCTTTGTAATGAACACACCCGAAGGTGATGCATCAGCATGCACTCTCTTCGTTTGGGCGGCACGGGAAATCTGGTATTCCCCAATTCTTGCTCTGTCTTATAACAATTATAAATTGGAGCGGGACCAACGTTCCCCAGCTCGGTATAACAAGCGGGTTCGGTCAATATTCCGTATTATTATCTTGATTAAGGCGTGATATGGTCGCTACCTGGAGAGAGAGAGAAGAAAACACTCAGCGTGCGCTCTAGCAAGAATAGATTGGTTATTATTTTATCTAATCAGGATGGCTCCCACTGTTTATATCAAATCTTCCTTCAAACCCTAAAAGGAAAGACTAGCCGGGATTAATTACACACTACAAGTTTGCCAATCTTTCAGCCAGGCCAGTGTCGGTACTTTGAGGGAGGTCCCCCGTGCTTTCGCACGAACCTAATTACAGTAAACCTCGTTTTCCCAGAGGCGTAACCTCGTTAACATCTTTCTAGACACCTACTTGATCGGCTAATTGTAATGTGTAAAACTCTCCCAGGAGTAACTCTTACTCGCAGTGGGTATCGGGATCCAACTATCTCATAGAAGGTATGCAATCTCATTGCAAATTTCAACACTTGAAATTCCCGATAAGTTTTGCCCCTAGCGTCCTATGACCTTGACGCATGCCAAACAACCCATAGTCCGCTAGTCAAGTTCAACCCGTACATTTCTTGATTGAATTAAACCCACCCGCACGACCCTTGACGCATGCCAAACAACGCCGTACGAATACCCTAATCCAATCGCATCGTATGCAAGCAGATAAGCACTAGTTAGCTACCATACACTACGCCTTGACGCATGCCAAACAACCGCAACACGAATACTAACTAGTACTTATCTGAAATGACGGAGGGCTACGACAGGTTTTTCTGAAAACCTATTGCGTAATGAACTTGATATCGTTGTAGGATCGAATGAATTTTGAAATGGAGTGTTTTTGAGGATTTTCTAGTTTTGCTAAAGGAGTCACTCCCGGCGAAGGGATTGTCGGTCCTTTCCTCGTCGAATGAGGTGCGGGATATATCATATATATCACTGTGCAAAGAAGAAACTATAGAAGCATTCAAAAGACAAACCGAGTGTGTAGCATCTGCCAGTTATTGCTAAAGGAGTCACTCCCGGTAAAGGGATCTCGGTCCTTTCCTCATCGAATAAGGTGCATGATATATCACATATACCGCTGTGCAAAGCAAGAACTGTAGCTACCTATTTTATTTTTAGAAATTCGATCCTACAACATCTTTAGGTTTCTTTTATTTCATTAATCTCATTAATGAAGTCCCATCATTTAAGTACCTAAACATCACAGATAAATACGACGTACACTTATGCCATCCGCATTCGCCTCGATGTCCCCTCATGCACCGTTAGGTTAGGTAACTAACGACAGAGCGGGGCAGGGCTAGCGCGGGTGTAAAACATAAGTAACGCCTATATAATATATCATATATACTATATACAGTATCCATCACAGAACATATCACATGATCACATCACAGATATCGCAGCAGAAGAATCATATGAAATATTGGATATACTAGGACGTCCGTGTTTTCAATAAGAGCCAGTATAAAACACGGATTCCACGGTCATGATGAATAGCCAAACCCACACCCCTAGACCCCTATGAGAGCGGCAAGCAACCCTACCAATTCTAGAGTTAGGAGACCCGGACTCGACTCCTCGAGTTGGTCTCCCATTGGACTCCAGAACCCGGTTACTTGTGCTCCCCTCCTTGGGTCTATCCTAGTGCGGAAAAGTAAATAATATACAAAGGGTGACATCTTCCGCAACCTGGAAGTGTCCCAATAAAAGAATATTACATACAAGTTTTTACATGAATGAAAATGAAAAACACTCATCTCACATAAAAACCCCCGGCTATTCAAACACGACGATCCAATATAACATATCCAGCAACACATAACATCACATGTCATCAACGTAAGTAAATATGCGCATCCCAATTGTCGTTGACATATAGCAACAAAACCGGCGATATCACATATTACACTTACGGTCACAGAAAAGAAAGTGTAAAACTACAACAGTTGGAATCCGCAACCTACATAGACATCGCATGCCTAATCAAATGAATTCCTTAGACATCGCATGCCTAACAATTATAAACCCCGCATTTTAGTCTCATTATCGAAAACTCTTTTCAATATCAAGTCGGGCAATTCAACAAGATTCCCGACATCCTGATCGAATGCTCGTCGCAAACTTTAGTAGGCGGCCGCACCCCCGATACCGTCGACGAAGTGCACCAAGGCGGAACACCGCTACCGCGAGCACCCGGACAGATGCTTTCGGCGACGGGGTTCTCCTACAGTCACTTGGTCGGGGCTATGGGACGAGGCTGTCTATTAAGTTTATCCGGCGAGTATCCGCGTACGCTACGTGATTGCGACAGACTTTTGATCACATCAAAATTCCGTGGCAACCGATCAAGTGAGACTAAACTGCTATGTTTATAACATTCATTCAGTTATCTCATAACTACTTGTGAATTCCAATTAGTGTATCCCATTCCAGATAAATAGAAAATGTTAAACTTTCCGATCGAACATTCAAACACCCAAGTTTTTCCCGAAACAGCTCAACACATGAAACAAGTTTAAAAACATTCACTTCATGCCTCAGTACCAACGGTCCAGCCGTAGAAGGGTCAAGCCAACGTCTCACATGTGGCACGCCGTACTGCCCCAAACCCTAAGGTTCAAAGGGCAGTTCAGGACGGTCACATAATCGAGTTAAGGTTTGTTGTCTTCTAGAGGGTCCATCGAGTTACTTGCACTACTTAGAACGTCTTTAAATCACGGAAAAATCCAACACTTGGAAATTTCCCAACAGGGGAAAAATTGGGTATTTATATCTGGTCGAACTTTTTAACATATTCTAAATATCCGGAAAACCCAACGAAATTAAAAATTCCGATCGAAACAACGACTACAAAATAAACCCCAAAATACTCAACTCTTGAGTCAGTGTTAAAAATGCCCAGAAAATAGAAAAAACAGAGCTATGAATTACTGTGAAGAGATCCGTCGCTAATTCCATTACACTGCCGCGGAACCGCCGCCAAAGGGGGGTCCTTGCCGCGGTTCCGCGGCCAAGTAGAGGAGTTAGGGGCTCGTTTTTCATGGTAATTCTTAGAATACCCTGCTGAATTTTTTAAGCATTTTTAATTTGGAAAAATCCCAGATTTTACAAAATGTACAGAGAGGGTTTTATTTTGTTGATTACGGGTTCGATCGGGGTTTTAACTTCGTTAACACATCGCCTAAGGCTCTAGCTAGGCTCTGATACCACTGTAGGGTTCCTAGGCACACTAATGAGGTCTCACAAGGCATCAACCATGCCAATTTCAAATTTTACAAGTGCCGAGAAACCCTAATACGGATCGTTAACTAGAATTTTAGGCGAAAACGATAACTAGTAAACAACTTTACTAAGTGAACGGAAATACAACCTTTGTAGATCCGGTCCTCCACCTCCATAGCTCCATGATGAAGTCTCCTTGCTGTCCAAATCGAATCCCGGGCTCTAGCGTCGGCTTCATCGGAGAAATGGGCGGGCTAGGTCGTCGACTTCGATGCCGAAGATGATCTACGTCGAGGCATCACAAGATCAAGCTCCCACTTCACCAAGTCATGAAACTTGTGAAGAAAACACCCTATACTACTTGGCAAGAGGTAGAGGATGAAGAAATAGGAAGTGGGTTCACTTTAGAATTGGATTTCTCACTCTTTTTCTCAAGTTTCCATTGATGGAGGCAAGCTTTCTTCATGTTGAAGAAGGAGAAGAAGAAGAAGATAATATGATAAAAAGTATTTCAAAAATAGAAAAGAAATGAATACTTATCATATCCTAACCTTGGTTAGGTGTAGAGAATAGACCATGGTTAGTGGGAATGGTTAGGGTTAAGCACGAGACAAATATGGTGGACTTGTTCAAAGCTTCATGAAGCTTCAACAAGCATCCAAAGAAAGCCACCATATCTTATTTATCTTTTCCAAAATGAAAAAATAAATAAATAAATAAATAAGCATATAAACAAAACCCTAATCATTAACTTAACCATGGTTTAATTCTTTGCACAAACCCAAGTGAGTATGTATCATCAAACATGATACAAACAAGTGCACACAAAAATATATCACATATACAATGTGCACATCAAGTGAGAAAATCCTTTTAAAGTGAACCAATACTAGTTAATGCAAAGTAATATATCAAATATATAATTATACATTAAATCATTAAATCAACACTTGATTCAATGATCCGGTCATGTCGCACATAACCGACTAGTATCCAAATGAATCGACTTATCGAATCAATCTTTGATTCGATAACTAGGTTATATCGCATACAACCAATCGAAACATTCATCGCGAGAATGAAATACGGTATCACATACACGCATTATTCTCGGTCCCGCACATATCTCATACGCTCCTATTTCATTTCGCTTGAGCCAGGAAACCTCTGTGTAGGACTCTAAAGACTCGTCAATACGCCGGCAGCAGATGATGATCATATCAAGCACCCACAAGCCGCAAGCGGTCTGCTAAATGTAACGGCCACCCGGGTATTGAGCGATCAGAATATCGACGAGCAAGCCCGCTCACACTCCTGTGAATCCAACCAGTAACACTTACCGTACAGTCCGGTCTGTTCGTCTGATATGTCGCATATCAAGTCTAGGGGTGGTAAACGTCAGACCCCAATAACCGATAAGTCGTGCCGATGTGAGGCTCATAACGGGTCGAGAAACTACTGGTAACACTTACCAGCAAATCTCTGATCAGCCCTGGCCAGGGACTTCCCTGTTACGGCCAATCGAGCACAGTGCAACATCAACCCCCCAATACCGGGAGAGACGAATCCCCTCCTATTGCTCATTGCCTCCATGTGACTCGGGACTGTACCCAAAAACCACCGTTTTGCACGCCCTCTTGGACGTGGTAAGGTGGAAATCAATGCACAGTGGGAATCACACAAGACTCTATGACGATCTCGGGTCAACAGACTACTCTGTACCAGTGTCACCAGAGAACTGCCATCTGACGTAAGATATAATACCATCTGGGAGTTCTCGGCGAGTCCGTCCAGTATACCCAGTCTCCACTGAGCACCCGTATATCATCTCTGATGTCAAACACCAATGGATATGGGATCATCCATCGCCCATCTGTATGGGTCGAGAAGGTATACGCTAGTCTACTCTGGTATATCGATGCCCTGTCTCGATACACCCACGACTAGGGACCTTGAAGGATGTACTTATGGACTACCATGTCCCCACTAGTATGATCCGCATCATAGTCCAGGTAGTCAAGTACACATCCTAAGGGCTTTACCAACATGTAACAGAGAGACAATCAGTGTACATGTTAAGGTAAAGAGCAACCAGATAGCATACTATCATGTCGAGCAAGAAAGTCCTCCCTATATATGTCCAAGCATCCACTACAATATACATCCTATGTATAGTAATGGCCTCTAGGGCATACATATAACTAACATCTTCTTGATCGTGGCGGTCATGGCATTTCACTGAACCCACTTCAGAGGTTCGAAGGAATTTCTGATTTTTACGGCCGACTCAGCCGTCATCGCAGGATGACTCTGCTCTTGGAACCTCACAAGATTCCACATGGCCGAAGTCTTGGCCCTCTTGTTTGCTCGATACCTGAGCCGCTTCTGTCTTAACTTTTCTGTTTTAAGCACTTGGCAGACTTCGGCTCTTCGGGAAGACGCCGTAGAACGAGAGATAGAGAGGCCAGAGAAGACGCCCGATCGTGCATTTGTTGGAGTCATCGCCTGAACTCGTCCGCAACGTTTGATGTTGCCCTTTGTACCGGAAGTCTTGCCCCTAGCTGGAGCACCAGAGATTCGTTCGGACACCGTCTTAAGTTTCGATTATGGTGCCTTAGCGATCACAACGTTCAGCCTCTTGCCCTTGAGACCGGCTTGGCCACCTGTTTTGCCGGGATTTCTGACCGATGAGCACTTCCGGCAGGGTAGATGATGACGGAGCCAAACTGGTGGGGCAGTTCCTCCTACTGTCGACTGAGGCTTGCGGGGAGAACCACATGAGCATTGACCTTGACCACGTACGGGATCGGGGTCGCGTCGGAAGCTGAATTCATCTTGGGAGACATTGTCGTTGAAAGTTGATTGCTGCACGGAAAAAAAAAACATCATTTCAGTACAGGCAATCGATATGTATATTGATTGAGTTCGCATGAACGTTTAACCCGAAATATGGGAGGAGAGATTGGTCCCACCGGGCGTGCCAGAATCTGTAGGGTGTTTTTCGTCACCCCATTAAGATGGGAATACACGCGCGCTTGTCAGGCGCATTACAGATTCCCCCGCCTAGGGTAGGTTGGGGTTTATTGATTGCGGGGATCCAAATCTCCGGCAGTCGCAGACTAAAATGCTGTTAATTACCCCTCATCTTTGGAGCGAGAGAACCTCCGATTAACGGGTCAAACAGGTCATGCGAACTCAATGTGCAGTGTATGTGTGTTGTGTTTTGAAAGGGGTTTTTGGATATATCGGGGGCCCCGTAGAGTTTTTTACGGGGTCCCGCTACCCGGATAGCGGGCTGGAGGTCAAGGGGGCTAGCAGCCCCTTTACGGGATGCGGGGCAGCGCCCCGTTAGAAATTTTTTCTAACGGGGAACAGTTTTATAGAGTATGTGTGTGTGTGTGTATAAAAGGGAAAGAGCATCCAAAGGATGCGTGGGAGAAAGCGCCAGCGCCTTACGTGTTAGTTGTATGTATGCCCTAGAGGCCAGTATTGTACATATGTTGTATATTATATTGGATGCTTGGACATATATAGAGATGACTTTCTTGCTCGATATGATAGTATGCTATCTGGTTACTCTTTATCTTAACATGTACACTAGTCTCTTTATACTGTCTTGTAGTTACATGTTGGTAAAGCCCTTAGGATGTGTACTTGACTACCTGGACTATGATGCAGATCATACTAGTGGGGACATGGTAGTCCATAAGTACATCCTTCAAGGTCCCTAGTCGTGGGTGTATCGAGACGGGGCATCGATATACCAGAGTAGACTAGCATATATGCTTCTCGACCCATGTGATGGGCGATGGATGATCCCATATCCATTGGTGTTTGACATCAGAGATGGTATACGGGTGCTCAGTGGAGACTGGGTACACTGTACGGACTCGCCGAGAACTCCCAGATGGTATTATACCTCACGTCAGATGGCAGTTCTCAGGTGACACTTGTGCAGGTTAGTCTGTAGACCCGAGATCGTCATAGAGTCTTGTGTGATTCCCACTGTGCTTTGATCTCCACCTTACCACGTCCATGAGGGCGTGCAAAACGGTGGTCTTTGGGTACAGTCCCGAGTCACATGGAGGCAATGAGCGATAGGAGGGGTTTCGTCTCTCCCGGTATTGGGGGTTGATGTTGCGCTGTGCTCGATTGGCCGTAACAGGGAAGTCCCTGGCCAGGGCTGATCAGAGATTTGCTGGTAAGTGTTACCAGTAGTTTCTCGACCCGTTATGAGCCTCACATCGGCACGACTTATCGAGTATTGGGGTCTGACGTTTACCACCCCTAGACTTGATATGCGACGTATCAGACGAACAGACCGGACTGTACGGTAAGTGTTACTGGTTGGATTCACAGGAGTGTGAGCGGGCTAGCTCGTCGATCTTCTGATCGCTCAATACCCGGGTGGCCGTTACGTTTAGCAGACCGCTTGCGGCTTGTGGGTGCTTGATATGATCATCATCTGCTACCGGCGTATTGACGAGTCTTTAGAGTCCTACACAGAGGTTTCCTGGCTCAAGCGAAACGAAATAGGAGCGCATATGAGATATGTGCAGGACCGAGAATAATGCGTGTATGTGATACCGCATTTTATTCTCGCGATATATGTTTCGATTGGTGATATTCGATATGACCTAGTTATCGAATCATAGATTTGATAAATCGATACATTGGATTCTAGTCGGTTATGTGCGACATGACCGGATCATTGAATCAAATGTTGATTTAATGATTTAATGTATAATTATATATTTGATATATTACTTTGCATTAACTAGTATTGGTTCACTTTAAATGGATATTCTCACTTGATGTGCAAATTGTATATGTGATATATTTTTGTGCACATGTTTGTATCATGTTTGATGATGCATGCTCATTTGGTTAAGTGTATAGAATTAAACTTAGGTTAAGAAAGTGATTAGGGTTTTTATTTATCCATTCTTTTATTTATTCATTTTTGGAAAAAGAATGGGATAAGAATACAAAATGGTTGCTTTCATTCTTGAACATTGTTGAAGCTTCATGAAGCTTTGACTTTGTGACCATTTTGTCTTCACACTAAACCCTAACCATTCTTCTAACCTTAGTTAACTCTCTACACTTAACTATGGTTCTCTTTATGATAAGTATTGATTTAATTTTATTTTATCTCAACACTTATCATATTCTTTCTTCTTCTTCATCTTCATCTTCAAGGAGAAAGCTTGATGCCATCAATGGCAACTTGATTTCTAAAGTGAGAAATCCAATTCTAAAGTGAACCCACCTCCTATTTCTTCACCCTCTACCTCTTGCCAAGTTGTTTTGGGTGTTTTCTTCACAAGTTTCACAACTTTGTGAAGTCGGAGCTTGAACTTGTGATGCCTCGACGTAGATCGTCTTTGACACGAAGCCGACGACCTATTCCGCTCGCTTTCCCGATGAAACCGATGAAAGAGTCTAAGATTGGAAAAGGACAGCGAGAGGAGCACTACGTGGAGCTAAGGAAGTGG
Source organism: Agapanthus africanus (assembly GCA_030015575.1). Taxonomy (NCBI): domain Eukaryota; kingdom Viridiplantae; phylum Streptophyta; class Magnoliopsida; order Asparagales; family Amaryllidaceae; genus Agapanthus; species Agapanthus africanus. The sequence continues at coordinate 58,859,294 of CM057348.1, forward strand.
ATATCCGGATCTACAAAGGTTGTAGAATCTAACTTTTAGTTAAGTAGTTAACTAGATTATCTTTTCGCCTAAACATCTAGTCTAAGATCCGTAGTCTAGGGTTTCTCGGCACCATTTTTTTAAAATTGGCATGTTCGATACCTTGTGAGACCTCACTAGAGTGCCTAAGAACCTTTCACTAATATCAGAGCCTAGCTAGAGCCTTAGGCGAAGTCTAGACGCAATTTGAAGCCCGAACGAACCCGAAACCCTAAACTTAACATGCTCTCTGTACATTTTCTAAAATCTGGGATTTTTCAAGATTAAAAATGCCTAAAAAATTCAGCAGGAATATCTAAGAATTATGGTGAAACACGAGCTCATGAAGCTTCCAAACAGCCGCGGAAACGCGGCAGAAGCATGGCTTCTGCCGCTGTTCCACGGCCAACTGTTCACTTTACCCAATATTGTTTGCACAGTAATTCTTATTTTCTGGTGCTGAGTTTTATGGGAATTTTTAATAATTATTCAAGAGTTGAATTTTCTGGGGTTGCTTTGGGGATTCGGTGTTTCGATCGGGGTATCAAATTTCGTCTTTGTGTATTTCCGGATAATTTTTGAATATGTTAAAAAGTTCGACCGGATATAAATACCCAATTTTTCCCCTGTCGGGAAATTTCCAAGTGTTGGATTTTTCCGTAGTTTAACGACGTTCTAAGTAGTGCAAGTAATGCGATGGACCCTCTAGAAGACAACAAACCTTAACTCGATTATGTGACCGTCTTGAACTGCCCTTTGAACCTTCGGGTTTGGGGCAGTACGGCGTGCCACATGTGAGGCGTTGGCTTGACCCTTCTACGGCTGGACCGTCGGTACTGAGGCACGAACTGAATGTTGCTAGACTTATTTCATGTGTTGGACTGTATCGGGAAATCTTGGGTATTCGACTGTTCGATCGGAAAGTTTAACATTTTCTGTTTATCTGGAATGTGATATAATAATTGGAATTCACAAACAGTTATGAGATAACTGAATGAATGTTATAAATCTAGCAGTTTAGTCCCACATAATATTGAAAAGAGTTTTCGATAATGAGACTAAAATGCGGGATTTATATCTGTTAGGCATGTGATGTCTAAGTATTTCATTTGATTAGGCATGCGATGTCTAAAGAGGTTGCGGATTCCAACAGTTGTAGTTTTACACTTTCTTTTCTGTGACCGTAAGTGTAGTATGTGATATCGCCGGTTTCGTTGCTATATGTCAACGACAATTGGGATGCGCATATTTACTTACGTTGATGACATGTGATGTTATGTGTTGCTGGATATGTTATATTGGATCGTCGTGTTTGAATAGCCGGGGTTTTTTATGTGAGATGAGTGTTTTTCATTTTCATTCATGTAAAAACTTGTATGTAATATTCTTTTATTTGGGGCACTTCCAGGTAGCGGAAGTTGTCACCTTTTGTATATTATTTACTTTTCCGCATTAGGATAGACTCAAGGAGGGGAGCACAAGTAACCGGGTTCTGGGGTCCAGTGGGAGACCAACTCGAGGAGTCGAGTCCGGGTCTCCTAACCCTAGAATTGGCAGGGTTGCTTGCCGCTCTCGTAGGGGTCTAGGGGTGTGGGATTGGCTATTCATCACGACCGTGGAATCCGTGTTTTATACTGGCTCGTATTGAAAACACGGACGTCCTAGTATATCCAATATTTCATATGTTTATTCTGCTGCGATATCTGTGTTGTGACTCTGTGATGGATATAGTATATAGTATATATGATATATTATATAGACGTTACTTATGTTTTACACCCGCGCTAGCCTTGCCCTGCTCTGTCGTTAGTTACCTAACCTAACGGTGCACGAGGGGACATCGAGGCGAATGCGGATGGCATAAGTGTACGTCATATCTATCTGTGATGTTTATGTATTTAAATGATGGGACTTCATTAATGTGATTAATGAAAGACAAGAAACCTAAGATGTTGTAGAATCAAATTTTAAAATAAAACAGGTAGCTACAGTTCTTGCTTTGCACAGCGGAATATATGATATATCCTGCACCTTATTCGATGAGGAAAGGACCGAGATCCCTTCACCGGGAGTGACTCCTTTAGCAATAACTGGCAGATGCTACACACTCGGTTTGCTTTTTGATTGCTTCTATAGTTTATGCTTTGTACAGCGGTATATATGATATATCCTGCACCTCATTCGACGAGGAAAGGGCCGACGATCCCTTCACCGGGAGTGACCCCTTTAGCAAAACTAGAAAAGCCTCAAAATCACTCCATTTTTAAAACTTCATTTGATTCTACAACGATATCAAGTTCATTACGCTCATGGTTTTATGAAAACCTGCGTAGCCCTCCGTCATTTCAGATAAGCACTAGTTAGTATTCGTGCTACGTTTGTTGACTATGTTAAGGCGTAGTGTGCGGTAGCTGACCAGTATTTATCTGCTTATGCATATGATGCAGATTGGATTAGGGTAGTCGTGCGACTTTGTTGACTATGTTAAGGGTCGTGCGGGTGGGTTTAATTCAATCAGGAAATGACGGGTTGAACTTGACTAGCACTTGTGATTTGTTTACTATGTTAAGGTCATATAGATGCTAGGGGCAAAATATTATCGGGAATTTCAAGTGTTGAAATTTGCAATGAGATTGCATACCTTCTATGAGATAGTTGGATCCCGATACCCACTGCGAGTAAGAGTTACTCCTGGGAGAGTTTTACACATTACAATTAGCCGATCAAGTAGGTGTCTAGAAAGTTATTAACGAGGTTACGCCTCTGGGAAAACGAGGTTTACATTAATTAGGTTCGTGCGAAAGCACGGGGGACCTCCCTCAAAGTACCGACACTGGCTTGGCTGAAAGATTGGAGAACTTGTAGTGTGTAATTAATCCCGGCTAGTCTTTCCTTTTAGGGTTTGGAGGAAGATTTGATAAAAAGCAGTGGGAGCCATCCTGATTAGATAAGATAATAACCAATCTGATCTTGCACGAGTATACGCTAAAGTGTTTTCTTCTCTCTCTCTCCAGGTAGCAACCAGTTCATGCCTTAATCAAGATAATAATATGGATGTATTGACCGAACCCGCATATTATACTGTGCTGGGGAACGTTGGTTCCGTTCTTTCTTATAAGAGTTATAGGAATGAACATGATATAGGGGAATACCAGGATTCCCATGCCACCCGAATGAAGAAAGTACATGTTGATGCATTTTCTTCGGGTGTGTTCGTTACTGAGAACTGTTTCTCCATTTGCTCTACGCCCTGGGTATTAGATACCGGGTCAGGATCCCATATATGTAATCAGTTACATGGGCTTAGGAAAGGTAGAGAACTTGGAGAAGGTGATAAAGACATTAGAGTTGGAAATGGTGCAATTGTTGCAGCGAAGACTGTCGGGGAATATCACCTTGTATTACCAACTGGTAATACACTGGTTCTGAACGAATGCTATTACATGCCGAACCTGATATGCAACATTATATCGGTTTCTTTATTAAGCAAAGAAGGATATAATTTTGTATTACAGGACAATGTTATGAACATTTTCCATAACCAAAAGTTGGTTGGATCAGGCACGTTATGCAATGGCATTTATGTTCTAAATCAATCAACAGTTCTGAGCATAACAAACACACACAAGAGGAAGAGTTCTGAACTCAACGAATCCTTCTTGTGGCATTGTAGACTGGGTCACATCAATGTGACACGACTGGCTAAGTTGCATAAGGATGGATATTTGAAACCTTTCGAATTTTCATCTTATGACACTTGCCAGTCATGTCTCAAAGGCAAGATGACCAAAACTCCGTTTACGGGACACGGAGAAAGAGTTACCGAACTCTTGGGACTTATACATAGTGATGTATGCGGTCCCATGTCTACACATGCCAGGGATGGTTCTTCATACTTCATTACATTCACTGACGATCTCTCTAGGTTCGGGTATGTGTTCCTGATGAAACACAAATCAGAAGCTTTTGAGAAATTTAGGGAATATAAACTAGAAGTTGAGAACCAAACCGGAAAAAGTATTAAAATCCTACGATCTGATCGAGGAGGTGAATACTTAAGCAATGAATTCCTGGACTTCCTAAAAGAGAATGGGATTCTCTCTCAGCTGACTCCTCCATATACACCACAGCACAACGGTGTATCTGAACGGAGGAACCGCACCCTATTAGATATGGTGCGCTCTATGATGAGCACAGCTGAGTTACCTATTTCCTTCTGGGGTTATGCGCTGGAGACAGCAGCATACCTATTGAATCAAGTTCCATCTAAATCTGTACCTACCACACCATATGAGATATGGAGTGGGAAGAGACCATATTTTAAACGAGTTAAGATATGGGGTTGTCCGGCCTATGTCAAAAGGCAAAATCCAGACAAACTCGAGGCACGGTCAGTTCTTTGCAAGTTTGTGGGATATCCTAAGAATTCTCAAGGATATTTTTTCTACCATGCTGAAGAACAAAAAGTGTTTGTTTCTCAATATGCCACCTTTTTAGAAAAGGAATTCCTTGAAAAAGAAATTAGTGGCAAAGTGGTAGAGCTGGAAGAAATTCCAGATACACAAACTATAACTGAAGATTTAGTGGAACCAGAGGATTCGATAGTACCCGACGAACCCCAGCCTCTCCGCCGATCTAGTAGGGTTTCTCGTCCACCTGAGAGATACTACGGTTTTCTCATTGATGGTGGAAGCGAGGATTGCATCATGGAAGATGATGACCCGACTAGTTTCGAGCAGGCCATCACGAGTGGTGACTCAGTGAGATGGCTGGATGCTATGCGGTCCGAGATGGAATCCATGTACACCAACAAAGTATGGACTTTGGACGTTGCTCCTGAAGGGGTAAAACCCATTGGGAGCAAGTGGATCTTCAAGAAGAAACTTGGTGTAGATGGGAAAGTGGAGACTTTCAAAGCTAGACTTGTAGCAAAGGGTTTTCGTCAAAGACCAGGTGTGGACTATGACGAGACCTTTTCTCCAGTGGCTATGCTTAAATCCATCCGGATCATTCTTGCCATCGCTGCATATCATGATTACGAAATCTGGCAAATGGATGTTAAGACCGCCTTTCTAAACGGAGATTTAGAAGAGTGCGTGTACATGACTCAGCCAGAGGGCTTCATAGACAGTGGGAGCAGCGGGAAGGTGTGCAAGCTGCTTAAATCCATTTATGGATTAAAGCAAGCATCGCGGAGTTGGAACATCTGCTTTGACGTCGTTATCAAAGAGTTTGATTTCGTCAAAAATCCAGATGAACCTTGTATCTACAGGAAGGTGGCAGAGAGTAAGGTTGTCTTCCTCGTATTGTACGTGGACGACATACTCTTGATAGGAAATGATATTCCTATGCTGCAATCGGTCAAGCTCTTCTTATCACAAAGATTCTCAATGAAAGATCTTGGTGATGCCTCCTGCATATTGGGAATTAGGATCTATAGAGATAGATCCAAAAGGATTTTGGGATTGTCCCAATCCAGGTACATTGACACCATACTAAAGAGGTTTAGTATGGAAGAGTCCAAGCGTGGGAACTTGCCCACGATCTCTGGAGTCACTCTCTCCAAAGAGATGTCTCCCAAGACTGATTTGGAGAGAGCTCGCATGCAAGGGATACCCTATGCTTCGGCAGTAGGCTCTATCATGTATGCGATACTATGTACCAGACCCGATGTGGTATACTCACTAAGTGTAGTGATCATGTATCAAGCTGATCCTGGAGAGAGTCACTGGACAGCTGTGAAGAGCATTCTCAAGTACTTGCGAAGGACTAGAGATATGTTCTTGGTGTATGGTAACGGAGAGCTCCAAGTGGAGTCCTTTACCGATTCAAGCTTCCAGAGTGATAAGGACGACTCTAAGTCGCAGTCGGGTTTTGTTTTTACCCTTTACGGAGGGGCGGTTAGCTGGAAGAGTTCCAAGCAGGAAACCGTGGCAGACTCGACGATGGAGGCTGAATACATCGCTGCCAACGATGCTGCCAAAGAGGCTGTCTGGATCAAGAAGTTCATTACTGAACTTGGAGTGGTTCCATCCATTGAGCGTCCAATACCTTTGTATTGCGATAACAATGGAGCGGTGGTTTTGGCCAAGGAACCCAGGTCCCATCAGCGATCCAGGCATATTCTGAGGCGGTATCACCTGATCCGGGAGATAGTTGATCGCCGGGAGATCGAGGTCAGGAGGGTTGACACGAAGAACAACACGGCGGATCCACTCACGAAGGCCATTCCCCAGACACAGTTTGAGAGACTCTTCGGGATGCTCGGTATGCGATACTACAGCAGCTGGCCCTAGTGCAAGTGGGAGATTGTTAGTTGTATGTATGCCCTAGAGGCCAGTATTGTACATATGTTGTATATTATATTGGATACTTGGACATATATAGAGATGATTTTCTTGCTCGATATGATAGTATGCTATCTGGTTACTCTTTATCTTAACATGTACACTAGTCTCTTTATACTGTCTTGTAGTTACATGTTGGTAAAGCCCTTAGGATGTGTACTTGACTACCTGGACTATGATGCAGATCATACTAGTGGGGACATGGTAGTCCATAAGTACATCCTTCAAGGTCCCTAGTCGTGGGTGTATCGAGACGGGGCATCGATATACCAGAGTAGACTAGCGTATATGCTTCTCGACCCATGTGATGGGCGATGGATGATCCCATATCCATTGGTGTTTGACATCAGAGATGGTATACGGGTGCTCAGTGGAGACTGGGTACACTGGACGGACTCGCCGAGAACTCCCAGATGGTATTATACCTCACGTCAGATGGCAGTTCTCAGGTGACACTTGTGCAGGTTAGTCTGTAGACCCGAGATCGTCATAGAGTCTTGTGTGATTCCCACTGTGCTTTGATCTCCACCTTACCACGTCCATGAGGGCGTGCAAAACGGTGGTCTTGGGGTACAGTCCCGAGTCACATGGAGGCAATGAGCGATAGGAGGGGTTTCGTCTCTCCCGGTATTGGGGGTTGATGTTGCGCTGTGCTCGATTGGCCGTAACAGGGAAGTCCCTGGCCAGGGCTGATCAGAGATTTGCCGGTAAGTGTTACCAGTAGTTTCTCGACCCGTTATGAGCCTCACATCGGCACGACTTATCGAGTATTGGGGTCTGACGTTTACCACCCCTAGACTTGATATGCGACGTATCAGACGAACAGACCGGACTGTAGGTAAGTGTTACTGGTTGGATTCACAGGAGTGTGAGCGGGCTAGCTCGTCGATCTTCTGATCGCTCAATACCCGGGTGGCCGTTACGTTTAGCAGACCGCTTGCGGCTTGTGGGTGCTTGATATGATCATCATCTGCTACCGGCGTATTGACGAGTCTTTAGAGTCCTACACAGAGGTTTCCTGGCTCAAGCGAAACGAAATAGGAGCGCATATGAGATATGTGCAGGACCGAGAATAATGCGTGTATGTGATACCGCATTTCATTCTCGCGATATATGTTTCGATTGGTGATATTCGATATGACCTAGTTATCGAATCATAGATTCGATAAATCGATACATTGGATTCTAGTCGGTTATGTGCGACATGACCGGATCATTGAATCAAATGTTGATTTAATGATTTAATGTATAATTATATATTTGATATATTACTTTGCATTAACTAGTATTGGTTCACTTTAAATGGATATTCTCACTTGATATGCAAATTGTATATGTGATATATTTTTGTGCACATGTTTGTATCATGTTTGATGATGCATGCTCATTTGGTTAAGTGTATAGAATTAAACTTAGGTTAAGAAAGTGATTAGGGTTTTTATTTATCCATTCTTTTATTTATTCATTTTTGGAAAAAGAATGGGATAAGAATACAAAATGGTTGCTTTCATTCTTGAACATTGTTGAAGCTTCATGAAGCTTTGACTTTGTGACCATTTTGTCTTCACACTAAACCCTAACCATTCTTCTAACCTTAGTTAACTCTCTACACTTAACTGTGGTTCTCTTTATGATAAGTATTGATTTAATTTTATTTTATCTCAACACTTATCATATTCTTTCTTCTTCTTCATCTTCATCTTCAAGGAGAAAGCTTGATGCCATCAATGGCAACTTGATTTCTAAAGTGAGAAATCCAATTCTAAAGTGAACCCACCTCCTATTTCTTCACCCTCTACCTCTTGCCAAGTTGTTTTGGGTGTTTTCTTCACAAGTTTCACAACTTTGTGAAGTCCGAGCTTGAACTTGTGATGCCTCGACGTAGATCGTCTTTGACACGAAGCCGACGACCTATTCCGCTCGCTTTCCCACTGAAACCGATGAACGAGTCTAAGATTGGAAAAGGACAGCGAGAGGAGCACTACGTGGAGCTAAGGAAGTGGATATCCGGATCTACAAAGGTTGTAGAATCTAACTTTTAGTTAAGTAGTTAACTAGATTATTTTTTCGCCTAAACATCTAGTCTAAGATCCGTAGTCTAGGGTTTCTCGGCACCATTTTTTTAAAATTGGCATGTTCGATGCCTTGTGAGACCTCACTAGAGTGCCTAAGAACCTTTCACTGGTATCAGAGCCTAGCTAGAGCCTTAGGCGAAGTCTAGACGCAATTTGAAGCCCGAACGAACCCGAAACCCTAAACTTAACATGCTCTCTGTACATTTTCTAAAATCTGGGATTTTTCAAGATTAAAAATGCCTAAAAAATTCAGCCGGAATATCTAAGAATTATGGTGAAACACGAGCTCATGAAGCTTCCAAACAGCCGCGGAAACGCGGCAGAAGCATGGCTTCTGCCGCTGTTCCGCGGCCAACTGTTCACTTTACCCAATATTGTTTGCACAGTAATTCTTATTTTCTGGTGCTGAGTTTTATGGGAATTTTTAATAATTATTCAAGAGTTGAATTTTCTGGGGTTGCTTTGGGGATTCGGTGTTTCGATCGGGGTATCAAATTTCGTCTTTGTGTATTTCCGGATAATTTTTGAATATGTTAAAAAGTTCGACCGGATATAAATACCCAATTTTTCCCCTGTCGGGAAATTTCCAAGTGTTGGATTTTTTCGTAGTTTAACGACGTTCTAAGTAGTGCAAGTAATGCGATGGACCCTCTAGAAGACAACAAACCTTAACTCGATTATGTGACCGTCTTGAACTGCCCTTTGAACCTTCGGGTTTGGGGCAGTACGGCGTGCCACATGTGAGGCGTTGGCTTGACCCTTCTACGGCTGGACCGTCGGTACTGAGGCACGAACTGAATGTTGCTAGACTTATTTCATGTGTTGGACTGTATCGGGAAATCTTGGGTATTCGACTGTTCGATCGGAAAGTTTAACATTTTCTGTTTATCTGGAATGTGATACAATAATTGGAATTCACAAACAGTTATGAGATAACTGAATGAATGTTATAAATCTAGCAGTTTAGTCCCACATAATATTGAAAAGAGTTTTCGATAATGAGACTAAAATGCGGGATTTATATCTGTTAGGCATGTGATGTCTAAGTATTTCATTTGATTAGGCATGCGATGTCTAAAGAGGTTGCGGATTCCAACTGTTGTAGTTTTACACTTTCTTTTTTTTGACCGTAAGTGTAGTATGTGATATCGCCGGTTTCGTTGCTATATGTCAACGACAATTGGGATGCGCATATTTACTTACGTTGATGACATGTGATGTTATGTGTTGCTGGATATGTTATATTGGATCGTCGTGTTTGAATAGCCGGGGGTTTTTATGTGAGATGAGTGTTTTTCATTTTCATTCATGTAAAAACTTGTATGTAATATTCTTTTATTTGGGGCACTTCCAGGTAGCGGAAGTTGTCACCTTTTGTATATTATTTACTTTTCCGCATTAGGATAGACCCAAGGAGGGGAGCACAAGTAACCGGGTTCTGGTGTCCAGTGGGAGACCAACTCGAGGAGTCGAGTCCGGGTCTCCTAACCCTAGAATTGGCAGGGTTGCTTGCCGCTCTCGTAGGGGTCTAGGGGTGTGGGATTGGCTATTCATCACGACCGTGGAATCCGTGTTTTATACTGGCTCGTATTGAAAACACGGACGTCCTAGTATATCCAATATTTCATATGTTTATTCTGCTGCGATATCTGTGTTGTGACTCTGTGATGGATATAGTATATAGTATATATGATATATTATATAGACGTTACTTATGTTTTACACCCGCGCTAGCCCTGCCCTGCTCTGTCGTTAGTTACCTAACCTAACGGTGCACGAGGGGACATCGAGGCGAATGCGGATGGCATAAGTGTACGTCATATCTATCTGTGATGTTTAGGTATTTAAATGATGGGACTTCATTAATGTGATTAATGAAAGACAAGAAACCTAAGATATTGTAGAATCAAATTTTAAAATAAAACAGGTAGCTACAGTTCTTGCTTTGCACAGCGGTATATATGATATATCCTGCACCTTATTCGATGAGGAAAGGACGGAGATCCCTTCACCGGGAGTGACTCCTTTAGCAATAACTGGCAGATGCTACACACTCGGTTTGCTTTTTGATTGCTTCTATAGTTTATGCTTTGCACAGCGGTATATATGATATATCCTGCACCTCATTCAACGAGGAAAGGGCCGACGATCCCTTCACCGGGAGTGACCCCTTTAGCAAAACTAGAAAAGCCTCAAAATCACTCCATTTTTAAAACTTCATTTGATTCTACAACGATATCAAGTTCATTACGCTCATGGTTTTATGAAAACCTGCGTAGCCCTCCGTCATTTCAGATAAGCACTAGTTAGTATTCGTGCTACGTTTGTTGACTATGTTAAGGCGTAGTGTGCGGTAGCTGACCAGTATTTATCTGCTTATGCATATGATGCAGATTGGATTAGGGTAGTCGTGCGACTTTGTTGACTATGTTAAGGGTCGTGCGGGTGGGTTTAATTCAATCAGGAAATGACGGGTTGAACTTGACTAGCACTTGTGATTTGTTGACTATGTTAAGGTCATATAGATGCTAGGGGCAAAATATTATCGGGAATTTCAAGTGTTGAAATTTGCAATGAGATTGCATACCTTCTATGAGATAGTTGGATCCCGATACCCACTGCGAGTAAGAGTTACTCCTGGGAGAGTTTTACACATTACAATTAGCCGATCAAGTAGGTGTCTAGAAAGGTGTTAACGAGGTTACGCCTCTGGGAAAACGAGGTTTACATTAATTAGGTTCGTGCGAAAGCACGGGGGACCTCCCTCAAAGTACCGACACTGGCCTGGCTGAAAGATTGGCGAACTTGTAGTGTGTAATTAATCCCGGCTAGTCTTTCCTTTTAGGGTTTGGAGGAAGATTTGATAAAAAGTAGTGGGAGCCATCCTGATTAGATAAGATAATAACCAATCTGATCTTGCACGAGCATACGCTAAAGTGTTTTCTTCTCTCTCTCTCCAGGTTGCGACCAGGTCATGCCTTAATCAAGATAATAATATGGATGTATTGACCGAACCCGCATGTTATACTGTGCTGGGGAACGTTGGTTCCGTTCTTTCTTATAAGAGTTATAGGAATGAACAGGATATAGGGGAATACCAGGATTCCCATGCCACCCGAATGAAGAAAGTACATGTTGATGCATTTTCTTCGGGTGTGTTCGTTACTGAGAACTGTTTCTCCATTTGCTCTACGTCCTGGGTATTAGATACCGGGTCAGGATCCCATATATGTAATCAGTTACATGGGCTTAGGAAAGGTAGAGAACTTGGAGAAGGTGATAAAGACATTAGAGTTGGAAATGGTGCAATTGTTGCAGCGAAGACTGTCGGGGAATATCACCTTGTATTACCAACTGGTAATACATTGGTTCTGAACGAATGCTATTACATGCCGAACCTGATATGCAACATTATATCGGTTTCTTTATTAAGCAAAGAAGGATATAATTTTGTATTACAGGACAATATTATGAACATTTTCCATAACCAAAAGTTGGTTGGATCAGGCACGTTATGCAATGGCATTTATGTTCTAAATCAATCAACAGTTCTGAGCATAACAAACACACACAAGAGGAAGAGTTCTGAACTCAACGAATCCTTCTTGTGGCATTGTAGACTGGGTCACATCAATGTGACACGACTGGCTAAGTTGCATAAGGATGGATATTTGAAACCTTTCGAATTTTCATCTTATGACACTTGCCAGTCATGTCTCAAAGGCAAGATGACCAAAACTCCGTTTACGGGACACGGAGAAAGAGTTACCGAACTCTTGGGACTTATACATAGTGATGTATGCGGTCCCATTTCTACACATGCCAGGGATGGTTCTTCATACTTCATTACATTCACTGACGATCTCTCTAGGTTCGGGTATGTGTTCCTGATGAAACACAAATCAGAAGCTTTTGAGAAATTTAGGGAATATAAACTAGAAGTTGAGAACCAAACCGGAAAAAGTATTAAAATCCTACGATCTGATCGAGGAGGTGAATACTTAAGCAATGAATTCCTGGACTTCCTAAAAGAGAATGGGATTCTCTCTCAGCTGACTCCTCCATATACACCACAGCACAACGGTGTATCTGAACGGAGGAACCGCACCCTATTAGATATGGTGCGCTCTATGATGAGCACAGCTGAGTTACCTATTTCCTTCTGGGGTTATGCGCTGGAGACAGCAGCATACCTATTGAATCAAGTTCCATCTAAATCTGTACCTACCACACCATATGAGATATGGAGTGGGAAGAGACCATATTTTAAACGAGTTAAGATATGGGGTTGTCCGGCCTATGTCAAAAGGCAAAATCCAGACAAACTCGAGGCACGGTCAGTTCTTTGCAAGTTTGTGGGATATCCTAAGAATTCTCAAGGATATTTTTTCTACCATGCTGAAGAACAAAAAGTGTTTGTTTCTCAATATGCCACCTTTTTAGAAAAGGAATTCCTTGAAAAAGAAATTAGTGGCAAAGTGGTAGAGCTGGAAGAAATTCCAGATACATAAACTATAACTGAAGATTTAGTGGAACCAGAGGATTCGATAGTACCCGACGAACCCCAGCCTCTCCGCCGATCTAGTAGGGTTTCTCGTCCACCTGAGAGATACTACGGTTTTCTCATTGATGGTGGAAGCGAGGATTGCATCATGGAAGATGATGACCCGACTAGTTTCGAGCATGCCATCACGAGTGGTGACTCAGTGAGATGGCTGGATGCTATGCGGTCCGAGATGGAATCCATGTACACCAACAAAGTATGGACTTTGGACGTTGCTCCTGAAGGGGTAAAACCCATTGGGAGCAAGTGGATCTTCAAGAAGAAACTTGGTGTAGATGGGAAAGTGGATACTTTCAAAGCTAGACTTGTAGCAAAGGGTTTTCGTCAAAGACCAGGTGTGGACTATGACGAGACCTTTTCTCCAGTGGCTATGCTTAAATCCATCCGGATCATGCTTGCCATCGCTGCATATCATGATTACGAAATCTGGCAAATGGATGTTAAGACCGCCTTTCTAAACGGTGATTTAGAAGAGTGCGTGTACATGACTCAGCCAGAGGGCTTCGTAGACAGTGGGAGCAGCGGGAAGGTGTGCAAGCTGCTTAAATCCATTTATGGATTAAAGCAAGCATCGCGGAGTTGGAACATCTGCTTTGACGTCGTTATCAAAGAGTTTGATTTCGTCAAAAATCCAGATGAACCTTGTATCTACAGGAAGGTGGCAGAGAGTAAGGTTGTCTTCCTCGTATTGTACGTGGACGACATACTCTTGATAGGAAATGATATTCCTATGCTGCAATCGGTCAAGCTCTTCTTATCACAAAGATTCTCAATGAAAGATCTTGGTGATGCCTCCTGCATATTGGGAATTAGGATCTATAGAGATAGATCCAAAAGGATTTTGGGATTGTCCCAATCCAGGTACATTGACACCATACTAAAGAGGTTTAGTATGGAAGAGTCCAAGCGTGGGAACTTGCCCACGATCTCTGGAGTCACTCTCTCCAAAGAGATGTCTCCCAAGACTGATTTGGAGAGAGCTCGCATGCAAGGGATACCCTATGCTTCGGCAGTTGGCTCTATCATGTATGCGATGCTATGTACCAGACCCGATGTGGCATACTCACTAAGTGTAGTGAGCAGGTATCAAGCTGATCCTGGAGAGAGTCACTGGACAGCTGTGAAGAGCATTCTCAAGTACTTGCGAAGGACTAGAGATATGTTCTTGGTGTATGGTAACGGAGAGCTCCAAGTGGAGTCCTTTACCGATTCGAGCTTCCAGAGTGATAAGGACGACTCTAAGTCGCAGTCGGGTTTTGTTTTTACCCTTTACGGAGGGACGGTTAGCTGGAAGAGTTCCAAGCAGGAAACCGTGGCAGACTCGACGATGGAGGCTGAATACATCGCTGCCAACGATACTGCCAAAGAGGCTGTCTGGATCAAGAAGTTCATTACTGAACACTGAGTGGTTCCATCCATTGAGCGTCCAATACCTTTGTATTGCGATAACAATGGAGCGGTGGTTTTGGCCAAGGAACCCAGGTCCCATCAGCGATCCAGGCATATTCTGAGACGGTATCACCTGATCCGGGAGATAGTTGATCGCCGGGAGATCGAGGTCAGGAGGGTTGACACGAAGAACAACACGGCGGATCCACTCACGAAGGCCATTCCCCAGACACAGTTTGAGAGACTCTTCGGGATGCTCGGTATGCGATACTACAGCAGCTGGCCCTAGTGCAAGTGGGAGATTGTTAGTTGTATGTATGCCCTAGAGGCCAGTATTGTACATATGTTGTATATTATATTGGATGCTTGGACATATATAGAGATGACTTTCTTGCTCGATATGATAGTATGCTATCTGGTTACTCTTTATCTTAACATGTACACTAGTCTCTTTATACTGTCTTGTAGTTACATGTTGGTAAAGCCCTTAGGATGTGTACTTGACTACCTGGACTATGATGCAGATCATACTAGTGGGGACATGGTAGTCCATAAGTACATCCTTCAAGGTCCCTAGTCGTGGGTGTATCGAGACGGGGCATCGATATACCAGAGTAGACTAGCGTATATGCTTCTCGACCCATGTGATGGGCGATGGATGATCCCATATCCATTGGTGTTTGACATCAGAGATGGTATACGGGTGCTCAGTGGAGACTGGGTACACTGGACGGACTCGCCGAGAACTCCCAGATGGTATTATACCTCACGTCAGATGGCAGTTCTCAGGTGACACTTGTGCAGGTTAGTCTGTAGACCCGAGATCGTCATAGAGTCTTGTGTGATTCCCACTGTGCTTTGATCTCCACCTTACCACGTCCATGAGGGCGTGCAAAACGGTGGTCTTTGGGTACAGTCCCGAGTCACATGGAGGCAATGAGCGATAGGAGGGGTTTCGTCTCTCTCGGTATTGGGGGTTGATGTTGCGCTGTGCTCGATTGGCCGTAACAGGGAAGTCCCTGGCCAGGGCTGATCAGAGATTTGCTGGTAAGTGTTACCAGTAGTTTCTCGACCCGTTATGAGCCTCACATCGGCACGACTTATCGAGTATTGGGGTCTGACGTTTACCACCCCTAGACTTGATATGCGACGTATCAGACGAACAGACCGGACTGTACGGTAAGTGTTACTGGTTGGATTCACAAGAGTGTGAGCGGGCTAGCTCGTCGATCTTCTGATCGCTCAATACCCGGGTGGCCGTTACGTTTAGCAGACCGCTTGCGGCTTGTGGGTGCTTGATATGATCATCATCTGCTACCGGCGTATTGACGAGTCTTTAGAGTCCTACACAGAGGTTTCCTGGCTCAAGCGAAACGAAATAGGAGCGCATATGAGATATGTGCAGGACCGAGAATAATGCGTGTATGTGATACCACATTTCATTCTCGCGATATATGTTTCGATTGGTGATATTCGATATGACCTAGTTATCGAATCATAGATTCGATAAATCGATACATTGGATTCTAGTCGGTTATGTGCGACATGACCGGATCATTGAATAAAATGTTGATTTAATGATTTAATGTATAATTATATATTTGATATATTACTTTGCATTAACTAGTATTGGTTCACTTTAAATGGATATTCTCACTTAATGTGCAAATTGTATATGTGATATATTTTTGTGCACATGTTTGTATCATGTTTGATGATGCATGCTCATTTGGTTAAGTGTATAGAATTAAACTTAGGTTAAGAAAGTGATTAGGGTTTTTATTTATCCATTCTTTTATTTATTCATTTTTGGAAAAAGAATGGGATAAGAATACAAAATGGTTGCTTTCATTCTTGAACATTGTTGAAGCTTCATGAAGCTTTGACTTTGTGACCATTTTGTCTTCACACTAAACCCTAACCATTCTTCTAACCTTAGTTAACTCTCTACACTTAACTATGGTTCTCTTTATGATAAGTATTGATTTAATTTTATTTTATCTCAACACTTATCATATTCTTTCTTCTTCTTCATCTTCATCTTCAAGGAGAAAGCTTGATGCCATCAATGGCAACTTGATTTCTAAAGTGAGAAATCCAATTCTAAAGTGAACCCACCTCCTATTTCTTCACCCTCTACCTCTTGCCAAGTTGTTTTGGGTGTTTTCTTCACAAGTTTCACAACTTTGTGAAGTCGGAGCTTGAACTTGTGATGCCTCGACGTAGATCGTCTTTGACACGAAGCCGACGACCTATTCCGCTCGCTTTCCCGATGAAACCGATGAACGAGTCTAAGATTGGAAAAGGACAGCGAGAGGAGCACTACATGGAGCTAAGGAAGTGGATATCCGGATCTACAAAGGTTGTAGAATCTAACTTTTAGTTAAGTAGTTAACTAGATTATCTTTTCGTCTAAACATCTAGTCTAAGATCCGTAGTCTAGGGTTTCTCGGCACCATTATTTTAAAATTGGCATGTTCGATACCTTGTGAGACCTCACTAGAGTGCCTAAGAACCTTTCATTACGTGCGCGGCACGCGGGCGCTCGAGCGCTCGGGCGCTGGCGCTATTGCCTTGGGCGCTAGCGCTTTGAGCGCTAGCGCCTCATGTGCCAGGCACGTGGGCGCTCGAGCGCTGGCGCTATTGCCTTGGGCGCTAGCGCCTCATGTGCCAGGTACGTGGGCGCTCGGGCGCTAGCGCCTCACGTGCTAGGAATATGGGTGCTCGGACGCTAGCATTTTGGGCACCAGGGCGCTAGCGCTTTGGGCACTAACGCCTCACGTGCTAGGCACGTGGGTGCTCGAGCGCTAGCGCTTTGGGCGCTAGCGCTTTTGGCGCTCGGGCGCCGGGCAGCAAAAGGGAGTTGATCCCTGCACTGGGATTTGTACTCCCAGAAAGAAATACTTATTATTTTGTATGTGTGTGTGTATGTGTGTGTGTGTGTGTGTGTGTGAGAGAGAGAGAGAGAGAGAGGAGTTAAACTCCTAGGATATTTTGAAGCTGATGAAGGGGCTTCTCCCCTTGAGCCCTGGATCTTCCCCAAAATGGGGTCTTTGGAGATGGGTCTCCTTCTTCCTCCCTTGGGCTGGCTCTTGGATAACAAGAGGGGTGAGATTTTAAAAATCTCTCCTTTTTAAGATCTGATGGAAGATCCAAGCTCCCCTTTGTGGGTTTTGTGGTGAAAAACTATTTAGTTTTGGAAAAGGAAGAATAAAACTCTTGATTTAATTCAAAAGAAAGAAAGTTTTAGAACCCTGAGGAAGGAGAAGATCACAGATCTTGATGCTTTTTGGGAGAGAGAAAAAGTTGTTGAGATATTTTCATTATCTTTGCCTTTATAGGCTATACACTTTACATATAGCCCCTTGGGCTTTACAAAAATGGCATTTGCCCATCCCATGTCTCATGTGCTATTTCTTTTTGCACATAAGCCATGGGCTTTACAAAAATTTGTCTTTATACCCATTTTCTTACATTTATTCATAAAATAAAATAAAATAAAAGAAATACAACAAAATTATTTATTACAAAATTTTTATTTTGGCATGGGGGGAGGCCGGCCGCTTTATGTTCGGGCTCGGCCCGGGCATTGGCCCACTTGACCTGGGCTTGGGCCCACCTGGCTTGGGGTTGACTTTGATTTTGACTTGGTCAACCGGGGCGTAAATTTTTACCCCAACAGCCTTGTCCCCTCTTTTCAGATAATGGTAGATGTCTGAGGTTCCCGAAGGACTTTGGTTTCCGTTTGTATGAAATTGGCGGTCGCAGCGTGACTGTTGGTTAACACGCCTTTAGACAGTTCTATCCCTTCTGTCTTATATTGCTTTTCGACCCAATCTTTAAAGACAAAACAGTCCTCAATGGCATGACCTATCACTCTGTGATAGGGGGAATATTTGGGGTCGTTGGTCATATTTGAGGTCTTTTTGATTCTGGCAATTGTTGTTGGATATGTATGCCTTAGAGGCCTTCATTGTACATGATACTAGGGATATATATGTACATGACAATCTTGCTTGATATGATAGTATGCTATTTGGTTTGTCTTTATCTTAACATGCGATGTGTTTTATTTTGTATTTCATATCTTGTATACATGTTGATAAAGCCCGTAAGATTTTTTCCTGACTACCTGCGTTGTGATGGCGATCATACTTGTGGGAGCTGGGTAGTCAAAAGGCACATCCTTAAAAGCGTCCCTAGTCGTAGGAGTATCGAGACTGGGCATCATTACTCCAGAGTAGACTAGTGTATACATATCTAGACCCTGATGTGGGGTGATGGATTAGTTCCGCAACCATTGGTGAGGTGCAACTAAGATTGTATACAGGTGCTCACTGGGTGTGAGTACACCGGACTGGACTCGCCGAGAATTGACTAGTTGGTATTATACCTAGCGTCAGATAGCAGTTCTCTGGTGACATGAGTGCAGATAGTCTGTCGACCTGAGGTCGTCATTTGTCTCATGTGAGTTCCCACTATGCTTTGATTACTACCCTACCACGGCTCAAAGAAGTCATGCAAACATGTTTTAGTTGGGTACAGTCCCGAGCCATATGGAGGCAGTGAGTGACTGTTGGAGATTTTTCTCTCCCAGTATAAGGAGTCGATATCGCGCTGTGATCGGTTGGTCATTACCATAAGTCCCTGACCAGGGATGATTGAGAATCACTGGTGGTCGGACCAGTAGATTCTCGGATGGTCTTGAGCCACACCGCCACAACTTTTCTGGTTATTAGGGGTCTGACGTTTTCCGCCCTCCTAGACCTTACATGCAATGCTCTCAGACGAACAGACCGGGTTGCAGGGAGATTGTCACAGATAGGCTCGGTAGGGGTTTCGGATGAGTTCGCTCGTCAGCTTCCTTTTCAACATGTACCTGGGTTGCCGTTACATACAGCTAGTGCCACTGACGGACTTGTGGTTAAACCCACTGTCAGCGTACTATCGAGTCTTTAGAGCCCCACACAGAGGGATTCCCTAGATCAGGCGAGACGATGTAGAGGCCGTATGGTCTTACGGCAGGGTTTCGATCACATACGTATACTGGCTATACGTATGATGTTCGGACGGACAATACTAGTGGGCTTTGGTTTAAGCCGGATCCTAGCATTGTATTATTGGATTTTTTATCGTCTCACCGTATCCGTATTTTTCGGAATACGGATACGGGTATGTATATACGGTGAGGGCATTCTTGTAATTTTACAAGAATGAGCTTCTAGAAGGAGACGCCTCATTATTGATTTATCCTTTTTTGTAAAAGGATTAATGAGGTGGAAATTAGGAGATATTTGAGGAATGGGTTGCAAGCATGTCTTTGTATATTGTCTATTCATTTGGAGTTCCTATTCAAGCTTAGTTGATTATTTTGAGACTAAAATAATCCATGCTTGAATTATTGTCACTAGATTTAGCCATTATCTCATCTCATTTCTCTAGATCATTCTCATATTATCATTCTCTCTCCTAGGTTTTCTCTCCTCCTCCCTCAAGCTCATCCCATCACATGAGTTGTGAATCAATGAGCATTGAGACAAATTAATCCAATACATCTTCTCTACTTCTACTTAGTAGTCTTCCTTAGCAAGTTAGATCACTAAGTTACCTCATTTGAGGTTGGAGCTTGACCCTAGGCCCTCGGGCGGATCTTTCTTCGACACTAAGGAGACCGAAAACGAGTTCATTTGAAGCTTTGGAGGAGCCAAGGAAAGGAGATCAAGAAGAAGCTTGAATCAAGGAGCAAAGAACCACTTGAAGACCTGAAGGACTTGACACGAGGGTATAACACTTTAACCGAGTAGTTAACGCCTTCTTGATGTTTAGTTTAGCTAGTTAAGGTTTAATCAAGATCCTAAGTTAATAAAGTCTATGTTGCAAAGCAAACTTGATGTTTGAACAAAAGGAAAAAATCGTTTTTCATGTATTCCGCCTCCCCGTGAACTCATGGGGCGTGCAACATAGACATACACTGGTATCAGAGCCATTTAAACCTAAACTAGCTTGTTAGCAAATAGTTAGAAGTTCGATCGAAAGAATTTAGCCCGAAATCAAATTCCTTTACCAAGCTTGCTGTCGATTTTTAAATGAGTTCAAAAAATATTTTCAGAGGTCTTAAAAATACGTGCAGGCTATTGTAAGAACACGGATGAAATTTGAGCACGAGATCGGCCAAGATCGCCGCGGACCGCCGCTGTTTTTCCGCGAATGCGCGGCTGAGTTGTGGCCGATTCGTGCCAATTTTCCTCTGTGGATCTATCTAAAGGGAATATGATTTCTGGAATATTTTGTTTTCTGCCCATAGTTATTTGTGTTCTGGATTGTTCATGGGGTAGATACAAATTTGTTGTTCGATTGAAATTCTAAGTTATTTAGCTAATTGGGTCTTCTGTGTTTGTATAAATGTGTTTAGAAACGTCCACTAATTGCTATATGTCGATTAGCGGGGGTTGCACATTTCTGTGACTGTAATGGTTTGTGTATATGGATTGATTGGATTGTCATGAATGAATAGCTGGGGGATGTGAGAAGAGTGTTTTTCTTTTCTTTCATTCATGTACAATTTGTAAATTGATGTAATATTATTTTTGCGAGGCACATCTGGGTTGAGGTTGTAGCCACCATTGTACTATTTTCTTTTACTGTTTTTGCTCCTAGGATATACCCAAGGTGAGGTGCACAAACTACCGGGTTCTTTGAAGTGCTGAGTGGCCTACTCACTTTGTTGAGAGAGGTTGCTTCACTTCAGGAATTTGGCGGGTAGTTTGTCGCACCCGTAAGGGTCTAGGGTGGGGTTTGGCTATTCATCACGACCGTGGAATCCATGTTTTGTTGCAGGCTTAAACGAAGCACGAAAATTCTAGTATATCCAATGTTTCCATCTGTGATTCTGTGATCTGGAATGCTTATTATTGCGTGAGACGAATGGCTATATATATTTATTATATATAATAAACGTTGCTTATGTTTTGCACCCGCGCTAGTCCGCCCCCGCTCTGTCGTTAGTTAAGTAACCTAACGGGTGATGACGGGGCCCCGTGTCGAATGCGGATGGCATAAGTGTACGTTGTATTTTCGTTTCTTTTGTTGCAATGATAAGGTTAATTGATGGGACCACATTAATTCTAATTAATGCAAGAAAATAATCCTAAAATCTGATGTCGTTGGAATAATTATAAAACCACTCGGTTTTCTTCAAAAAGCAATTTTAAAAGCGGAGCTTAAACCACTCCTTTTCAAAAGCTATCAGTTTCCTTCGACTATATCAAGTTCAATACGTTAATGGTTTTTTCGCCAGAAAACCAGCCGTAGCCCTCCGTCATTTCAGATAGGTATCTACTAGTATTCATACTATGTGTTTTGACCTTCGCCAAGGCATAGTGTTTGGTAGCTAGTAGGTGCTTATCTGTGGCATAGATAGATGCATTAATTTAGGACAGGCGTACAGCTGTTTTGGCCTTTGTCAAGGGCTTGTACGAATGGGTCTAGGTTAATTTGGATAATGACGGGTAGAACTTAACTTGCGACTTATGATGTTTTAGCCTTCGTCAAGGTTATAAGCGCACGGGGCAAAAATCACATCGGGAGTTTCAAACATAAAGGAAACTTGTTAGTGTTGCATGCCTTCTTGAGTGTGGTGTTTTTTGGTAGGCTTTCTTCAGATTCATCACACAATGATAGTTAGGTCCTGATCCTACTGTGAGTATCCGCTACTCTTCGGGAAACAATTTCACTTAACAATCAATGCTATAAACTAAGTAGGTGTCTAGAACGGTGTTAGCGGGGTTATGTCTGCAGGGAAAAGAGGTTATATAATTAAGGAATTTCACGAAAGCGTTGGAAAACCTCTCTCGAAGTACCGACACTAGCCTAGCCGAAAGGTTAAGCAAGTATTGTGACGTGCAATTAAATCCTGACTAATCCTTCTTTTAGGGTTTGGAGAAGAATTCGAGGAAACAGTGGGAGCCATCCTGTTTAGATAAACTAAAAACCAATCTAAATTTGCAGTAGCATATGCTGAGTGTTTCTTTTCTTCTCTCTTGAATTGCAGCGACCATGACGGGACTTAAGCTAATGTTAGATAAAAATAAACTCGCTGGGCCAAACTATAAAGACTGGCTTAGGAATGTCCATATGGCCCTTACTTATGATAAGGTCGCATACGTCCTCACGACGAAAGCTCCCCTGTTCCCGGTCTAGCATCCTCGGTCGCGGACATTGAGGTTCGTAAGACCTGTGATCTTGATTGTGTGAAGGCCAAGTGCCTTGTGCTGGCCTCTATGGACAATGAACATCAGAGGCGGCATGAGAAGATGGACATTGCTTCTATCTTGCTTCATACCAAAGAGTTATATGGAGAGCAATCTCGTATCGTAAGATACGAGTTCTCGAAGAAACTTTTTCAAGCGAGGTTGGCCATTGGATCATCTGTCGGGGACCACGTCCTGAAGATGATTTCTATCATCGAAGAGCTCGCGGACCTAGGAACCACGTTGGAAAATGAGTTGTACATCGATTTGATCCTCCAGTCCCTTCCCTCCACCTATGCCCAGTTCATATTGAACTTCAATATGAACAGTATGGAAGTAAAACTTCCTGAGCTCCTCAACATGTTGAGGATGGTAGAGGGCACCTTTCAAAAGGGCAAGAAAACACCCGCTCTGATTGTTGGAGGATCTTTTTCTTCTAGATCCAAGGCCAAGGCCAAGGGAAAGAAGAAAAAGACGCCTACCAAACCGAGGGGAGGTGTGCAGAAGGTGGCGGGAAAGGGAAATGAAAAGATGGGAGGGGCAGCCACAAAGGATGAGTGTTTCTATTGTAAGAAGAAGGGTCATTGGAAGAAGGCCTGCAAGGCCCTAAAGGCTAAGAACTAGGACACAAAGCAGGTTGTGGTTTCAACTTCATGTGTGTTCGTGATTGAAAACTGCTTTTCTATAAACTCTACTTCCTGGGTATTGGATACCGGATCAGGATCTCACATCTGTAATTCTTTGCAGGCGTTGAGAAGCCGTAGGGTTTTGAGGAAAGGTGATATGACCCTCACGGTTGGCAACGGAGCCAGTGTGGACGCAGTTGCAGTAGGGGAATATCACCTTGGATTGGCGAGTGGGCATATTTTGTTGTTACATAACTGTTTTTGTGTACCCAGTATGGTGTGTAATATTATATCAGTATCTTTATTATCAAATGAAGGATATAATTTTGCACTTGTAAGCAATGTTGTCAACATTCACCTGAATTATGAAATGGTTGGGTCGGGTACACTAAGCAACGGAATATACATTCTCAATCAACATCAAGTTTTCAACGTCCAAAACACACTAAAATGAAAAACTCCAGAATCGAACCAAAGTTTTCTATGGCATTGTAGACTCGGTCATATCAATGAAACACGATTGACTAAGTTACATAAAAAAGGATAGCTAGATCCGTTTGAGTATCAATCATATGCAACTTGTCAATTATGTATCATAGGAAAGATGACAAAGACTCCGTTCATTAGACACGGAGAAAGAGCCACTGAACTCCTGGGACCCATACACAGCGACGTGTGTGGGCCAATGTTTACACATGCACGATGTGGCTATTCCTACTTCATTACTTTCACAGATGATTTCTCTAGGTATGGACATATATTCTTAATGAAACATAAATTCGAGGCTTTTGAGAAATTTCAAGAGTATAAGAATGAAGCGGAAAAGTAAACCGGCAAAAGTATTAAGATGCTCCATTCCGATAGGGGCGGAGAATACTTAAGCGCCAAGTTCCTGAAATACCTAAAAGAGAATGAAATTCTCTCTCAGCTTACTCTTCCATACACACCACAACACAACGGTGTATCAGAAAGACGGAATCGCACCTTACTTGATATGGTGCGTTCAATGATGAGTAATGCTGAGTTGCCGCCCTCCTTCTGTGGTTATGCACTGGAATCTGCTGCATACCTATGGAACAAGATTCCAACTAAGTCTGTGTCTACCACTCCATATGAAATGTGGAGTGGGAAGAAACACTGTCTTAAGTATTTAAAGATATGTGACTGTCCTGCCTTTGTCAAAAGGTTCATCCGGACAAACTCAAGGCACGTTCAGTACTGTGTAAGTTTGTGGGATACCCCAAGAATTCTAGGGTGTATTATTTCTATCACGCTGAAGAACAAAAGGTCTTTGTTTCTCATCATGCTCGCTTCATGGAAACTCAATTTCTCGAAAAAGAGATAAGTGGGAGCGCAATGGAGCTGGAAGAAATTCCAGAACCTTAGACTATTACTGAAAACTTAGTAGAACCTAAGACTTCAATGGAACAGGACGTACCCATGCTACTCCGCAGATTTAGTAGGCTATCTCATCCGCCCGAGAGATACTACGGTTTTCTCGTAGACGGGGATCGAGAAGATTGCATCATCGACGATGATGAGCCCACTAGTTTCCAGCAAGCCGTCACGAGTAAATACTCGGTGAATTAGCTGGATGCTATGCGAACCGAGATGGAATCCATGTACACAAACAAAGTTTGGACTTTGGATTTTGCTCCTACTGGGGTAAAACCCGTAGGGTGCAAATGGATCTTTAAAAAGAAGATTGGTGTAGATGGTCAGTTAGAAACCTACAAAGCTAGATTTGTTGCTAAAAGTTTTCGTCAAAAACTTGGATTGGATGATGACAAAACTTTTTCACCAGTGGCTATGCTTAAATCCATTCGGATCCTACTTGCCATTGCTGCCTTCCATGATTATGAGATCTGGCAGATGGATGTTAAAACCGCCTTTCTAAATAGATGTTTAGAAGAGTTTGTTTTCATGGATCAACCAGAGGGCTTCATAGACCGTGGGAGCAGCGGAAAAGTGTGCAAGTTACTTAAATCCATTTATAGATTAAAACAGGCATCGCGGAGTTGGAACATCTGCTTTGATGAGACGGTCAGAGAATTTGACTTTATCAAAAATGTACATGAACCTTGTATTTATAAGAAGATTGTAGGGAGAGCTGTGGTATTCCTCATTTTATACGTTGATGGCATTCTCCTGATAGGAAATGACATTCCTATGCTACAATCGGCCAAGCTGTTCTTGTCATAGAAGTTTTCTATGAAAGACCTGGGGGATGTGATCGCACGCTTTTGGCGTGTCGGATGTTCAAAGTTCTAAAGTTATAACCGCGATCAGGACGGTGTCGCTATGCAGCTAGTCGGTTGAGCACGGGTCGATCCACAGGGAGATGGTTGTATGTCCGTTCGTGTTTAGACGAGTCAATAAAGAATTTGTATATGTTTGTTCAGTTCTATCCTAAGTGTTATATGCAAGTATAAAGTTGTTAAGAAAAAGATACGAAAGTGTAAGCTAAGGAAATCCGCACTCAAAACCTTTGAGCCGAGTCTTGACCAATTGAAGCTAGAGCAATCGGCAACAACGTGGATTAGGGTACTTAAGCACGGTATTCGTGGAATCCGGCTTATTGACCCTTGTCCGTCCGTTCTTGTCACTTGCTTTCGCCTCCGGCCAAACCGAACGCAACCGGTCGCGGTTAGGAATCACCGTTACCTTGGTAGGGTAGGGTGCCTAACGGAGCGCTTGCGTAACGTTTGGGCGGAGTTCAAAGGAAAATAACAGGAAAAGGAAATGAGGAATGAAACCTTAACTTACAATATTGTATTTATTCTTAACAACGACATATTACAACCATTCACAAAACGAACCAAAAAGAGCAAAAGAAAAGATAAACAAAGAAAAGAAAAGATTACAAGCAAGTAATTAAAAGTGCATGGAATTTAAGTGCATGAAAGTAAAGCAAGTATTAAAGTGCAAGAAAGTAAATGAGCAAGAAATGAAACTAGGAACCATAGAACCCAAAACAAGACATGGGTTCAATAACCAAATCTTAAACTTGCAAGCTCAATTAAGAGGTTGCAAGATCAAGAAAAGGCATAGAACTCATGGAGAATGAAGCACAAATGAGAGAATATTATTGATTCCAAAATGATACAACCCCTTGAGATCAATGACCAAAGCTTAAACTTGCAAGCTCACTTAAGAGGTTGCAAGATCAAGTTAATGTAGAGAGCTCAAGGGGGAAGCTAAGCAAAAGAATGATACAAAATAACCCTCATCTTCATTTAACATCCACTCAAAAGCTCTCATAACAATTTAATGGAGGAAAGATGAAGAAGAAGTTAAACAAAAAACTAAAAAAAAGTGGGCATAAGAATTCCTCCCATGGCTTGGCAAGTTCTGGGCTATTTATAGGCAGGAAACTGAAACCCTAGGGCCACATTCTGACCCTTCATGAAAAGACCCAACTACCCCTGAAATATTTTCATCTGACGAGCCCATATGGCCGCGGATCCGCGGCCTAAGCGCGCTTATGCCGCGGATCCGTGGCCATTTAGGAGAGTTAGATCATACAATTTGGTGGGTTTTCCTGGTTTTCAGTACTCTTCAGTGTGGTATATGTTGTTTCTCAGAATCTCTTCACAATGTTTCCAGAATTTCAGCAGATCAAAAAAGGTGATGTGATGTGGATCTTTTGCCATGATTTTTCTTGAGCTCCGCGTAGACATGTTGGATCTTGTGTTGACATTGTGCTTTGTGCATGAAAATGACATCGATTTGCCATTTTGTCCCTTTAACTGGTGTGTGGCAACATACGGATAGAGAGCGGAGACCCGTGTTTTATCTGTGGTTGGCAGTAATCCGGAATTTGTCGTGCTTTTCCATGAATTTCACTGTTTAGAGCTGAGAACCTGTATCCTGCAATTAACTAGCAAACACGGCTCAAGAGTACCTACCTATAAACAAACGAGCGTAAGAATGGGCGGTATTAAATGCAATATTCTGGTATGAACAAATACCCCCAAACTTAACTTTTGCTCGTCCCGAGCAAAACCAATTATTCACAAAAAAGAATCCTAACCACACTTTCGCAGGGAACGCGATTGCACTGAGCTCGTGCAACAAGCCGTTAAACCTCTAGGTGTCCCTAGTAGGAGGAGTGTTGTCTCCTGAGGGTTTTCAGCGGATTACACCCACAAAATCCCGTCAAGCTAGTTTCATAAGTTAACATCGATTCTACTCCTACAGTTTAGTATCTACGTTAGAAACTCTATCATCCTAAGTTAGAAATATCCAACCCTTATGTTTCACACCTCCTATCTATTTAACCTTAGGTCCTGTACATTCCAAAAAAGTTTAGAAAGATGTTGGTATCTCCTGAGTTTTCCTTCTAAAGTGCGGTCTTAAATCATGGATTTTTATCAACTTTATAGAAAACATAAGTCTTATTCTTCATTTCTATCTTTTACCCAAACATCGATTGTATACCCCTACGTGTGTGTAAATTTGCACCCCTATACTCAAGAATTCAATTCAAGCTATAATACCCTTGCCCTAATACCTAATACTACTTCTTTTCATTAAGGATGGACGGATTTGCTCACACACCTTTCATGCGACTATTAATGCTTCTTGAGGCACTAACAGCCGGTTACTGAATGTGTGAGCTTAAAGCGTAAATAGCAGTTTCTAGGTCTTGACTTTATTCTATTTTTCTTTTTCTTTTTCTTTTTCTTTTTTTTTCTTTTTCATTTTTCAAGATCGGATATATTGTTCAATATTGCTCTTTTTGGTGTTTAGCTTTAAATACCGTTTTTTCTTTCATACTAGGCTTTCAGGCAAGAGTATTTCTAGGTATCCTCTACTATCCTAAGTTTCAAGGTGCGGGTAAGTGCAGTTGTAGGGTATATACTTTCTGAATTTGAACTCAAGAAAAGAAACTATTTTTCAGACTTATCCTTCAGTAAAGCTTCAATACTTTCCCCTCATTTTGACTTAACTCAAGAACTGAACTCAAGATTACCTATTTCTCAAAAAAAAACTGTAAGGACGTATACTTACCAAAGTTAGACAGAATGAGGGTTATTTTTAGGATTTTCAATTCCTAAGCCTAGAATTTAGTTATTTCTAACATATCAACTAAACTTTCAGAATAAAAATCTAAATTACCCTATTAGCTAACTTGACGACAAAGTTTTTATATTTTTTTTGGAAAATTTTCGATTTTTGTGGTTTTTTAATAAGGTATGCAAATGCAAAATATACAAATGAATGCGAAGGAAGAAAGCTTACCGAGCATACCCCCAAACTTAAACTTGACAGTGCCCTCACTGTCAGGCTACACCAAGAGGGTCAAAATTGTCGGCGCTCTCCCTAAAAACAAATTATATACAAAACAAAAAGGAAAACAAAAAATATATACAAAAAAAAGAGTCCCCCCCAAACTTAAGTAAAACAGTGTTTCCACTGTTAAGCGTTGAAGTTCAGGATTAGGGGGGAAAGAGAATAGTATCAATCTATACAAGACCTTACACAGGCCAAAAGTTAACACCAACCATTCAAAGATTTTATCTCTATAATGTGCTGGTTGGTGAAAGAATGCGGAGAGGTAAGAAATGGAGAATACGCGAGACCGTATGGAGATAGAAGCGGGATACGGTCTCGGTATATGAGAGGAAGAATGGCGGAAGGGAGAAAGAAGTGGAATACGAACTTGAGGGTGGAAATGGATTGAATAAATTAGTACAATCTGTAATGATCGATGTGAAAAGATGGATTGTACTAATCTATCAATATGGCGAGAAATTGGGTCAAATCCCTCAAGATTCGTGAGAAACCATGGGTAAGCCGAACTCGGTAAACCAGACACAGGAAGTGAAAATGATACGATTTCTTGCAAGGTCGGAACGATGGAAAGGGTAGAGGAAAGTGAACGAGGAGGGGTATCAGGTAAAGGTTTGGGAGGGTGTACACAGTCAATGGAAGGGATATGATGAATTGGAAAATCCGACTCATCAATTAAAACTGGTTCATCCTCAAAAATTTCCTCAATGTTCTCCTCAAAAATTAGCTCATCCATGCATTTATCATCAAAATCAAGACGTATATGAAGTTCGGGAAAAATATTTAATGACTCGGGATGATGAATTGGAGAGAAAAACTCATCCAAATCTACGGGTTCATCATCCAAAATATTCCCGGCGTCAATATCCTCGATCAAGTGAAAATCAACATTCTCAGACACCTCATCAAAAGCATGGATATTAATCAATTCAGGTTCTAAAGTGGAGGTGTAGAGGTCTAAAGGTTTAGGATTGGTTTCACTTGGCAAGGTCCCTTCATAATCAGGTAAATCAAACACTACAAAGTCGCACAACTCATTAACCCTTCTTTCTTCAATCGGTGAATCGTTTGGAACATTAGATAGACATTCAAAACCGGAGTTGTGTGATTCACTTTGTGGCGGGTAGGTTTGACTTGGAAGGGGGTACAGCTCACTCTCACCACTCAAATTCTCAACCTGTCCTACCGCCTCATCATACATTGGAAAATTAGGAGCTAGTTGAAAACTAGCTACCGGGTCACTAGGTTGTTTGAGGGCAGCCATGGATGCATTCAAATCCATCATCTGTTGGTACGACGCTACCCGAAAGTCTTCCAACGACTGTTCCAGACTAGACATAGGTTGTGAAGGGGTTTCAGTGAAAGATTCAAAGTTGTTTTGGTACTGGAAACTCCTAAATGACGGTTCAGAAGCAATGTCTAGGGAAGGTGCAAAAGTCGGGTAGGACTGGTAGGAATTGAATGGCTGGACAGGAGCAGGATCAACATTTAGATAAGAAGGTGAATGGAATTGTTGATCCCAAGAATCTGTAGTGGTGAAAGGAGTGAAAGATCGGCTATGAGATTGTTCAATATGTTCAGCGATGGACAAAGGACGACTTGCAGAAGGGGTATCAACATAAGCGGGTGCGGGAGGTTGAAAAGGTTGATACAAAGTGGAATGCGGAGGGCAAGTGTTTGTCCTAGACGCTTCTATGCGATCTTTCAGTGAAATTTTGGGCATGGAGGGGTCGTTCGAAATTCGACCAAAGCACGAACCGTAGGAAGTTATGTCTGGTTGTGGGTACTGTTTCCTGATTTAAAATCAGAAAAGCTTATGGGAAAAGCTTTAGAAAAGGGTCACGTGCTTACACGTGACCAGCAGTCACGTGTGGGCACGCGACACCTAAAAGTATCGACAAGGCAAATTCAGTTTCCCAAATACGTCAAAGAAAGGGGCTTCAGAAAGGGTCACGTGCTCCCACGTGACCTGGGTCACGTGTCGGCACGTGACAATTACAAACGGCTTCAAAAACAAACCGGTTCCCTGATCAAACCAAGGAAAAGGTTTCAGAAGAGGTCACGTGCTCCCACGTGACCAGGGTCACGTGTTGGCACGTGATGATCAAAAGAAGCAGACTTGTTCTCCAGTGAAATCAAGGAAAGAGGCTTCAGACAAGGGTCACGTGCTCACACGTGACCAGTGGTCACGTGTTGGCACGTGATGACCAAGCAGCAACCAGAAGACAGAGCGTAAAAAGAAGGAAGAAGGCTCGTTCCAAGGGGGTCACGTGCCCACACGTGACCATGAGTCACGTGGTCACACGTGACCGGCTTTCAAAGCCCATTTTGTTAACAGAATTAAATTCTGAAAGAGATTCAAATCTTTCCAAAGGAAAGCGATTATCTGGAACCAACCGAATTAAAGATTTAAAGATGATTGAATATCATCTATCTATGGAAAAATCCTGAACTTGGAAAGATTTCCCCTTTAAATCTAACAGAAATAACAAAAGAGAATCCCTGGATTTGAAATCCAATGGTGAATAAAATTCACCTAATAATCCAAAGGTCAAAAACGAATGATGGATGCAAATCAAATCTCAAAATGAAGATTCGTCAAAAACTAATTGATTCGGCTGCTTCTCCTATAAATAGGAGCCAAGAGACACAAAAAAATATATATACGCAGAGGGAAGAAAGGGAGAGAGAGCCTTGATACTTCGAGGAACTTAGATCTTCTGCAAAAGAAAACCCTAGGTAAGAAAGGGAAGGCTCCTTGAAAGAAAGGAGAATTTAATTCTCAACAGAGTTTAACTCTGATATATAAAACAGAAGAACATATTTCTTCTCTCTTTGATAGAGGATCTGCAAAGTGCACATCTCCCCTTGAAGTTGAGAATTTAATTCTCAATGGGTCGAGATCCTGCCATGCAGATCCAAAACATAGAGAGGGAACGGAAGCACGAGAATTTAATTCTCACAGAACTATAGGAATTTAATTCCTTTAAAATAAAATTAGGGTTTGACCCTGTGTCATGGGAATTTAATTCCTTCAGAACAAAGAGAAACAGGGTTTAACCCTAATTAAGAACCTAGTTCTGTTGGAACAGCGGGGATTTAATTCCCTTGATCATAATTTAACAGAGAATGGGAATTTAATTCCTTAAAAGCTTTTATTAGGGTTTAACCCTATTTAGTTCTTCACATGTATGAGGAATTTAATTCCTACAGAAAATTCAGAGTCCAACTCTATTCAGAATATTAATCTTCAAAAGAAAGTAGGAATTTAATTCCTCTGAAATTACTGTCAGGGTTTAACCCTACGAGGAATTTAATTCCTGGAAAAGATTAACAGATCCTCTAAACAACATACATAGAGGCAGGGTCACGTGTCACCACGTGACCCCCCCAAGAGATCTACAGAAAGCCCCTTTGAGGCAGCACCCCACGTGACCCACGTGACCCTCGGCAGAAGCTTTAACATATAAGCATTTAAATGCCCTTCACGTGAGGGCACGTGATGCGATAATCTCAGCAGAATAAATGAAGGGAGGGCGCTCTCACGTGTTGCCACGTGACCCCTCTTGCCTTAGTGTTCAACACTAAATTGGAACTCTCGAATCCAGTATTGAAACACTGTTGGGCCCTAGTGTTCAACACTAATCAAAGAACTTTATTCGCAGTGTTCAACACTGATTACCTTAGTATTTAACACTAATCTGAGATCTCCATTGCCAGTGTTCAACACTGGTCTGTTTTAGTGTTTATGATAATTTGAAAGCCTTGTTGCTGGTGTTTAACACCAATTATCTTTTAGTGTTAAACACTAACTTGTCAACCTCATTCCCAGTGTTCAACAATGATTGCTCTGTAGTGTTTAACACTAGGCTTTGGCCCAATTGGCTAAATGGATAGAGGCAAAGCCTCTCCTTCAATGGACCAACAAGAAGCCAATATTCCAGACATGATCGGACTTAGCCCAAGCTAGGCCATGAGTCTTCAATTCGTAATTAACTGGGCTAATGGGCTCATAACATAATTAATCGGTCTTGATCCCAAATTGGGTCAAGGACTATTTAAGCCATTCCGGTTCTAGGGTACATCTCTTCACTCCTTTGATACTTGGCATTGTAATCCCTCAATGTCTTCAAAGAGGTGACGGGTCCCAACGACCACACATTGATATGGACTGTGGGGTCCTTAAACCCGTGTCTAATGCAAAATTCCTGGTTACGTGGAACGCGGATAACGTCACTCTTTGACCCCGCGGAAAACGCCCAGAGCGGAGCCTAGTCCTCGCCGAGCACGGCAGTGAACCCGTGTGAAGCATCTAGTGCAAAATTCCTGGTTACGTGGAATGCGGATAACGTCACTCTTTGACCCCGCGGAAAATGCCCAGAGCGGAGCCTGGTCCTCGCCAAGCACGGCAGTGAACCCGTGTGAAGCATCCAGAGCACATACCGGACTATGGAGTCCTTAAACCCATGGACTACGACGTCCTTAACCTCGACCGAGATGTCTTAAAACTAACAATGGACCGCAATGTCCTTAAACTACCCATGGACCGCAATGTCCTTAAACTACCCATGGACCGCAATGTCCTTAAACTAGAACAATAGAGCCCCGCATGCTCTTTTGTCGGATCTAAACGGTCCCGTTTAAGTTGATCTTAGCCTTAAAGATGGCTAACGTATCCTTAAACCTTCAAACAGACTGGACTATGAATCCCCCCAATTAACTCTGGCTTGAGGGTACATCCCTGAACTCCTCTGACATCCGTCGTTGTAATTCTTCAATGTCGTCAGAGAGGTGACGGGTCCCGGCGGCCATACATATGATGGACCACTATGTCCCTAAACTGGAACAATGGAGCCTAAAACGCTCCTTTGTCGGATCTAAACGATCCCGTTAAGTTGATCTTAGTCTCAAAGTTAGACTAACGTATCCTTAACAAACGTTTGAGTTGATCTTAGCCTCAAGTATGGCTGACGTATCCTCAAACCAAACCCCCAAACCCAAATCTAAGATAATACGGATTTGGACTAGTCCACGCCCTACGGGCGACGACATAACTCAGTCTCCGTAAACAATCCATGGGCAACAAAACACAAAACAAACACCCACGACACGAAGTGACCATCTGGAGAAGGAGAAAGTTGTTACCGCAATGCGGTAGCGTAATTAACTGCAGGAGCTTGCGCCTGCAGGGAAGAGCGTCCCCACAATCAAAAACCCCTCAAACGAGGGGGAATCTGACGAAGTCTGCTACATCGGACGCATCCGTCTAAACCTTCGATACATGGTGCCATAAATCAACTTGGCATCTTCGGAGAGGTGGACGGATAGCACCAATTAGCATCTGCCCCGAGTCTCAGTGCCAAGACATCGCAGTCTTGTGCGCCGCCATTCGGAGGGGAACAGATTCTGGCACGCCCGGTGGGACCTTTTCCTCTTTCCACTCCACACTTCGTGTGTCGTGACTCGTGAACCAATCGCGGTTCGCTAATGGTTGCCCTTGGGTTTCAAGATACTAAAACTTGGCGTCTTGCTTATTACAGAAAGCAAAGTATCGATGGCTTCTACTTCTGTGAAATTCTCCAACTGCTTGGACTGCAATTGCAACCAACGCTCTGCCTCGCCAGGAGGTATAGCCTACGGACCCCAAGCTGCTTCGCTATTCACAATGCCCGTGGAACAGGTCACTCGCGCCACCACAGGATTGTTCTTTGGGACCATGCTCCCGCCGACAAGCTTCACCGCTCCAGTGCTGACAACGGAAGCTCTCAAGAAGTCGGTCTTTGATCGTCTTACCCCTGCCGCGGCTCCTCTCAACAAGTCGCCCGACGTCAACGCCTCGGTCTTCTCTACGGGCCAGAAATCCTGCGAACTCATCATGGGGCCTACAATCTCAGAGAAGGCTGCTTCTAAGAAAGTGGCCGCTCCTGCCCCCGAAATCGTCAAGGCGGCTTCTCCGGCCAAAAGGTCGGTCTTTACAAGATTGACGGCTTCAGCTCCCGTTCCTGCTGCCCAAAGGACATCGGTCTTTGACAGGCTAATACCAACAGCGACCCCCCACCCAGACAGGGGGCAAGACGAAACCATTCTTACCGCTGACCCTACGCCGTCCGCTCGACACGCTCGACGTCGCCATTGGCGCCGAGTAAGGAAGGCTGGGGGCAACTCCCCCTCCAGGTTGACTCTATCAGCCCCGGTGGCAGAAGTTAATACTGCTGTTCCAACTGGGAACAGCTTCGAAATGCTAAATAAGGTGCGAAGGAATTCTCCTACTGCAGTGCTGAAGAGGTCTCCTCCCCCATTAAAAAAGGTTGTGGAAATAAAACCAGAACAGCCCCGATCTCCTCAACGGCTGTCTTCCAAAATCTATAAGGTTTGGCGGCAGGCCCGAGACTCGATCATCGATCCAAACTTCTCCCGCCAGCACAAGAAGCTGAAAATCCAACCGGAAGCTGGTCACCAGGCTAAACCCCAAAAGGCTGTCTGGACGCCCACCTCAACGGTCCCCTCAACCTCCATGGCTCATAAAAGGAGGAGGCCAGAGAAGACCCCCCAGCATGCAACGACGACTAAAAGCACTGAGCCCAGACGCCCTAAGTCTGGGGGCATGGTGGTGCACACTGTTTACATGGCCTCTGGAAAGGAGGAAAGCCGCACTTCTACGGGCCACCGACCGCTAACCCGATCCGTGACGAAAGCCCAGGAGCAGCAACAAAAGCTTCAGGAAATGATGAATGCTATGGCCGCACTTACCGGGCCAAAAGAAAGCCCAAAAACGTCCTCAGACGCGCGCCAGGAGGAAGAAACCGACACTGAATTCCTTCGCCGGATACTGGAGAAAAAGGACAAAGAGGCTGCTGAACAAGCAACCAACATACAGCGTATGGGCCTTCTCTTCCAAGACATGATAGGAATGATGATCCAGCAGGACCCACCCGCCGAGGATCCCCCAATCGTGCTTGAAGACGACCGAGGAGAAACGTCAAATCCACCGCCGGCCCTCTCAACGGCCAAAGAGGAGGCAATCTCTAAAGCTGATTTGGTTGACTATATAGCCCAGCAAATCCGGGTTCATCATGCGGCTGAGGCAGCCGGTCAAGTCGTAAAGACGGGACGGCCGTATCCAAGCTGGTACGACCAAATCAAATACCCGCAAGGCTATACGATACCAAAATTCCACGTATATA
This sequence comes from Agapanthus africanus, assembly GCA_030015575.1. Lineage (NCBI taxonomy): Eukaryota > Viridiplantae > Streptophyta > Magnoliopsida > Asparagales > Amaryllidaceae > Agapanthus > Agapanthus africanus. Next base: position 58,895,041 of record CM057348.1, read on the forward strand.
AAGGGACAGGGAACCCACATCAGCATGTCGCCCAGTTCCGGGCCCTCTGCGGTAACACCGGCGGTGATGATAAACTGTTGCTCCGCCAGTTCGTGGGCATCTTATCAGAAACTGCGTTCGAATGGTATTCGGAACTCCCAAACGATTCTATCAAAACGTTCGCTGAAATGGAGTTGTTATTCACTCAGCGATTCGCAAGTGCCAGCGAACGCACTCCAATAACTGCACTGATTAACGCCAGGGTAAAACCAGGCGAAATCTGGGTCCAGTATGCTATACGCTGGCGGAACTTGTGGTCGATATGTGAACAACGCATTGAGGAGGCACCCGCAGTGGGCATATTTTTGGGAACCCTAGACCCCCACGCAACTATCTCCCAGTTTATGATGTTCTTTAAGCCAACCACATTCCAGGCTTTAATCGACAAGTTGGCTCAGATGGACCAGATGGGTCATAGACCACCTCCCCCGAAGTCGGAACCTCGGAATGACAAGGGTAAAGGAAGGGCAACCTTTGTTGCGAATGCCCAACAGCAACCTAACGCCCCGAAACCAGCAGATCAACTGGAGGAAAGACGCCGGTATTATAATGAGAAGATGAAGCGTCCCTACTCGTTCCCACGAGACAAGACGAAACGGTTATTCGAGCTGGCAATACGCAACAGACTTATAAGCCTACCAAATCCAAGGCGACCGCCGCAACCCACCGAGGTGAATAACCCTAACTATTGCCCTTACCATCAAACGGTAAGCCATCCGATTGAAGATTGCTTCATCTTCAAAGGATGGATTGAAGATCAATACCTCCAGGGGAAGTTTGTACTGTCCGAAAAGTGGAAGGTGAACCCACCACAACCGCATACTCCTAAGAAAGCAGATACACCGGGGGCAACCTGCTCCTTTATTGAAGAAGCTCCATGGGAGGTCGTGCTATCAACTAAAACCAAAAGAATGCTGAGAGACCTTCATGCGTGCCCTGCGATCGAATGGAAGGACCCTCTTGAACCTCAAATTATCGAAGGGATGCTAAGGCGCCGCCTAACTACGAAGACTCGCGATGAGGACCCAAATACTCACGCCCAACCGTCAAAATCTTCGAAGAAAAAGAAGAAGAAATCCAAGAAGTCCGTGAAGCTTGGAAACAAGCACACGAACTTGCAGAAGAAAATCGACGCGCTGGAAGAATACAATCAAAAGGCGCGAACTCCTGTCACACTGCAAGAGTTCCTCAACCACATCTTTCAAGAGGAAGATGATGGAGAGAGCTCGTCGGATGAATCCGAAGGATATGTGGCGAGTTGTAACGTAATCTCCCACTCGTTTACCGATGATGGGAAAACTCCTGGCACTAAGAAGCTGGAGGCAGAGCCTGTACCAGAGCGTGCATGGCCAACAGACGAAATGATCGACGCTTTTCTAGACGAGATTCGTCTAAAAAGTAAAGCGGACCAGGAGCGTGAGATGGCCACATCGGAAGGAGCCAAATGCGGGCAACTGAACGAAAGAGTTGACCTACCCCTGCCAGAGCGAAAGGCATCCGAAGTAGACAAGAAGATATTCAAGACGAGAAAAAGGTTTGCCAAAGCCATGTCAATGGGGATGAAGCTACCGCCCTCGGAAGGAAACACACACGATGGGGTGGAGAGGCACCCTGATTATTGCGCATATCACCGGAAAATATCACACCCCACGGAGGAGTGCGACGCCTTTAAGATATGGTGGCAAGGATATGTTGCTCGTCGGCAACATGTTAAGCGCATGAAACGCAAGAGCCGTCGGGAGCGAAGAAGTACTATCGATGGGCACAACAGAACTACTGGCAACTGTTGTATGGCTCACGCCGGGGGGTCACAAGTTCTCACCTTTGGGAGCGACTCTGATGAAGAAATGGCTCTGGGCCCTCTCTTCAAAGAATCCGTTTTAGGGAAAGAGGAGAAATCGGAGATCTGCGAGAACATTCAGCTGCGCAATCGCACACTCCCAGAAAAGAATCTCGGGCCCGTAAGTAGAAAGGATAAGGGAAAGGAAAAGGTCACTGAAGATATCACTTTAGATGACCAAGTCATGAGAGAGCTGGCTGCCAAAGACCCTCCTAGGAAGGGTAAGGTGGACTATAACATCCTCGCGCACCTAAGGAAGCTACCTTCTCAGCTTAGCATTCTCGATGCCCTCCTATTATCAAAAGAAGCGTGAGACTCACTAATTAAGGCGTTACAAGAACCTGAGCAATTCCAAGCCTTCCTCGCCACTGAAAAGATGAAGGATGAACTGGAGAAAGTGCATACGGCCGACATCACTTTCGGTGATGAAGACCTCCTTCTCGGGACGTGCGACCACAACCGTCCCCTATATGTCTCCGGATACTGCCATGATATCAAGATAGGCAAGATCCTGGTGGATAATGGATCCTCCGTCAATCTCCTTAATGTTCGGGTGTTGAAGGAAATCTGCATGAGTGTGCAACACCTCGCTCGTGACAAAATTACTATCTCCGGTTTCGATTCACAATCGTCACGGACTCTCGGATCTGTGATACTAACATTACGCTTTGGACTTCTCGTCACAGACATCAAATTCCATGTCATTGACGCCAAGACCTGCTATAACGCCCTGCTCGGTCGTCCTTGGCTACACGAGTACAACATCATCCCTTCTACACAACATCAGTGTATGAAATACTTTAAGGATGGTTTCGAGTATACTGTAACAGGAGAGCTAAACCCATTTTCCGTGAACGAAGTCCGCAAATACGAAGATGCGAAGTACTTTTTGCCAGATTTCGAGGATACAGAAAGGTGTCGCAATCCGGAGAACAAAACCGCCGCCACCATCCCTGTTTTCGGGAGCGATACCGAAGAAGAGGAAGAGATAGTTTATGCAGGGCCATCTCAACGCAACAACCTGGGGACGCCCGCCCCCATGTTAGTCTTCGGAAGTGATTCAGAAGATGAAGTTAATGCTGTGTTCTCCAATCGGCTGTCAATACAAGCACCCCCTGGCGATGACCATAGTTTGCAAATCACCATGGTACCGCGAGAACACTACAAGGATCTCGACACGCTTCAGGCTCACAATGTGCAGGACCTGCAAACATTTTACGTCCCTCCCAGGCAAAGGGGTGAGAAGGTGATCCTATTCTACCGATCCTCAGAGTCGAAAATAGAGAAAGAGATCTGGCATGGCGCGGATGCTACACTTGACAGGCTCCAACCCATCCGTCTGCCCAGATACTATACAAATGGATTAAAGAAGCTATTGAAGCGCCAAGGAGTACCCTTAAAACAGACTGTTCGGCAGGCTCGGTTCTACAACAGGATTTGGGATGTCCCCGGGACTCAACGCAAATTGCCCAACGGGAAAATGGAAACACTCGGGCTTGGATACGCAAGAGCCGGAAAACGGGAACGGGCCCACAGTAGCTACGCCATATATACCTTTGATGAAGAAGAGGACGCCTCGTCGGGAGATGCCAACCCCTCATCAAAACTAGACCCCGCGATTGAAGCGCCGAGTCCGTCGTTTGAAGAACGAATGGGCAAGCCTATCAGGAAAGTGGGTCAGAAAGCTCGGGAAGACCACAACCGTGAAATGGCCATCTACGAGAAGGCCAGGACGCAACGTCTATTTCAACAGGCTGCAAAAGACAAAGACGCTCATCCTCGTCAATCCGTTGTACGAAAGGCCCGACGCAGAGACGGAAATAAATCAAGAAGCGGAAAGAGGAGTCGACAACAACGACGCAGGATTAGAGGGTTACGTGGTCGGGTGTTGCACGACTCGGATTTGTCCCTCATGAAGAAGATGAGTCGAGCGTACTCCTTCCCCCGAGACAAGACGGAGAAGTTACTCAAGCTCGCTATAAAACATCAAATGATCGCGCTTCCAGAGTCTAGACATCCTGAGCAAGCTAACAAGGCTTCTCATCTGAGCTATTGCTCTTATCACCGAGCCATAGGACATCCTACCGAAGACTGCTTCACCTTCAAGAACTGGGTCGAGGACCAGTACCAACAGGGCAGATTCGCTTTATCCGACGGCTGGAGGGTAACGCCGCCACAAAAGCATGAACCCAAGGCCGCAAGAGCGGAACCGGGTCCACCTCAGTCCGGGGAGCGGGTTCGCACCTGTTATACGATTACGATATTAAGAGAAGAGCCCGAGAACGTAGATGACCTTCCCCGGTGCATTGAGAACAGCGATGATGAGGTGATCTCAGAATTTCCGCCCGCTCCGAAAGAACTGGAAGATGGTATACATACTACTGCAGATAACCTCAAGAAGATTGAGTTGGGATCGGCAGACGACCCGCGACCGACTTTTGTCAGCGAGCTGCTATCCGAAGAAAGGGTGGCTGCGTTAAAGAACGTGCTTCTACGGCATAAAGACTGCTTCGCGTGGAACTACTCCGAGATGCCAGGATTAGATCCGGAGATTGCTGTGCATAAATTAGCAATATCCCCAGATATCAAGCCAGTCAAGCAAGCGCCAAGAAGGATGCGACTCGAGCTTGAGATGAGCATCAACGCCGAAGTCAAGAAGCTGATCGATTCTGGATTTATCCAAGAAGTCCAATATCCCGACTGGATCGCCAATATCGCCCCGGTAATGAAGAAGAATGGGACGGTACGCATATGCGTGGATTTCAGGGATCTCAATAAAGCCTGCCCAAAGGATGATTTCCCAGTACCAGTAACCGAGCTAATGATAGATAACACGTCCACTCACGAGGTTTTCTCCTTTATGGATGGTTCGTCAGGATACAATCAGATAAAGATGCATCCCGAAGACCAGAAGCACACTGCTTTCCGCACCCCTTTGGGTATATTCTGCTACAGGGTTATGCCCTTTGGTCTAAAGAACGCTGGCGCTACCTATCAAAGGGCCATGACAAAGATTTTTGATGACCTCATACACGACGTCGTCGAGTGCTATATCGATGACCTCGTAGTAAAGAGCATGTCATACGAAGATCATTTAAAGCATCTGGAGACTGTATTTCGACGCCTTCGGCAATATAATTTGAAAATGAATCCCCTCAAATGCGCGTTTGGAGTCTCCTCGGGTAAATTCCTGGGATTCATCATCCGACATCGAGGTATCGAAATAGATCCATCTAAGATCAAGGCAATCATGGAAATGCCTCCGCCAAGAACCCTCAAGCAGTTGCGGTCTCTCCAAGGGAAGCTCGCATACATCCGGCGATTTATCGCCAATCTTTCAGGCAAATGCCGTCCTTACAGCCACCTGATGAAGAAGGGAACTCCATTCGTTTGGGATCACAAATGCCAAGGTGCACTAGACGAGATCAAGCAGTACCTGCAGAACCCTCCGGTGTTGGCTGCGCCGGTCAAAGGAAAACCCCTCATTCTTTATACAACCACCCTCGAAGGTTCCTTGGGCGCATTATGGGCACAAGAGAACGATCAGGGGAAAGAGAGAGCACTCTACTACTTAAGTCGAGTTCTACTGGGGGCAGAAAGCAACTACTCTCCCATTGAAAAACATTGCTTGGCGTTAATCTTCGCGATAACAAAGCTCAGGCACTATGCGTTGGCACATGAAGTCCGTCTCATTTCAAAAGTGGATCCCCTTAATTACTTGATGTTAAAAGCCATATTGACGGGACGACTCGCTAAATGGGCCCTGCTCTTGATGGAGTTCTCGATAACGTATCAACCTCTCAAGGCAGTGAAAGGCCAGGCCATTGCCGACTTCCTCGCTGAGCACCCGATACCGGCCGATTCTCCTCTGAACTGTGATTTGCCGGACGAGCATGCATTTGATGCGATTAGCTGTGGAAGCACCCGATGGGAACTCTATTTCGATGGAGCGTCCTCCGTAAAGAAACAGAAACAAGGTATCCCAATGATCAAATCGGGGATAGGCCTCGTCTTTGCAACTCCACAAGGAGGGATAATGCGCTTCGCCTTCTCTTTAACAGAGCCGAGGACAAACAATGAAGCTGAATACGAAGCTCTGATAGCAGGCCTCAAAATCACCATCGACATGGGAATTGAAGACCTCCTTATATACGGGGATTCTCATCCGGTCGTTAGTCAAGTAAATGGTGACTACCAAACGTACAAGCCGGAGTTGGTGAAGTACGGCGAAAAGGTGCAACAACTGTTGACCCAAATTCCCTCCTATATTTTGGAGAACATACCGCGCGCGGAAAACAGCAAAGCAGACGCGTTGGCCAAATTTGCTAAAGAACTGGCTGACGAGAACCTCGATGACGTCAGAATCGTGGTACAAAGCCGTCGAGTGCTCGCCCCGGCAGAAATATCTCCGGAATCATGCGAAGAAAAGGGAACGACTGAGCAGACGACCCTACAAATAAAAGACCATGAGAAGGCCGAGGACTGGATGGAAGTCTTCATAGACTACTTTAAGTCCCACCGAATGCCCAAAGAAGCGTCCTCAAGACATCAGCTCATGAAACGAGCTCTATCTTTCGCTTTCGTCAACGATACTCTATACAAGAGATCGTTTGATTCTCTATGGCTGAGATGCTTGGGACCTGACGAAGCAGAAAGAGTTATTCAGGAAGTTGACGACGGACTTTGCGGTTCTCACCAAGCAGGCCCAAAGATGAAGTTAAAAATTAAACGGATGGGTTACTACTGGCCTATGATGATCCAGGACTGCCTCGAGTATGCGAAGCAATGCCACTCATGCCAGATTCATGGAGACTTCATCCACCAACATCCGAATCCACTGCACCCAACGGTGGCTAGCTGGCCGTTCGAAATGTGGGGGACTGACATAGTCGGCCCCATTGAGCCAGCATCATCCCGGGGACACCGTTTTATCCTGGCGACAACTGATTACTTCTCCAAATGGGCAGAAGCAGTACCACTGAGGGAAGTGAAGACGGAGAATATCCTCCATTTCTTCAAGACGCACGTCATCTATCGGTTCGGAACTCCACGGCGGATTATCTCCGATAATGGGCCGGCCTACCGAAACCATAAGATTAGCCGCTTCGCACAACAGCACAATATAGACTGGAGATATTCTTCGGTTTACAATCCACGAGCTAACGGTCTGGCCGAGACCTTCAATAAGACCTTGACGAAGATCATAAAAAAGACCGTTTCCAGGAATAAGAGAGACTGGCACGAAAGGCTGCAAGAAGCCCTTTGGGCTTATCGAACTACATTCAAGACGGCCACGAACACAACGCCGTACGCGTTGGTATTTGGGACGGAAGCAGTGCTCCCCCTCGAGATAGAGTTACCCTCTCTACGAGTAGCAGTCCACCACGAGCTGACGAACGAAGAAAATGCTCACCTTCGTCTTGAGGAGCTTGATGCCCTCGACAAAACCCGGCTCATAGCGCAACAACATCTAGAGGTCTACAAAGCAAAGATGACGCGCTCGTACGAAAGATTGACCAGGCCGGGGACATTCCGCCAAGGCGAACTCGTACTAGTGGTCAAAAGACCTATGATCCCCAATCGTGCCAAGCGAGGAAAATTTGAGCCAAACTATGAAGGCCCGTACATCATAGACAAGGTCTACCAGGGTGGAGCCTACCTACTCACGGACATGCACGGTGAAAGGCCTTTCAGGCCAATAAACGGCCGCTTCTTAAAGAAATACTACGCTTAATAAGCCACAGCCTGGGTCAATGATAGATGACGACGACTATGTCCGCTCACTATCTTCCTAGGCTCAGACTTTACAAGCAGCAGCCGGCCTTCCCATAGCGATGGACCGAAACGTCCTTAAACTAACGACGGACCGAAACGTCCTTAAACTAACGATGGACCGAAACGTCCTTAAACTAACGACGGACCGAAACGTCCTTAAACTATCGACGGACCGAAACGTCCTTAAACTATCGACGGACCGAAACGTCCCTAAAACTACTACCGCAGTATCTTTAGGCTGACGAGATAAAAAAAGAAGAGAGAAAGAAAAAATAAAAAAAAATATATGAAAAAGAATATAAAAAAAACGGTATGTCCATAAGCAAAATGGGCACGGATGAAAACCCGAAAGGGCTCCGTGAGTAAAAACAGCAGGGCTGCCGGCAAGTGTTCGTGAAAACCCGAAAGGGCGCGACCTTGTAAAAAAAGTGAAAAAGAATAAAAACGGTATGTCCATAAACAAAATGGGCACGGATGAAAACCCGAAAGGGCTCCGTGAGTAAAAACAGCAGGACTACCGGCGAGTGTTTGTGAAAACCCGAAAGGGCGCAACCTCGTTAAAAGACACTTGTAGGGTCCTCTCGACCTTGTAAGGAGAAACCACCTGCGTGAGATCCTTACGACTCACAAAGGAGCAACACACTTAGGGATCCTCACGATGCCTAAGGAGAAAATACACTTACGAGATCCTCACGACTCGTAAGGAGAATTCTCTTATGGGACCCTCACGGCTCATGAGATTTGAAAGTCTTAAGTTACAGAAACCTAAACCTGTTCTTAAGCAAATCCTCCACAGCCTTCGATATTGCCCTACAAGAGGCTCAATACTGACCCTTGTATACAATCCACGGGCGCGAAAAAACATTTCCCCAGCAAAGTCCCACCCGTGACTAGGGATATGCCCATATGATGAGCAACCCTTGTAGGTCCTCTCGACCCATAAGGAGAAAGCCCTCTTGTAGGATCCTTACGACTTGCAGAGGAACATACACTTAGGAATCCTCACGATCCCTAAGGAGAAAATACACCTGCAAGATCCTCACGACTTGTAGGGAGAAATACCTTTGTGAGACCCTTACGGCTCATGAGGTCAAAAGCCTTGGTCGACAGGACCCTTAACCCTGTTTACTAAGCCACCTTTGTTCAATATCGTCAGAGGCAAATGATGATTCGCTCCTGGCAACATCCCAGTTGCAGCGGTGCTGATGCCGAAATCGGTGTCTAAAATCCAAGCTTGCGGCGAAAAAGCTAGCAAGCCACACATGCTTACGAAATAGCCGAAATGATGGGGCAACTTGCAATAAAAAGCAGTAAGTAAAAATGTATGCATGAAAAATAGCCGAAACGATGGGCAACTCGCAATAAAAAGCAGCGAGTAGAAAATAAATAAATAGCCGAAATGATTGGGCACCGCGAAAAATAGCCAAAATGATGGGGCAATCGCGACCTTCGCGATATAAAAGCTGAAACGATAGAGCATCGCGGAAAAAGAAATAAAATAAAAATAAAATGTATGCCTTACAGGTGATGTTCCATCACACGGATACAATCCAATGGCATAAACAAAAAGGGAACATACCTCCCTCCCCCAGGTTTCACCAAAGAAAGAAGCTAAATCTCGACGGGCTACAAGCGACCTAGAGATCGTCCCAACACTCGTCTCGTAACAACGGACACAACTTCAAGCTAAGCGGAACAGCCGCAACTCCCAGTTCCATGGCTCGGTGGTATACATATCGCCAACAGTCAAACCTCCATCCCGTGAAATGCGGATACAATCAGCAAAATTCCTGGTCACGTGGAACGCGGATAATGTCACTCTTTGACCCCGTGGAAAACGTCCAGAGCGGAGCCTAGTCCTCGCCGAGCGCGGCAGTGAACCCGTGTGAAGCATCTAGTGCAAAATTCCTGGTCACGTGGAACGCGGATAATGTCACTCTTTGACCCCGTGGAAAACGTCCAGAGCGGAGCCTAGTCCTCGCCGAGCGCGGCAGTGAACCCGTGTGAAGCATCTAGTGCAAAATTCCTGGTCACGTGGAACGCGGATAATGTCACTCTTTGACCCCGTGGAAAACGTCCAGAGCGGAGCCTAGTCCTCGCCGAGCACGGCAGCGAACCCGTGTGAAGCATCTAGTGCAAAATTCCTGGTCACGTGGAACGCGGATAATGTCACTCTTTGACCCCGTGGAAAACGTCCAGAGCGGAGCCTAGTCCTCGCCGAGTACGGCCGTGAACCCGTGTGAAGCATCTAGTGCAAAATTCCTGGTCACGTGGAACGCGGATAATGTCACTCTTTGACCCCGTGGAAAACGTCCAGAGCGGAGCCTAGTCCTCGCCGAGCACGGCAGTGAACCCGTGTGAAGCATCTAGTGCAAAATTCCTGGTCACGTGGAACGTGGATAATGTCACTCTTTGACCCCGTGGAAAACGTCCAGAGCGGAGCCTAGTCCTCGCCGAGCACGGCAGTGAACCCGTGTGAAGCATCTAGTGCAAAATTCCTGGTTACGTGGAACGCGGATAATGTCACTCTTTGACCCCGTGGAAAACGTCCAGAGCGGAGCCTAGTCCTCGCCGAGTACGGCAGTGAACCCGTGTGAAGCATCCAGAACGGAGCCTGGTCCTCGCCAAGCACGGCAGTGAACCCGTGTGAAGCATCCAGAGCAAATACCGGACTGTGGAGTCCTTAAAATCCACGGACTATGACGTCCTTAACCTCGACCGTGATGTCTTAAAACTAACGATCAACCACCCCGATTCCCTACGGATTCTGCCTTGGTTTAAGGGTACATCTCTTCACTCCTTTGATACCTGGCGTTGTAATTCCTCAACGTCTTCAAAGAGGTGACGGGTCCCTGCAACCAAACATCGGACTGTGGAGTCCCTAGATCCACGGACTATGAGGTCCTTAACCTTGACCGCGATGTCTTAAAACTAACATCGGACTGTGGAGTCCCTAAATCCATGGACTATGAGGTCCTTAACCTTGACCGTGATGTCTTAAAACTAACAGCGGACGGTGGAGTCCCTAAATCCAAGGACTATGAGGTCCTTAACCTTGACCGCGACGTCTTTAAACTACGATACCTGGAGCAGCCTCTGACCCCGTGAAACACGGATAAGGATGACCACATCCAGCACTTGCAGGTCCTCACGACCTGTAAGGAAGAAAAAACTCCCTTGTGAGATCCTTACGACTCTCAAGGGAAAACCCGCTTAAGAATCCTCACGATCTCTAAGAAGAACTTACACCTATGGGATCCTCTCGACCTGTAGGGAGAAAAACTCTTTATGAGACCCTCGTGGCTCATAAGATGCAAAAGCCTTAGAAAGCAGATCTTAACCCTGAACCCTAAGCCATCGCTGTCCTGCAAGGAGATCAAGATAGAATATCCGCAGAATACATTCAATAAAAAGGGGGACACACCATTGAGAAGAAAAATGTATCTTTTATTCATAAACCAAAATGGATATGAAGTACAATTCATGAAAGAAACAAAAAAGAAAGATACTCTCATCCATGAGTATGTACAAAAAAAGGGAAAAAAGATACAAGTCCTCAAGCAGGCGGGCGGTGCAATAATTTTACCAGCTCGTCATTCTGTTGCTGAGCCACGGCTTCATGACGCAAGATCTCCAGAAGACGAGCCTCCGCTTGAGCTTGCTGAGCCTGATACGAAGCGAGCCGAGCTTCGAGCTCTTTCTCGGTGGCTTTATGAGCCTCGACCCTCTCACGAGTAAACGTGGCAGCTTTATCGAGAGCCACCACCTCTTTGATGGACTCCTGAAGCACCCGCCAGAGTTCATACGCTTTGTTGGCCTTGGCTGTGAGATTGGCTTGAAGCTCGCCCAGCGCCTTGGAGGCTAGCTCCCTCTCCGAGAACTTGCGACCAAGCCTCTTCTCACATGACGTCATGTTTGCCGCGCACTGTGCTATCAGCCCCCGTAACTCCGCCTTTGCAGCCACGGCCTCCGAGGAAAGGCGAGAACACTCGAGAGCGTACAAACAAGCCTCCACCTTCCTACAGAACTCCACCCAGACCCGCACCACCTCCTCGCTGTGATAGGTGGCGAGAAAAGGAAAGGAGCCGTTAGCTTCAGCGGCAAACGCTTCGGCTGTGGTCGCACTACCAGCACGGAGCTCCTCGATGAAAGAGGATAGGGAGACAAGGCTCAATTGGGCCAAGCGTTCTGAAGCCCGCAGAGCGTAGGGGCCGGGCGGCATCACAATGCGTGATTCCAAAGCCATGGAGACTGGCAGGGCTGTTCAAATTTGGCAAATGTTAGTAAAACTCTTAAACGCAGAACGAACGGGACTATAATAAAATGTCACTCACCGACAGTCATGCAAGTAGGAGCTGAAGGTTCCCCTGGCCCTTCAACGACCTCGACCTCATCGTCGGCTTCCAAAACTATAAGAGACATCAACGTCATTTCGCAAAATAGTAACAATGCTATGGTAAAAAAAAAATGGGCGAATGACACTAACCTAAATGGGCGAATGACACTAACCTTGCCCAGAGGAAAGGACAATACGCTGAGGGGAGATCGCCTGCGGAGCTGCCATCTCCAATAAACGCTGAAATGACTGTCGAGACGACAGATCCGCGATCGTGGCCGCCAAACCGCGCAATTCTGGGAAAGATAAAAGAGTTCAGACTATGAAGGGGTTGCTAAATTAAAACGCAGAGGGATACCTTCAACACTCCTCCCGTTCTGAGCCGGGAGGATAGCAGCTTCAACGGTCTCCGCCGTGACCTCAGGCTCCAACAAAGGGAGAGTAGTCCCGACTACCTCGCTTCCAGCCTTTGGGCCGCCCTCAGTAAGAGTCATTGGGGCGGCGGCCTCCAAAGGAGCCTCCCCCAAAGGGGCAAGCACTCCCTGATCAAGAACCGCCGCTGGAAGTTCTACCATGAGAGGAGCAGCCTCGTCAGCCCCCTCCACATCCAGCAAGGCTTCATTAAGAATTTCGGCGGGCTTTAGCTTTAATGGGCCAGTAGGGAGCTCCCCCAGCGTCGAAGATTCTGCACGATGCAAATAAGAATAATGATACATACCCACGAGCATAAATAATCGGAAAGACTACGAAAAGAACCACAACGTACCGATGCGCAAAGAAGCCCTCAATATGGCTTCTTCAAGCCGCTGCTCCTTCTCAAGGAGGTGGGCTCGCCGGGGTTCGAGAGTGGACTCATGGCCGCCGGTCCATAAAGAAAGTGCGTCAGCTGCATCTTCTGAAGCGGTTTGCTTCAAAGCCCTCTCCCCCCATTCCTCCAAAGGACCGATAAATCGCCGCCGAATCCATGAAGGGTCTTCGTAAAAGATTACAGCGGGATAGGACTTCTTCGGAACCCTGGCATTATGAGACACGTCTTTGGAACGCCGTATGGCCTCAGCCAACTGTGCGGCCTCCTCATCGGCTGAACTCGAGAAAGGAAGTCCAGCGTCTGACTCTTGCAGGGCCAACGGCTCGTCTTCAAGAGTAGGCTCAGACTCTGCCAAAGAATCGAGCGAATTGGTGGCCACCTTCCTTCGACGCTTAGACCCAGAGCCGGTCGCCGAGGATGACCGTTTCCTCCCCCGCGAAGCCTTAGGGCGACGCTGACCCACATCGCCTACGACGCCCTCATCTCTATTACCCTCGCCTGGTGCCACGGCCGAGGATGACACTGTCATTGTCAATGCCACGGGGGGCGGTGCTGCCACAGGCGTTGGTGCTACTACTGGGGCCCTTCCACCTCGCGAGCGGGAACCCAGGGGCATACCGGCCGTTGGAGTAAGGTTTACCTCCGATTCTCCTGGGATGAGCGCAGTGCCGGTATCCCTTAGAGGGAAGCGGACCGGAGCCCTCGGTCGCAGCTTAGCTCCTGGAACCAGAGGAGGGGCATCGTGGCCGAGAAGCACCCTCCTTTCCTCAAGAATGATTGGGCTGACCCGATGAAGATACCAACCCGTAAACGCGCCCACGCACCGGGGCAGGTATTCAGCTTCAGGTACAATGAAGTGGGAGCCGGTGTTTAGCCTCATGAAATGATGAGCTGCATCGCGAACGGCATCGAACGAAGGGATTGGGGCGACTAGAAAAGCCTCGAAGGGAACACCCTGGTCATATCCAAGTTGTCGGGCAAATCGATGCGGATTGTACCGCATGAAAAGAGCTGCACTGTCCTGGCGAAACACCAAGTAGCCCGATCTAATTGTATATAAGTGCGTAGCCTCCCGGGGCTTCAAAGAAGGTGCGTTGTCTTTTGACAAATCCCAGAGTTGTTGAACTGGACCTGAGGGAGTAGACAAGACCCGATCATTAAAAACCATCCCGCCAGCGGCAGCGTAAGGAGAAATCAGCACCCGAATAGCCCCGAATTGAGTCGGGTCGGCGGCAGAAGCATCCACTAATCGCATAAGTCATGGAAAGGGGTAGGCATTGTAAAATGAGGGCCTCTGATGCATGGCAAAAGCCCCCAATACGTGCATTTCGATCCAGGACGTGAAATAATGAAGCGAAAATTTTACCACATCCACGCCAGGCGTAGAGGTATTAGCTGCGGTGCCCAATCCATTATAGAGGTGCGCCAAGGCCGGGATGCCGATGGCCAACCGCGTCCCCTCAGCAATACGATGAGCCGGGTAGATGACCGAGGCTCTCATGAAGCGGCGATGCATGGGGATAACGAACCAACTAAGCCAAACACTGACAAACCCCACGAAGAATGTTTCCTCATCCATACCGGGTGCTGCAACGGACTCAAAAGACATCGGCGACATGATGGGAATATAATATTGTGGCAGGTCCGATTCAGCGGTCGGTAGCTTCTTCGGACCAAACCCAAAGGGGTCTTTGATGTTAGCAAACTTCGGAGCAGTCTTCGATATGACGTCCTCACGAAGGAAGCAGGAAATGAAGCTTTTAAAAGTAACACCCTGCTCCTCAGATTCAGTGAACAATCGATCAAAAATACCCAGCGCCTTGATCAAGCTGGGGCGCTTGTGGCGAACGGCGTTCTCAACAGACAAGCCGTCAGCCGGTGCAGACTCGGGCTCAAAGACATACTCGTCAGGAGGCAACAACTCCTCATACAGTGCACCCCTGATTGGCAATCCCGAGATTTCATAAAATTCTGCAAGAGAGATCGAGACCTCACGATCTCGTAGAATGAAAGTGTTGGTGGGAAGATTCCATTGGTTCAAAAACGCCTTAACCCACCAGACATGCGGGGACTTATAATGGAAGAGTGACGCGTATATTGCCTGATAAAGCCCGACCTTCTGCAGCCGCGCACGATGGGTGGCAAGGATGTAGCGAGCCCAGAGAAGATAGCCCGTGGAGTGTCGGGGAGTGAGCCCTATCTTATAGATCTGCCCCCACGGGTGGGCCTCACCCTGGCAGATACGCCGCCCCAAGATGTCTATGGCCGGGATCGGATGGTTCGGAATACCGGTCGTCGAAGGCTCGAGCCTCCCCGTTGGAGTCCAGTTGGGCATTTCCACAGCAAAAACTGTCCTCGGAGGATCCATCGGTAAAAATGGGAAAGTGGGCTCCGTCGGCACCGCGCAAAGAAAACTCCGGCGACCCTGAATAATCTGACTGTACCAAGATCCCCATTGAAGAAGGTTGGTGCAGTTCGGGTCATGGGCCCGAATCATCGCCATCGCTTCCTCATCAGATGGTGACTGAGGAAAAGCAGCCTCCGAGCGAGAAAAGGGAAAGCGTGGAACAGAAGCCATCGCACCTGAAATCCAATAAAGGAAGACCGTTAAAAGAAAAGTTAGCAATATATATTCATGCATGAACATGAAGACTAGTTGAAGAAAGCAACAACAGAGTTTCCTGGGACCATTGGCTACAAAACACATGGGCCCCACAGAATCCGGATGACGGCTCATTAATAATGAGACCAAATAGTTACAATAAAACAAAGGGAATATCCTCATTTAATAAAGAATGATGACCATGCACATTCCCCCCAACAGGATCTGTCTCGGGCTCTACAATGAATCCAACAAGATCAAAGGAATTAAATTCCCACAGAAGACATCATTACAAAACCCCCATTTCATTAATTGCAGAAGAACAACCTCGGGCCAAGAGACCCCAGGAAGCCTCCGCGTGAAGAAATCAAGTCCTTCATTGGAATTAAATTCCTTATTAAGAAAAGGGAATTAAATTCCCAGAAACATTTTTGGATGGAATTAAATTCCATGGAGTTGAAACGCCATCATCATCTCCCCAAAGATCATCTAAACCCTAAGAGATCTACAGTTTGAAGGTTAAGCGGTTTCATGTTCTTATGGAAAAACATGAAGTAAAAAGGGTAAAAACCCTTGTTTTGGATTTAAAATCCAGAGGAATGTGAAGGTCCATCGTTTGTCCAAGAACATTACCTGAGGAAAAGAATTCTTTTCGAACAGAGTTAAACTCTGAAGATTGTTTCAAGACAGAGAACTAAGCTCTGGAAGCGAGAATTAAATTCTCAAGGAAAAAGTTCTCAGAAGAAGAAGATGAGCAAAGTGAAGGCTCCTCGGAAGAGACGGTGGTATTTATAGAAGGCGATGGAAACGCTTCATCTCCCCAAATCCCTAAAGGAATCCAACGGTCACAAAAGGTGACAGCGTTGCACTCACGTGCAGACACGTGAGAACAACGCTGTGGGGGCATTTGTTTCCTGATTTAAAATCAGAAAAGCTTATGGGAAAAGCTTCAGAAAAGGGTCACGTGCTTACACGTGACCAGCAGTCACGTGTGGGCACGCGACACCTAAAAGTATCGACAAGGCAAATTCAGTTTCCCAAATACATCAAAGAAAGGGGCTTCAGAAAGGGTCACGTGCTCCCACGTGACCTGGGTCACGTGTCGGCACGTGACAATTACAAACGGCTTCAAAGGCAAACCGGTTCCCTGATCAAACCAAGGAAAAGGTTTCAGAAGAGGTCACGTGCTCCCACGTGACCAGGGTCACGTGTTGGCACGTGATGATCAAAAGCAGCAGACTTGTTCTCCAGTGAAATCAAGGAAAGAGGCTTCAGACAAGGGTCACGTGCTCACACGTGACCAGTGGTCACGTGTTGGCACGTGATGACCAAGCAGCAACCAGAAGACAGAGCGTAAAAAGAAGGAAGAAGGCTCGTTCCAAGGGGGTCACGTGCCCACACGTGACCATGAGTCACGTGGTCACACGTGACCGGCTTTCAAAGCCCATTTTGTTAACAGAATTAAATTCTGAAAGAGATTCAAATCTTTCCAAAGGAAAGCGATTATCTGGAACCAACCGAATTAAAGATTTAAAGATGATTGAATATCATCTATCTATGGAAAAATCCTGAACTTGGAAAGATTTCCCCTTTAAATCTAACAGAAATAACAAAAGAGAATCCCTGGATTTGAAATCCAATGGTGAATAAAATTCACCTAATAATCCAAAGGTCAAAAACGAATGATGGATGCAAATCAAATCTCTCAATGAAGATTCGTCAAAAACTAATTGATTCGGCTGCTTCTCCTATAAATAGGAGCCAAGAGACACAAAAAAATATATATACGCAGAGGGAAGAAAGGGAGAGAGAGCCTTGATACTTCGAGGAACTTGGATCTTCTGCAAAAGAAAACCCTAGGTAAGAAAGGGAAGGCTCCTTGAAAGAAAGGAGAATTTAATTCTCAACAGAGTTTAACTCTGATATATAAAACAGAAGAACATATTTCTTCTCTCTTTGATAGAGGATCTGCAAAGTGCACATCTCCCCTTGAAGTTGAGAATTTAATTCTCAATGGGTCGAGATCCTGCCATGCAGATCCAAAACATAGAGAGGGAACGGAAGCACGAGAATTTAATTCTCACAGAACTATAGGAATTTAATTCCTTTAAAATAAAATTAGGGTTTGACCCTGTGTCATGGGAATTTAATTCCTTCAGAACAAAGAGAAACAGGGTTTAACCCTAATTAAGAACCTAGTTCTGTTGGAACAGCGGGGATTTAATTCCCTTGATCATAATTTAACAGAGAATGGGAATTTAATTCCTTAAAAGCTTTTATTAGGGTTTAACCCTATTTAGTTCTTCACATGTATGAGGAATTTAATTCCTACAGAAAATTCAGAGTCCAACTCTATTCAGAATATAAATCTTCAAAAGGAAGTAGGAATTTAATTCCTCTGAAATTACTGTCAGGGTTTAACCTTACGAGGAATTTAATTCCTGGAAAAGATTAACAGATCCTCTAAACAACATACATAGAGGCAGGGTCACGTGTCACCACGTGACCCCCCCATAAGAGATCTACAGAAATCCCCTTTGAGGCAGCACCCCACGTGACCCACGTGACCCTCGGCAGAAGCTTTAACATATAAGCATTTAAATGCCCTTCACGTGAGGGCACGTGATGCGATAATCTCAGCAGAATAAATGAAGGGAGGGCGCTCTCACGTGTTGCCACGTGACCCCTCTTGCCTTAGTGTTCAACACTAAATTGGAACTCTCGAATCCAGTATTGAAACACTGTTGGGCCCTAGTGTTCAACACTAATCAAAGAACTTTATTCGCAGTGTTCAACACTGATTACCTTAGTATTTAACACTAATCTGAGATCTCCATTGCCAGTGTTCAACACTGGTCTGTTTTAGTGTTTATGATAATTTGAAAGCCTTGTTGCTGGTGTTTAACACCAATTATCTTTTAGTGTTAAACACTAACTTGTCAACCTCATTCCCAGTGTTCAACAATGATTGCTCTGTAGTGTTTAACACTAGGCTTTGGCCCAATTGGCTAAATGGATAGAGGCAAAGCCTCTCCTTCAATGGACCAACAAGAAGCCAATAATCCAGACATGATCGGACTTAGCCCAAGCTAGGCCATGAGTCTTCAATTCGTAATTAACTGGGCTAATGGGCTCATAACATAATTAATCGGTCTTGATCCCAAATTGGGTCAAGGACTATTTAAGCCATTCCGGTTCTAGGGTACATCTCTTCACTCCTTTGATACTTGGCATTGTAATCCCTCAATGTCTTCAAAGAGGTGACGGGTCCCAACGACCACACATTGATATGGACTGTGGGGTCCTTAAACCCGTGTCTAATGCAAAATTCCTGGTTACGTGGAACGCGGATAACGTCACTCTTTGACCCCGCGGAAAACGCCCAGAGCGGAGCCTAGTCCTCGCCGAGCACGGCAGTGAACCCGTGTGAAGCATCTAGTGCAAAATTCCTGGTTACGTGGAATGCGGATAACGTCACTCTTTGACCCCGCGGAAAACGCCCAGAGCGGAGCCTGGTCCTCGCCAAGCACGGCAGTGAACCCGTGTGAAGCATCCAGAGCACATACCGGACTATGGAGTCCTTAAACCCATGGACTACGACGTCCTTAACCTCGACCGAGATGTCTTAAAACTAACAATGGACCGCAATGTCCTTAAACTACCCATGGACCGCAATGTCCTTAAACTACCCATGGACCGCAATGTCCTTAAACTAGAACAATAGAGCCCCGCATGCTCTTTTGTCGGATCTAAACGGTCCCGTTTAAGTTGATCTTAGCCTTAAAGATGGCTAACGTATCCTTAAACCTTCAAACAGACTGGACTATGAATCCCCCCAATTAACTCTGGCTTGAGGGTACATCCCTGAACTCCTCTGACATCCGTCGTTGTAATCCTTCAACGTCGTCAGAGAGGTGACGGGTCCCGGCGGCCATACATATGATGGACCACTATGTCCCTAAACTGGAACAATGGAGCCTAAAACGCTCCTTTGTCGGATCTAAACGATCCCGTTAAGTTGATCTTAGTCTCAAAGTTAGACTAACGTATCCTTAACAAACGTTTGAGTTGATCTTAGCCTCAAGTATGGCTGACGTATCCTCAAACCAAACCCCCAAACCCAAATCTAAGATAATACGGATTTGGACTAGTCCACGCCCTACGGGCGACGACATAACTCAGTCTCCGTAAACAATCCACGGGCAACAAAACACAAAACAAACACCCACGACACGAAGTGACCATCTGGAGAAAGAGAAAGTTGTTACCGCAATGCGGTAGCGTAATTAACTGCAGGGGATTGCGCCTGCAGGGAAGAGCGTCCCCACAATCAAAAACCCCTCAAACGAGGGGGAATCTGACGAAGTCTGCTACATCGGACGCATCCGTCTAAACCTTCGATACATGGTGCCATAAATCAACTTGGCATCTTCGGAGGGGTGGACGGATAGCACCAATTAGCATCTGCCCCGAGTCTCAGTGCCAAGACATCGCAGTCTTGTGCGCCGCCATTCGGAGGGGAACAGATTCTGGCACGCCCGGTAGGACCTTTTCCTCTTTTCACTCCACACTTCGTGTGTCGTGACTCGCGAACCAATCGCGGTTCGCTAATGGTTGCCCTTGGGTTTCAAGATACTAAAACTTGGCGTCTTGCTTATTACAGAAAGCAAAGGATCGATGGCTTCTACTTCTGTGAAATTCTCCAACTGCTTGGACTGCAATTGCAACCAACGCTCTGCCTCGCCAGGAGGTATAGCCTACGGACCCCAAGCTGCTTCGCTATTCACAATGCCCGTGGAACAGGTCACTCGCGCCACCACAGGATTGTTCTTTGGGACCATGCTCCCGCCGAAAAGCTTCACCGCTCCAGTGCTGACAACGGAAGCTCTCTAGAAGTCGGTCTTTGATCGTCTTACCCCTGCCGCGGCTCCTCTCAACAAGTCGCCCGACGTCAACGCCTCGGTCTTCTCTACGGGCCAGAAATCCTGCGAACTCATCATGGGGCCTACAATCTCAGAGAAGGCTGCTTCTAAGAAAGTGGCCGCTCCTGCCCCCGAAATCGTCAAGGCGGCTTCTCCGGCCAAAAGGTCGGTCTTTACAAGATTGACGGCTTCAGCTCCCGTTCCTGCTGCCCAAAGGACATCGGTCTTTGACAGGCTAATACCAACAGCGACCCCCCACCCAGACAGGGGGCAAGACGAAACCATTCTTACCGCTGACCCTACGCCGTCCGCTCGACACGCTCGACGTCGCCATTGGCGCCGAGTAAGGAAGGCTGGGGGCAACTCCCCCTCCAGGTTGACTCTATCAGCCCCGGTGGCAGAAGTTAATACTGCTGTTCCAACTGGAAACAGCTTCGAAATGCTAAATAAGGTGCGAAGGAATTCTCCTACTGCAGTGCTGAAGAGGTCTCCTCCCCCATTAAAAAAGGTTGTGGAAATAAAACCAGAACAGCCCCGATCTCCTCAACGGCTGTCTTCCAAAATCTATAAGGTTTGGCGGCAGGCCCGAGACTCGATCATCGATCCAAACTTCTCCCGCCAGCACAAGAAGCTGAAAATCCAACCGGAAGCTGGTCACCAGGCTAAACCCCAAAAGGCTGTCTGGACGCCCACCTCAACGGTCCCCTCAACCTCCATGGCTCATAAAAGGAGGAGGCCAGAGAAGACCCCCCAGCATGCAACGACGACTAAAAGCACTGAGCCCAGATGCCCTAAGTCTGGGGGCATGGTGGTGCACACTGTTTACATGGCCTCTGGAAAGGAGGAAAGCCGCACTTCTACGGGCCACCGACCGCTAACCCGATCCGTGACGAAAGCCCAGGAGCAGCAACAAAAGCTTCAGGAAATGATGAATGCTATGGCCGCATTTACCGGGCCAAAAGAAAGCCCAGAAACGTCCTCAGACGCGCGCCAGGAGAAAGAAACCGACGCTGAATTCCTTCGCCGGATACTGGAGAAAAAGGACAAAGAGGCTGCTGAACAAGCAACCAACATACAGCGTATGGGCCTTCTCTTCCAAGACATGATAGGAATGATGATCCAGCAGGACCCACCCGCCGAGGATCCCCCAATCGTGCTTGAAGACGACCGAGGAGAAACGTCAAATCCACCGCCGGCTCTCTCAACGGCCAAAGAGGAGGCAATCTCTAAAGCTGATTTGGTTGACTATATAGCCCAGCAAATCCGGGTTCATCATGCGGCTGAGGCAGCCGGTCAAGTCGTAAAGACGGGACGGCCGTATCCAAGCTGGTACGACCAAATCAAATACCCGCAAGGCTATACGATACCAAAATTCCACGTATATAAAGGGACAGGGAACCCACATCAGCATGTCGCCCAGTTCCGGGCCCTCTGCGGTAACACCGGCGGTGATGATAAACTGTTGCTCCGCCAGTTCGTGGGCATCTTATCAGAAACTGCGTTCGAATGGTATTCGGAACTCCCAAATGATTCTATCAAAACGTTCGCTGAAATGGAGTTGTTATTCACTCAGCGATTCGCAAGTGCCAACGAACGCACTCCAATAACTGCACTGATTAACGCCAGGGTAAAACCAGGCGAAACCTGGGTCCAGTATGCTATACGCTGGCGGAACTTGTGGTCGATATGTGAACAACGCATTGAGGAGGCACCCGCAGTGGGCATGTTTGTGGGAACCCTAGACCCCCACGCAACTATCTCCCAGTTTATGATGTTCTTTAAGCCAACCACATTCCAGGCTTTAATCGACAAGTTGGCTCAGATGGACCAGATGGGTCATAAACCACCTCCCCCGAAGTCGGAACCTCGGAATGACAAGGGTAAAGGAAGGGCAACCTTTGTTGCGAATGCCCAACAGCAACCTAACGCCCCGAAACCGGCAGATCAACTGGAGGAAAGACGCCGGTATTATAATGAGAAGATGAAGCGTCCCTACTCGTTCCCACGAGACAAGACGAAACGGTTATTCGAGCTGGCAATACGTAACAGACTTATAAGCCTACCAAATCCAAGGCGACCGCCGCAACCCACCGAGGTGAATAACCCTAACTATTGCCCTTACCATCAAACGGTAAGCCATCCGATTGAAGATTGCTTCATCTTCAAAGGATGGATTGAAGATCAATACCTCCAGGGGAAGTTTGTACTGTCCGAAAAGTGGAAGGTGAACCCACCACAACCGCATACTCCTAAGAAAGCAGATACACCGGGGGCAACCTGCTCCTTTATTGAAGAAGCTCCATGGGAGGTCGTGCTATCAACTAAAACCAAAAGAATGCTGAAAGACCTTCATGCGTGCCCTGCGATCGAATGGAAGGACCCTCTTGAACCTCAAATTATCGAAGGGATGCTAAGGCGCCGCCCAACTACGAAGACTCGCGATGAGGACCCAAATACTCACGCCCAACCGTCAAAATCTTCGAAGAAAAAGAAGAAGAAATCCAAGAAGTCCGTGAAGCTTGGAAACAAGCACACGAACTTGCAGAAGCAAATCGACGCGCTGGAAGAATACAATCAAAAGGCGCGAACTCCTGTCACACTGCAAGAGTTCCTCAACCACATCTTTCAAGAGGAAGATGATGGAGAGAGCTCGTCGGATGAATCCGAAGGATATGTGGCGAGTTGTAACGTAATCTCCCACTCGTTTACCGATGATGGGAAAACTCCTGGCACTAAGAAGCTGAAGGCAGAGCCTGTACCAGAGCGTGCATGGCCAACAGACGAAATGATCGACGCTTTTCTAGACGAGATTCGTCTAAAAAGTAAAGCGGACCAGGAGCGTGAGATGGCCACATCGGAAGGAGACAAATGCGGGCAACTGAACGAAAGAGTTGACCTACCCCTGCCAGAGCGAAAGGCATCCGAAGTAGACAAGAAGATATTCAAGACGAGAAAAAGGTTTGCCAAAGCCATGTCAATGGGGATGAAGCTACCGCCCTCGGAAGGAAACACACACGATGGGGTGGAGAGGCACCCTGATTATTGCGCATATCACCGGAAAATATCACACCCCACGGAGGAGTGCGATGCCTTTAAGATATGGTGGCAAGGATATGTTGCTCGTCGGCAACATGTTAAGCGCATGAAACGCAAGAGCCGTCGGGAGCGAAGAAGTACTATAGATGGGCACAACAGAACTACTGGCAACTGTTGTATGGCTCACGCCGGGGGGTCACAAGTTCTCACCTTTGGGAGCGACTCTGATGAAGAAATGGCTCTGGACCCTCTCTTCAAAGAATCCGTTTTAGGGAAAGAGGAGAAATCGGAGATCTGCGAGAACATTCAGCTGCGCAATCGCACACTCCCAGAAAAGAATCTCGGGTCCGTAAGTAGAAAGGATAAGGGAAAGGAAAAGGTCACTGAAGATATCACTTTAGATGACCAAGTCATGAGAGAGCTGGCTGCCAAAGACCCTCCTAGGAAGGGTAAGGTGGACTATAACATCCTCGCGCACCTAAGGAAGCTACCTTCTCAGCTTAGCATTCTCGATGCCCTCCTATTATCAAAAGAAGCGCGAGACTCACTAATTAAGGCGTTACAAGAACCTGAGCAATTCCAAGCCTTCTTCGCCACTGAAAAGATGAAGGATGAACTGGAGAAAGTGCATACGGCCGAAATCACTTTCGGTGATGAAGACCTCCTTCTCGGGACGTGCGACCACAACCGTCCCCTATATGTCTCCGGATACTGCCATGATATCAAGATAGGCAAGATCCTGGTGGATAATGGATCCTCCGTCAATCTCCTTAATGTTCGGGTGTTGAAGGAAATCTGCATGAGTGTGCAACACCTCGCTCGTGACAAAATTACTATCTCCGGTTTCGATTCACAATCGTCACGGACTCTCGGATCTGTGATACTAACATTACGCTTTGGACTTCTCGTCACAGACATCAAATTCCATGTCATTGACGCCAAGACCTGCTATAACGCCCTGCTCGGTCGTCCTTGGCTACACGAGTACAACATCATCCCTTCTACACAACATCAGTGTATGAAATACTTTAAGGATGGTTTCGAGTATACTGTAACAGGAGAGCTAAACCCATTTTCCGTGAACGAAGTCCGCAAATACGAAGATGCGAAGTACTTTTTGCCAGATTTCGAGGATACAGAAAGGTGTCGCAATCCGGAGAACAAAACCGCCGCCACCATCCCTGTTTTCGGGAGCGATACCGAAGAAGAGGAAGAGATAGTTTATGCAGGGCCATCTCAACGCAACAACCTGGGGACGCCCGCCCCCATGTTAGTCTTCGGAAGTGATTCAGAAGATGAAGTTAATGCTGTGTTCTCCAATCGGCTGTCAATACAAGCACACCCTGGCGATGACCATAGTTTGCAAATCACCATGGTACCGCGAGAACACTACAAGGATCTCGACACACTTCAGGCTCACAATGTGCAGG
Organism: Agapanthus africanus; assembly: GCA_030015575.1. Lineage (NCBI taxonomy): Eukaryota > Viridiplantae > Streptophyta > Magnoliopsida > Asparagales > Amaryllidaceae > Agapanthus > Agapanthus africanus. The sequence goes on from CM057348.1 coordinate 58,919,829, forward strand.
ACCTGCAAACATTTTACGTCCCTCCCAGGCAAAGGGGTGAGAAGGTGATCCTATTCTACAGATCCTCAGAGTCGAAAATAGAGAAAGAGATCTGGCATGGCGCGGATGCTACACTTGACAGGCTCCAACCCATCCGTCTGCCCAGATACTATACAAATGGATTAAAGAAGCTATTGAAGCGCCAAGGAGTACCCTTAAAACAGACTGTTCGGCAGGCTCGGTTCTACAACAGGATTTGGGATGTCCCCGGGACTCAACGCAAATTGCCCAACGGGAAAATGGAAACACTCGGGCTTGGATACGCAAGAGCCGGAAAACGGGAACGGGCCCACAGTAGCTACGCCATATATACCTTTGATGAAGAAGAGGACGCCTCGTCGGGAGATGCCAACCCCTCATCAAAACTAGACCCCGCGATTGAAGCGCCGAGTCCGTCGTTTGAAGAACGAATGGGCAAGCCTATCAGGAAAGTGGGTCGGAAAGCTCGGGAAGACCACAACCGTGAAATGGCCATCTACGAGAAGGCCAGGACGCAACGTCTATTTCAACAGGCTGCAAAAGACAAATACGCTCATCCTCGTCAATCCGTTGTACGAAAGGCCCGACGCAGAGACGAAAATAAATCAAGAAGCGGAAAGAGGAGTCGACAACAACGACGCAGGATTAGAGGGTTACGTGGTCGGGTGTTGCACGACTCGGATTTGTCCCTCATGAAGAAGATGAGTCGAGCATACTCCTTCCCCCGAGACAAGACGGAGAAGTTACTCAAGCTCGCTATAAAACATCAAATGATCGCGCTTCCAGAGTCTAGACATCCTGAGCAAGCTAACAAGGCTTCTCATCTGAGCTATTGCTCTTATCACCGAGCCATAGGACATCCTACCGAAGACTGCTTCACCTTCAAGAACTGGGTCGAGGACCAGTACCAACAGGGCAGATTCGCTTTATCCGACGGCTGGAGGGTAACGCCGCCACAAAAGCATGAACCCAAGGCCGCAAGAGCGGAACCGGGTCCACCTCAGTCCGGGGAGCGGGTTCGCACCTGTTATACGATTACGATATTAAGAGAAGAGCCCGAGAACGTAGATGACCTTCCCCGGTGCTTTGAGAACAGCGATGATGAGGTGATCTCAGAATTTCCGCCCGCTCCGAAAGAACTGGAAGATGGTATACATACTACTGCAGATAACCTCAAGAAGATTGAGTTGGGATCGGCAGACGACCCGCGACCGACTTTTGTCAGCGAGCTGCTATCCGAAGAAAGGGTGGCTGCGTTAAAGAACGTGCTTCTACGGCATAAAGACTGCTTCGCGTGGAACTACTCCGAGATGCCAGGATTAGATCCGGAGATTGCTGTGCATAAATTAGCAATATCCCCAGATATCAAGCCAGTCAAGCAAGCGCCAAGAAGGATGCGACTCGAGCTTGAGATGAGCATCAACGCCGAAGTCAAGAAGCTGATCGATTCTGGATTTATCCAAGAAGTCCAATATCCCGACTGGATCGCCAATATCGTCCCGGTAATGAAGAAGAATGGGACGGTACGCATATGCGTGGATTTCAGGGATCTCAATAAAGCCTGCCCAAAGGATGATTTCCCAGTACCAGTAACCGAGCTAATGATAGATAACACGTCCACTTACGAGGTTTTCTCCTTTATGGATGGTTCGTCAGGATACAATCAGATAAAGATGCATCCCGAAGACCAGAAGCACACCGCTTTCCGCACCCCTTTGGGTATATTCTGCTACAGGGTTATGCCCTTTGGTCTAAAGAACGCTGGCGCTACCTATCAAAGGGCCATGACAAAGATCTTTGAGGACCTCATACACGACGTCGTCGAGTGCTATATCGATGACCTCGTAGTAAAGAGCATGTCATACGAAGATCATTTAAAGCATCTGGAGACTGTATTTCGACGCCTTCGGCAATATAATTTGAAAATGAATCCCCTCAAATGCGCGTTTGGAGTCTCCTCGGGTAAATTCCTGGGATTCATCATCCGACATCGAGGTATCGAAATAGATCCATCTAAGATCAAGGCAATCATGGAAATGCCTCCGCCAAGAACCCTCAAGCAGTTGCGGTGTCTCCAAGGGAAGCTCGCATACATCCGGCGATTTATCGCCAATCTTTCAGGCAAATGCCGTCCTTACAGCCACCTGATGAAGAAGAGAACTCCATTCGTTTGGGATCACAAATGCCAAGGTGCACTAGACGAGATCAAGCAGTACCTGCAGAACCCTCCGGTGTTGGCTGCGCCGGTCAAAGGAAAACCCCTCATTCTTTATACAACCGCCCTCGAAGGTTCCTTGGGCGCATTATGGGCACAAGAGAACGATCAGGGGAAAGAGAGAGCACTCTACTACTTAAGTCGAGTTCTACTGGGGGCAGAAAGCAACTACTCTCCCATTGAAAAACATTGCTTGGCGTTAATCTTCGCGATAACAAAGCTCAGGCACTATGCGTTGGCACATGAAGTCCGTCTCATTTCAAAAGTGGATCCCCTTAAGTACTTGATGTTAAAAGCCATATTGACGGGACGACTCGCTAAATGGGCCCTGCTCTTGATGGAGTTCTCGATAACGTATCAACCTCTCAAGGCAGTGAAAGGCCAGGCCATTTCCGACTTCCTCGCTGAGCACCCGATACCGGCCGATTCTCCTCTGAACTGTGATTTGCCGGACGAGCATGCATTTGATGCGATTAGCTGCGGAAGCACCCGATGGGAACTCTATTTCGATGGAGCGTCCTCCGTAAAGAAACAGAAACAAGGGATCCCAATGATCAAATCGGGGATAGGCCTCGTCTTTGCAACTCCACAAGGAGGGATAATGCGCTTCGCCTTCTCTTTAACAGAGCCGAGGACAAACAATGAAGCTGAATACGAAGCTCTGATAGCAGGCCTCGAAATCACCATCGACATGGGAATTGAAGACCTCCTTATATACGGGGATTCTCATCCGGTCGTTAGTCAAGTAAATGGTGACTACCAAACGTACAAGCCGGAGTTGGTGAAGTACGGCGAAAAGGTGCAACAACTGTTGACCCAAATTCCCTCCTATATTTTGGAGAACATACCGCGCGCGGAAAACAGTAAAGCAGACGCGTTGGCCAAATTTGCTAAAGAACTGGCTGACGAGAACCTCGATGACGTCAGAATCGTAGTACAAAGCCGTCGAGTGCTGATTGGTATGGGATTTTACGATCAAAAATATAATTACCGCAATCAGAACGGCGTCGCTTCGCAGCTAGCCGGTGAGTGTGGGTCGATCCACAGAGACGGGTAAATTCCTTTAGTGTGTCTTAACGAGTTGATTCTATTTGTCGTTTTGGTTTTATAAAAATCTAGATCTAAAACTTAATTAATCTAATTTAAATTCTTGCTAGGGTTAGGCTTAGAGGAAGTTTTGGAGATTGATGTTTCCTTCACCGCTTTCAATGCCGTATTATAGATCCATTAGGTGTTATAGTAATTATCGATAAAGTGGATACGACTCTTTTGGGAAGATGTTTTCTTCCTCTAGATTCGTATCCTTCCTTTATCGTTAATTACCCTAACCCCCATGAAAAACGCGCGTAACCGGCCCTTTATACTGCGGTTCACCGTTACCTCGAAGGGTAGGGTGCCGCAGGGAGCGGTTGTGCGCGCATGCATGGAGTTCTTAATGGGTTAGGCATTGAAAGGGGTGAGAGATCTCATCTCTCAACCCTTTCCCTAAGGCTAACCCTAACAAGCGAGGAGACTACTCGCTCATTAGGGGATGAAAAGACATTATAATTAAAGAATAAAATACTTACTAATGGTGATGGCTCTCTCCAAGCGATAAAGAACAGATCTGAATGTCACGTCCAGAATTTCTGAATTTTTATTTATTGAAAAGAGGCATACAATTTTTAGATCTAAGATTACAATTTATAGGAAAATAGAAAACCTAGGGTTACAGGCTCTCGCACTTGTGCAATTACAGATTTGACCCCTGAAAATCCTAACATCTGCACCGACGCACCGACGCACCAAAATTCCATCGACACGTGTATCATATGGCCGCGGATCCGCGGCTCCAGCATGGGTTTGGCCGCGGATCCGCGGCCAAACTGAGGAGTTGGGATCTGAGCTTTTGTGGACTTTCTTCTGGGCTTCTTGGCTTTCTGTTTCTATGTGTATTTTCTCTGTTGGGCTTCGAGGTCTTTTCCAGATCTTTCAGTGAACATTTGTAGCGATCTTTTAACCGTTCACTTGACTTTTTGGACCTTGCACTGTTCTTCGACTAGGCTTGACTAGGGTCCGTCTAATTGCTGGTCAAAAGTCCCTTTATCTGTTGTTTTGTGTCTTTTTCACTGTATTTGCTCCAGAAACCTGTATCCTGTAATATGCAACAAACGTGCGTCAAGAGTACCTGTTTATTTATAAAAAGATAAGAAATAGGGGAATGATAAATGCAATATTATGATCTGAACAAATACCCCCAAACTTACCTTTTGCTCGTCCTCGAGCAAACTTATTATTTTATTCTCTAAAATCCTAACCGCACTTTCGCAGGGAAACGCGATTGCACTGAGCACGTGCAACAAGCCGTTAAACCTCTAGGTGTCCCTAGTAGGAGGAGTGTTGTCTCCTGAGGGTTTTCAGCGGATTACACCCACAAAATCCTATCAACTCAACCCATTGACTTTTGTTCTCCAATTAGGTTTTCTAACAAGGAATTCTATTATCTTCTACCTGTAAATTATCCACCCATATTCTTCACACTTCCTCATTATTTAACTTAAGATTATATATGTTATGTAGACCTACTTAGCTTTCGGCATTTCCTAAGTTTTCCTTCTAGGGTTCCATCTCCACTTAGGAATTTTTATCAACTCTACTAAAGATACAAGTTCTATTCTTTATTCCTTTTTCTCATCTAAATTCCAATCACATATCCCTACGTGTGTGTATAGATCACCCCTACACTTGGAAATTCAAATTAAGCAATCAACCCCTTTGTCCGTTGTCCAAAGTACTAATTAGTTAGTGAATGAAATTTGCTTACACATCCTTCATGCGACCGTTAATACTTCTTGAGGTACCAACAACCGATTACAAGATGCGTTAGCACTTTAAAGCGTACTTCCTAGTTTTGCAACACCCAAGGCTTTAGCAGTGACTCCCAAACCAGTTGGTCTAAGGCACTAGGTGATAAGGCACCCTCGCTAAATATTTTTCTATTTTTGCAGCCTTAAGTGATCACAAAAACCAGTGTCCATTTTTTTTTTTATTCTTCATTCACATTTTTTTTTCTTTTATTTGTACTAAGGACTTTAGACAAGAGCATTTCAAGGTCTCTTCTACTATTCCAAGTTTCAAGATGCGTGATTGTGCATTTTGTAGGGTATACATTTTCAGAATCTAGACTTAAGCTAGGAACTATTTTTCAAACTTATACTCTAATAAGAATATCAATACTCTTCCCTCATTTTGACTAAGCCCAAGAAGTGAACCCAAAATTTGCCTATTTCTAAATAAACTACAAGGCATATACTTTCTACTGTTAAACTTTAAGGAAGGTTATTTTTAGGGTTTTTAATTCACTAAGTCTAAGATCTAGTTGTTCCTAACCAGTTAACCTATTAGTCAAACTCAAGTCAATTAGCCAAAATTGAATACAAATATTTTTATAATTTTTGAAATTTTTCAATTTTTATGGGTTTTCAAATAAATATGCAAATGCAAAAATATGTACAAATGAATGCGAAGGAAGAAGACGTACCGAGCATACCCCCAAACTTGAACTTGACAGTGTCCTCACTGTCATGCTAAACCAAGAGGGTCAAAATACCGATACTCCCCTGTTTATTTATTTATAATTTTTTTTTATTCTTAAGAAAAACAAAAATATATACAAAAAGACCCTCCCCCAAACTTCATTTAAACTATGTTAGAGATTACTGCCAAACCTTGCATCGGCCAAAAGTCAACACCAACCATTTGAAAAATTTATCAGTAAAGAATATTGGTTGGTGGAAAATTAAGTTGTGGTGGTCCGCAAAGAATTGGGGAAGATAGAAGTAGTGGAATGGGAGGTGTGGAGGTGAATATACAGGTGATGGTGATGCATCGAAACGAGAATGTAAATGATCAGCAATCAGTGGAGTGTTGGCATTCTCGTACCTTATTAAAAGAAATAAGGGTATTTCAACTTCTAAAGGAGGAGGTTGACTCACCACAATACCCCCAAGATGTTCCTGTGGGTCCTCTAGTGACATGGCATCATCCATCAATTGTGTATGATATTCACTTATGAGGGAACTTATCTCCTCGATGTCCGCCATAGTCCAACTGAAAACTTGCCGCCTATCATGTAAGACTTTTAAAATAGCGTTCTCTTGCTCGAAGGCTAGAGAGGCTGATGTGATAATGGGAAAAGTCTCATTCTCACCTATGTAAGCATATTTAAGGTGAGGCGGTAAGGACATTAGTTCGAGTTTCGGAGGCGAAAGAATCATTGCGGAATCTACCTCGAACTTAAAGGACTCCAACACAGGTTCGAAATCACTGCTAACAACCGATTCGGATGGCTCGACTGACTCATCCAAAAATTCAAACGACTCATATTCGGGCTGTGAGTCGTCGTCATCCAAAAAGGTGAAACATTCATAATCCACATCGGTTGTGTCAACGGTAGTAGGCTCAAGGAGGAACGCACTAGTGGCATCAAAACTGTTTTCATCAAACAAGAATCTTTCAAGCTCACAGTCCTCCTGCGTGATTTCGTGAATAGAGCAAACTTCTCGTGTACTACTTTTAGGCACGGGGGGCGGACTTCCCATCTTATAAATATTGAACTCACTAGACCTCTTTCCGAAGGATAGGGTCATGGAGCCATTGCGACAATTTATTACGGCATTGGAAGTGGCCAAAAATGGTCGACCAAGAATCACCGGAATTTGGTTTATTGGGTTAGCAACAGGTTGTGTATCCATAACGATAAAATCAACGGGAAATATGAACTCCCCAACTTTGATCAACACATCCTCTAGTTGACCCCTTGGATAGGTGATTGATCGATCAGCCATTTGGAGAGTGCAACGAGTGGGTTTCAACTCTCCAACCCCTAATTGTTCGTACACGGAGTAGGGAATCAGGTTAACACTAGCCCCAAGATCTAAAAGTGCTTGATTAATTTTCTTATCCCCAATTGTAATTGAAATCGTAGGACAGCCGGGGTCCTTTCGTTTTTGGGGTAAGGTTTGATGGTGGTTAATAGCATTGCTCACTGCACTAGCCACTAGCACTTTCTTGGGTACTTGAGATGCTTTTCTCTTTGAAGTGCATAATCCCTTTAAGATTTTCGCGTATGAAGGGACTTGTTGGATAGCATCCAAGAGGGGTATATTTATGCTAACCTGCTTAAATATTTCCACAATCTTCTCCACTTGTGTATTTGGTTTATTAGGACTCAACCTGTTTGGGAATGGAGCGTTCTGAAAATTTGTTGAGTCAAAAGTCTGTGGAGTAGAATGTGGAGTAGGAACGGATCCCAGTGTTGATGTGTTCGTGTTGTGAGAAATGGGTCCGTTCGAGTCAGAAGAAGTAGAGCCGTGTGAAGGGTGGAGAATAGGCTCTAAAGAAAGAGGTGAAGAAGGAAGTGAAGAAAATGAAGAAGGGGAAAAAGAACCACCTGCGGGGATGTCATCACTAGTTTCCACATTATTTTGCAACTCTCTTCCGGATCTCAACGTGGTCACCGCATTTACATTGTGATTGTGATATGCGTTTTGTGGGTGGCCGGGATTGGGCAATGGTTGAGATGGAAGCTTTCCCTTTTCTCTCTCGCTCAACGCAGCAGTTAATTGTGCAATTTGTGCCTCAATAGATTTGATACTTTGATCGTGTGAGGCATTGTTATTCATTAAAGATTGCACATAACTTTCAAATCTTGCTGCGGATTCTGTAGTTTGCTTGAGAAATGCTTCAAGACTTTTCTCGAGCGAGCTAACCTTATCATCATTAGGTTGAACCAAATTGTTCGTTTGATTTGTATAAGGTTGTTGTTGGAAAGGTTGCTGGTTTTGAGTTTGTAAGGGTGCTTGTTGTTGTTGTGGAGGAGGTCTTTGAAAATTATTATTCCCTTGGACTTGTTGATTTTGGTTCCAAGCGAAATTCGGGTGACTCCTCCACCCCTGATTGTATGTCGAAGAGTAAGGATCATTTCTTTGTCTTTGCTGAAATGCAGCATTGACTTGATCCTGTCCTTGAATAGGTGCATTATAAGGACACTCTTCGGTTAAATGCGATGGGTTCGAACAACAAGCACAAACAGTTCGTGTGGGTAGAGTAGGGGCAGGAGAAGTCGATGAGATTTTTGTCTCAATGGCTTCTAGCTTTTTCATAAGTGAGGCCATCTCGGCCTTCATAGCAATCGACATATCTATTTGATGCATGCATGCCCTAGATTGACCAACTGAAGAAGATGATGTGGTCTTTGTACTCTCCCACTGAATTGTTTGCTCACTTAGGTCCTCAAGAAACTGCCAAGCTTCGTCGCTAGACTTGGAGAGAAAATGACCTTGACAAATTGTTTCTAGCAACTGCTTCGTTGCTGCGTTCAATCCCTCGTATAATGTTTGGCAAAGTTGCCAATTTTCTATCCCATGATGAGGGCATTGAACAAGTAGGTCTTTAAATCTCTCGAAGCACTTCCAAAATGGTTCGGAAGGAAGCTGTGAAAATTGTATGATTTCGTTTCTGATTCTAGCAGTTTTGTGGTGAGGATAGAACTTTTTCAGAAAAGCTCTCACAAACTCGTCCCAATTTCTAATGGAGTGTGATGCGGTGCTATATAGCCACTTCTCTGCTAGGTCACATAAGGTGAAAGGAATGACCCTTAGCCTTATTGCGTCATCACTTAATTGGGTTGTCTTCATCATGCTGCAAACGTTTTGGAATTTATTAATGAAAATATATGCATCTTCGGATTCCAAACCATGAAACTTAGGTAGCATATTGATGAAGTGTGGTTTTATTTCAAAATTATCCCCATTCGCCGGTGGGGGTGAAAGACATGTGGGTAAAGAAGTGCGGACGGGGTAGAAGAGATCCTGGAGCGCAACTCGTGCGGGCGCTACAACAGGAGGAAGATTCGGGTTATTCGCACCTGGCGGAGGTGGAATCATTCCCGTCGGCAAGGTATCGTTGGGGTTGAATCCCGACATACCTTCGAAAGAAGAATTTAAAGGTGAAGGTAAGGAAATGGACGGAAGATCGACGAAGGGTTCGTCGAAGGGTTCGTCGGTCGGTACCAACGAAACACGGACTAATCGGGCGTTAGTATCCCTAGTCCAAAATGACATACACTAAAGGGTAGTGCAGTCAGAAAAAAAAGAGAAAAACAGAATGTGGGGGTAAGATAACGTCAGTGAGAAGAAGTGGTGGAAGTGAGGTGCAAGTTTTCTTAGCGGCAAGTTGCAAGTTTTTTAAAAGATTTTTCTTTTTCTTTTTCTTTTATTTATGTGAAGGTTTTGCAAAGGGGTTTTAGGAAAGGGACTCGTGACACCAATGTATCAACCACACATGCACAATCAGGTCTAGATCTAGGGTTGCCTAGGTCTGCTAGACAGCTCCTAACTAGGGCTAGAAATAGACCTCAAACCGCCTCTTCACGGACAAGTACGGCCAGGTAAGTGGGAAGGAACCACCACTACAGTGGGCCTAATTAAAAACCACTAGCCTAGACACCGCAATGTCGGTTAGGATAAACGGCCGATGCCTACCCTAGTCCTTTTCCTATTGAGCTCGCTGTCCTTAGGTCTGAGTCTAATCTTTTTTAATTAAAGGTGGTCGATGCAAAATGCTTATGTGTTTTCTGGGGTCCTGGGAAGGGTGATGAAATCCCCACCCAATCTGAGTTTGGTCAAATAGCCCCTTAGAATCCGGTTAAATTATGCAAAACAAATAAAATTTCACTTGCAATCAGAATTTTTTTAGCGCGGCGCAAAGAAACCTGCAGAAAATCTGTTATTTAGAAGGGGGAGAAAGATTTTTAGCGCAAAGAACCCTGCAGAAAATTTTCACAGTGGATATATTGTAGGTTACAGAGGGGAGAAGAAGAAATCAAACCAGAAAAATTTGGAGTGCTGACGTGGCAGTCAGAGCGCGGATCCGCGGCGGGAACGCTGTTTACGCGGCGGAAGAGCGGTCAGGTGAAGAGATCAGATCCTGAAAAAATTTCTACTGCTCTGTTGGGCACTTTCTTCTCTGTTCTGATATGTAACTTTCTGATTCCCTCTCTGTAAATTTCCAGATCCTAGAATTCTCGCTATCCCTGCAAAATTCAAAAGATACACCCTTCAAACAGATCAAATTTGATAATTTTTGTATTTTTAAATATTTTCAGATTTTTTATAATTTTTTAAAATTTATATCAACCCGAAAATTCACAAAAAAGAAAAATTACGCCGTCCCCGGCAACGGCGCCATTTGATTGGTATGGGATTTTACGATCAAAAATATAATTACCGCAATCAGAACGGCGTCGCTTCGCAGCTAGCCGGTGAGTGCGGGTCGATCCACAGAGACGGGTAAATTCCTTTAGTGTGTCTTAACGAGTTGATTCTATTTGTCGTTTTGGTTTTATAAAAATCTAGATCTAAAACTTAATTAATCTAATTTAAATTCTTACTAGGGTTAGGCTTAGAGGAAGTTTTGGAGATTGATGTTTCCTTCACCGCTTTCAATGCCGTATTATAGATCCATTAGGTGTTATAGTAATTATCGATAAAGTGGATACGACTCTTTTGGGAAGATGTTTTCTTCCTCTAGATTCGTATCCTTCCTTTATCGTTAATTACCCTAACCCCCATGGAAAACGCGCGCAACCGGCCCTTTATACTGCGGTTCACCGTTACCTCGAAGGGTAGGGTGCCGCAGGGAGCGGTTGTGCGCGCATGCATGGAGTTCTTAATGGGTTAGGCATTGAAAGGGGTGAGAGATCTCATCTCTCAACCCTTTCTCTAAGGCTAACCCTAACAAGCGAGGAGACTACTCGCTCATTAGGGGATGAAAAGACATTATAATTAAAGAATAAAATACTTACTAATGGTGATGGCTCCCTCCAAGCGATAAAGAACAGATCTGAATGTCACGTCCAGAATTTCTGAATTTTTATTTATTGAAAAGAGGCATACAATTTTTAGATCTAAGATTACAATTTATAGGAAAATAGAAAACCTAGGGTTACAGGCTCTCGCACTTGTGCAATTACAGATTTGACCCCTGAAAATCCTAACATCTGCACCGACGCACCGACGCACCAAAATTCCACCGACATGTGTATCATATGGCCGCGGATCCGCGGCTCCAGCATGGGTTTGGCCGCGGATCCGCGGCCAAACTGAGGAGTTGGGATCTGAGCTTTTGTGGACTTTCTTCTGGGCTTCTTGGCTTTCTGTTTCTATGTGTATTTTCTCTGTTGGACTTCGAGGTCTTTTCCAGATCTTTCAGTGAACATTTGTAGCGATCTTTTAACCGTTCACTTGACTTTTTGGACCTTGCACTGTTCTTCGACTAGGCTTGACTAGGGTCCGTCTAATTGCTGGTCAAAAGTCCCTTTATCTGTTGTTTTGTGTCTTTTTCACTGTATTTGCTCCAGAAACCTGTATCCTGTAATATGCAACAAACGTGCGTCAAGAGTACCTGTTTATTTATAAAAAGATAAGAAATAGGGGAATGATAAATGCAATATTATGATCTGAACAAGTGCTCGCTCCGGCAGAAATATCTCCGGAATCATGCGAAGAAAAGGGAACGACTGAGCAGACGACCCTACAAATAAAAGACCATGAGAAGGCCGAGGACTGGAGGGAAGTCTTCATAGACTACTTTAAGTCCCACCGAATGCCCAAAGAAGCGTCCTCAAGACATCAGCTCATGAAACGAGCTCTATCTTTCGCTTTCGTCAACGATACTCTATACAAGAGATCGTTTGATTCTCTATGGCTGAGATGCTTGGGACCTGACGAAGCAGAAAGAGTTATTCAGGAAGTTGACGACGGACTTTGCGGTTCTCACCAAGCAGGCCCAAAGATGAAGTTAAAAATTAAACGGATGGGTTACTACTGGCCTATGATGATCCAGGACTGCCTCGAGTATGCGAAGCAATGCCACTCATGCCAGATTCATGGAGACTTCATCCACCAACATCCGAATCCACTGCACCCAACGGTGGCTAGCTGGCCGTTCGAAATGTGGGGAACTGACATAGTCGGCCCCATTGAGCCAGCATCATCCCGGGGACACCGTTTTATCCTGGCGACAACTGATTACTTCTCCAAATGGGCAGAAGCAGTACCACTGAGGGAAGTGAAGACGGAGAATATCCTCCATTTCTTCAAGACGCACGTCATCTATCGGTTCGGAACTCCACGGCGGATTATCTCCGATAATGGGCCGGCCTACCGAAGCCATAAGATTAGCCGCTTCGCACAACAGCACAATATAGACTGGAGATATTCTTCGGTTTACAATCCACGAGCTAACGGTCTGGCCGAGACCTTCAATAAGACCTTGACGAAGATCATAAAAAAGACCGTTTCCAGGAATAAGAGAGACTGGCACGAAAGGCTGCAAGAAGCCCTTTGGGCTTATCGAACTACATTCAAGACGGCCACGAACACAACGCCGTACGCGTTGGTATTTGGGACGGAAGCAGTGCTCCCCCTCAAGATAGAGTTACCCTCTCTACGAGTAGCAGTCCACCACGAGCTGACGAACGAAGAAAATGCTCACCTTCGTCTTGAGGAGCTTGATGCCCTCGACGAAACCCGGCTCATAGCGCAACAACATCTAGAGGTCTACAAAGCAAAGATGACGCGCTCGTACGAAAGATTGACCAGGCCGAGGCATTCCGCCAAGGCGAACTCGTACTAGTGGTCAAAAGACCTATGATCCACAATCGTGCCAAGCGAGGAAAATTTGAGCCAAACTATGAAGGCCCGTACATCATAGACAAGGTCTACCAGGGTGGAGCCTACCTACTCACGGACATGCACGGTGAAAGGCCTTTCAGGCCAATAAACGGCCGCTTCTTAAAGAAATACTACGCTTAATAAGCCACAGCCTGGGTCAATGATAGATGACGACGACTATGTCCGCTCACTATCTTCCTAGGCTCAGACTTTACAAGCAGCAGCCGGCCTTCCCATAGCGATGGACCGAAACGTCCTTAAACTAACGATGGACCGAAACGTCCTTAAACTAACGATGGACCGAAACGTCCTTAAACTAACGACGGACCGAAACGTCCTTAAACTATCGACGGACCGAAACGTCCTTAAACTAACGACGGACCGAAACGTCCCTAAAACTACTACCGCAGTATCTTTAGGCTGACGAGATAAAAAAAGAAGAGAGAAAGAAAAAATAAAAAAATATATATGAAAAAGAATTAAAAAAAAAACGGTATGTCCATAAGCAAAATGGGCACGGATGAAAACCCGAAAGGGCTCCGTGAGTAAAAACAGCAGGGCTGCCGGCAAGTGTTCGTGAAAACCCGAAAGGGCGCGACCTTGTAAAAAAAGTGAAAAAGAATAAAAACGGTATGTCCATAAGCAAAATGGGCACGGATGAAAACCCGAAAGGGCTCCGTGAGTAAAAACAGCAGGAATACCGGCGAGTGTTTGTGAAAACCCGAAAGGGCGCAACCTCGTTAAAAGACACTTGTAGGGTCCTCTCGACCTTGTAAGGAGAAACCACCTGCGTGAGATCCTTACGACTCACAAAGGAGCAACACACTTAGGGATCCTCACGATGCCTAAGGAGAAAATACACTTACAAGATCCTCACGACTCGTAAGGAGAATTCTCTTATGGGACCCTCACGGCTCATGAGATTTGAAAGTCTTAAGTTACAGAAACCTAAACCTGTTCTTAAGCAAATCCTCCACAGCCTTCGATATTGCCCTACAAGAGGCTCAATACTGACCCTTGTATACAATCCACGGGCGCGAAAAAACATTTCCCCAGCAAAGTCCCACCCGTGACTAGGGATATGCCCATATGATGAGCAACCCTTGTAGGTCCTCTCGACCCATAAGGAGAAAGCCCTCTTGTAGGATCCTTACGACTTGCAGAGGAACATACACTTAGGAATCCTTACGATCCCTAAGGAGAAAATACACCTGCAAGATCCTCACGACTTGTAGGGAGAAATACCTTTGTGAGACCCTTACGGCTCATGAGGTCAAAAGCCTTGGTCGACAGGACCCTTAACCCTGTTTACTAAGCCACCTTTGTTCAATATCGTCAGAGGCAAATGATGATTCGCTCCTGGCAACATCCCAGTTGCAGCGGTGCTGATGCCGAAATCGGTGTCTAAAATACAAGCTTGCGGCGAAAAAGCTAGCAAGCCACACATGCTTACGAAATAGCCGAAATGATGGGGCAACTTGCAATAAAAAGCAGCAAGTAAAAATGTATGCATGAAAAATAGCCGAAACGATGGGGCAACTCGCAATAAAAAGCAGCGAGTAGAAAATAAATAAATAGCCGAAATGATTGGGCACCGCGAAAAATAGCCGAAATGATGGGGCAATCGCGACCTTCGCGATATAAAAACTGAAACGATAGAGCATCGCGGAAAAAGAAATAAAATAAAAATAAAATGTATGCCTTACAGGTGATGTTCCATCACACCCTGTATACAATCCAATGGCATAAACAAAAAGGGAACATACCTCCCTCCCCCAGGTTTCACCAAAGAAAGAAGCTAAATCTCGACGGGCCACAAGCGACCTAGAGATCGTCCCAACACTCGTCTCGTAACAACGGACACAACTTCAAGCTAAGCGGAACAGCGGCAACTCCCAGTTCCATGGCTCGGTGGTATACATATCGCCAATAATCAAACCTCCATCCCGTGAAATGCGGATACAATCAGCAAAATTCCTGGTCATGTGGAACGCGGATAATGTCACTCTTTGACCCCGTGGAAAACGTCCAGAGCGGAGCCTAGTCCTCGCCGAGCGCGGCAGTGAACCCGTGTGAAGCATCTAGTGCAAAATTCCTGGTCACGTGGAACGCGGATAATGTCACTCTTTGACCCCGTGGAAAACGTCCAGAGCGGAGCCTAGTCCTCGCCGAGCGCGGCAGTGAACCCGTGTGAAGCATCTAGTGCAAAATTCCTGGTCACGTGGAACGCGGATAATGTCACTCTTTGACCCCGTGGAAAACGTCCAGAGCGGAGCCTAGTCCTCGCCGAGCACGGAAGTGAACCCGTGTGAAGCATCTAGTGCAAAATTCCTGGTCACGTGGAACGCGGATAATGTCACTCTTTGACCCCGTGGAAAACGTCCAGAGCGGAGCCTAGTCCTCGCCGAGTACGGCAGTGAACCCGTGTGAAGCATCTAGTGCAAAATTCCTGGTCACGTGGAACGCGGATAATGTCACTCTTTGACCCCGTGGAAAACGTCCAGAGCGGAGCCTAGTCCTCGCCGAGCACGGCAGTGAACCCGTGTGAAGCATCTAGTGCGAAATTCCTGGTCACGTGGAACGCGGATAATGTCACTCTTTGACCCCGTGGAAAACGTCCAGAGCGGAGCCTAGTCCTCGCCGAGCACGGCAGTGAACCCGTGTGAAGCATCTAGTGCAAAATTCCTGGTTACGTGGAACGCGGATAATGTCACTCTTTGACCCCGTGGAAAACGTCCAGAGCGGATCCTGGTCCTCGCAGAGCACGGCAGTGAACCCGTGTGAAGCATCCAGAGCGGAGCCTGGTCCTCGCCAAGCACGGCAGTGAACCCGTGTGAAGCATCCAGAGCAAATACCGGACTGTGGAGTCCTTAAAATCCACGGACTATGACGTCCTTAACCTCGACCGTGATGTCTTAAAACTAACGATCAACCACCCTGATTCCCTACGGATTCTGCCTTGGTTTAAGGGTACATCTCTTCACTCCTTTGATACCTGGCGTTGTAATTCCTCAACGTCTTCAAAGAGGTGACGGGTCCCTGCAACCAAACACCGGACTGTGGAGTCCCTAGATCCACGGACTATGAGGTCCTTAACCTTGACCGCGATGTCTTAAAACTAACATCGGACTGTGGAGTCCCTAAATCCACGGACTATGAGGTCCTTAACCTTGACCGTGATGTCTTAAAACTAACAGCGGACGGTGGAGTCCCTAAATCCACGGACTATGAGGTCCTTAACCTTGACCGCGACGTCTTTAAACTACGATACCTGGAGCAGCCTCTGACCCCGTGAAACACGGATAAGGATGACCACATCCAGCACTTGCAGGTCCTCACGACCTGTAAGGAAGAAAAAACTCCCTTGTGAGATCCTTACGACTCTCAAGGGAAAACCCGCTTAAGAATCCTCACGATCTCTAAGAAGAACTTACACCTATGGGATCCTCTCGACCTGTAGGGAGAAAAACTCTTTATGAGACCCTCGTGGCTCATAAGATGCAAAAGCCTTAGAAAGCAGATCTTAACCCTGAACCCTAAGCCATCGCTGTCCTGCAAGGAGATCAAGATAGAATATCCGCAGAATACATTCAATAAAAAGGGGGACACACCATTGAGAAGAAAAATGTATCTTTTATTCATAAACCAAAATGGATATGAAGTACAATTCATGAAAGAAACAAAAAAGAAAGATACTCTCATCCATGAGTATGTACAAAAAAAGGGAAAAAAGATACAAGTCCTCAAGCCGGCGGGCGGTGCAATAATTTTACCAGCTCGTCATTCTGTTGCTGAGCCACGGCTTCATGACGCAAGATCTCCAGAAGACGAGCCTCCGCTTGAGCTTGCTGAGCCTGATACGAAGCGAGCCGAGCTTCGAGCTCTTTCTCGGTGGCTTTATGAGCCTCGACCCTCTCACGAGTAAACGTGGCAGCTTTATCGAGAGCCACCACCTCTTTGATGGACTCCTGAAGCACCCGCCAGAGTTCATACGCTTTGTTGGCCTTGGCTGTGAGATTGGCTTGAAGCTCGCCCAGCGCCTTGGAGGCTAGCTCCCTCTCCGAGAACTTGCGACCAAGCCTCTTCTCACATGACGTCATGTTTGCCGCGCACCGTGCTATCAGCCCCCGTAACTCCGCCTTTGCAGCCACGGCCTCCGAGGAAAGGCGAGAACACTCGAGAGCGTACAAACAAGCCTCCACCTTCCTACAGAACTCCACCCAGACCCGCACCACCTCCTCGCTGTGATAGGTGGCGAGAAAAGGAAAGGAGCCGTTAGCTTCAGCGGCAAACGCTTCGGCTGTGGTCGCACTACCAGCACGGAGCTCCTCGATGAAAGAGGATAGGGAGACAAGGCTCAATTGGGCCAAGCGTTCTGAAGCCCGCAGAGCGTAGGGGCCGGGCGGCATCACAATGCGTGATTCCAAAGCCATGGAGACTGGCAGGGCTGTTCAAATTTGGCAAATGTTAGTAAAACTCTTAAACGCAGAACGAACGGGACTATAATAAAATGTCACTCACCGACAGTCATGCAAGTAGGAGCTGAAGGTTCCCCTGGCCCTTCAACGACCTCGACCTCATCGTCGGCTTCCAAAACTATAAGAGACATCAACGTCATTTCGCAAAATAGTAACAATGCTATGGTAAAAAAAAAATGGGCGAATGACACTAACCTAAATGGGCGAATGACACTAACCTTGCCCAGAGGAAAGGACAATACGCTGAGGGGAGATCGCCTGCGGAGCTGCCATCTCCAATAAACGCTGAAATGACTGTCGAGGCGACAGATCCGCGATCGTGGCCGCCAAACCGCGCAATTCTGGGAAAGATAAAAGAGTTCAGACTATGAAGGGGTTGCTAAATTAAAACGCAGAGGGATACCTTCAACACTCCTCCCGTTCTGAGCCGGGGGGATAGCAGCTTCAACGGTCTCCGCCGTGACCTCAGGCTCCAACAAAGGGAGAGTAGTCCCGACTACCTCGCTTCCAGCCTTTGGGCCGCCCTCAGTAAGAGTCATTGGGGCGGCGGCCTCCAAAGGAGCCTCCCCCAAAGGGGCAAGCACTCCCTGATCAAGAACCGCCGCTGGAAGTTCTACCATGAGAGGAGCAGCCTCGTCAGCCCCCTCCACATCCAGCAAGGCTTCATTGAGAATTTCGGCGGGCTTTAGCTTTAATGGGCCAGTAGGGAGCTCCCCCAGCGTCGAAGATTCTGCACGATGCAAATAAGAATAATGATACATACCCACGAGCATAAATAATCGGAAAGACTACGAAAAGAACCACAACGTACCGATGCGCAAAGAAGCCCTCAATATGGCTTCTTCAAGCCGCTGCTCCTTCTCAAGGAGGTGGGCTCGCCGGGGTTCGAGAGTGGACTCATGGCCGCCGGTCCATAAAGAAAGTGCGTCAGCTGCATCTTCTGAAGCGGCCTGCTTCAAAGCCCTCTCCCCCCATTCCTCCAAAGGACCGATAAATCGCCGCCGAATCCATGAAGGGTCTTCGTAAAAGATTACAGCGGGATAGGACTTCTTCGGAACCCTGGCATTATGAGACACGTCTTTGGAACGCCGTATGGCCTCAGCCAACTGTGCGGCCTCCTCATCGGCTGAACTCGAGAAAGGAAGTCCAGCGTCTGACTCTTGCAGGGCCAACGGCTCGTCTTCAAGAGTAGGCTCAGACTCTGCCAAAGAATCGAGCGAATTGGTGGCCACCTTCCTTCGACGCTTAGACCCAGAGCCGGTCGCCGAGGATGACCGTTTCCTCCCCCGCGAAGCCTTAGGGCGACGCTGACCCACATCGCCTACGACGCCCTCATCTCTATTACCCTCGCCTGGTGCCACGGCCGAGGATGACACTGTCATTGTCAATTCCACGGGGGGCGGTGCTGCCACAGGCGGTGGTGCTACTACTGGGGCCCTTCCACCTCGCGAGCGGGAACCCAGGGGCATACCGGCCGTTGGAGTAAGGTTTACCTCCGATTCTCCTGGGATGAGCGCAGTGCCGGTATCCCTTAGAGGGAAGCGGACCGGAGCCCTCGGTCGCAGCTTAGCTCCTGGAACCAGAGGAGGGGCATCGTGGCCGAGAAGCACCCTCCTTTCCTCAAGAATGATTGGGCTGACCCGATGAAGATACCAACCCGTAAACGCGCCCACGCACCGGGGCAGGTATTCAGCTTCAGGTACAATGAAGTGGGAGCCGGTGTTTAGCCTCATGAAATGATGAGCTGCATCGCGAACGGCATCGAGCGAAGGGATTGGGGCGACTAGAAAAGCCTCGAAGGGAACACCCTGGTCATATCCAAGTTGTCGGGCAAATCGATGCGGATTGTACCGCATGAAAAGAGCTGCACTGTCCTGGCGAAACACCAAGTAGCCCGGTCTAATTGTATATAAGTGCGTAGCCTCCCGGGGCTTCAAAGAAGGTGCGTTGTCTTTTGACAAATCCCAGAGTTGTTGAACTGGACCTGAGGGAGTAGACAAGACCCGATCATTAAAAACCATCCCGCCAGCGGCAGCGTAAGGAGAAATCAGCACCCGAATAGCCCCGAATTGAGTCGGGTCAGCGGCAGAAGCATCCACTAATCGCATAAGTCGTGGAAAGGGGTAGGCATTGTAAAATGAGGGCCTCTGATGCATGGCAAAAGCCCCCAATACGTGCATTTCGATCCAGGACGTGAAATAATGAAGCGAAAAGTTTACCACATCCACGCCAGGCGTAGAGGTATTAGCTGCGGTGCCCAATCCATTATAGAGGTGCGCCAAGGCCGGGATGCCGATGGCCAACCGCGTCCCCTCAGCAATACGATGAGCCGGGTAGATGACCGAGGCTCTCATGAAGCGGCGATGCATGGGGATAACGAACCAACTAAGCCAAACACTGACAAACCCCACGAAGAATGTTTCCTCATCCATACCGGGTGCTGCAACGGACTCAAAAGACATCGGCGACACGATGGGAATATAATATTGTGGCAGGTCCGATTCAGCGGTCGGTAGCTTCTTCGGACCAAACCCAAAGGGGTCTTTGATGTTAGCAAACTTCGGAGCAGTCTTCGATATGACGTCCTCACGAAGGAAGCAGGAAATGAAGCTTTTAAAAGTAACACCCTGCTCCTCAGATTCAGTGAACAATCGATCAAAAATACCCAGCGCCTTGATCAAGCTGGGGCGCTTTTGGCGAACGGCGTTCTCAACAGACAAGCCGTCAGCCGGTGCAGACTCGGGCTCAAAGACATACTCGTCAGGAAGCAACAACTCCTTATACAGTGCACCCCTGATTGGCAATCCCGAGATTTCATAAAATTCTGCAAGAGAGATCGAGACCTCACGATCTCCTAGAATGAAAGTGTTGGTGGGAAGATTCCATTGGTTCAAAAACGCCTTAACCCACCAGACATGCAGGGACTTATAATGGAAGAGTGACGCGTATATTGCCTGATAAAGCCCGACCTTCTGCAGCCGCGCACGATGGGTGGCAAGGATGTAGCGAGCCCAGAGAAGATAGCCCGTGGGGTGTCGGGGAGTGAGCCCTATCTTATAGATCTGCCCCCACGGGTGGGCCTCACCCTGGCAGATACGCCGCCCCAAGATGTCTATGGCCGGGATCGGATGGTTCGGAATACCGGTCGTCGAAGGCTCGAGCCTCCCCGTTGGAGTCCAGTTGGGCATTTCCACAGCAAAAACTGTCCTCGGAGGATCCATCGGTAAAAATGGGAAAGTGGGCTCCGTCGGCACCGCGCAAAGAAAACTCCGGCGACCCTGAATAATCTGACTGTACCAAGATCCCCATTGAAGAAGGTTGGTGCAGTTCGGGTCATGGGCCCGAATCATCGCCATCGCTTCCTCATCAGATGGTGACTGAGGATTAGCAGCCTCCGAGCGAGAAAAGGGAAAGCGTGGAACAGAAGCCATCGCACCTGAAATCCAATAAAGGAAGACCGTTAAAAGAAAAGTTAGCAATATATATTCATGCATGAACATGAAGACTAGTTGAAGAAAGCAACAACAGAGTTTCCTGGGACCATTGGCTACAAAACACATGGGCCCCACAGAATCCGGATGACGGCTCATTAATAATGAGACCAAATAGTTACAATAAAACAAAGGGAATATCCTCATTTAATAAAGAATGATAACCATGCACATTCCCCCCAACAGGATCTGTCTCGGGCTCTACAATGAATCCAACAAGATCAAAGGAATTAAATTCCCACAGAAGACATCATTACAAAACCCCCATTTCATTAATTGCAGAAGAACAACCTCGGGCCAAGAGACCCCAGGAAGCCTCCGCGTGAAGAAATCAAGTCCTTCATTGGAATTAAATTCCTTATTAAGAAAAGGGAATTAAATTCCCAGAAACATTTTTGGATGGAATTAAATTCCATGGAGTTGAAACGCCATCATCATCTCCCCAAAGATCATCTAAACCCTAAGAGATCTACAGTTTGAAGGTTAAGCGGTTTCATGTTCTTATGGAAAAACATGAAGTAAAAAGGGTAAAAACCCTTGTTTTGGATTTAAAATCCAGAGGAATGTGAAGGTCCATCGTTTGTCCAAGAACATTACCTGAGGAAAAGAATTCTTTTCGAACAGAGTTAAACTCTGAAGATTGTTTCAAGACAGAGAACTAAGCTCTGGAAGCGAGAATTAAATTCTCAAGGAAAAAGTTCTCAGAAGAAGAAGATGAGCAAAGTGAAGGCTCCTCGGAAGAGACGGTGGTATTTATAGAAGGCGATGGAAACGCTTCATCTCCCCAAATCCCTAAAGGAATCCAACGGTCACAAAAGGTGACAGCGTTGCACTCACGTGCTGACACGTGAGAACAACGCTGTGGGGGCATTTGTTTCCTGATTTAAAATCAGAAAAGCTTATGGGAAAAGCTTCAGAAAAGGGTCACGTGCTTACACGTGACCAGCAGTCACGTGTGGGCACGCGACACCTAAAAGTATCGACAAGGCAAATTCAGTTTCCCAAATACGTCAAAGAAAGGGGCTTCAGAAAGGGTCACGTGCTCCCACGTGACCTGGGTCACGTGTCGGCACGTGACAATTACAAACGGCTTCAAAGGCAAACCGGTTCCCTGATCAAACCAAGGAAAAGGTTTCAGAAGAGGTCACGTGCTCCCACGTGACCAGGGTCACGTGTTGGCACGTGATGATCAAAAGCAGCAGACTTGTTCTCCAGTGAAATCAAGGAAAGAGGCTTCAGACAAGGGTCACGTGCTCACACGTGATCAGTGGTCACGTGTTGGCACGTGATGACCAAGCAGCAACCAGAAGACAGAGCGTAAAAAGAAGGAAGAAGGCTCGTTCCAAGGGGGTCACGTGCCCACACGTGACCATGAGTCACGTGGTCACACGTGACCGGCTTTCAAAGCCCATTTTGTTAACAGAATTAAATTCTGAAAGTGATTCAAATCTTTCCAAAGGAAAGCGATTATCTGGAACCAACCGAATTAAAGATTTAAAGATGATTGAATATCATCTATCTATGGAAAAATCCTGAACTTGGAAAGATTTCCCCTTTAAATCTAACAGAAATAACAAAAGAGAATCCCTGGATTTGAAATCCAATGGTGAATAAAATTCACCTAATAATCCAAAGGTAAAAAACGAATGATGGATGCAAATCAAATCTCTCAATGAAGAATCGTCAAAAACTAATTGATTCGGCTGCTTCTCCTATAAATAGGAGCCAAGAGACAAAAAAAATATATATACGCAGAGGGAAGAAAGGGAGAGAGAGCCTTGATACTTCGAGGAACTTGGATCTTCTGCAAAAGAAAATCCTAGGTAAGAAAGGGAAGGCTCCTTGAAAGAAAGGAGAATTTAATTCTCAACAGAGTTTAACTCTGATATATAAAACAGAAGAACATATTTCTTCTCTCTTTGATAGAGGATCTGCAAAGTGCACATCTCCCCTTGAAGTTGAGAATTTAATTCTCAATGGGTCGAGATCCTGCCATGCAGATCCAAAACATAGAGAGGGAACGGAAGCACGAGAATTTAATTCTCACAGAACTATAGGAATTTAATTCCTTTAAAATAAAATTAGGGTTTGACCCTGTGTCATGGGAATTTAATTCCTTCAGAACAAAGAGAAACAGGGTTTAACCCTAATTAAGAACCTAGTTCTGTTGGAACAGCGGGGATTTAATTCCCTTGATCATAATTTAACAGAGAATGGGAATTTAATTCCTTAAAAGCTTTTATTAGGGTTTAACCCTATTTAGTTCTTCACATGTATGAGGAATTTAATTCCTACAGAAAATTCAGAGTCCAACTCTATTCAGAATATAAATCTTCAAAAGGAAGTAGGAATTTAATTCCTCTGAAATTACTGTCAGGGTTTAACCCTACGAGGAATTTAATTCCTGGAAAAGATTAACAGATCCTCTAAACAACATACATAGAGGCAGGGTCACGTGTCACCACGTGACCCCCCCATAAGAGATCTACAGAAAGCCCCTTTGAGGCAGCACCCCACGTGGCCCACGTGACCCTCGGCAGAAGCTTTAACATATAAGCATTTAAATGCCCTTCACGTGAGGGCACGTGATGCGATAATCTCAGCAGAATAAATGAAGGGAGGGCGCTCTCACGTGTTGCCACGTGACCCCTCTTGCCTTAGTGTTCAACACTAAATTGGAACTCTCGAATCCAGTATTGAAACACTGTTGGGCCCTAGTGTTCAACACTAATCAAAGAACTTTATTCGCAGTGTTCAACACTGATTACCTTAGTATTTAACACTAATCTGAGATCTCCATTGCCAGTGTTCAACACTGGTCTGTTTTAGTGTTTATGATAATTTGAAAGCCTTGTTGCTGGTGTTTAACACCAATTATCTTTTAGTGTTAAACACTAACTTGTCAACCTCATTCCCAGTGTTCAACAATGATTGCTCTGTAGTGTTTAACACTAGGCTTTGGCCCAATTGGCTAAATGGATAGAGGCAAAGCCTCTCCTTCAATGGACCAACAAGAAGCCAATATTCCAGACATGATCGGACTTAGCCCAAGCTAGGCCATGAGTCTTCAATTCGTAATTAACTGGGCTAATGGGCTCATAACATAATTAATCGGTCTTGATTCCAAATTGGGTCAAGGACTATTTAAGCCATTCCGGTTCTAGGGTACATCTCTTCACTCCTTTGATACTTGGCATTGTAATCCCTCAATGTCTTCAAAGAGGTGACGGGTCCCAACGACCACACATTGATATGGACTGTGGGGTCCTTAAACCCGTGTCTAATGCAAAATTCCTGGTTACGTGGAACGCGGATAACGTCACTCTTTGACCCCGCGGAAAACGCCCAGAGCGGAGCCTAGTCCTCGCCGAGCACGGCAGTGAACCCGTGTGAAGCATCTAGTGCAAAATTCCTGGTTACGTGGAATGCGGATAACGTCACTCTTTGACCCCGCGGAAAACGCCCAGAGCGGAGCCTGGTCCTCGCCAAGCACGGCAGTGAACCCGTGTGAAGCATCCAGAGCACATACCGGACTATGGAGTCCTTAAACCCATGGACTACGACGTCCTTAACCTCGACCGAGATGTCTTAAAACTAACAATGGACCGCAATGTCCTTAAACTACCTGTAAGTGCACGGAGGCGCCCCGGCCGTCAATCCGACGCCGGAATGCGGAAGCGGTGAAAAACTTTAATTTTGCGGACTTAGCAAACCGGCACCCCCGCGCACTAAACACCCGGATCGTAACCATTAACAAGTCTAAGCAAACTAGAAGACGGGTTAGAGATATACCGAGTGATCCGAGTCGTCCGGTCTTCTCGTCGTCGTCCCGATCTCTCGCGGAATGTCCGGTCTCCATCTCCTCGCCGGAAGGGCACCACGTCGCCTGCATCTTTTACGGGCTCCCACCTGAATACCGAGGCAACTCGGGCACGAAGCTGGCTAGTCGACGTGCCCAAGATTTGCTGCAGGATGTGTAGTGAAGTTGTCTCTTTGGGGTTTAGGATGGTTGCCATGATGGAGGAATTTTGCACAAGGATTTTTCATGAACACTTGATGAAAAATGGAGCTTGCCATGGAATAAAATGAGCTCGGCCAAATCAAGAGAAAAGGCTCTCTTGAAAAAGAAATGAAGCCTGCACACTAAATGACATGAATGTGTGTATGAATTAATCCAAAGGAAAATAAATTCCTTCACAGCACCATTCCAGCACACACTAATATGGGATGGCCCACCAAAAATGATCATGAAGAAATAATATCACACAATTAAACCTCTCTCTCTCTCCCTGGAAATCATGGCCGGCCCCACACAAATAAAACCTCACTCCAATCCCAAACAGTGGCCGGCCCCACTCAAATTGTGGGTGAAAAAAAAAATCAATTCTTTTTCAAGCAAGAGGTGAAAAAGGAAATGATAAACAACAAAGCCATACTCCACCAACCTCATCATCACAACAAAGGTCAAGGTATGGTGAGCCATCATGATACAAGGAAATATGCAAAGACCCCTTCCACAATTGCCTATTTGCAACAATGCAAATAAGCCCTCCTCCACCAATCTTCGGCCAATGAACGGAACAATGGAAATCGGCCGAAACGGAAAGCAAACTGGCAACTCCATAAAACTGGTCCCGTAATAAATTACAGGAAAAACCCCGATACTGTGCATACACACCCGCATCTGTATTTCGACCGAAATACAAAATGCAATGAGACAAAACTACACAATCAAATACTAAGATCCGGCTTAAGCCAAAGCCGGCTAGTAAAAACCGTCCGATCACGATCCGTGCAATACCGCACGTATCTGATCGAACCCTGCCATATCTCCATACGGCATCTACAGCGTTTCGCCCGAAAGCTTGAGTAACTGAAAGTGTGGTGGACTCTAAAGACTCGTCAATACTATGGCTGTGGATTTAACCACCAGCACGTCAGAGGTATAAGCCAATACGTGACGGGCCACCAGCTATTGATCAAAAGGGACGTCGAT
The DNA here is from genome assembly GCA_030015575.1 of Agapanthus africanus. NCBI lineage: Eukaryota > Viridiplantae > Streptophyta > Magnoliopsida > Asparagales > Amaryllidaceae > Agapanthus > Agapanthus africanus. Next base: position 58,945,742 of record CM057348.1, read on the forward strand.
GAGCGAACTCATCCTGACACCCTACTGAGCCTGTCAGTGACAATATCCGTGCAGTCCGGTCCGTTCGTCTATGAGCATCGCATGGCGGGCCTAGGGGGTTGGTAAAAGTCAGACCCCCAAAAGCGGTACAAGTCGTGTCGGAGTGTAGCCCAGAACACCCTGAGATACTACTGGAATACCTACCAGTAAATCTCCTTGCCTTGGCCAAGGACTTCGTGTAATGGCTCTCCTAGACACAGCACGACCTCACCCCCAATACCGGGAGAGACGAACCCCTGAAGATACGCTCACTGCCTCCATGTGGCTCGGGACTGTACCCAACTAAAACCTGTTTGCACGACTCCTTTGAGCCGTGGTAGGGTAGTAATCAAAGTACAGTGGGAACTCACACGAGACAAATGACGATCCCCAGGTCGATGAACTAACCTGCACACATGTCACCAGGGAACTGCCATCTGACGTCTGGTATATGACCAACTAGCATGTTCCCGGCGAGTCCTGTCCGGTGTACTCATAACCCAATGAGCACCTGTATACATCTTAGGTGATCCAACTGACACCAGTGGCTTGTGAGACCGGCCACCGCCCCTCGTCGGGGTCTCGACTGTATACACTAGTCTACTATGGAGTATCGATGCCCTATCTCGAAACTCACACGACTAGGGACCATTTAAGGATATGCTTATAGACTACCAGCTCCCACGTATATGATCGCCCTCATACTGCTGGTGGTCAAGCAAGAATCCTAGGGGCTCTATCAACGTGTAATAGCAACTTGTCAGGTCACCTAAAACAGTACACGATGATAAAGGTAAACCAGATAGCATACTATCATCTCGAGTAAGACTGTCCTACCGGGATAGGTCCTCCCTCAATCACCGCAATCACGTGCCTGTGATCCAATAATTGACTCTGAGGGCATTATCTCCAACAATCTCCCACTTGCACTCAAGGCTAATTATTGCGATGTCGCATACTCACAGCACGTGTGATACCGAGCACCCAACTCTTCTACTAGTCAGTCTCACAAAGCTCGCTTGCGAAACTATTGCGTTCGAGGAATAGCCTAAGTGAGTGGATCCGCTTTGTTGTCTCTTTCCATGTCTCTCTATATCTCAAGTTCGCGGAGAAAGCCATCTCCCGAAATGAGCAATACCTTTCTTAGAATGTATCTGGATGTCTGATGGGACATAGCTCATAAATGAACTCCAAATCCAAACTTCTTAGACTGTATCGTCAACTGAACTTAATCAGTATCCTGCGCCATGCCACCCTCAGTATTGCCTTGGACCACCTGTCCAAAATACTGCCCCTCGTCAAAGGGAAAATTATAGCTCTGACAACCTCCTTGTCGTCCATGTCACCTTGGAAGCCTCGAATGATAATTGTCTCCCACATGAGGCTGTCGTTATCATATCCCTAAAACATCCACTTATGTTCTAAAACTGCTTCCGACTGTTTCTCCAGGATCAGGTCAATATCAACTTATTGCATCTAGTGCAAGAACAACATCTGGTGTGGTACTTGACATCTCATGATTGACTCAATTGCCTGAGCAAGTGATCTGCCAATCATGCACGTCCCTCTCCCCTTTAGTCTGTAAGACACCTTTAGAGAGGGTGACTCCATTACCTGCAGGTGCACTACCGTGCCAGGAGTCGTCCATCCTAAATACTCTTAGAATGCTGTCAAGTACCCTGATTGGGAAATCACCCAAATCTAGATCTAAAACCATAGATCTAGTAACCAGTATGTCTGATATAATGTCCAAGTCCCATGTGGAGAAAACACTGTGTGACGACCAAAGTATAACCGATTGTAGTATAGGAGTTTCCTTTCCTACTTTGTGTATGTCATCCAAATACCAGGATATCACACCCTACTACTTTCTCAACAGATCCATCCCCTATTCTGATGAAGTCAAATCTATGACTGTCACATCAGAAATAGATGATCTATCTCCGCTACTTTGCTTTAGTCTATAAATAGACATAAGCCAACTGTCCACCAATGCTTCCGCTGCTCCCACTGACTACGACAACCCTCTGCCAGAGTCATATACACGTACACTTCTAAAACTAGTTTAGAACGACGCTATAATCATCCTCCCGCCGGGTCTCGCAACCTGGAACAACAGCAATGGTAATTGTGGGTAAACAAGAACTTCCCTGTCACCGTCCTTGAGGCTACCGTAGTACCTCTCGGGTGCTTGAAGTTACCCACCGTATCTGCGGAGTGGCCAATGGAATGTCAATCCAGATTGAATCTTTAGGTTCCTGTCAAATCTTCAGTAATCGTTTGTGGTTCTGGAATCACTTCCAGTTCTACCATACTCCCACTACTGTTTTATGAAAAAATCCATTTTTAATAAAACTGTGGCGAGTATAGAACAATATCGCTATTGTTCTTCCAGATGGTAGAAAATCAACCCTCGTCATAGCCTGGGTCAACCCACAAACAGCAATTACAGAAACGTGCCTTGAGTTGTCCAGTGTCTGGTTTTAAGCATAAACCGGACAACTCCCCGTACCTTAACACCGTTAAGATATGAACTGTTCTATATCCAATATAGAACCAGAGGCACTGATTTAATTGAACCAGATTCAAATCATGCAGCTGTCTCCAGTGCATGTCAACTAAATGGAAAGAGGACGATCAGCGTTACTCAACTTAAGAATACTTCCAATTATGAGTAACCTGAAAGAGAAGCAAGATCTCTAAATCATTACTATCAACTGAATACCATACACAAGTATCTACATCTTCTATCACTTTGAAGAATCCCGATACTTGCAATATCTGGTTCTCTACTTTATTCAAATACCTACAACTTCTCAAAATTCAGACCCTGTGTTTCGAAGAAACACCTGTCTAAAAACTAGAGAAGTCATAAGTAAACCGAATATAGTACGAGGACCAACCCCTCTGTCCTGATGGACCCTGGACAACATACAATACTCTGTATAAGTCCCTTGAGTCTGATAACTCATTCACTGTGTGTCGTAGGTTGAAAACTGTACTTTTGGTTAAGAAGAATTACACCGCTGTTTAATGCTCCTTACCTAACCATCCACTGATATAGGTAAATGTCGTAGACATAATTTCAGAAAGGTATATCTCACTCTATGAAAATAGACGTACAGATATATCAATTTGAAATTGGTGCATAAAAGCGGATATTCAAAACCAAATATTTGCCGACCGGCAAGCAACCCAGGTGATTTCCTCAAATATCACCGATTACAACGAATCCCGATATAATGAGGATGATCACCCAATTCCCAATAACCTACTCGCACTCATCATCTGTAAAACCATACAAATGTGAGAATCATACTTGGTAAATACATACCCTGGAGTAAGTATCTAATCGGGAAATCAGTTTTCCATTAACAGTACACAGTGAAACTGAAACATTGAAATATTTCGTTGGGGTTTCCTGGTATTCCTAGTAATGCCTCATCCATTATCCAGATTCACAACTGTAACCGTATAATTCTTTGCCACCTCTCCAAATCCCTTCATATGTCTTTAGTCATTACCTTCTGTACACCCCTTTAGGCCAAATGGTTTTCTTCCTTCCCTACCGTTCGGCACCAGCCTATGGTTTGGAAGAAGACTATCCAATAAGCATAATGGGTGTACTGTCCCAATCCTAGGAACACTCGCAATGCGAGAGAAGGTGAAGATAAAAGACACCTGAATAAATCTTATTCCTATTTCTCCTGGACCAGAATCCATCCCCGAACTGGAACAAGTTCCTTTCGAGTTCGTATATAACCATACGATGGAGTATCCAATAAACTGTGGATCTTCGTAGTGACACGGAGTGTCCTGGAGAAATACAAAGGTGATTTAGGATTGGCGAATGAATACTTGGTTTGTTCGTGAATATCTGTTGCAATTTACTTTGCCCTCTTACTAATCCCTTGCTTTGTCTTAACTCAATACCTTCTGTACACCATCGTTAGGCTAATTGGTTTTCTTCATTCCCTACCGGTCGGCACCAGCCTAAGGTTTGGAAGAAGACTATCCAATTTGCGTAATAGGTGTACTACTCCTAAACCAAGGAGTACTCGTAACCTGAGAGAGGGTAAAAGGAAAAGACAACTGAATAGTCCTATCCGTTTTCTCCAGAACCGGAAACCATCCTCGAATAAATCCCTTCGAGTTCGTATCTAACCATACGATGGTTTTGTCCAATGGAAGTGGACGTTCGTAGCAATACGGGGTGTCCTGGAGAAAAGGGTAAAAGTAGGAGTGGCAATGAGGTTTGCAACTCTGACAATCCAAAAGCCAGTGTTAAGAAGGTTCGGTCAACTTGGTCACTGAGTCATAGTCTTAGGGTCAGGTCAATGGTCGCTGCCAAAGAGAGAGAGAAAAGAAACACTCAGCGTGCACTCTAACCTAGATCAGAATGGTTACCAATTTATCTAATCTGGAATCCTCCCACTGTACCGTCAAATTCTCCTCCAAACCTGAAAGAAGAATTAGTCGGGGTTACCCGAGGAGTAAACTAACTCATCAGTGGGAATCGGGATCCAACTCTCATCGCATGACAACGTGACGGAATCCGCTCACGGTATCACACTCCAGAAGGTATGCGCATATCTGGCAAGTTTCAGTTCTTTTGAAACTCCCGATGTGTTTTCTGCCCCATGTTCTTATGACCTTGGCGTGAGGTCAAAATATCATAAGTCACATGTCAAGTTCTACCCATCATTATCCAGGTTAATTTGAATCCACCCGTACATACCCTTGACGTAGGCCAAAATAGTAGTACGACTGTCCCAAACCAACGCATCTATCTATGCAACAGATAAATACCCGGCAGCTACCAATCACTATGCCTTGGCGTGAGGTCAAAATACATAGCTTGAATACTACCGAATATTTAACTGAAATGATGGAGGGCTACGAATGGTTTCTGGCGAAAACCTTTAACGTAAAGAACTTGATATCGTCGAAGGAACGGATAGCTTTTAAAAATATAGTGACGAAAACTGTTGCTAAAGAGGTCACTCCCGGTGAAGGGATCTCGGCTCTTTCCCCGTAGAATGGGGTGCAGGATATTCCAAATGAATACCGCGATGCAAAGCGAAAGTAATCGGCTATAGTGAAGTTAATGCCCTGACGCAAACTTCTGTCCAAGGGGTCACTCCCGGTGAAGGGATCTCGGCCCTTGCCTCGTCGACTGAGGAGCAGGATATTCCAACTGAATACCACGATGCAAAACAAAAGTGAACGTGCTTGCAATAACAGCTTTTTGAAAAGTGTTCCAACAACATCAGATTAGGTTTGTTTTTAACTTCGCATTGATCCGAATCAATGCAGTCCCATCAATTGATCACACCAAAAAGAACGAAAATATACTGATGTACGTATATGCCATCCGCATTCGCCACTGGGTCCCGTCATCACTCGTTAGGTTAGCTTACTAACGACAGAGCGGGGACTGGACTAGCGCGGATGCAAAACATATACAACATCTACTAATATATATACCAATATATTATATTTCGCTCAAGGCGTGAAAAGAAATGCAACATCACAGAAATGAACAGCATCACAGAAACAATACAGATATCTGGGATCCCCGGGTTTCACAGAGCCACTACTGAAACCCGACGTTCCCCTGGTCGTGTGGATAGCCTGTGCAATGAAATCCTAGACCCCTACGGGCGCGGCAAGTTACCCGCCAAAACCTGAAGCGAGGCAGCCCCCTTCAGCAACGTGAATGGACCACCCAGCACTTCACGGAATCCGGTAACTTGGGCACCCCTCCTGGGTCAACCTGTACCCCCTACGAGTGCGGCGAATAGCCTGCCAATCCTAGAGTGAAGCCCCCTCCGTCTCAATGCCATGAGATGCGGGCTTGTTGCCCTCCAGAACCCGGCTATCCGTGCACCCCTCCGCGGGGCAATCCTAGTACAGAAAGTAAAATATACATACAACGGGTACATCGACCGCAACCAGGTCGTGCCCCAAAATAATAATACAAACAGGCAGTGACGGTAGTCCACATGTCGGACGCTCGCCCCGCAATATCAAATGTACATAATACAACAAAACTGTACTAGCATTGCATCCAGGCTATCCCCCACGACCGATCCGCAACATCACAGCAAAAACAAAACATCAACGTGAAAGTCACGTTCGCAAATCCGTCTAACCGGGCTATAGCAGTTAGACCGGATTTACCGATCGAGTGACATTCACGGTCGCAGATAAAATGTAAATACTGTGAAAAATGTGTTTAAAATATCCGATCAATCAAAATTTTAACAAGTGGGCCCCAAAGCAATACTGTAGCAGTTAAAGAAATTCTGGGCCCAATGTTATTATTCCAAAACCCTTAAAAACAGCCCAGAAGCCCACTGGAGAAAATTGACACAGTGAGCTCATTATAGTGCGGCGGAACCGCGGCCCAAAGGGGGGTTTGGCCGCGGTTCCGCGCTCCAACTATGGCATCACTCAGTCGAATTTCTACAGTGGCCTTACAATTTCCAGTACATCAATTTTCTGCAACCTGAAAAAATTTTGGAGACTGAAAAATTCTGACAGAAAACTGATGTGAAGACAATACGGGTTTTGGAACATTTTATCGATCGGAACTGAAAAACACATTACACCAAGCTAGACTAAGTTAATGGGGAGGCTCTGATACCACTGTAAGTGCACGGCGGCGCCCCGGCCGTCAATCCGACGCCGGAATGCGGAAGCGGTGAAAAACTTTAATTTTGCGGACTTAGCAAACCGGCACCCCCGCGCACTAAACACCCGGATCGTAACCATTAACAAGTCTAAGCAAACTAGAAGACGGGTTAGAGATATACCGAGTGATCCGAGTCGTCCGGTCTTCTCGTCGTCGTCCCGATCTCTCGCGGAATGTCCGGTCTCCATCTCCTCGCCGGAAGGGCACCACGTCGCCTGCATCTTTTACGGGCTCCCACCTCAATACCGAGGCAACTCGGGCACGAAGCTGGCTAGTCGACGTGCCCAAGATTTGCTGCAGGATGTGTAGTGAAGTTGTCTCTTTGGGGTTTAGGATGGTTGCCATGATGGAGGAATTTTGCACAAGGATTTTTCATGAACACTTGATGAAAAATGGAGCTTGCCATGGAATAAAATGAGCTCGGCCAAATCAAGAGAAAAGGCTCTCTGGAAAAAGAAATGAAGCCTGCACACTAAATGACATGAATGTGTGTATGAATTAATCCAAAGGAAAATAAATTCCTTCACAGCACCATTCCAGCACACACTAATATGGGATGGCCCACCAAAAATGATCATGAAGAAATAATATCACACAATTAAACCTCTCTCTCTCTCCCTGGAAATCATGGCCGGCCCCACACAAATAAAACCTCACTCCAATCCCAAACAGTGGCCGGCCCCACTCAAATTGTGGGTGAAAAAAAAAAATCAATTCTTTTTCAAGCAAGAGGTGAAAAAGGAAATGATAAACAACAAAGCCATACTCCACCAACCTCATCATCACAACAAAGGTCAAGGTATGGTGAGCCATCATGATACAAGGAAATATGCAAAGACCCCTTCCACAATTGCCTATTTGCAACAATGCAAATAAGCCCTCCTCCACCAATCTTCGGCCAATGAACGGAACAATGGAAATCGGCCGAAACGGAAAGCAAACTGGAAACTCCATAAAACTGGTCCCGTAATAAATTACAGGAAAAACCCCGATACTGTGCATACACACCCGCATCTGTATTTCGACCGAAATACAAAATGCAATGAGACAAAACTACACAATCAAATACTAAGATCCGGCTTAAGCCAAAGCCGGCTAGTAAAAACCGTCTGATCACGATCCGTGCAATACCGCACGTATCTGATCGAACCCTGCCATATCTCCATACGGCATCTACAGCGTTTCGCCCGAAAGCTTGAGTAACTGAAAGTGTGGTGGACTCTAAAGACTCGTCAATACTATGGCTGTGGATTTAACCACCAGCACGTCAGAGGTATAAGCCAATACGTGACGGGCCACCAGCTATTGATCAAAAGGGACGTCGATGAGCGAACTCATCCTGACACCCTACTGAGTCTGTCAGTGACAATATCCGTGCAGTCCGGTCCGTTCGTCTATGAGCATCGCATGGCGGGCCTAGGGGGTTGGTAAAAGTCAGACCCCCAAAAGCGGTACAAGTCGTGTCGGAGTGTAGCCCAGAACACCCTGAGATACTACTGGAATACCTACCAGTAAATCTCCTTGCCTTGGCCAAGGACTTCGTGTAATGGCTCTCCTAGACACAGCACGACCTCACCCCCAATACCGGGAGAGACGAACCCCTGAAGATACGCTCACTGCCTCCATGTGGCTCGGGACTGTACCCAACTAAAACCTGTTTGCACGACTCCTTTGAGCCGTGGTAGGGTAGTAATCAAAGTACAGTGGGAACTCACACGAGACAAATGACGATCTCCAGGTCGATGAACTAACCTGCACACATGTCACCAGGGAACTGCCATCTGACGTCTGGTATATGACCAACTAGCATGTTCCCGGCGAGTCCTGTCCGGTGTACTCATAACCCAATGAGCACCTGTATACATCTTAGGTGATCCAACTGACACCAGTGGCTTGTGAGACCGGCCACCGCCCCTCGTCGGGGTCTCGACTTATACACTAGTCTACTATGGAGTATCGATGCCCTATCTCGAAACTCACACGACTAGGGACCATTTAAGGATATGCTTATAGACTACCAGCTCCCACGTATATGATCGCCCTCATACTGCTGGTGGTCAAGCAAGAATCCTAGGGGCTCTATCAACGTGTAATAGCAACTTGTCAGGTCACCTAAAACAGTACACGATGATAAAGGTAAACCAGATAGCATACTATCATCTCGAGTAAGACTGTCCTACCGGGATAGGTCCTCCCTCAATCACCGCAATCACGTGCCTGTGATCCAATAATTGACTCTGAGGGCATTATCTCCAACACTACCCATGGACCGCAATGTCCTTAAACTACCCATGGACCGCAATGTCCTTAAACTAGAACAATAGAGCCCCGCATGCTCTTTTGTCGGATCTAAACGGTCCCGTTTAAGTTGATCTTAGCCTTAAAGATGGCTAACGTATCCTTAAACCTTCAAACAGACTGGACTATGAATCCCCCCAATTAACTCTGGCTCGAGGGTACATCCCTGAACTCCTCTGACATCCGTCGTTGTAATCCTTCAACGTCGTCAGAGAGGTGACGGGTCCCGACGGCCATACATATAATGGACCACTATGTCCCTAAACTGGAACAATGGAGCCTAAAACGCTCCTTTGTCGGATCTAAACGATCCCGTTAAGTTGATCTTAGTCTCAAAGTTAGACTAACGTATCCTTAACAAACGTTTGAGTTGATCTTAGCCTCAAGTATGGCTGACGTATCCTCAAACCAAACCCCCAAACCCAAATCTAAGATAATACGGATTTGGACTAGTCCACGCCCTACGGGCGACGACATAACTCAGTCTCCGTAAACAATCCACGGGCAACAAAACACAAAACAAACACCCACGACACGAAGTGACCATCTGGAGAAGGAGAAAGTTGTTACCGCAATGCGGTAGCGTAATTAACTGCAGGGGCTTGCGCCTGCAGGGAAGAGCGTCCCCACAATCAAAAACCCCTCAAACGAGGGGGAATCTGACGAAGTCTGCTACATCGGACGCATCCGTCTAAACCTTCGATACATGGTGCCATAAATCAACTCGGCATCTTCGGAGAGGTGGACGGATAGCACCAATTAGTATCTGCCCCGAGTCTCAGTGCCAAGACATCGCAGTCTTGTGCACCGCCATTCGGAGGGGAACAGGTACCAAAGTTCGGCAAGAGTTTTGCGAGGTGGGGTACCCATGATATGAAGAGAGAAAGAAAGAAAGGCAGAGAAAAGGAGGAGAAAAAAGAATGTGATTTTTTTTTTAATTTTTTAGTTAGCTATTAACAAAAGATTGAAATATACACAAAAAAGAATTTGGACCAAAAACAATCACGACATAAAAATACCACACACCTAATCGTTCTAGGGTTCCCCTAGGTCAACTAGATCTGCTCCAGAACTTGATTGTCGAAGTAAAACTGTGTCGAGAAACGGGCTTAAGATACACTGATCACGAGGCCAGGTAAGTGCAGAGATAAGGGGAGGTTTTCCGACGCTTTCGCAAAGGTCCTTAATTAAATAACCCTTTCTCCTTTGGCGGTTTCGCCGCAACACTTTCCTAGACACCCCGTATACAATATACCGTTAAGCGAGGTTCTAAACACAGTTAACTTCTCCTAGTGAGCGCGAATTCCTTAAGGCTTAAAGTCTAGTTTCTTTTAAAGTTTGTGCGGGTAAACGTTATGCTCAAGTTCGTGATTTGTGGGCCACGGAAAAGGTGATGAAATCCTTTACCGTATATTGTGGGGTTCACTTGCCCTTAAGTCCGTATTAATGTATGAAATGCGCAATTTAATAAAAATTCTATAAAGAATCAAACAATCGTTTTTTAGTTTAAGCACGGCACTGCAACAAATACGGGTTAGTCAATTTTAGCGTTTGCTTGCGAACTTGTAAAGAATCCTGCAAAGAATAGTATATTGGATGCGTCGGATTTGAGAAGAAGGTGTTTAAGAAATACGTACCGTTAAGTTTTTGGGTTAGGAAACCCCCGTTGAATCAATTCCGGTAAGCTTGAAAAAGTTCGCTTGTGCGGGTCAAACTACCCGGATCTTTGGCACTGTACTTCGTAATCACCTTAACCTTGAACGTATACTTTGCTCCCCACAATCGCAGTTTGCAAATCCGCAAAAATCTGCAGAAAATACAGTATAGTGGAATTCACAGAGACGATAAAAGAAAAGAAAAAAGGGTGGAGAAAAAAATTGGGCACAGAGGCCTCAATGGGACCGCGGAACCGCCGCACAAGGCACCTTTTAACCGCGGTTCCGCGGTCAAAATGTTGACTTGGGGATTTGTCTTTGGTCAACGAACTCCACTTCTTTTCTTCTCCAAAATAAAAACCTCTGGTTTCTTTTTGGATTACTGTACTTGCTCCAGATTAGCCTGCACACTTGCACACAAAAATGATCAAAAATAACAAAAAGATTTATTTATTTATAAATATATACAAAAAGAATATTAACCCGAATAACAAGAAAGAAAATACGCTACCGTCTCCCCGGCAACGGCGCCATTTGATCGCACGCTTTTAGCGTGTCGGATGTTCAAAGTTCTAAAATTATAACCGCGATCAGGACGGTGTCGCTATGCAGCTAGCCGGTTGAGCACGGGTCGATCCACAGGGAGATGGTTGTATGTCCGTTCATGTTTTAGACGAGTTAATAAAGAATTTGTATATGTTTGTTCAGTTCTATCCTAAATGTTATATGCAACTATAAAGTTGTTAAGAAAAAGATACGAAAGTGTAAGCTAAGGAAATCCGCACTCAAAACCTTTGAGCCGAGTCTTGACCAATTGAAGCTAGAGCAATCGGCAACAACGTGGATTAGGGTACTTAAGCACGGTATTCGTGGAATCCGGCTTATTGACCCTTGTCCGTCCGTTCTTGTCTCTTGCTTTCGCCTCCGGCCAAACCGAACGCAACCGGTCGCGGTTAGGAATCACTGTTACCTTGGTAGGGTAGGGTGCCTAACGGAGCGCTTGCGTAACGTTTGGGCGGAGTTCAAAGGAAAATAACGGGAAAAGGAAATGAGGAATGAAAGCTTAACTTACAATATTGTATTTATTCTTAACAACGACATATTACAACCATTCACAAAACGAACCAAAAAGAGCAAAAGAAAAGATAAACAAAGAAAAGAAAAGATTACAAGCAAGTAATTAAAAGTGCATGGAATTTAAGTGCATGAAAGTAAAGCAAGTATTAAAGTGCAAGAAAGTAAATGAGCAAGAAATGAAACTAGGAACCATAGAACCCAAAACAAGACATGGGTTCAATAACCAAATCTTAAACTTGCAAGCTCAATTAAGAGGTTGCAAGATCAAGAAAAGGCAAAGAACTCATGGAGAATGAAGCACAAAAGAGAGAACATTATTGATTCCAAAATGATACAACCCCTTGAGATCAATGACCAAAGCTTAAACTTGCAAGCTCATTTAAGAGGTTGCAAGATCAAGTTAAGGTAGAGAGCTCAAGGGGGAAGCTAAGCAAAAGAATGATACAAAATAACCCTCATCTTCATTTAACATCCACTCAAAAGCTCTCACAACAATTTAATGGAGGAAAGATGAAGAAGAAGTTAAACTAAAAACTAACAAAAATTGGGCATAAGAATTCCTCCCATGGCTTGGCAAGTTCTGGACTATTTATAGGCAGGAAACTGAAACCCTAGGGCCACATTCTGACCCTTCATGAAAAGACCCAACTACCCCTGAAATATTTTCTTCTGACGAGCCCATATGGCCGCGGATCCGCGGCCTAAGCGCGCTTAAGCCGCGGATCCGCGGCCATTTAGGAGAGTTAGATCATACAATTTGGTAGGTTTTCCTGGTTTTCAGTACTCTTCAGTGTGGTATATGTTGTTTCTCAGAATCTCTTCACAATGTTTCCAGAATTTCAGCAGATCAAAAAAGGTGATGTGATGTGGATCTTTTGCCATGATTTTTCTTGAGCTCCGCGTAGACATGTTGGATCTTGTGTTGACATTGTGCTTTGTGCATGAAAATGACATCGATTTGCCATTTTGTCCCTTTAACTGGTGTGTGGCAACATACGGATAGAGAGCGGAGACCCGTGTTTTATCTGTGGTTGGCAGTAATCCGGAATTTGTCGTGCTTTTCCATGAATTTCACTGTTTAGAGCTAAGAACCTGTATCCTGCAATTAACTAGCAAACACGGCTCAAGAGTACATACCTATAAAAAAACGAGCGTAAGAATGGGCGGTATTAAATGCAATATTCTGGTATGAATAGGATGCCTCGTATATTCTGGGGATTAAGATCTTTCGTGACAGATCTAAAAGAATGTTGGGACTTTCGCAGTCGAGGTATATAGACACCGTACTAAAGAGGTTTAGTATAAAAGATTCTAAGCGCAGCAATTTGCCCGCTTGTCACGGAATCACCCTCTCCAAAGACATGTCTCCCAAGACTGATGAGGAGAGAGCTCGCATGAGCATAGTACCCTACGCTTCGGTGGTAGGGTCAATAATGTATTCGATGTTATGTACCAGACCAGATGTGGCTTACGCACTCAGCGTGGTAAGCAGGTATCGGTCTGACCCAGGTGAGAAACATTGGATAGAAGTTAAGAACATTCTTAAGTACCTGAGAAGGACTAAAGAGATGTTTCTGGTGTACGGTAATGGGGACCTCCAGATCGTGGGTTTTACCCACTCTGGCCTCCAAAGTGACAAAGATTACTCTAAATCTGTCTCGGGTTATGTGTTCACCCTCAACGGAGGGGCGGTCTATTGGAAAAGCTCCAAACAGGATACCGTAGCAGACTCGACGATGGAGGCTGAGTATATCGCTGCGAGCGATGCCGCAAAAGAGGTAGTCTGGATCAGGAAGTTCGTTTCAGAACTTCAGGTGGTTCCATCCATTGCTAATCCAATACCTTTGTATTGCGATAACAACGGAGCCATGGCTTTGGCAAAGGAACCACGGTCCCATAAAAAATCCAGACATATCTTGAGGCGGTATCACCTGATCAGAGAGATCGTGGATCGCTAGGAGATCGAGGTATGGAGAGTGGACGCAAAAGACAACACGGCAGATCCATTCACCAAGGCCATCCCTCAAATTCAGTTCGAGAGATTGTTCGAGATGTTGGGCATGCGGTACGCCAAGTACTGGGTCTAGTGCAGACAATGGGTACTCATTGCGCCAATTACAGGCCTTAGTGCCAGTGGGAGATTGTTGGATATGTATGCCCTAGAGGCCTTCATTGTATAGGATGCTAGGGATATATATGTATATGACAATCTTGCTTGATATGATAGTATGCTATTTGGTTTGTCCGTATCTTAACATGTGATGTGTTTTACTTTGTATTTCATATCTTGCATACATGTTGATAAAGCCCGTAGGATCTTTGCCTGACTACCTGCGTTGTGATGGCGATCATACTTATGGGAGCTGGGTAGTCAAAAGGGACATCCTTAAAAGCGTCCCTAGTCGTAGGAGTATCAAGACTGGGCATCATTACTCCAGAGTAGACTAGTGTATACATATCTAGACCCTGATGATGGGCGATGGATTGGTCCCGCAACCATTGGTGAGGTGCACCTAAGATTGTATACAGGTGCTCACTGGGTGTGAGTACACCGGACTGGACTCGCTGAGAACTGACTAGTTGGTATTATGCTTAGCATCAGATAGCAGTTCTCTGGTGACATGAGTGCAGATAGTCTGTCGACATGAGGTCGTCATTTGTCTCGTGTGAGTTTCCACTGTGCTTTGATTACTACTCTACAACGGCTCAAAAGAGTCGTGCAAACAGGTTTTAGTAGGGTACAGTCCCGAGCCACATAGAGGCAGTGAGCGACTGTTGGGGATTCGTCTTTCCTGGTATAGGGAGTTGATATCACGTTGTGATCGGTTGGTCATTACCATAAGTCCCTGGCCATGGCTGATTGAGAAATCACTGATGGTCGGACCAGTAGATTCTCGGATGGTCTTGAGCCACACCGACACAACTTGTCTGGTTATTAGTGGTCTGACGTTTTCCGCCCTCCTAGACCTTACATGTGATGCTCTTGGATGAACAGACCGGACTACACGGATATTGTCACGGATAGGCTCAGTAGGGGTTTCAGATGAGTTCGCACGTCCGCCTCCTTTTCGACATGTACCCGGGTTGCCGTTACGTACAGCTAGTGCCACTGACTGACTTGTGGTTAAATCCAATGCCAGAGTACTGTCGAGTCTTTAGAGTCCCACACAGAGGGTTTTCCTGGATCAGGCGAGACGATGTAGAGGCCGTATGATCTTACGGCAGGGTTTCGATCACATATGTATACTGGCTATACGTATGATGTTCGAACGGACAATACTAGTGGGCTTTGGTTTAAGCCGAATCCTAGCATTGTATTATTGGATTTTTTTATCGTCTCAACGTATCCGTATTTTTCGGAATACGGATACGGGTATGTATATACGGTGAGGGCATTCTTGTAATTTTACAAGAATGAGCTTCTAGAAGGAGACACCTCATTATTGATTTATCCTTTTTTGTAAAAGGATTAATGATGTGGAAATTAGGAGATATTTGAGGAATGGGTTGCAAGCATGGCTTTGTATATTGTCTATTCATTTGGAGTTCCTATTCAAGCATGGTTGATTATTTTGAGACTAAAATAATTCATGCTTGAATTATTGTTACAAGACTTAGCCATTCTCTCATCTTATTTCTCTAGATCATTCTCACATTATCATTCTCTCTCCTAGGTTTTCTTTCCTCCCCCGTCAAGCTCATCCCATCACATAAATTGTGAATCAATAAGCATTGAGACAAATTAATCCAATACATCTTCTCTATTTCTACTTAGTTGTCTTCCTTAGCAGGTTGGATCACTAAGTTACCTCATTTGAGGTTGGAGCTTGATCATAGGCTCTCGGGTGGATCTTTCTTCGACACCAAGGAGACTGGAAACCGAGTTCATTTGAAGTTTGGAGGAGCCAAGGAAAGGAGATCAAGAAGAAGCTTGAACCAAGGAGCAAAGTGTAAGTCGATGTACAACACCCCACGACTTGCGGGGAGGCGGAAATATGAAAAACGATCTTGTTCTTTGCTTAAACATCGACTAACCGCAAGAATCGAAGCTAAACGATAACTAACATCAAACATAGAAGTTAACAACTACTATGTAAAGGGATTATACCTAAAGAACCGTGTCCTTCGTCTTTACGAACTCCACCTCCTCTTCGGCCTTCTCGAAGTAGTAGACGATCCACCTGAGAGCTTTACTCCAAGCTTAGCCTCTAAACTTGAGGCAACTAAACTTCTTTAAGTGCTAATCAAAGAAGCTAGGTGAAATAGAGTGAGGGTTATGGTTTAATAAGTCTAACTAATCCTTGTATTCAACACATGAGAGGGGAGGATTAGGGTTTGAAGGGGAGAGCTTGAGGAGAGAGAAGGTGAACATAATAATGAAGTGAGAATAATGAGTTATGATAATATATATCAAGCATTTCTTTTTATCAAGAAAAGAAAATAAATCAATTTAACAACCATGCTTGATAATATCTAGTGATGATTCATCTCCATGAGTCATTAAGCATTTATGATGCATTAATGACATGGATGAATCATCCATATGACTCACTAATCACATTCATTGTATATGCCACCTAAACCCCCTTAGTCACCACCTTCTAGAAGCTTCTCGCGCAATTACGAGAACGCCCCTTCTTTCCGCAAAAATACGGAAAAAACATTAGACTGTATAAATCCAATAACCGGATACCAGTAACTGGCTTAAACCAAAGCCGACTGGTAAAAACTGTCCGAAAGTCGTACGTGCGTAAACACACGTATGCGTCCGAACCCTTGTCGTAAAACCATACGACCTCTATATCGTTTCGCCCGGAGTAGGGAAACTCTCTGTGTGGGACTCTAGAGACTCGACTACTACGCTGGCAGTGGGTTTAACCACAGACCGCAAGCGGCACTAGCTGTACGTAACGGTCCCCAGGTAGATGTCGATAAGAAGGCCAATGAGGAAACCCATCCGAACTCCTACTGAGTCTGATGTGACAATCTCCGTACAGTCCGGTCCGTTCGTCTAAGACTATCGCATATCGGGCCTAGGGGCGGCAAGCGTCAGTCCCCTAATAGCGGTATAAGTCGTGTCGGAGCGAAGCCCATTACACCCTGAGAAACTACTGGAACCTACCAGCAAATCTCGCTTGCCCTGGCCAGGGACTTTGCGTAATGGCTCTCTGACACAGCGCGATATCAACCCCCAATACCGGGAGAGACGAATCCTGTCTAACCGCCACTGCCTCCAAGTGCTCGGGACTGCACCCAACTGCTACCTGTTTGCACGACTCCTTTGAGCCGTGGTAGGGTAGCAATCTAAGAACAGTGGGACACACTCGAGGCGAAGTAGCAGTGTCAAGTCTGCGGACTATGCTGTACTCATGTCACCTGGGAACTGTTCACTGACGACTGGTATAAAACCAACCAACAGTTCCCTATGAGTCCTGTCCGGTGTACCCGTAACCTAACGAGCACCTGCATACTATCTCCAGTACGACGTACTGACGGCTGTGGGATAGACCATCTCCCTAACTGGGATGAGAAGCGTACACACTAGTCTACTCCGGAGTATCGATGCCCTGTCTCGATAATCCAACGACTAGGGACCTGAATAAGGATGTGCTTGTAGACTACCCAGCCCCCACTAGTGTGACTGCCATCACAACGCTGGTAGTCAAGCAAGATCCTAAGAGCTCTATCAATACGTATACTCACATATTAAGATAGAAAAACCAAGTAGCATACTACCATGTTTAGCAAGACTGTTATATATATGTGAATATCCCAAGCTTCCATTAAGTAATATACAAACTAGTATGATACAATAATGGCCCCTAGGGCATATACACTAACAATCTCCCACTTGCACTAGGGCCATGTACTGGCATATCGAAGACCGATGATCTCGAGTAGCCTCTCGAACTGAATCTGAGGTAGGGCCTTCGTGAATGGATCAGCAATGTTCTCTTCAGAAGCAACTCTCCGAACCTCGATCTCCTGACGATCAATGATCTCCCTGATCAGGTGATACCGCCTTAAGATGTGTCTGGACTTCTGATGGGACCTTGGTTCCTTCGTTAAAGCTATAGCTCCGTTGTTGTCGCAATACAGAGGTATTGGATCAACTATGGTAGGAACCACCTGAAGTTCTGTTAGGAACTTCTTCATCCAGACTGCTTCTTTTGCGGCATCGTAAGCAGCTATATACTCCGCATCCATCGTTGAGTCAGCAACGGTGTCCTGCTTGGAGCTCTTCCAGCACACCGCCCCTCCATTGAGGGTAAAGACATAACCCGACATGGACTTGGAATCGTCCTTATCACTCTGGAAGCCGGAATCAGCAAAGGCCTCTAACCTGAGGTCTTTTCCGCCGTAAACCAAGAACATCTCCTTAGTCCTTCTTAGGTACTTGAGAATGTTCTTTACTGCTATCCAGTGCTTCTCCCCTGGGTCTGACTGATACCGGCTTACCACACTCAGTGCGTAAGCTACATCTGGTCTGGTGCACAACATTGCATACATTATAGAGCCTACCGCAGAAGCGTAGGGTATAATAGACATGCGTTCCCTTTCCAAATCAGTCTTGGGAGACATCTCTTTGGAGAAGGTGATTCCGTGACAAGCCGGTAGATTACCGCGCTTAAAATCTTCCATACTGAATCTTTTCAGTACAGTGTCGATATACCTGGACTGCGAAAGTCCCAACATCCTCTTGGATCTATCACGATAGATCCGGATCCCCAGAATGTAAGAGGCATCACCTAGGTCTTTCATGGAGAACCTGTGTGACAAGAATCCTTTGACAGATTGTAGCATAGGAATGTCATTTCCTATCAATAGAATGTCATCCACGTACAAGACGAGGAATACGACACTTCTGGCTACAACTTTACTATATATGCACGGTTCATCTGGATTTTTGATAAAGTCATATTCTTTGACTGTCTCATCAAAACAGATGTTCCAACTCCGCGATGCCTGCTTTAGTCCATAAATGGACTTAAGCAGCTTGCATACTTTCCCGCTGCTCCCACTCTGATTGAAACCCTCTGGCTGATCCATATAGACGCACTCTTCTAAATTTCCATTCAGAAAAGCCGTCTTTACGTCCATCTGCCAGATTTCATAATCATGGAAGGCAGCAATAGCAAGAAGGACCCGAATGGATTTGAGCATAGCCACTGGAGAAAAAGTTTCGTCATAGTCCAAACCAGGTCTTTGACGAAAACCCTTTGCAACAAGTCTAGCCTTATAGGTTTCCACCTGTCCATCTACACCAATCTTTTTCTTGAAGATCCATTTGCATCCTATGGGTTTTACCCCATCTGGAGCAAAGTCCAAAGTCCATACTTTGTTGGTGTACATGGACTCCATTTCGGTTCTCATTGCATCTAGCCATCGTACCGAGTCGCCGCTCTGGATAGCCTGCTGGAAGTCAGTAGGTTCATCATCATCTATGACGCAATCCTCTCTATCCCCATCTTTGAGAAAACCGTAGTATCTCTCAGGCGGATGAGACGGCCTACTACTCCTGCGGAGGGGTGCGGGAATGTCCTGTTCTTCTTGAACTACTGGTTCTACCAAACTTTCAGTAGCAGTTTGTGGTTTTGGAATTTCTTCCAGTTCTATTTCGCTCCCACTTATTTCCTTTTCTAAAAACTGATGTTCCAGAAAATGGGCATTACGAGAAACAAAAACCTTTTGTTCCTCTGCGTAATAGAAATAATATCCCTTGGAGTTCTTTGGATATCCCACAAACATACATTTTACTGATCGTGCCTCGAGCTTGTCCATATGCTGCTTTTTAACAAAAGCTGGACATCCCCAAATCTTCATATGCTGAAGATGGGGTTTCTTCCCAGTCCACATCTGATATGGAGTGGTAGGCACAGTCTTGGTAGGAGCCCTGTTCAAAAGATATGCCGCTGATTCTAGCGCATAACCCCAGAAAGATCGCGGTAACTCAGCATTACTCATCATGGATCGTACCATATCCAATAGGGTTCGATTCCGTCTCTCCGATACACCATTATGCTATGGAGTGTATAGAGGAGTAAGCTGAGAGAGAATTCCTTTCTCTTTTAGGTAACCTAGGAACTCGGCACTTAAGTATTTACCACCTCGATCAGATCTAAGTGTCTTGATACTTTTGCCGGTTTGGTTTTCTACTTCATTCTTATACTCTTGGAATTTCTCAAAAGCCTCGGATTTATGTTTCATCAGATAAATGAATCCGTACCTTGAGTAATCATCCGTGAAAGTAATGAAATAGGAAAAACCACCTCTTGCATGCGTAGACATTGGACAACATACATCACTGTGTATGAGTCCTAAGAGCTCGCTCGCTCTCACTCCTTGTCCAGTAAATGGAGTCTTTGTCATCTTTCCTTTGAGACAAGATTGACAAGTGTCATAAGTTTGATATTCGAATGAGTCCAAATATCCTTCTCTATGCAACTTAGTCAACCTTCTCTCATTGATGTGACCCAGTCTACAATGCCATAAGAAAACTTTATTTAAATCTGGAGACTTTCTTTTTAGTGTGTTCTGGGCGTTGAAAATTTGGAGTTGGTTTAAAACATATATACCGTTATTTAGTGTACCGGACCCAATCAAACCATGATTAAGGTGGATGTTAACAACATCTCTTACAAACGTGAAATCATAACCTTTATTTGATAACAAGGAAACTGATATGATATTACACGTTAAGCTTGGTACAAAAAAACAGTTATGTAAAACCAAAATATGTCCACTCGTCAATCCCAGGTGATAATCCCCGACGGACGCAGCTCCCACGCTAGCTCCGTTAGCAACCTTTAGGGTCATATCACCTTCCTTCAACACTCTACGGTTTCTCAGTGCCTGCAATGAATTGCAAATATGAGATCCTGATCCGGTATCCAATACCCAGGAAGTAGAGTTGATTGACAGACAATTCTCAATTACAAACACACCTGAAGTCGAAGCCACAGCTTGCTTCGTTTCCTGGTTCTTGGCGTTCCATGCCTTGCAATCCTTTTTCCAGTGCCCTTTCCTGTGACAATGGAAGCACTCATCCTGGCCTACTACCGGTACCGCAAACTTTTTCTTTCCCTTCCCTCCCACCTTACTAACACCTCCTCTAGGTTTGGTGGCGGCCTTCTTCTTCCTTCCTTTGGCCCTAGCCTTGGACCCGGAAGAAGATGCACCGCCAACAAACATAGCGGGTGTTTCCCTTGTCTTCTGCAAGGTGCCCTCTGCACTCCTTAACATGTTCAGGAGTTCCGGAAGTTCAACTTCTTTTCTTTGAATGTTGAAGTTCAGGATAAACTGTGCGTAGGTGTGAGGAAGGGACTGGAGAATAAGGTCTGTATAGAGCTCATTATCCAAAGTCGTCCCAAGGTCTGCGAGCTCTTCAATATAGCCGATCATCTTTAGGACATGTTCTCCTACCGATGACCCGACAGCCAACCTCGCTCGAAACAAGTTCTTAGAGGTCTCGTATCTTGCTATACGAGATTGCTCTCCATAAAGTTCCTTTGTATGGAGAAATATGCCATCTAGGTTCATATCCTCGTGCCTCCTCTGATGTTCATTGTTCATCGAGGCAAGCACGATGCACTTGGCTTTCGCGCAATCTAAATCCCAGGTTTTGCGGATTTCCTTATCCGCATTACTGGATTTGGGACCAGGGACAGCAGGTGCCGTAGCGGTGAGGACGTACCCCAGTTTGTCATAGGTCAAAGCCATTTTGACATTCCGCAGCCAATTTTTATAGTTTGGCCCTGTCAGTATATTTTTCTCTAAAAGTAACTTAAGTCCAGTCATTTTCAGGGTCGCTGCAAATAGGAGAGAGAGAAGAAAACTCTTTAGTATGATGCTCTTGCAAGTTTAGAGTGGTTTTTAGTTTATCTAAACTGGATGGCTCCCACTGTTTCTCGAATCCTTCCTCAAACCACAAAAGAAGAATTAGCCAGGACTATTCTCACCGTACAATTCTTGCTTAACCGTTCAGCCAGGCTAGTGTCGATACTTCGAGGGAGGTTTTCCAACGCTTTCGCGAAGTTCTTTAATTAAATAACCTCTTTTCTCTGGGGGCGTAACCCCGCTGACACCTCTCTTGACACCTACTTGGTTTATAGTATTGATCGTTAAGTGACGAATATCCTGATAAGTAGCATATACTCACAGTAGGATTGTGATCCAAATATCATTGTATGATAATGTTGAAGGAATCCTACCAACATTCATCAAACTCCAAATGGTATGCAACTCTTTGCAAATTTCAGTTTCTTTAGAAATTCCCGATATATATTTTTGCCCCATGCTCTTATGACCTTGGCTTTGGTCAAAATATCATAAATCACATGTCAAGTTCTACCCATCATTATCTTGTCAATTTGAACCCATCCGTATATACCCCTAACTTTGGTCAAATGATAATACGGCTGTCCCAAACCAACTCATCTATCTTATGCAACAAATGAAAACCCAGCAGCTACCAAACACTATGCCTTGACTTTGGCCAAAATGCATAGCTTGAATACTACTGAATACCCAAATGAAATGACGGAGGGCTACGAATGGTTTTGGCGAAACCGTGAACGTAGTGAACTTGATATAACCGAAGGAACCTGATAGCTTTTAAAAGGAGTGGTTAAAGCTCCGCATTTAAAAATATCTGTTTTTAAAATTAACCAAGTGGTTTCTTTTAAATTGTTCCAACGATTAAACTTTTTGGTTTATTTTCTTTGCATTATAAATAATGCGTCCCATCATTAACCTATCATTGCAGAAAACAACGAAAATACAACGTCCTCTTATGCCATCCGCATTCGCCACGGGGTCCCGTCATCACCCGTTAGGTTACTTAACTAACGACAGAGCGGGGGCTGGGCTAGCGCGGGTGTAAAACATAAGTGACGTCTAAATAGCTATCATATATAGATATTGTACATTCGTCAGACGCAATAATAGGCATTCCAGTTCACAGATGAACTTTATTGGATTTGCAAGCAATCCGTGTTTGTTTTGAGCCTGCAACAAAAGACGGATTACACAGTTGTGATGAATAGCCATTACCCCATCCAAGACCCCAACGGGTATGGCAAACTACCCACCCGGCAGTTTGTGCACCCCACCTTGGGTCTGTCCTAGGAGCAAAAACAGTAAAATGAAATAATACAACGGTGGCTACAACCGCAACCTGGATGTGCCCCGCAGAATAATATTACAACAAATTACATTTACATCAAATGAATTAAATAATAACCCATCACATAACCCCGGCTATACATCACAACAGTCCAACACAGTTCATATACACAAACAGTAAAAACCATTACAGAAATATGCAACCCCCTGCCAACCGACATACTAGCAGTTAGGGGAGGTTTACGAACACATTATACAAACACAGATATAATCCAACAAGCAAATACTGTATAATTTCGATCGATTAAACACTTTTAATTTTGCTCCAATACTTCTCTGTAAATCTGAAACCTGAGCAAAAATAAAAAATTCCAGAAAATACCAAATATCACAGAGAACCAACACAGGAAAATTGGGTTCATGAATCGGCAACTCGGCGGCGGAAGCGCGGCGGATCGGTGGGATCCACCGCGGTTCCGCGGCGCTTTAGCCGATTCATGGGCCCAATTTTCTTGGGTGTTCTACTACTGTCATTTAGAGCTATCTGAACCTCCCTGAAAAATTTTTGGACTTCATTTAAAAATCGACAGAAACTTATGATTTCGGGCTTTTCCGGTTTCGTTTTTTCCGTTCGAAATTCATACAAATTTGCAAGTAAGTTATTTATTGTTTAGCGAGGCTCTGATACCACTGTAAGTCGATGTACAACACCCCACGACTTGCGGGGAGGCGGAAATATGAAAAACGATCTTGTTCTTTGCTTAAACATCGACTAACCGCAAGAATCGAAGCTAAACGATAACTAACATCAAACATAGAAGTTAACAACTACTATGTAAAGGGATTATACCTAAAGAACCGTGTCCTTCGTCTTTACGAACTCCACCTCCTCCTCGGCCTTCTCGAAGTAGTAGACGATCCACCCGAGAGCTTTACTCCAAGCTTAGCCTCTAAACTTGAGGCAACTAAACTTCTTTAAGTGCTAATCAAAGAAGCTAGGTGAAATAGAGTGAGGGTTATGGTTTAATAAGTCTAACTAATCCTTGTACTCAACACATGAGAGAGGAGGATTAGGGTTTGAAGAGGGAGAGCTTGAGGAGAGAGAAGGTGAACATAATAATGAAGTAAGAATAATGAGTTATGATAATATATATCAAGCATTTCTTTTTATCAAGAAAAGAAAATAAATCAATTTAACAACCATGCTTGATAATATCTAGTGATGATTCATCTCCATGAGTCATTAAGCATTTATGATGTATTAATGACATGGATGAATCATCCATATGACTCACTAATCACATTCATTGTATATGCCACCTAAACCCCCTTAGTCACCACCTTCTAGAAGCTTCTCGCGCAATTACGAGAACGCCCCTCCTTTCCGCAAAAATACGGAAAAAAAACTTTAGACTGTATAAATCCAATAACCGGATACCAGTAACTGGCTTAAACCAAAGCCGACTGGTAAAAACTGTCCGAAAGTCGTACGTGCGTAAACACACGTATGCGTCCGAACCCTTGTCGTAAAACCATACGACCTCTATATCGTTTCGCCCGGAGTAGGGAAACTCTCTGTGTGGGACTCTAGAGACTCGACTACTACGCTGGCAGTGGGTTTAACCACAGACCGCAAGCGGCACTAGCTGTACGTAACGGTCCCCAGGTAGATGTCGATAAGAAGGCCGATGAGGAAACCCATCCGAACTCCTACTGAGTCTGATGTGACAATCTCCGTACAGTCCGGTCCGTTCGTCTAAGAATATCGCATATCGGGCCTAGGGGGCGGCAAGCGTCAGTCCCCTAATAGCGGTATAAGTCGTGTCGGAGCGAAGCCCATTACACCCTGAGAAACTACTGGAACCTACCAGCAAATCTCGCTTGCCCTGGCCAGGGACTTTGCGTAATGGCTCTCTGACACAGCGCGATATCAACCCCCAATACCAGGAGAGATGAATCCTGTCTAACCGCCACTGCCTCCAAGTGCTCGGGACTGCACCCAACTGCTACCTGTTTGCACGACTCCTTTGAGCCGTGGTAGGGTAGCAATCTAAGAACAGCGGGACACACTCGAGGCGAAGTAGCAGTGTCAAGTCTGCGGACTATGCTGTACTCATGTCACCTGGGAACTGTTCACTGACGACTGGTATAAAACCAACCAACAGTTCCCTGTGAGTCCTGTCCGGTGTACCCATAACCTAACGAGCACCTGCATACTATCTCCAGTACGACGTACTGACGGCTGTGGGACAGACCATCTCCCTAACTGGGATGAGAAGCGTACACACTAGTCTACTCCGGAGTATCGATGCCCTGTCTCGATAATCCAACGACTAGGGACCTGAATAAGGATGTGCTTGTAGACTACCCAGCCCCCACTAGTGTGACTGCCATCACAACGCTGGTAGTCAAGCAAGATCCTAAGAGCTCTATCAATACGTATACTCACATATTAAGATAGAAAAACCAAGTAGCATACTACCATGTTTAGCAAGACTGTTATATATATGTGAATATCCCAAGCTTCCATTAAGTAATATACAAACTAGTATGATACAATAATGGCCCCTAGGGCATATACACTAACACAAAGAACCACTTGAAGACCCGAAGGACTTGACACGAGGGTATAACACTTTAACCGAGCAGTTAACGCCTTCTTGATGTTTAGTTTAGCTAGTTAAGGTTTAATCAAGATCCTAAGTTAATAAAGTCTATGTTGCAAAGCAAACTTGATGTTTGAACAAAAGAAAAAATCGTTTTTCATGTATTCCGCCTCCCCGCGAACTCGTTAGGTGTGTGACATAGACTTACAATTGTAGACCGTCTCTCAGGTGTCCTTGAATATTTTACGGACTCTGTCCCTTCTGAAAGAATAGACCTTACTCAATTTCTCTTCCAGGGACGATTCTCCTCCCCCTCCCAACACTGGTTTTCGAAGCTGGTCGGCATTAGGCCTGCCTGCTCCTCGCCTGCTTTGTTCGGCAGATACATTAGAGGATTCAGTGTCCTTGGGAGGCCCACCATGCGGTTGTCGTTCTCCGGATATTTGGATTTGTTTCTATATTGGTAGTTTGGAAGAGATTCGGGGTCTGCATGTTCCAGCATCTGGACTCTTTTAAGTAAGTCCTGGAGAGTTTCGGGATCAGCTGATGACTATCCCTTAATTCTGTCCTGTATTAACTGGTCACAGACATGCGTTAGGACTTTCCTGAGGGCTAGCCGCCTTCGACTTTCAAGAAGGTAATCCGCTCTTAGACCAGAGGGAATAGCTGTTGGCTGCTTTCGGACATCAATCCCTGGTTCATGGACCCAATTTTGATTTTGTTGTGATTGCATTTGAAGGACTCGGGTTGCGAGATTTTCCACAACATTCATCAGATCGTTGACTTTGGAACGGATCTTGGCTAACCCCCTATCATGGTCCTGAAATTGCTCTTGAAGCCATTAGAATAATGCTTGTTTTGTAGTTTTGGGGATGATGAATGGGCTATCCTCATCACCTAAGCTTGATTCCCGAAGAACCATGGGCTCTTTTTGCTTAGCAGCTCGAGCAGGGCCCTCATCATTATCTGAACTGAGCCAATATTGGGCAGCGTCACCCATATCATCACTATGGCTGTGAAGCGTAGGAAGGTTCACTTCTCCAGGTCCGACCATGTAGACCGTATGGATCACAAATAT
Source organism: Agapanthus africanus (assembly GCA_030015575.1). Classification (NCBI taxonomy): domain Eukaryota; kingdom Viridiplantae; phylum Streptophyta; class Magnoliopsida; order Asparagales; family Amaryllidaceae; genus Agapanthus; species Agapanthus africanus. The sequence continues at coordinate 58,972,295 of CM057348.1, forward strand.
GTTTGTTACTGGAGCTTGAGGAGTTAGGATGGCGTTAGCTGGCACGAACAGAATAGAGCCAAATGGTAGCGGCGGCTCCTCCCACTGTTGCCCGAGACTGGCCGGGAGGATCGTCCTGGCGTCCATCTTCATCGTGTAGGAGATGGGAGCTGTATCGTAAGCTGAGCTCTTGGAGACATTGTTGAGGCTTTATCGCTTGAAATCCTACATGAAAGAGGATTATTTTAGTATTAATATGGATACGTATGTTGATTGAGTTCGCATTAACGTTTAACCCGAAATATAAGAGGAGAGAAAAGGTCCCACCGGGCGTGCCAGAATTTGTAGGGTGTTTTTCGTCATCCATTGAGATCGGAATACGCGTCGCTTGTCAGGCGTACTATAGATTCCCCCTGCCTAGGGTAGGCGGAGTTTTATTGATTGTGGGGATCCGAATCTCTGGCAGCCGCGGACTAAGCTGCCGTTAATTACCCCTCGCCTTTGGAGTGAGGGAACCTTCGATTGACGGGTCAAACTGGTCATGCGAACTCAATGTGCAGTGTGCGTATGTGTGTCTTGAGGGGTTTTGGATATATCGGGGGCCTCGCAGAGTTTACGGGGGTCCCACTACCCGGTTAGCGGGGTGGGGATCAAGGGGCTAGAAGTCCCTTGCGGGGTGCGGGGCAGCGTTCCATTAGAAATTTTTTCTAACGGAGAAAGTGTTGTGGAGTGTGTATATATATAAAAAAAAGAGGGAAAATAGCGTCCAAAGGACGCGTGAGTGCCAGCGCCTCACGTTCCCAGCATGCAGGCGCTGTGCACTGGGCGCTGGACGCCAGCGCCTCACGTGTTTGGCATGTGGGCGCTGGGCGCCAGCGCCTCGCGTGCTAGGCACGCGGGCATGGGTGCCCACGCCTCACGTGCTTGGCACACGGGCGCTGGGCGCCAGCGGGAAAAAGGGGCTTAGCCCCTATACTGGAGGTTGTACTCCCAATTGAATTTTAGAGTTAAACTCCTGAAAAAGAGGAAAAAGGGGCTTAGCCCCTGCACTGGGAGTTGTACTCCCAAAAAGAAATATTTATTATTTTATATATATATATATATATATATATATTTGTGGAGTTAAACTCCTAAGATATTTTCGAAGATGATGAAAGGGGACCCTTTTCTTCTCTCTTGAGCACTGTGTTTTCTCTTGAGTCTTGGATCTTCCCAAAGTGGGGTTTTTGGGGATGAGACTCTTTCTTCCTTCTCTCTATTGGCTGGATCTTAAAGAAAAGATGGTGAGATTTAAAAATCTCCCATTTTGGAGATTTGATTGAAGATCCGCGTTCCCCTTCAAGGGTTTTGTGGTGAAAAACTATTTCTTTTTGGAAAATTAAGAGTGAAACTTTTGATTTAATTCAAAAAAAGAGAGAAGGTTTAGAACCTTGAGGAAGGAGAAGGATGCACAAAAACCCTGGCTTTTGAGGGAATAAATTATTCTTTTCATTTCATCATCATGTTATCTTATATAGGCTTACAAATTTACATATAGACTCTTGGGCTTTACAAAATGGCATTTTTGCCCATCACATACCTCATGTACTCATTTCTTTTGCACATGAGCCATGGGCTTTACAAAAATTTTGCTTTATGCCCATTTATTTTACATTCATGTATAAAAATTATATCAAATTTATTTATTACATAATTTTCTTCTTGGCATGGGGGAGGCCGGCCGCTTCATGTTCGGGCTTGACTTGGGCATGGGCCCATTTGGCCTGGGCTTGGGCCCTATTGGCTTGGGGTTGACTTTGATTTTGACTTGGTCAACCGGGGTGTAATTTTTGACCCCAACACTCTTTTATAATCAGCTTCACCATATGGCCCGTCCTGAATTCTCCGAAGCCGGTTAAGCTTTATCTCAATGTTCTCGTTCAGATAGCGGGAATAAAATGTGGTTATTTCATCTAGAAGATAACTTTGCATGATAGAACCCTCTGATCGATTTCTATTGCGTATATACTTTTTTAGAGTGTAGAGGTCTCTAAATAAAAATATGTTAAATAAATAACTACGGGTATATAAGACAACAGTAATTTTACAAATTGCGTGAAACGAAAAATTCCACGTACCTTTCGACGTGATACATCCATCGATATTGTACCGGTCCGGCTAACTTAGCCTCAGTTGTAAGATGAACCGTCAGATGTATTATGGTATCGAAGAATGACGGTTGGAAAATACGCTCAAGCTTGCAAAGTATCAATGAAATAGAGTTTTCTAGATCTCCAGCGTCACAACATCCAGGGTTTTAGCGCACAATTATCTAAAAAAACAATATAGATCATTGATTACTAGACCAACCGATTCGGGAAGAGAAGTCCTGAGGGATAATGGGAGAAGGTGCTCCATAATAACATGGTGATCATGACTTTTCAGCCCATCGATCTTGCCTTTCACAATTTTTATCTTCTTGCTAAATGATCCTGAGAAACCTGTGGGAACTTTCAAATCATGCAACACCTACAGGAACCTTTTCTTCTCCGGTTGTGATATATGATACGCGGTATTGGGAAGTACAAACTTGCCTGGTTTACCCGCTATCGGTTTAGGATGCAATTCACTTCGAATTTCCTAGTCCTGAAGATCCATCCGAGCATGGAGGTTGTCTTTCGATTTTCCGTCTTTATAAAGAAGTAAGTTGAGTATGTGCTCGGATACTCTCTTCTCTATGTGCATGACATCTAGACAATGACACACTAAATTTGTTGACCAGTACGGAAGCTCGTAGAAAATTCTTAACTTGTTCCGGTATGGTGGTTTGACCTGTTTTGCCGGATCTATCCCGAAGGTCACATTATTGTAACCATCCCACTGAGCAGTCACGCCCTCTTCGGACAATGAGGCTGGAGACCTAAGAAACTCCTGATGACCAATAAAGTGAGCAGCGCCTAACCTGTAGGGATGGTCTAGTGGCAGGAAACCTGTCACGCCCTGCTTTCCAGTATACGGTAGAGGACGCGACAAGGCCGCTACGTATTTAGTCTGAAGTAAATACGCTAAGCGTAACTAAGCAATATAAAAGAAATGTACACAAGAGACAAAAGGTATAATAAAACGGCAACTTTATTTATTAATATTCTTTTTACAATACATGGAAAAGTAAATACAACTGAATGAAAGCAATGCCTAAACAGTGGCAAAACAGAAAAGAAAAGTACTAAAATAAAAATGTGTACAATGAAACTAGAGCTCTGGGTCGTAGGAAAGCTGGTCCAAGTCCTCACCAGTAGGCTCAATCTCCTGAGTGTCCAGATCACCTGACAACATTCTAAAGAAGAAAGAGAAGGAATTTCGTCAGCGAACAATCGCTCGGTAAGTCCTAAAGATAAGGAAGAAATAGAATAGACAGAGAGAGAGAGTAGCTTTTAAAGTTGTATTATATTGTTATAATGTTGTATTTAGTGTTAACGCTGTTGTTTGTAGCTTGTTACAGAAGGATGCCAGTGTATACGAGAGGAGTCTCTATATGCTAGAGACTAGGACAAACGGAATGTACAAGGCTCTGTTATACATCCCGGAACAACGGCAATTGGATTCAAGTTAGGTGTCTTAATCTTGCAGTCTCGTGCCACTTTTAACACCTTCCATACCAATCTACCTCTTAAACCCCGCGATGTCTTGATTGTATTGTTTGTATTGTATTTCAACTTGTAATTGAATTGTAATATAGATTGTATTTTTGGATAACTTGCCGAAACCACGATATCAGTAAAATGGATGTACGGGAGAATCATGGATGTAACTGGAGAATCATGTAAATGGAAGTATATCCATGGTTTGGTTTAGTCAAAACAGTTTGAATATATGGATTCATGGATTCATGTTAAATTGTAATATTGTAAATTGTACTTGAATCATATTCAAGTCAGATTATTAAGAAGAGACTCAGTCTGAGTCAGAACAATTAGAAAAGAAATTGAAGTCCTGATTGTTTTAATATTATCGAAAACCGCTGCACATGGACGGCAGGATTTGCGTCTTTTTCAAACACGATTACCGTGTTGATAACACCGTTGTTAACTTGTCTACCTTAAATAGGCAAGCACCTACTTCTCCGACTCCTTGAGCCTCAAGAGATTGGTCCCGCTTAAACCTATATTTACTAGGGTCATTATTGTAATTTATAAAACTTGAGAGGGTTTTATGTAAAAATAATTTTGTATAATTTTCAAAATACACCCCAAGTATTTAATTATCGTCTTTAGAGTTGTCATAGATGTAGATTTTATATTTGTGATATTTCTAGTGAAAATAACTTATTTTTCATAATATATGGTATTTAATTGTAACATTGAACTTGTATGGAATTTATGGTATTTTAATGCAAAGTGATTCTTGTGATTTTTAGAAAAATTGGAATATTTATATTATTACAAAATAGATATAATGATACATATATATATTTATATAAAAATAATTTTACTATATATTATATTTCTAGAAATATCATTTTCTTAAGATTTTCGTATTTTAAATCTCTCGAGACCGTATGCTCCTTGCGGAGGTCTGCATCTCGCACTACTAAGCCCAGGGATGTGCGATAATCTGCACCATCCCAGTCGGGTTCCCCAAAATGGGTTGTAGCGGCACTTTGCAAAGATTTATAAAAAATACTTAATCTTTTAGAAAACGGTTTTATTAATTCATGGTATTTATTTGAAATGTTTCGTTTTCCCGTATTCTATGTTCCCGAAAGGTATTGTGCTATGTTGCATATGAATGTTGTGAGGAGGTAAGTCATTACCTCGTGATCTATTTAAAGGTATAGAAAGTTTGTGATGGTTTAATGTCGAAATGAAACTACATGGTATTTTAGTGAAAAAGTACGATAAAAGTTACAAAATGAATTAGATTGTCATAAAACTTGTTCAACATATTTATTAATGATTAATAATCAACATGTAAGGGTTTTGTGTGATTGTATTTAAGAAAATGTTGGATTTTTAGAAAGAACCGAATCGGAAATCGGTTTAACTCCGATTCCGTCGGGTTTTGAAATTTCGTATTTTTAGAACAAGATTAGAGAAGAGGGAGGGGGACTTACGGGTTTAGATTTAAGAGAAGAGGGAGAGGAAGATGTAGGAGGCGCCGGTGCGTCGTTTCATCACCGGGAGCTTCTAGGGTCGTCGTCGGAAAATCGCCGGAGTTTCGCTCTTCGCTAACTCCAAAGTACACTAAACTTCTATAGATTTCTTGAGAGTTTTGATCAGAATTTTGGAGTGAGGAGGGTGTTTAGGAGTTGTATTTATAGGGTAAGGCTAGGGTTTAGGGTAGGTGAAATGGTGAATTGAAAATTGTATTAAAAAATATTAAAATGTATTAAAATTGAGTAATTAGGGTTTTAAAGGGTCTCTGGAACCGATCCAAGAAAATAAAGTGTGCAGGAGTGATGTGGAGGTGAAGAGCCAGAATTTCTCTGTTGACGACTCGGCGGTCCGGCTGAGTCCGGCCGAGTCGGGGGTGCTTTGGGTTCCTCGCCGGTTGGGTATACTCCTAAGACAGTTTGTTTTACATGCGTAGTGGGGTTTTTACGAGTTATACACGTGCAAACCCTTGGTATTCTAAAAGTTCAAAATAAAACAATATTAAAAATAATGTGGGGCATGTGATTTGAACTCTGGTGGTTTGGTTCAGCAGTGCAAGGTATTACCAATGAGCTACAAGCTCCTTCTTGCTATTAAAAAGCAAATCAAATTTATATCTTGTGCTCAGACAAAAATACCCCTTTCTGTATTTTTTGAAAAATTTGTACAGAAAGTTGTACAGGAAATTTAGGATTGTTACAAAACGCCGATGACCGCAATAACGAACCTTGCTGCTAAAATTCAACCATTTCAATATTGTATATTGATGGAAATAAGGGCATGCTTTGTGACCATGTACGGACCAACCTGATAGCATTCCATACGTAGGAAATCCATTAATTGTCCATATTAAAGCCGCACGCATTGTGAAGGTTGTATATGTGTTTGAATCGTAAGTCTCTACACCATCAATGAATAAAGATTTTAACTCATCGATCAAAGGTCGGAGATAGACGTCGATATTGTTTCCCGGTGAGTTTGGTTCGTCAATAAGAAGAGGGATCATAAAATAGGATTGATCCATAACCAACCAAGACGATAGATTATAAACTATCATTACAACGGGCCATGTGTTGTGGCTTCCATCCATATAGTTGAATGGGTAGAAACCATCACTACCGAGTCCGAGCCTGACATTGTGAGGATCACTACTGAATATTTTGTGCCTCCTATCTAAATCCTTCCATGCCGGTGAATCTCTTGGATGACTCATTTTTCCATCTTCACTTGGAGCAGTACAGTGATGCCAAATCATTGCCTCGGCTGTTTTCTTGCACCTGAATAGCCTCTGCAGCTTCTGTATTATGGGAAAGTATCGTGCTATCTTGACAGGTATATCGGGTTTCTTATCAGATTCTTTCGGGTTATACCTGGCCTTTCCGCATGCTGAACACTCTTTCAAATCTGAATTTTCTTTCTGGTAAAACACGCAATCTTTAGGACATGCATGAATCTTCTCACACTTCAGACCCAAATCAAACATCATCTTCTGGGCTTCGTACCAGCTGTCGAGCACGTTATTTCCCGGGGACATAGAATCTTTCAGGAACTTCAGAAGTATCGTGAATGACTTGTAGCTCCATCCATTTAGGCATTTAATCTGGAAAAGTTGGACGAACCATAATAGGGTGTAATACTTTGCATTCTCATAAATTGGTCTTCTAGCATCATTTATGAACTTTTCATACTTATCCGCACGCGGTCCTTGACCGGAAGGAATGTCATCTTCAGTAGGAATACTATCACCGAGGGAAGTCTCTACCATATCCTCTATTTCTTTTTCTGGAAAGAAGTTATCGTCTTCCTCTTCTTCTGCCGCATTACCGTCTTCTCCTTCTTCTTCTGCCGCGTTACCGTCTTCTTCTTGTCCTTTCCCGTGATATAGCCAAGTTGTATATAGTCTAGTAAAACCATGTTTAACGATGTGAAGTTTTACGATTTCTACCTTTTACCAGAACTTATTTCCACATCTATCGCACGGATAGAGAATCTTCTCTAACACGATCTTGCGTGTGCAAATTCAATGAAAGCAGCAACTCTTGCGACGAACTTAGATTGCATGCGTTGTTGCCAATCCATATACATCCAGTCCTTAACTCTGATATACTCATTGGCCATATTAGATTGTATAACATATAAATTGTAGGTTATGGTGACTATATTGAGAAATCTAAGAACGGGATGGTTACCGACAAAGAAGAAAATCCGTAGAGAGAAGTTTGTCGTTGAAAAGAATAAATTATCGATTAACAAATTTAGATTTGAAGATACCCAACTATGAGTTGTATTCTGTGTATGTGTGTTTCAATTTATGATTTCGCTTAGGTGTAGAGTTATTAGTGTGTGTGTTTTGTGTGTGCGTTTGTTATGTATTCGTGTTGTATGTGTGTTTCGGCTGTCGGGGGTAAAGCTTCTATCCCATTAAGAATGTATAGAGCAGACACCCATTCGCTTGTGTTTTCATCTGTTTCGAGTAAATTTCGGCAGCACCTCCTCGCTGTTTTCCGAGTACACTGTAATAGAATAGATAATCATTTCAATGCTGTGAAACAACGTTGAAATGAACATCTAATCTATCTCTGTACATGGAGAACCAGCGAAAAAGTACCAACGAAATAATTCAAAACGAATGAAAACACAAGTGAATGCATATGTTTGTTTTATACATTCCTAACTTGTCCACACTGGACAAATCTATCGGTTATCATACGATTGAATCTTCTCGTCATATAGACTATACGACGGTTGTTAGTACCGAACTATACCATCCGATATTTAACAATCTTCGTATAGTTTTATGTCACGATGAATATCGAACGTATGTTAACCGATAGACGGGACTAAGTCGCGCTTTGATTTTCACATATGAGTATCGATGAGAATACGAAAGTTTCATATTATCATTGAGTATCATATATTGATTTTAACTTGAACATTTAACTTGAATAGGTTTTACGTTTACGTTTCGTTTTTAGGGTTCGAAGTTTTTAGTTTAGGATAAAGTTTTCTTACATTTACGGTAAAGTTGTACGTTTACGTTATCATCGAGTATCCTACTGAAAGAACTAGTGCACCCTAAACCCTAACCCTAATTAACCTAAATTAACCAAAATTAACCATAATCATCACCCTAACTCAAATTAACCTAAAATTAAGCAATTTAAACTAAATCAACCCTAATCAACACCCAAACACAAATACACTCTATTTTACTTAATTAATCCAAATTAACCCTAGTCTAAACTCTAACCCTGATCATCACCCAAACCCTAACCCAAATTAACCCAAATTAATTTAATTAAACCTAACCCTAATCATCACCAACCCTATTTTACCTAATTAACCCAAACTAACCCTAACCCTGCCCCTAAGCATCAACCTAACCCTAACCCTACCTAATTAATCCTAACCCTAAACATCAACCGAACCCTAACCCTACTTAATTAACCCTAACCCAAACCCAAACCCAAATTAACCCCCAATTAACCCGGCCCTAGTTATAACCCTAACCGTAACCCTAAAATCAATAACAATAACACAAAAAACAGTATAATTATAAATTAAAATTGAAATTAACTCGCCTCCGTAGTCACCGGCCGGCGGCAAAGAGCTTGATGAGGTGGAGGAGGCCGGGGATGGAGCTCGAAGAGGTGCTCGCGGCGAGAGTGTGGTGGTGACGAGGAAGTTGACGACGACGGGTGTGGTGGCAACGATGCGCGGGTGCTCGATCGGGAAAATGATGGGAAATTTCGGTGACGGTAGGAAATAATTTAGCTTTATTTTTTTTATAAATAACATTTTGTTGGCCCTACGGATTAATCCGTAAGTCATTTTTTTGCGGTATCGTAGGACCAAATAAAAGATTACATTTTAATATTTTTAAATTTATTTATGTCCATACGGTGGGCACCGTAGAGGAAAACCGATGGCCCTACGGATTAATCCGTAGGGGCAATAAAAAATTGCCCCTACGAATTCCTATATCCGTAGGGGCAACCCTTCATTATAGTAGTGATAATGTCGATGGACATGGAGAAGCTGTTGCTCTCAGAGGAGAACAGGTTTGATTTCGTCAACAAGGTGGCTGCTGAAGCTACGTCATATGTCGAGAACAACAGGGACAAGTACGGATCGAAGAAACCCATATTGCATGTGCTCAGCAATAGAATGAATGAGGCTGGGTTTCATCGATCCGAGGCTTACATGGAACCTGACCCTTTCAAGCCTGGGCCTGGATACATGAGAGATGAATTGTATGACTGACATGTATTTTTCTGCTATTTGTCAATTACTTACCAAGATGTTTCTTTAGTTATAGGCAATTTAGTGCTTAAAGCATTATAAACACAGCATCTATGTGATTTTGTTTGATCTATGGTATCCATTTCTGCTGTTAAAACCCCGATTTGTGATTTTGTTTTATCTTTGGTATCCATTTCTGCTGTTAAAACCCCGTGTTTTTTGTGCATGTAGCATTTATATTTTGGAATTCTCAATGTTGATTATTTTGCATTCTTCCAGATTTACAGTCCATAAAAATTTAGGAAGTGGTGCAAATTATGATATTAACAAAAATGATAGAATCCCAAGTATTTGGAAATAGAGAAAGTAATTCAAATTAATAGTTTCAATAATACAAGAAAACTGCAGGAACAATATGATACAAAAACACTCATAAACATTATTCATCCAGAAATTTTCACAATGATGAAGGGCCACAAACAAATTAGCAAATTCAATCTGAAATATACACAAATGATTTTGTGCTAACAAGTAGAGTGGTTTTATGTTTTGAAACCCAGGCCTGACCGCCTCTTTGTAACCTCCATCCTCTGCGACGTGCTCACGATTAGGTTTTCAAGGGATTTCGCCTTTTTGTTTCTAGCTCGTCCTGCTTCTTTTAAGAGTTCGGCTAGCCTTCGCTTCTCCTCGTCGACGTCAGGGTTTGCTGTCCCGAGTTTTTCTTCTCTAACCTTGAGGACATACTCCAAGATTTCAATTGCATCTTCTGTTCTGTGATAAACCATTGTCAATGAAGATAAAAAGTTTAGTTTTAAGTTTACGGCTTGGAACGAAACTATATCTTCTGGTTATGCGCAAGTTGTATATAGTGATGGCGCGCAGACTATGCCCGGTCCTATTATAATCTGAGATTTTTAGATTGAGACCGTGTGCTTGTTACATTAACCCATGTCAGATATTAGATAGACTAAGCTTTAGTTTTTAATGTGGCAAACATTTACTAGTATGGGTGACTACTGCATTCAGAATCTCATAATGATTTTTTAAGAAAATACTACTTGTCTACTTCATTATGGCCCAGTTAAAAATAGGGTAAATTGTTGAAAAGCCCCCGGCCCAACGTAAAAAGTCCCTTGTATTTCCCCCCATTCAAATTCTCTCTCCGTCGCTCGTACTCAGAGAACCCACGCCTCTCTTCTCCATCGTCGCCGTCCCCGCCTTCTTCGCCATCGTCGCCCTCGTCGCAACCTCGCCTCCCAAAGTCGACGCCAAAACTTCCGTCCCAAATCGTCTCTCGTCGTCGAAAACCCCAGCCCTAGAGCCCCTATCAGTCCTTTCGTCGGCCTCAAGTCGACACCAAAACTCCAGACCTTCACCATCTTCACATCGGCCTCCTAGACCCCCTGTCACGAGAACAACTTCATCACCATCACTCCCTGCAGAATGGCTCCTAAATCAAAGGATAAGACGACAAAATCGACATTGGCCTTGAAATTAGCGAAAAATACGTCGACTAAATCAGTGGCTCCAGAAATGGAATTAAAAATGACGGATAAATCGAAAGCGGATGAGATACAAAATTGATACCCTTTCTGTTAATCTTGTAATTCGAAGTTATTTCTTTTCTAAAAAATTGTGAATATCTCGTGAATGCTTGATTTTTGGATTTGTAAAACTGGATATTACAGTGGATTGTATAGATGGAAATGAAAATGAGAACTTGCTTGTATTATAGGTAAAATTGCTTAAATTCTCATCTTCATCATGCTATATGTTAGTTGCTAGAATATTATAAGCAAATGATTCGATATTACAGTCAAGTGCTTGGATGATGTATGAAAATGAGCACTTGCCTGTAACATCTATAAAGTTTCTTATAACATCTATAATGTTGCATGTAACATGTACCAAAATTGCCTACATGTTACAGGCAACTGCTTACAAATTACAGGCAACTTCATAGATGTTACAGGCAAGCGTTTATTTTTATTTGTTGTCGGCAATATAATACATGCAAATTATTTGCCTGTAACATCTAAGTAGTTGCCTATAACTTTTATAAAAGTTGCTGTTAACATCTAAGCAGTTGTTTGTAACTTCTAAAAACTTGTCTATAACTTCTAAGCAGTTACCAATAATTTTCAGTTTAAAGAATTGATAGCTATAATTTAATGTTTAAATTTGGTTTTCCGCAGAAGAAAGCATGGAGATACGTCCGCCATTCGGACATATGTCGACGCCTCTCACCACAACAACTTCATTAAGAGGTTGAAGACACACATTCACCCGCAACACATACGGAGGCTAAATAAAACTCCGTTCCGCCATTATATGAAGTTACCAATTTAGGGTCAAGATAAGCCTATCTTATATAGGCTTATCTCTTGCTATGATCGAAACACCAAAAAGTTCTCTTTTGGAGGCGCCATGCATAAATTTACTGTTGATTGGGTTAGCGAGCACACCGACTTGCCGAAGGCCGGCAAAGTTATCGAGACTAACCGTGATATCACCCAGCTTCGAGAGAAGTACTTTATCGTAGAGAAGCGTGAAAGGACGTACATCAGAATATTGGAGGCTACTTTAGAGCGGACTATGAAAGATAGAACTCCAAAGGTGATGGACGATTTCGTGTCTTTGTTGATTCTTTATCAGCTCTCTTTATTTTGGATACCCGTCACGTCCCCGACCGGCCTTAGAGATGATTTTCCATACGTTGAGCTAGTGCCGAGTGCGAACTGGGCTAAAGTGGTGCACAAGATGATAATGGTCAGCGTCATGACTAAGTTTAGCTCGAAGACTGGCTCTGCACAGTTGCCCGGATGTCAAATCCTTCTCGCCGTAAGTATATGCAGACTATTATAGAGATTATACTATATTTGTACGCAAAATATGAACTACATAAATTAATATTATTGGTAGATGTGTTTGATTATTTAATATAAATAATGCGAATGTGATGTATGTTTGTTTGCGGGTATGGTTTTGTACCATCACGGGTTTGAGACAACCGACACACATAGATGCCAACATACAGGCCCTATGTGGGTGGGAATTTAGTAAATCTTTGAACATGTCGGGATTGGAGAAGGCAATGAAGAGAAAGACGTCCACTGTTATGCCGATGAGGGACGTGGATGCATCGAAACATTTCGTGATCTACGCTTTTATATTATAAGAGAATAGCAGTGCAAGAGAAGAGCGATGGAGACGATGACGCAACAATTGCATTGATAAGTTGTATATTCTTAATTTACATTAAAAAAGTATCTTGTGTATATAGATATTTACCTGTAATTTCTAAGCAGTTGCCTGTAACCTTTAAGGAATTACTTGTAACTTGTAAGCACTTGACAAAAACTCTAATAAGTTGCCTATAATTTCTAAATAGTTGCCTGTAACCTCTCTGTAACGTCCAATAACTTGATTATAACATATTGTGGTCATCATTGGTGTAGATTCTGAAGAAACGATTTGTTGAGAAGCCGGATGAAAATGACAATATGAAGGGGATGTCCTTTGAAGCACAAGCGACATATTAGAAGAATGTTTATGCGAAAAAGGAGTTGCGCTATAAAATGCTTCTTTTCAAGCGGCAAACGGTATTGGAGGCGGCGAAAGTCAAGATTCAATGTTTACGTAGCATACTCTATGGGTTGGGATGCCAAGAGTTTGCCGATTCTGGGCTAGTGAAAGGCAAGGAAGTGGAGAAGGTAGAAGAAGATGAGGAGAGAACCGAAATGGATGAGGTAGCGGAGGAGAGTGAGGATGAGGACAAATTTAGTGGGTCTGATAGCGGTTTCAATGACAGTTTGGCGGCTATTGTATCCCGACGGTTGCTCGAATTGAGAAGGAAGTAGTTGCGGCTGATTCTAATGAGGGAAACATTTGTGTTGCGGTTGAAGAGCCCATTATTGAGGGTGCTGATGATGTGTTGCAGTCTTCCACGGTTATCGTTTACCGGCAACCAGGAGAAAAGTGGCTGCCTTTAAGTTTACTACCAAAAGTCTCGAGAGATGCGTAAAGAATAGGCCGGGTCAAAAGCCATCCAGGTATCTAAATGAGGACAAGTACGTGACTGTAAAAATTTCGAAGATATAAGTCGCGGGGTTAAAAAGAAACATAGAGAATGCGAAGGCCCAAACCGTGATTGAAATTTCCAGCGCCGACAGCATCGTTGACAAGACACATGCCATCACCGTAGCCGAGGCATTGACCAAGATGCATAAGTCTTTCGGCTATTACAGGAAGATACGTCCTAAAAAGGTGAAAGATCCTAAGTCTCCAGGTGGGGAAACAGTTGTGAAATGATCATAACTGTGTAGTTTGTTACTTGCAATATTATGACCCTATTATGTATCAGTACCATCCATGTAAACTATAATTCTTATGTGTGGAAATTGTCTGAATATTGTATGCAATACCCTTTGGTGTCTTAACCGAAACTCTTTTCGTTGTCTGTAGCCATGCGGGCAAAGGTATATAGGGATAGGATATTTGTCTCTTATCTCGTAATAGAACACATCGATGAGCTCGGGAAGGTGCATAGGGATGCCGTTGACGGTTTTTTGAAAGAGCGTATTTCGTCGAAGGCTGTTTCCCATACTAACCACGTTTCAATTTCTTAACCGGGTAATAGGTGGGAGATACGGTACATTTTAGAGATTACAGGAAACTTCTATAGAAGTTATAGGCAACTTATTTGAGGTTAACTTACAAGCAACTGCTCAGAAATTACATACAACTTTTATAGATGTTACAGGCAACTTATTAAAAGTTACAGGCAATTGTTATAGATGTTATATGCAACTTAGTCGATGTTACATGCAACTTTGTAGATATTATAATTAAGTTAATAGATGTTACAGGCAACTTATATGTTACAGGCAACTTATTCCAGGTTACATACAACTTTTATAGATATTACAGGTAACTTATTAGAAGTTACCGGCAACTCAGTAAATACTACAAGCAACTTAATAGATGTTATAATCAAGTTAATAGATATTACAAGCAACTTATTAGAAGTTACATGCAGCTTACTAAAAGTTACAGGCAAGTGGTTAAAAGTTATAAGTAACTTAATCGATATTACAGGCAACTTATAAATATGTAAACTTTTTATAGGTGATAGACTTCTTTGTCAAGATAGTAGATAACTTGATGAAGTTTTTGGCCTCTGACACAGTAGTACCTCCATTTGCCTTCGTAAGGCCGTGGATAATGGTAATACCAACTCATCTTATCCGGTTCTACTGATTACATTCATCAATTTATTAACAAATTAAATACTTATGGCAGAGGATGATTATTGATCCTCATGACTCCAAAAAGGTGTACTTCAATAGTAATGGATGTAATATATATGTTGACGATGCATGGCATTCCCCCTCTACTTGTATTATGACCCCGGTATGTCATAACTCTCATTAGACGTTGCTCGTTATAAACTTTGCCGAAAAGGAATTACGGCATTATTCTTCACTTGCGCGCGACCCCTATTTAGAGGAAGGGGTTAGGCTATATTTGCGGTATCTATTCAATTTTGGGGAATTTTTTTTGACAAGCATCGGGGTTTCAATGTATTTTACTTTACTAGTGTCCTTTGCCCAATACAAAAAAATTGGTAAGCAGTATTTCTTTACAAGATTTTTTTAACATTTCTGATTGTTAAAAGTTATAACAATATGCATTTATTAACGATGTTGGTTAATAGTGATGATTGCGACATGTTCGTCTAGTTATTCATGAAGGCATTGATCGAGAATCGGCGGATTCCGGATGCCCTGAAGGAAAAGGATTGATGCAGTAGTGGCCGATACTTGCGGCATAAATTCTATTGGTGAACGAGAAAAAAATAGCTTGATATTGTTTCTTTTTGTTTGGCTGAAATTTGAACTCTTTGTTATTCGTACATGTAATTATCTATTTGTATTTAGCCGATATTCGCCGATATTATTACTTGTTTTGAGTGAGAATGATAAATTGCTTATATGTTACTGGTTTGTATAATAAATGTAAAAAAATGTTGACGTATTTACTTTAATTTACCGATGTTGGCTGATATTGTGATACAAATAATATTTTGTTGATGTTATCTGTTTTATATAACCAATGTTGGCCGATACTGTGACATGAATGATATTTTTGTTGATGTTATATGTTTTATATACCCTACGTTGGCCGGTGTTGTGATATAAATGATATTTTTGTTGATGTTATATGTTTTATATAGCCGATGTTGGCCGATATTGTGGTATGAATGATATTTTTGTTGGATTATCAGTTTTATATAGTCGATGTTATATAGTTGATGTTACAGGCAATTTACCAGAGGTTACAGGAAATTTATTAAAGATTACAGGTAACTTATCAGAAATTACAGGTAAGTTCTTGCAAGTTACATGCAACTTATTAGAATTTACATGCAAGTGATTAGAAGTTACGGGCAAATGGTTAGAAGTTACCGAAAACAGCTTACAAATTACAGACAATTGCGTATAAGTTACAGAAAACTGGTTAGAAATTACGGGCAACTGCTTACAAGTTACAGGCAAGTGCTTAAAAGTTATAGGCAAATAGTTAGAAATTACAGGCAAGTGGATAGAAATTACAGGCAACTGCTTAAAAGTTAAAGAAACCGCTTAAAAGTTACATGCAACTGCTTACAAGTTACAGGAAACTGCAACTGGTTAGAAATTACAGACAACTATTAAAAGTTACAGGAATCTGCAACTGGTTAAAAGTTACAAGCTACTGCTATAGAAGTTACAGGCAGATTATTAGAAGTTACATGTAAGTGCTTACAAGTTACATGCAACTTATTAGAAATTATAGGTAACTAATTAGAAATTATAGGCAAGTTAGAAATTTCATGCAAGTGCTTATAAATTACAGGCAACTTATTAGAAATTACAAGCAAGTGGTTAGAAATCAAAAGTAAGTGCATAGAAATTACCGGCAACTAAGGTTTTAAATATCAGATATCGGAATAGTATCGGATGAGTGTTTTTTATATCGAATAGCAGTATCGGATGATATATCGCCGATATGAGTTATATATTGGACGTTCGTATCGGGTATCGATATCGTATATATCGGTCTTGGTATCGGGCATATCGGATGTCAATATCAGAAATTTCACCACATATTAAGAATATTGGTCTACTTTATAATCGAATATTGTACACATTTATTTTAATAAATTTTATAAATATAAAATTTATTATAATCTCAAGATGGGAATATAAGATCGGGTTTAAAATTTTAGTTTGTGACTTTGAATTCTAAATGGTACGAGTTTGAAACCTGAAATAAACTTATATCATTTTCTCAAATTAAAAACAATATCGACGATATTTAAATCGATACGATATACCGATATAACGGCCGATATTTGTAATATCAGCCGATATTAGGTTAAAACGATAAATCTCCTTATCTGTATAAAATTTATCGATGTATAGCCGATACTGATATATCCGCTGATACAACCGATATTTGTTTCACTGCAGGCAACTGATTAGAAATTACAGACAATTGCTTACAAGCCACAGACAAATGGCTAGAAATTACAGACAACTTATCCGAAATTACAGGCAAGTGCCTAGATATTTCAGGCAACTGCAAATACAAAGATTCATAAAACAATTTCTAAATTTCATTCAGATACATACTTAACAAATAGAAAAATTTACAGTAAAATTATAACGAATATCGTAATGTTTTAGTACAAAAGGTCCACGAAACTTGATGGTGGATACATAAACATAAAACAAAATACAAAACAACCAACATATAGCTATTTTACACTTAATCGATAGGAGCGATACATGCCGACCTTCATTGTCACACCTACCGCAATTCAACTTTCTCTTTTGAACATCCCTGTTATTTATATGCCTTGTAGGAGGCCTTCAAGGCAAATTTCTCGTCAAAAAAAGATGGATCTCAATGTTCTCTTCCGTGACTGTCGGTTTTTCAAATGAAGATATTGTGTAAATTGTATTCCCGTAACTAGTCGTGAAATATTCGATCGTCGAGAAAGTCATAGTAGTTATACATTGATTGGCTCAAGAAATTGATAACGGTGCAAGCATGTCTATAAGGAATCCTAGTGACATCCCATTCTCGGCTTGTACATGATCGAGCCGACATATTGATCCGAACGGTTTTAATGTCCAACACCTCATAATACTTCATATCAGCTTGATGAACAGAAAAAATTCTAGCAGCGTCCAAATTTTTGTTCAGAATTCCTCTGACTTTGGACATAATACTCCATTCCACCCTTCAGCTTTTTCTCGTCGGCTATTGAAGCGATCCATCAAACATACCCTTATATGGTCCACCATTTAAAGAATATGAAAAGTGCGGGTTTCACGTATCCAGTTATTATATGATTCAGCAGCATTAGATGTAACATGACCATACCCGTATTCAACAAACACATAAAATAGATGTTACAGGCAACTTTATTAGAAATTACATGCAACTTATTAGATATTATAGACAACTACTTAGAGGTTACAAGCAAGTTAGTAGATATTACATGCAATTTAATAATTATAATTAAATTAATAAATGTTCCAGACAACTCAGTAGAAATTACATACAACTGCTTAGAAGTTACATATAACTTAATGTTACAGGCAACTGCTCTGATATTATACAATCTATGTCAATCATGTTCATAACCAAATCAGTTGTAATGAGGAGCAAGAATTGAGATTGTAGCTTAGTCCAGAGAAGTAACAATTAGCCCAATGTTAAGAATTGTAATATTCAACTATTGCGTTGTAGGCAACTATCGATTTCTTCTTCAATAAGTTCATCTTCTCCAAAAATTCGATCGTCGAGTATTGGTAACACGCTGTCCCCATCAGATGCGCGAAAGTTTCGACTTTCGAATTCTTCATACCAAACCTCTTGAGTCTATTTTTAAAATTCTTCTTCAAGTGAAAAATGCAAAATGAATGCAATGCGGTGGGAAAACACATCCTAACCGCTTCTTTGATTCTCTTGTCAGATTTTGATGCAAACACAAGGGTATACGGTGAGCGGTAGGTCCTAAGACCTTCAAACAACATGGCTCTCAACTGACCTAAAAATCATGTCCAATTTGTGATGGTCTCTTGATCGCAAATAAAGGCTTTTTGCCATATTCTTGATGAATGCTCCATCAAGAAATATGAGAGGTCGACAACCATCTAAATACTCATCAATATAAGCACCATAACAAATAGACTCATGAATTTGTCATCCACTGATTTGTCGATGCTAATTACGCTTCCGGGATTGGTTTCTATGCACTTGCTTTGATACCGCCTTAAAGAGTCATAAGAATGACAATAATTACCGAAGAGGGTCTCTTGTGCCAATTCCCTTGCATGCCATGTAATATCGTATGAAATCTTCATCCCGAACCTTTGATGCAAGTCCTTCTTAGCCTCGATTGGACGATAACCCGGTTGTGATCTCAAAATATCTAAAAGCATTTCGGCTACCAATTTCTCCGTAGCCCGGGAATGTCCGTCGCTTGAAATTCCTCTAGAACATGTATACATCGGTTAGTTCTTTATAGTCCATAGAGAACCGCTCATATATAACAAACATGCAAATCTTAGCGTAACTTAACAGTTAAAACAATCAACAATTTGCAAACGACGATAATTACACTTTTATATCACTAACGTATATGTTAACTCTATACCTCCGAGTACAAGGCGATGCATGCACTCTCTATAGGCATCCTTTATCCCTTTGGGAACATTCCACTGTTACTCTATAGCCATCGTTCTTTATATAGTCGAAGTTGAATTGTTTCGCAATAGCAAATTGACAAAGAGTCGTCCTAATTTCGTAAGAACCCTCAAATATTTAAGGTGTGCCCTGCATTGCGTCATGCCACACAACCGGAAATATTGTTCCTTATTATTTGATCATCTTTCCTCACCGGTGGTAAGTTTGACTCCAACTCATATACTCGATCATGCACAATTGCCAGAGAGGAAGACGATAATGCGTGTTGACCGTTACACAAAAAACGCTTTTGTTAACATATTATTTCTCGCATCCATGTAGATATTACAAGCAACTTATTAGATATTAAAGACAAATCTTCTTAGATATTAGGGAAGTGCAACCGCTTAGAAGCTACAGACAACTGCTTAGAAGTTATAGGCAACTTCTTACAAGTTACAGAAAACTGCTTACAAATTGCAGGCAACTATCTTGTATATTTCTCTAAACAAAAATCAAGTCAAATAAAAACAAACATGCTCATAATGGCTAGGGTATCAACATAAACTTGCATATGGATGACCTTCTCATTCGTCTCTTGATGGATACAGACCATATTTATATAGTCATCTTCGTTTATCATCATAACCATATGATCTATATATTTCTCCATTTTGTATTAAAGCTTTAACTTATATCAAGTTGAAACGATATTGTTCCTTTCAATTCGAACCATGTTGTCGCCTTCAAGATAGTCAAGACCGAACGTTTCCTATTGGATGCACTCACAAAACACATTAATGTCCAAGTTTAGGTCATCCTCAATGAGCAAGAGAGTAAATGAAGATTTAGTTTGTTGGGATAGTAAATAAAAGTGGGGTAAATGAGAGAAGATTTAGTTTGTTGAGATAGTAAATGAAAGTGGGGTAAATGAGAAGATAATGGATAATGGAGAAAATGAATGGGATAATTCTTATTCAGTTGGCAACATTGGTTTTTTAGGGGGGAAAGTGGTGAATTTGGAGGAAAAATGGACAGGTTAGAGCACTTAATGCTCAGTCATTTAAGGAAAATCAACAAAACACAATTCAGAATAAAAATTACATACAACTGCTTATAGGTTATAGGCAACTGAAAATTAGAATTTTCCCCCAACATTATGCAGCTCTCAACTTGTACTTGGGCACATGGGTGTTTACGGTCATTTTTTGGGATATACTAAAATACTCACTGCTGTGAGTATGTGATGGAAAAAGTGATGGGCCTAGGGTTTTTTAACATGTTCAAAAAGTTCAGAGACTTTTTGACAGGTTTTACTTGGGGCAGTTTTTTTGCAACAATTTACCCTTAAAAATACATTCCTCTGGATTACCAATAGCTTGTGCCTTTTTAATTTTATTATTATAAGTGAAATGATTATTGAGAAGAGGGACAGTGAAAACAGTGTGAAGACAAGCTCGATGTGAATCCGCAGGAACCTTGCAAAATCTGGTAATTCATAGGCTATCCCTTTTAAGAATGAGAATCAAGTGTCCGTGTAATAATCGTAGGCGAGGAAGGGACACCACAGGCTTTTTCTTCAAAGGAACATGGAAAAGGGAAAAATCTCGAAGAAGATGAAATTGGAAAGATCATACATAGGACAAAATTTGCACATGTGATAAATCCATTTTAAGCTGGAAATTTGTTGGGTGATTGTTTTTACTGGAAGATTGAGAAATTACATGAACATGATGAACCCAGGTCATGATTTCTAGGAAGAAAAAAGAGATGGCATGTAAATGACTAAAATGAGGAAGAGTGTTACAGAGGATATTATAGATGTACGCAGGAATTTTTCCTCCCAAAAAAAATGCACGAGGAATACATCAGCTTCACCATCAAATGATTTTTTTTAAAATGTGATTTTTTTTAAAAATGAAATTTTAAGGAAAACACCTTCAATTGAGGTTGACTGCAGAACATCTGGCAAAGTTTTGTAACCGGTTGAATATCTTACATCAGCCTGCTCTTAAATACTGCCAAATACTTGGCCAAAAACTATGAACAGGAGAAGGGCACTCCATAATTAGTTGTTGGCATCCTCCAAATGCTCCTAGACTGGGAGAATAAGCTCTTGAAGGAAGAGGAAGAAGAAACACTATAGAAAATTAGGTTATCCTATGAGGCGCCGACATAGGAAGAGTAAGAAGTCGACAAGGAATTCCTCAAAATTAAAAGACAAGACATTAATAATCATCAATCGTTCTTAATAAAGGCCATACTACTATAAGGTTCATCATGTTGTAAATGTTATGCACAGGTTAACATTTGAAAGTAAAATTATCTTTATGGGTTATCCCTTGCATCTCTTCATTTCAAAAGTTTTACTCAATATGCCATTTAAATTATATCTAAAACTCTGGCTAAATGACTAAATTATATTTCTAATTATCTACCTTGCGGGTAACTATGAAAGGTTGGCTTGTCCCATGGCTCATCCAAATCAAAGATAATTAACATTAATTCAATGGAGAAAAATATGACAGAGGTTATGAAACCGCTAAAGGTACACATATGCTGGTATAGCTGAAGGGAACTAATGAGGAAGTAATGATGAAGATGGTACGGATGGTGAAACACGGACCTATGGTAATGGCATTCAACAATAGCAATAAGTGCAAGAGGAATAGAGGCACCAGAAGTTTTGGCAAAATCAACAGTGATATCAGTAATATGTGGAGTTTAGTAGCTTGGTGATGGAATAATGGAAAGAGAAGATGGCAAGATTGTGAATTATTCGATATTGTAAGAACTGTAAAATTTCCCATGAATTTTTGAGAATTTTGGAGTTCTCCCTTGTCGAGGAAAATTGCAATCTTATCAAACCTTTCTCAGGATATATAATACATTTCATTCGAGAGGAGTGATCCAGGATTTTATTAATTGTGTGTGTGTGTTTTCCGAGTTTGGATACATGTAGTAGTTATTGGACTTATTTCCTAATGTTTAATTTTTTAGAATTGACTTAACCTTACATAACTTGCTCATACCAAATAGTTATACCTCTCTTAAAATAGAAGTTCATAGTATCAGTATGTAGCCACTAAATGAGAGGCTTTTTGGCTTGATCCTGATTATGCTATCTGTAATCTGATATACACTTAAACCAACTTATCCTCAAGAACTCAAATTATGTGCAGGCAATAAGGCATATATATGTTTGCCTTCATGAACACATGCATGAAGAACTTATTCAAGTAAGTGACCACAATTAAAGACCCCTAAAGTAGGTACTTCTAACATATTGGTATTATTATGGAGGATAGAAGAAGATTGGGGTTCAACAAAGTTCCAAATAATCACAACAGAATATAGAGTACAAGTAGAGCTACTTACCTTCCCATGGCGTCATAAGTTGCAGCTAGATTGCTATACACCCCAAGGGTATCTTGATGGCAAGCCCCATATTCCTGTTCCAGTATCACCCTTGCTTCCTCAAACAGTTCAGCTGCTTCGTCAATTTTAAACAATTGCACACATGCCAACCCCATTTGGTTCAACCCTACTCCAAAGAAAGCTGACTTTCTCTCCCCACTAACTCTTAGCTTGTCCACAGCACTCTCAAAAGAACTCCTAGACTCCCCATATTTCCCAACCATGTAATAAATAACCCCCATTTGAGCCTCAATCCCGGCAACTGTACTCCATTGCCCTGGGACATCCTCCAACAACTTCAAAGCTTTCTGTAATAACTTCAATGCCTCTTCAGGCTCATCGATGGCTTCATAAATACCAGAAATCTCCATCAAACCACCAGCAATATCCTCGGATGCTGTACCCGGAACAGGCTTTGCATATATTCTCAGTGCATTTTCACAATAGGATCTTGATTCGCGGAGCTTGCCCGTCTTATAATAAAGTTCAGCTAGGCGAACAAATACAAGGGCAACTGATGGGTGATTGTCACCTTTGGCTGATTTGAACACAGTGAGGGCTTTTTGGTAAGAGAAGATCGCTTCATCAAAACGGCCAAGGGAGAGGTAGGTGTTGCCGATGCTGATATCAATGGAAGCAACCTCGGTTTCTTGACCGTTAGCAATCATTGCCATGGAGGCAAGGACAAGGTGTTCAAGGGCAGATTCAAAGTCACCTTTGGCCTCTGCAATGAGGGCCATTAAGCGGCGATCTGCTGCTTCTTCAAGAGAGGCAGGAGCGCTATGTTCTCGGTGAATATCGAGGGTTTTCTTGCAGAGCTTCTCGGCCTCATCAAACTGCATTGCCTGGACATGAGCTTCCGTCAAATACCTACAAGGTTTAGACAAATTGATTATCGATGATATGAAGCAAAAGGCAGAGGGTGTGGAAGGGTGCTTAGTTTAACTAGCATTCAGAAATTGGAACAGATTGCGAAAACTTTAGGGGTTTGAAGTGCACTGGTATATTATAAAAGGGAATATTCTAATTTGCCAAATGCACAACCAACTTGGTTGTTACCACCTACCAACATGATTAGGAATATCATATGTTAATCATCATTTGTACACCTTAGAACAGACTTATGAGTGAAAATTATACATTTTGAAAACATCTCATTATGTATTATTTGGCTGCAAAATCGAACCTTTCGGTAGTTGCACGATATTTATTAATTAGATGAAAGCGAGATTATCATTATAACCATAAAGTTCACCATACTGTTGGAATTATAAATTTTCTAATTGAGAAAGTTGTTTCAAATGAAAGATAAAAACTGTAGATTATAGAGAAACAAGCATTACTATCACCATTATCACAACAAACAGCATTATTTGCATTTGTGGACTTTCCAAGTAAAAGTTAACTTCCAACTGTACTTTAATTTAGCGATTGCTACCAGTAATTCCAAAATTTCACAAATTGCTCACTGAATCCTAACAACAGAGCTAATTGCTTCTAGTAAATTCCACACGAATGGTAATACTCAAGTAGAATTCTCACCTGCAAGTCTCAGCAACTCTTGGGTCCATTTCCCCCAAAGACTCCATCTGAATCTCAAGCCCTCTGGTATAGCACTCAATACTCTGATCCACTCTCCCAAGCATCGAATACGTGTCCCCAAGCTGCATATACCCCGAAAACTTTGCCAGCGCATGCTCCGGCCCTTTCTCAATCTCCGGCACCGCCACCGCCCTCTCGAGCGACGGCACCGCGTCCTCGTACTTCCCCAAACTGCAGTATATCGCCGCCGTCACATGCAAGCTCATCGCCAGATCCAACCTCATCTCCTCAAACTTCTCGAACGACTTCGAGGCTCGAATCGCGTACTCCAAGGCCTTGACGGGGCTCTCGCCGGAGGCGATCGTGTTGCGCGCGAGCTTGAGGAGGAAGGGCCCGAGATCGGGGTTGTCGAGCGCCGACTCATCGATCTGCGGCGACGGCGGTCGAGGCGTCGACGGAGAGGTCCGCTTATTGAACGTCGACGACGAGGAAGGGGAGGGGGTCTTCTTCGAGGTCGGGGACGACCGATTCCTATGGTTTTGCGGCGTCGAGTGCAGAGATTGGGGGCGGATCTGGGGATTCGAGTCCGAAGGGAGCGCGATCTCCAATGGCGGGGCTTCCGCTGGCGTCACAATTCCTGGCATCGCGAACCGAATCCAATTCAATCCTGGGTTTCGTCGAGAATTTTTGGGGATTTTGAGAGAGAAAGATGAGATTTTTAATAATTATTACGCCGTTATTTCGGTGTCGCGTACTTCTTTCCTCTGTTATTTTATTCACACTCCCTTTAATATCTGTGTATACACTAGCGCTGTCATTGTCTATAAGGAGTGAGTGGATTATAATAAATGGGTGTGGTTTTAGTAAGCATTTAAAGGGGAGCTGTTCCGTTGCTTTCCTCTTCGTCTCCCGCGATCTGCCTTGGCGGCTGTGAAATGGCGAGATTGTCCTTGAAAGAGGTGGGTTATTACATTGCTGCCACTGAGATGTCTCCGATTGTGAACCGTAGGATGAGGAATGGACGGTTGACGATAGGGAGGGCCAGGGACGCGTGGGTAACAGGTACAGGATTCTTTTCCTTTCGGGTGAGGTTGGTGCACATGCCCCTCTAGATATTTCTTTTGACCGTTACTTCGCGCGCCCTCTCCTTCGCTCTTCACTCGTTGAACTGCCTTCTCCTCTCATCTGTAGATTATGTTTTGGATGAGGATTGAAACCTTGGATTTCATAATGGGTTTCGGTAATTACTTCTTAGGCAGATGAACACGCTCATAACCCGGAGAAAAAAATTCGGTTTCAGAAAAAAGGTGGGTTGCAGAATAAATGAGAAATTTGGAATTTCTAAAAGTGGCAAAAATATTAAGGTCCCACCAAGATTTGAACTCGGGTTACTGGATTCAGAGTCCAATGTCCTTACCACTAGACCATGGGACCATTGCGTTTATGCTTTTGACTATATATTAAATATAGTATTTATTTATTCCATGCTATGCAACTCAAAACTTTTGAAATGCATCATGCAGGGCTAATTGACATAGGCTTTACATGTTAACAAAACTAAAGTTAAAAATCTCTTCACAGATTTACAATAACGCTGGTAGAAAACGAAGCAGAAAAAGCCAAACACTTCAACGATGCCCTGTCTTAGCCATAGTCACAAATTCGCCGTTCGGGAATAATTCGGCGAGGTCGAAAATTCGGATTCGGAGAACTATTCGGAAAAAATCGGCAGGTATTCGGGAAAGATTCGGTAAGTGTTCGGGAAATGTTCGGGAAGGATTTCGAGCAATAAATTAATATATGAGACGCTAGGTTTTGATTTTGTGAATTATTTGCAGTTTTTTGAATTATTCGCTGTTTTTTCACATAATTCGGGAATAATTCGCGAATTATTCGCGAATAATTCGCGAATTATTCGGCCAGTTCGGCAATGGCGAATAATTCGGCGAATAATTCGTTTGATCAAAAATTCGCGAATTATTCGCGAATTCGGCGAATAATTCGCGAATTATGTGACTATGGTCTTAGCTAGAACAATTTCTTCTTTACGGACCTGTTTACACTCTTTAGGAACCTCTAACGCTTAAACGTTGAAACAAAATGTGAATTTAAACAAACAAGTTATTTAGTATTTTAAGAGTTGACCAGAAGGTCATGGGTTCGATACTTCTGACACCGCAAGCGTATATCGTTAATTACACCATATTGTCTCAGGACGCATCCGGATGGGATACTATGCTAGCTCGTTTCAAATTGCATCATTTTAGAGAGAGAAATCGCATATATATAGCAGTAAAATAAATCAAGATGCAATTTCAACAAAAGAAATGCATATTTTATTAATTTTGCTTGTGTTTATATACAACTTGAAAATAAATTAGAGAGATCATTGCAAAAGAATGCAAAGTTATATATAGCTCCTTTGAGATCTTCATTTAAATACTTAGGAGTGTTTTAGTGTCGATATGGTAGACGTTGATAGGCACTGTCCTAATATGGGGATCACACCACTAAATGGCTCGGCAATTCTTGAGAAATTCTTAATAAAGTGGTGGTAATAACTGGCGAGTCCTAAGAAACTTATGATCTCTGTAACCCGTCTGAGGTCGGCTACTTCTGAACTACATCTACCTTTGTTTACCGCCGAAAGACCGGACCGAGACGTTGGGACGTCTGCCCTGAATTTGGGTCAGATACTATTTGGACATATCCATCCACCTCTCCGAATATACCAAGTTGATTTATGGTACCATATATCGGAGATTTGGATAGAGGCGGCCGTTATAGCAGACTTCATCAGATTCCCCCTCATTTGTGAGGGGTTTTTAATTGTGAGGACGCTCTTCGCTGCAGGCGCAAGCCTCTGCAGTTAATTACGTTATCGCGTTGCGATAACCATTTTCTCCTGCTCCAGTAGTTCACTTCGTGTCGTATGTTATTTTGTTTGTTTTGATTACCCATGGATTGTATACGGAGACTAGTTTATGTCGTCGCCCGTAGGGCGTGGATTAATCCAAATCCGTATATTTTAGATTTGGGTTTGGGTCAAGAATTTACTTGACGGGATCTACGTTGGTAGCTTTGTTTGCCAACAGAAATGAATTTAGGACGCAGATCTCATATAAATGAGATCTATCAGTTCATGAGATATTTGAATTTGATTTAAGGACCGTTAGTCATATTTGAGAGTAAGACCAACTTAGAAATAAATGAGCATATGGGCTCAATTATTTTAGTTTAAGGACATCATAGTCCAACATTCCGGTTTTGGGGACAAATGTTAGTTTAAGAACATTTTGGTTCAACATTTCCATTTTGGGGACGAATGTTAGTTTAAGAACATTTCGGTCTATCATTCATCTTACGCGCACGTGTATTTGTTACGTGGCGGAGTGAACGATGGTGACATGGAATGCACCCAATTTAGGGTGCGATCCGATTTGAGGTGTGCACGTCAATTTGGAAGTGCATCAATGTGAGATGAAAGGAGTTGTTGGTTTTCGGGACCTGCCATCTCTCTGAAGATATTGAGGAATTACAACGACGTATATCAGAGGTGTGGAGAGATGTACTCTTAAACCAAATCCCGTATTTAAAGGAAAAACCATGGTGGATCATCTAAGAATTGTTAGTCTTATTTGAGACTAAAATTAACTTAGAAGAGATGGGGTGAATATTATTTTGGACATCATCAATGAAAAATTATTAGTCATGTTTAAAACTAAGATCAGTTTGAAAGTCACGAGCATGTGGGCTCGGTTGATTTAAAATCAAAGAGGAGGCACCAGTTTCACAGACTCGGCCGATTTGGGCTAAGATTGGATTTTGGGTTTTGAACTTAGGTTATATGTCCCTTTAGTTCTAAAATGTTTTGCTTGGTTTAAGAACCGTTAGTCTAGTTTGAGATCAAGATCAACTTAAACATATGAGCGTTTGGGCTCAATTTATTTTTAACTAAGAATACATTACTCCTATTTGAGACTAAGATCAACTTAGCGACATTTTAAGAATAATTTTTATTTAAGATCCAACAACATAGCATTTGGGCTCAGCCGTAAGAACTTTTCAGAGAGACTTAGCCAATTTGGGCTTGGTCTGCTCAGTTTTTTTGTTCAAAAGTACTAAGCACTTATTTGGGTTCTGTTTGTTCAGCCATTTTCCTTTTGTACAGGAGTGCTGAGCACTTCAGTCATTTTGACTGAATATGTATAGTGCTAAGCACTTTTTATGGCATCCACGTGAAGAGCACGTGCGGAACTATCTCATTTATTTTGTTGAGCGTCCACGTGTATTTCACGTGAGGCGCTGGGCACTGTCCAATCAGTGCTAAGTACTTAGCCTTTTGGCTGTATATGAAGTGCTAAGCATTTTTATTCAGCACTTACGTGTATTTTACGTGAGGTGCTGGCTTCTATTCTGGACGCCCGCATGTTTTTCACGTGAGGCGCTGGGCGCTGTTAGGGGCGCCCACGTGGGAAGCACGTGAGGCGCTAAGTTCTTTTCTTTTTCAGAAATTGAATCTCTGTTAATAGCATTTTGACCATTAATGATCACCAAGATCTTTGTTTTGAAGATCTGAGATCAAGCTTTTTTCAAGAACTGAGTTCTTTTTCTTTTCATTTTATAAGAACTAAGTTTCTTTTTAGGGTTAAACCCTGTAGGATAGGTGCTTTTTCTTTTTCCTAGTTCTTTTTTGAATTTTTGATTCTTAAAAACAAGATCTTCTCGATGAGAATTAAATTCTCAATTTGTGAGAGACTTGTCTTGTGGATCTCAGATCAAGTGAAAGAACTAAGTTCTTGAGAAGGGTTAAACCCTTAGATATGCTATGATAGGTAAAGGAGTTGTTTTGATCTCTGTGGTTTCTTTTACCTAGAGTTTGAGAGGAGAGAGATCTTCTCTATTGAGAATTAAATTCTCTATTGTTTTTGAGAGCCTTCTGTATCTTTTCAGAAGCATATGGGGGGTTCCCTCTCTATATGTGTCTCTCTGAGACTTGAAGTCTCGGGTCTTTTATATAGTGGAAGCAAACCGTTGATCAGTTTTGGGAAAATCTTTCATTTGAGAGATACCAATTGATTTAATTGGTCTCAAAGATTATTTGGGGAATTTTATCCACCGTTAGATCTTTGATCCAGTAATTTATGTTTTACAGAATATATTTTCTTGTTTTTAACAAGATTAGGGAAATATTTTCCCATATACAGAATTTTATTCTGTCAAACAGTGATTTTTAATCACCATTGGATTTTTAATCCAAGGACTCTCTTTTTTTACAGAGAGCAATCTTTCTTTTGTTTAGAAAGATTGGGGAAATATATTCCCAAAATAGAATTTAATTCTATCGTTGGATTTTTGATCCAACCGAGAATATCTTTCTCACTTAGAAAGATTAGGGGGATATTTTCTCCCAATAGAATTTAATTCTATTACTTGATGATTTATCACCACTATTGAATGTTTGATCCAACGACTCTGTTTAACAGAGAATATCCCAGATTTTAGAAAAATATCCCCATGTAGAATTTAATTCTACTTGATTTTAACTTGAGTGCCGGCGCTCACGTGTCTTGCACGTTGGCGCCACTTAAGAATTTAATTCTTATATACGATAGGCGCTCCTGTGCTTTGCACATTGACGCCCATGTGAGCTTCACGTGCGGCACCACCATAAGATTTAATCTTAAGGGGTTGGTGCTGGCGCTCTCGTGGGGAGCATGTGAGGCGGTGCCTCATTAAAAATTAACAGAGCTTAGCTCTTTTTATTATGTTTAAATATTAGGGGAACAAATGCCCCCCACCATTGTTCTCACGTGGCTTACACGTGAGTATAACGGTGTCACTTATACCACCGTTGGATTTTCTAGGAAGTTGAATTATCCTCCTCTCGTCTTATAAATAGGGCCTTTGGCCCTTGAGATGACTGTTGTCTCATCATCTTCCTCTTTGAACTTTTTCTTTCTTGAGAATTTAATTCTCATTTCAGAGCTTAGATCTCTGCCCACAGAACTCCTTCAGAGTTAAACTCTGCCAAAAATTTTGGTAAGGATTATGAACAGAGCTTAGCTCTTAAAAGACATTTTATTTTGTTTTGAATTTTTAATCCATTAATAGAGCTTGGCTCTTTTCTTGAACTGGTCTCTTGGAAATTTTAAAAAAGAACTTTTTTAGTAGATCGTTGGTCTTGAATCAATGGGCATCCTCGAGAATCGCTAGTTCTCTTTTTAGGATTTTACCCTATCATCGATTCTGATCTCTGAGAGTCTTGGGAACTTAATTCCATTATGTTTCCCATCATGAGATTTCTGAGATTTAATCCCATTATTGGAGGGATTTAGTTCCATCTTGCCTTGCAGAGCTTGGCGCTGAATTTTTTTGGAACTTTTGGGAATTTTATTCCCCTTTCTATTCTTGAGTATTTTCCTTTTTAGGGTTTTAATACCCTCTTTACAGATTTGAATCTGTTGTTATTTTTAACAGAACCCGTTTTTCGAGAATATTGGGAGTTTTTAACTGCACTGTTTAATGGACACTATTTATTTAATAAGAATTCTTTTGGATTTTCACAATGGGCACATATCTCATCATTGATGAGCCATCACCTTGATTTTGTGGGGGCCACTGTTTTTCCTTTAGACTGTAGTGATTTTAGTATTTTAATCGCTAACTCTCCACTGGTTTTCTTTCCAGGTTCCATGGCTGGTCATCTGTATGATCTTGAAGAGATTATCTCTTACGAGGAGATTCGCATTCAAGGCCGTTGTCAAGGCCAGGAGTTTACCGACGCCAAATGCAATGCGGTGATGCGTCATTTCGATGATTACAACGGTCGATTGCTTCCCCGCCATTCTGCCCTTTTGAAGATCGTCGTTGGGTCGTCTGGGAAGCTATACCCGGGCGCTTTGAGCTTATGCTGCTTCAAGCGCTCGATGATGCTGAGGATAAGGTACATTCAGTGTACTTGATGAGATTGATCTCAAAGAAACAGAGAGATAATCTCGTCGCCATCTTGCACCACGTCTTTCAATAGAAAGTAAGAGTATCAGCATATCAGAGGGTGGAGGACATTAGTGGTGACCCTGACGCTTGCATCCGAGAGAAGATGCACAAAAAGATGGTTGATGAGGCTGAACGTGCATTGCTCAAACTTGCTTTTGAGTTTGAGAATCCATGTCCAGAGTTTAGTGTCTTGCCATTGTAGACATTTTGATGATGTTTGTTTCTTTCTCTCTTTTTTTTGTTATCATCTTCATTACTGATGTATAAATTTCTTTTGAAGTATGAATGACAAAGCCTTCCCTTTTTTTACGCTAACGCTCATATGTGTTTCACGTGAGGTGTTCTTATATATATAAAAAAAAGCTGGCATGGGCGCTCATGTGTCAAGCATGTGAGGTGCTGCTATAGGACTTAACCCTAAAAAAACTAGCACCGACGCTCACGTGTCATGCACGTGAAGCGCTGCTATGGGATACGAAAGAATCATTTCACCTTCTTGCTATGCTTTTCATGAGTCAACACTTTCTTTTCCCATGCCCTTTTTGTCAGGACATGGAAATAGTTCCAGCATGCACAATATTTTCTGTGCTTAGACTTAAATGATTCTCTTTATAATCTGAAGAAATGTTCTCCTTCTTCTTCATAGGGAGAGAACCATTTTTAACAGACCAGAAGTCATGGCTTGCAATTGTCCACATGCTCGTCGGCAACCATGGAAGGTGCCTATCGAGGGAACATGTCACACCCCGCTTCCCAAAATACGGAATACGAGGGATGATGTCACGCCCCGCTTCCCAAAATACGGAAAACGAGGGATGACTAGGCCAGCCGTGCTCCTACGGTCAAGGAATCATCCCGCCGTAGTCACACTTCGGCTTCTAGCATTACATGGTAATCAGTAAATAAAACACAGTAGTAAAGGAAATTACATCACTAAATTATTACATTAAAATCCATTGTTCACAAATTACAAATAACAAGAACAGTTACTAACCAAGTTCAATTTCACGATCTCTTTTATGGAAAGCAGTAAAGAAAGAAAGTACACCAGACTAGATCTCCGTGAACTCGAAAGATAGATCCGTCTCCTGCGCTGGTCCTTCCACGGAATCTGAGCATGCATACTCAGGTCGTCAGAGCGACACAATAACAATATTATTATAATAAGATGAAACAGGTAAAAGAGGTAATAACAGTGAAAGTACAATGCGAGTAATCACTATGTCACTATATGATGCAAAATATGATCTGTGTCCCTATCGGTCTCTAGGTCATATTTGAAATCGCATAGTGGAAACGAGGATCATGTTTAACAGGAGTCTCGTACATACCCGAGACAACGGCCCACATGCCCGGGACATAACCCTGTCAGCCGGATCGCTAGATCCCACCTAATGTATATATCGCTGTTCGAATGATCATCCTCTAAAACACGATCCCGCTAAATACGATTCTCTTTCCACTTCGATTTCCCTTTTATCCCCAGGTTTACACTATTTATGATCTTGATTTAGTCGTGTACAAGTATACCAATGGCACGGTTTTATCACTGTTCACTGTATCAATCACTGTCATGAATATTCACTTTCCATTGGTGTACTCGTCACTCCTAAACCAATATCAATCACGCACGATAATACAATGTCCACTGCCTCTAACACGCACTAACACTAAGTATATGGCAACTGGGGTATGATATATGTATATATGCCATTAACAAGCTAAGTATGTTATGAACCAATATGCACGTCATTGACTTACAAAAATTGAATAAATTCATATGTTTAGAATTCAACGAAATGAAATAAATACGATAAATAGCACACTCAGTCAGAAATTCATCAAAATTAGTTTCAGTTCAATCGGGTTTCCGGTATTCAAGATACAGCTTTTTCATTTTAAGTGCTCGCGGCTGGAAATTCAGTTTCTGAACTGAACGTCCGTTTCGCGACATGAATTGCACCCAGTTGGGTTCAGAATTTAGCGATACTACAGTTGAATAGAATCTAGGGTTTACAATGGGGTATCCAACGCAATAGACAGATCCTCAATCTCGTCTGTACATCGAAAGTTATACACAGTTTAACATTAGTATGTCACTTCTGAATCTGTTCTGGGCTGTTATACGTTCTTCCCTTTTTATTTACAAATTAAATAGCAAACGGCAATGAAACGGAATGAAACCACTTGTTTTGTTTAGCTAACAGATTCATATTTAATACACTGTAGAGTTCCGTAACATAAGAATTCAGGAAACAAAGTGACACGCATTATGGGACAGTAAACAGTAATCAGAGTCGCTCTGGACTGCAGTCCAGAGTCACACTCCGATCTAAATATCATCGCAGTTACAGTACAGAAAACATTAGAAGCTTACATAGAGTTAAAGTTCATCGAGTCGGATTCGATTTAATCCCTCGAACGCAGCATTCCAGTATGTACATAATTTACAGTGATTTTAACCATTTTCAGCTGCGGGAAATTTCTAGTTTTATTGGTATATTTGGGGGTATTCATTTTAGTCACTAACAGTCGTATTTTCCAGTGAGATTTATACACGATATTCGTCACTACATGGGCCAACAGAAACAATCTATTTTCGTCAAATTAAGTGAGTATTTTCATTGGGATCACGCATCGAACAGGTATGTCGCATAATATATCGGAAATCTGTAAATTATAATCTATATAATTTAAGTTTGTATCACAATTATATTAGCATGTAGCAAGTAAAACACTTGCCTGGAAACGTCTTGGGGTTGCACGGCAGCAGCAGCGTCACGAACGCGCGACGAACGGCGTGAATCGATTTGTGCGAGCTTGGCTCGCGATACGGTTTGGCGTCGGAGTTGCCCGGAGGCGTTGCACGGTCGCTGAAAGTTGAGGGGTGCTCAGTGGTCCTCTACGAGTGCACTGGGGTCGACGACGGCCGGCGGCGGCGCTCCGGCAATGAGCAAGAGGGTGTCGGGTTTTTGGGTTTTGTATTTTTTTTGAAGAGAGAGAGAGAGAGAGAGAGAGAGCTCGGGTGTGTAAATTTTGGGGTGTTGGTGATGATGCTGATGACGAGGGGGTTCAGGGGCGCCGACGATGAGGCGAGAAGCTCACCGGCGTCGAGGGCAGGTGGTGGTCAAGCTCGGTGCAGTGGGTTCAGGTGTGTAGGGGGTTGGGTGTGCAAGGCTGGAGGCGAAGGGGGTAGTGTAGGGAGCTCTATTGGTGGAGAGGAGTGAGCGAGGGAGAATGGTGAGGGGTTGCAGTCGTCGCCGTCGGCGGTGGGGCGAGGGGAGTTGGGTGCTCGGTGGGTTTTCTGTGGATGGAGAGGGGTGAGGAATTTTGAAAGTGAGAATGATGAGAGAGATAGGGGATACGAGGGGAGAAGATTGAGGGGATCGCGAGGGTAATGGCAAGGCGTGGCGTGGGCGCGGGCGCGATCTGCGGAGAAGGAGGCGGATCGCGAATTGAAGAGGAGGTAGCCGTTGGGGAAGAAGGAGGGATTTGAAGCGGGTCGGGTCGGCGTGGGTGCGGGTTGGGCTTGGAGACGGGCTGGGCTGAGGGTTTTTAAAAGAATTCATTTTAAATTTAATTTTGTGTGTGTGGGCTGAGGAGGGGGACGGGCTGGGCTGATTGCTTTAATTATTTTCAATTTTAATGGAAAATTTCAATGGGCTGAGGGTTTATGCTGGGGCCGGGCTTAAGAATTTTTAAGTGTTAATATTTATTTTATTTGTTAGGCTTAGGGGTTATGAAAAATAGTTTGGTTTTAGTTTATTTTAGCTTTGGTTTTAATTGGTTTTAAATCTTGGGTTTTGACTTTTAGGGTTTGGGAAATTTTAAATATTGGAATTTAAGCAACCACCTTCCTACAAAATTTACGAGGGAAAAGAAAGGAAATCTCTGGGATTTAGAAAAATAGAAAACTTTTATTAAGATGGGAACGGGGATTTACATCATACCTCCCTTACAAAAATTTCGTCCTCGAAATTTAACAAGGATACAATGAAAACAAGGTACTAAACAAAGAGATGTGGATAACGATCACGGATATCTTCCTCCCGCTCCCTGGTGGATTCTCCTGGGGAGAGACCGTCCCAAGACACTCGGACTAACGGAATGATCTTATTCTTCAGCACTTTCTCTCTGCGGTCGAGGATGGTAGTGGGCTGCTCCTCGTACGATAGATCGGTACCCAAAACTAGCTCCGAATGGTCCAGGACATGGCTCTCATCTCGAACATAACGACGCAACTGTGACACGTAGAAGGTATTGTGCACACCGGTTAGCGATGGAGGCAAGGCAAGTCGGTAGGCCACCTCTCCAACTCGCTCTAGCACCTCAAAAGGTCCGATAAAACGGGGACTAAGCTTTCCCGGACCTCCGAACCTGATAACTCCACGGGTAGGGGAAATCTTCAAGAACACGTGATCTCCGACTTTGAATTCTAGTGCCCTCCTGCTGGTATCTGCCCAACTCTTCTGTCGATCCTGAGCCGTCTTAATCCACTGCCTGATCATTTGGACCTTGTCGACTGTCTGAACAATGAGTTCGGGGCCCAGTAATCTTCGTTCTCCCACATCATCCCAGCATACTGGAGATCGACACTTCCGCCCGTAAAGTGCTTCAAAAGGGGCCATCTGAATACTAGCCTGATAACTATTGTTATAAGAAAACTCGACTAGATGCAGATGGTCCTCCCAGGAACCCTGAAAGTCCAACATACAGGCTCTCAACATATCCTCGAGCGTCTGAATCGTACGCTCGGATTGTCCATCCGTTTGCGGGTGATAAGCTGTGCTGAATTTGAGGCGGGTACCCAAGCTCTCCTGTAAGCTCCTCCAAAAGTGCGACAAGAATCTGGTGTCCCGGTCTGACACAATGCTGACTGGAACACCGTGAAGTAGTACAATCTCCTGCATATATCTCTCTGCCAGTGATTCTGTCGACTGTCCCACTCGGAATGGTATGAAGTGTGCAGCTTTTGTGAGGCGATCGACGATAACCCAAATGGCGTTATTGCCCCTAGGGCTCCGTGGTAAGGCCGTCACGAAATCCATGGTAATGTGCTCCCACTTCTATTCTGGTATCGGCAGTGGTTGTAACAATCCCGTTGTCCTCTGATGCTCCGCCTTCACCTGCTGGCATACCAAACACCTGGATACGAACCTCGCAATTTCCCGCTTCATCCCGTTCCACCAAAAGTGCTGCTTTAGGTCCTGATACATTTTTGTACCTCCCGGATGCACAGAATAAGCTGAACTGTTTGCTTCAGCCAATACTTCTTCTCGAACATCTCCCTTGGGCACGCAGAGTCTGCTACCGAATCTCAGAGAGCCATCTTCATGTATAATCACGTCCGTTCTCAGCCCGGCTCCCACTTGCTCTCTGAACTTTTGCAATCGGGGATCATCCGCTTGTGCAATCTTGATGCGATCCACCAAGGAAGATTGCACCTGTAGTTGCTAAAGTTGACTGAGTGCGTTCGGTGTAACGACTTCAAGCTCGAGTCTCTGGAAGTCCTCAATAATGTTCCTCTGACCGGTCAACATCATGACCGCTGGCTTGCGACTGAGCGCATCTGGTACAACATTCACCTTCCCCGGGTGATACTGAAGGTCCAAGTCATAATCTGCCATCAGCTCTAGCCATCGGCGCTGCCTCATGTTTAGTTCCTTCTGAGTGAAAACGTACTTCAAACTTTTATGATCCGTGTATACCTCCACTTTCTCGCCCAATAGATAGTGCCTCCAAATCTTCAACGCAAAGACTACTGCAGCTAACTCCAAGTCATGTGTAGGGTAGTTCTTCTCGTGATTTCTCAGTTGTCGAGAGGCGTAAGCAACCACTCGGCTGTGCTGCATCAGAACACAGCCTAATCCCTTCCCTGAGGCATCACTGTGTATCACCAAACCACCGGAATCATCTGGTACTGTAAGAATAAGCGCCGTGGTTAACTTTTGCTTCAGTGTGTCAAATGCCTGAGTGCACTCCTCTGTCCACGTAAACGGTACGTCCTTCCGTGTCAGCCTCGTCAATGGTTCAGCGATTCTTGAGAAGTCTTGGACGAATCTCCGATAATAACCTGCCAATCCCAGAAAACTCCTGATCTCGGCCACTGACTTCGGCGTTGGCTAATCTCTGACAGATTCTATCTTTGCCGGGTCTACTGAGATGCCTTCGCCCGAAACAATATGTCCCAAAAACTGAACCTTCTCGAGCCAGAATTCACACTTGCTTAGCTTCGCATACAGTTTCTCTTCCGAAGAATTTGTAGGACCGTGTGCAAATGTTCAGCATGCTCTTCCCGGGTCTTCGAGTAGATAAGTATGTCGTCGATAAACACAACGACAAACGTGTCCAAGTACTTTGCGAACACCCTGTTCATCAAGTCCATGAATATTGCTGGGGCATTGGTAACACCGAACGGCATCACAAGGAACTTGTAATGTCCGTATCGGGTCCTGAAAGCCGTCTTGCATACATTCTCGGCTGCTACTCTGATTTGATGATATCCAGAACGGAGGTCCAACTTCGAGAATACCTTGGCTCCACTTAGCTGATCGAATAAGTCGTCAATGCGCGGGATTGGGTACTTGTTCTTTATTGTGACTTTGTTCAACTCCCGATAATCTATACACATTCGCAGCGATCCATCCTTCTTCTTTACTAACAGAACTGGTGCACCCCACGGTGAAGCGCTCGGCCGAATGAATCCCTTCTCCAATAGCTCTTCAATTTGCTTCTTCAATTCCGTCAACTCAACTGGTGCCATTCTGTATGGGGCTTTGGATACTGGGGTCGTACCTGGAGTCAAATCGATCGAGAACTCCAAGATTCGAGAAGGTGGTAGACCTGGTAGATCTTCAGGAAATACGTCCAGAAAGTCCCGAACAATTACTGGGACTGGGCTCTCATCAATCTCCATAGCTGTCAGTTCCTTGGGCTTGGCTCTGTACTTGCTGGCTCCAAAGATTCGCTTCCGCCTTCGAAAATAAACTCCGGGTGATTGGAAATGCGGAAGATCACATTCCTTGCACGACAATCGATAACTGCATGGAAAGTGCTCATCCAATCCATCCCGAGAATTGCGTCGTAACTGCCTGTACCAATCAGAAGGAAATTCGCATAGAATTCCCTGCCACACACTACAACCGGACATGATCTACATTCTCGACTAGATATTATAATGCCATTACCCGTATGTATTTCCCATCCCTTGGTTAGTGGTTCATGGGGTATGGAGTGTGTATCAGTGAAATGCTCAGACAAGATACAATGCGATGCTCCAGAATCAAATAGTACTCTAGCTGGCAAGGAATGTACAAGTAGAGTACTTGTAACAACGTCTCCTGACGCTTCTGCCTGCTCGGCGGTCAAGGTGAAAGCCCATCCCTGACCGCGACCTGTAAAGGGTTGCCTCTGCTCCTATGGCCTCTGCTGTGGCGGTCCAGAACCTCCCTGTATCTCTGCTCGCTCAAGGCAACCGCTAATCCTGTGCTGACTGGATCCGCAAATCAAGCACTGTCCCTTGGCACGGCGACAGTCCTTCTGGGTATGCCCACCTCTACCACAATAGCCGCAAACTACGCTCTGTCTCTGGGGGCGATGCTGTGGTACGAACGGGCGCTTCATTTGGGTCGTTCCAGGCCTGTGAACCGGTATGGCTCCTCGAGAAGGCGCGTGGGTACGTGCTGGAATGACTGGGGGTCTCCTGAACTTGTTAATCAATTGCTCCTGAACTCTCGCCGCGTTGAGTACCTGTGCGAAAGTCTGCAAATCCAGTGATGCAATCAACTGCTGCAACTCGAAATCTAGCCCCTGAAGGAAGCGTCTGGCTCTGGTGGCCTCTGAGACGACCATGTATGGAGCAAAACGGCTCAGATGGTTGAACTCTGCCGCATATACGTCCACTGGGCGTCCATTCTGCTTCAAAAGAATAAACCTTTCCTCCATTTCTGCCTTGGCTGTGGAAGGAAAATAATGATCTAGGAAGCATTCCTTAAATTTACCCCATTCAATCGGCCCGTCTAGCCTGCTTTCTTCCACCGACCACCATGTACGGGCTTCATCTTCCAATTGGATCTTTATCACGTCCACCCTATCTTCCTCTGGAACCCTGGCGGCTGTCAGTAAGTTCTCCATGTTCACCAGCCATTGCTCGGCCTCAAGGGGTTCAGCTAGCCCTGTGAATGCAGCTGGATGCAACCGTCGGAAGTCTGATACGGTACCAGCCCTAGCATGATAAGCTGGTGGGGTAGCGCCCTCGGGGGCGGTAATGAGTGCGGAGGGTCCTCCTGCGGCGGTAATCACCCTGAGTCCCTCAGTGAGTAAATCTGTCTTCCTCTCCTGAGCTTCCGCGAGAGAGGTCAGTGCACTAAGTATTCTTTCCGTGCGGTCCTGAGAGCTGGAGTCCGAGGAGGGGTCGTTCGGGGACGTCATATCACTGGAATATTCAAAAGGATAAGATCAGATTCAAGGATGAAAAATCAAGAGTAGTGAAACGAGAATAACGTAATACAGTATAGTTAATGTTATCCCTTGATACTAAACACGGCTCTGATACCTACTAAACCATGTCACGCCCCGCTTCCCAAAATACGGAAAACGAGGGATGACTAGGCCAGCCATGCTCCTATGGTCAAGGAATCATCCCGCCGTAGTCACACTTCGGGTTCTAGCA
Organism: Agapanthus africanus; assembly: GCA_030015575.1. Taxonomy (NCBI): domain Eukaryota; kingdom Viridiplantae; phylum Streptophyta; class Magnoliopsida; order Asparagales; family Amaryllidaceae; genus Agapanthus; species Agapanthus africanus. The sequence goes on from CM057348.1 coordinate 59,012,018, forward strand.
TTACATGGTAATCAGTAAATAAAGCACAGTAGTAAAGGAAATTACATCACTAAATTATTACATTAAAATCCATTGTTCACAAATTACAAATAATAAGAACAGTTACTAACCAAGTTCAATTTCACGATCTCTTTTATGGAAAGCAGTAAAGAAAGAAAGTACACCAGACTAGATCTCCGTGAACTCGAAAGATAGATCCGTCTCCCGCGCTGGTCCTTCTACGGAATCTGAGCATGCATACTCAGGTCGTCAGAGCGACACAATAACAATATTATTATAATAAGATGAAACAGGTAAAAGAGGTAATAACAGTGAAAGTACAATGCGAGTAATCACTATGTCACTATATGATGCAAAATATGATCTGTGTCCCTATCGGTCTCTAGGTCATATTTGAAATTGCATAGTGGAAAGGAGGATCATGTTTAACAGGAGTCTCGTACATACCCGAGACAACGGCCCACATGCCCGGGACATAACCCTGTCAGCCGGATCGCTAGATCCCACCTAATGTATATATCGCTGTTCGAATGATCATCCTCTAAAATACAGTCCCGCTAAATACGATTCTCTTTCCACTTCGATTTCCCCTTTATCCCCAGGTTTACACTATTTATGATCTTGATTTAGTCGTGTATAAGTATACCAATGACACGGTTCTATCACTGTTCACTGTATCAATCACTGTCATGAATATTCACTTTCCATTGGTGTACTCGTCACTCCTAAACCAACATCAATCACGCACGATAATGCAATGTCCATTTCCTCTAACACGCACTAACACTAAGTACATGGCAACTGGGGTATGATATATGTATATATGCCATTAACAAGCTAAGTATGTTATGAACCAATATGCACGTCATTGACTTACAAAAATTGCATAAATTCATATGTTTAGAATTCAACGAAATGAAATAAATATGATAAATAGCACACTCAGTCAGAAATTCAGCAAAATTAGTTTCAGTTCAATCGGGTTTCTAGTATTCAAGATACAGCTTTTTCATTTTAAGTGCTCGCGGCTGGAAATTCAGTTTCTGAACTGAACGTCCGTTTCGCGACACGAATTTCACCCAGTTGGGTTCAGAATTTAGCTATACTACAGTTGAATAGAATCTAGGGTTTACAATGGGGTATTCAACGCAACAGACGGATCCTCAATCGCGTCTGTACGTCGAAAGTTATACACAGTTTAACATTAGTATGTCACTTCTGAATCTGTTCTGGGCTGTTATACGTTCTGCCCTTTTTATTTACAAATTAAATAGCAAACGGCAATGAAACGGAATGAAACCACTTGTTTTGTTTAGCTAACAGATTCATATTTAATCCACTGCAGAGTTCCATAACATACGAATTCAGGAAACAAAGTGACACGCATTATGGGACAGTAAACAGTAATCAGAGTCGCTCTGGACTGCAGTCCAGAGTCGCACTCCGATCCAAATATCGTCGCAGTTACAGTACAGAAAACATTAGAAGCTTACATAGAGTTAAAGTTCGTCGAGTAGGGTTCGATTTAAGCCCTCGAACGCATCATTCCAGTATGTACATAATTTACAGTGATTTTAACCATTTTCAGCTGCGGGAAATTTCTAGTTTTATCGGTATATTTGGGGGTATTCATTTTAGTCACTAACAGTTGTATTTTCCAGTGAGATTTATACAAGATATTCGTCACTACATGGGCCAACAGAAACAATCCATTTCCGTCAAATTAAGTGAGTATTTTCATTGGGATCACGCATCGAACATGTATGTCGCATAATATATCGGAAATCTGTAAATTATAATCTATATGATTTAAGTTTGTATCACAATTATATTAGCATGTAGCAAGTAAAACACTTGCCTGAAAACGTCTTGGGGTTGCACGGCAGCAGCAGCGTCACGAACGCGCGACGAACGGCGTGAATCGATTTGCGCGAGCTTGGCTCGCGATACGGTTTGGCGTCGGAGTTGCCCGGAGGCGTTGCACGGTCGCTGAAAGTTGAGGGGTGCTCAGTGGTCCTCTGCGAGTGCACTGGGGTCGACGACGGTCGGCGGCGGCGCTCCGGCGACGAGCAAGAGGGTGTCGGGTTTTTGGATTTTGTATTTTTTTGAAGAGAGAGAGAGAGCTTGGGTGTGTAAATTTTGGGGTGTTGGTGATGATGCTGATGACGAGGGGGTTCAGGGGCGCCGACGATGAGGCGAGAAGCTCACCGGCGTCGAAGGCAGGTGGTGGTCGAGCTCGGTGCAGTGGGTTCGGGTGTGTAGGGGGTTGGGTGTGCAAGGCTGGAGGCGAAGGGGGTAGTGTAGGGAGCTCTGTTGGTGGAGAGGAGTGAGCGAGGGAGAATGGTGAGGGGTTGCAGTCGTCGCCGTCGGCGGTGGGGCGAGGGGAGTTGGGTGCTCGGTGGGTTTTCTGTGGATGGAGAGGGGTAAGGAATTTTGAAAGTGAGAATGATGAGAGAGATAGGGGATACGAGGGGAGAAGATTGAGGGGATCGCGAGGGTAATGGCAAGGCGTGGCGTGGGCGAAGAGGAGGTAGCCGTTGGGGAAGAAGGAGGGATTTGAAGCGGGTCGGGTCGGCGTGGGTGCGGGTTGGGCTTGGAGACGGGCTGGGCTGAGGGTTTTTAATAGAATTCATTTTAAATTTAATTTTGTGTGTGTGGGCTGAGGAGGGAGACGGGCTGGGCTGATTGCTTTAATTATTTTCAATTTTAATGGAAAATTTCAATGGGCTGAGGGTTTATGCTGGGGCCGGGCTTAAGAATTTTTAAATGTTAATATTTATTTTATTTGTTGGGCTTAGGGGTTATGAAAAATAGTTTGGTTTTAGTTTATTTTAGCTTTGGTTTTAATTGGTTTTAAATCTTGGGTTTTGACTTTTAGGGTTTGGGAAATTTTAAATATTGGAATTTAAGCAACCACCTTCCTACAAAATTTTCGAGGGAAAAGAAAGGAAATCTCTGGGATTTAGAAAAATAGAAAACTTTTATTAAGACGGGAACGGGGATTTACAGGTGACTAGGCCAGCCATGCTTCTACGGTCAGGGAATAATCCCGCCGTAGTCACACTTTGGCTTCTAGCATTACATGGTAGTCAGTAAACAGTACTAAAGTAAAGGAAATCACAGTTCACAACTTTATTATATTACAATAAAAGAGTTCAAGATACATTTATTTTGCAGAAGGAAATAACTAACCAACGAAATACAATGTGCTTAAAGCAAAAACGAATGACGCTGATGTTGCGGTCTAGACCTCCGCGATCTCGAATGGAAAGTCCTGCTCCTTGACTGGGTCCACTTCGTCCTCTGAGCATGCACACTCAGGTCGTTAGGGTGACACATATAGCAATAAATATATATGATGGGTATAATGTTGTTAAACATGAAAGGTGCAACAGAATACAGAACATGAGAATAATGAACATCACTTGAATACGAACAGTGCGATATAAGTATCATGCCAGCAAACTAGGCAATGTGTATGTTACTATTTATCAGTCAGTAAGTCAATGAAATCAATTGGTGGAAAGGATGCTCGTGTTTAATAAGGGTCTCGTGCATGCCTGAGACTACGGTCCACTGTTGCCCGGGACATAACCCTGCAGCCATGCCGCTAGTCCCACGACCTAATGTGTGTGTGTGTGTGTGTGACTAATAACGAATGATCATCCTCCAAGTCACTGTACCTCGCTAAATACGAGTTCAATTCCACCTTCATTTCCCCATTCTCCAGGTTATAGTATGTATTCAAATATTAGATAGGTTGTGAACAAATACGTATCGCTTTCACTTTCAATCACGTTTCCACTTATCAATATCACTTTCGTACTTGCCACAACCAAATCGCTAACACTTATATATCGACAATGCACAACAGTCTCTAGGTATCAATGTAAACGATCACTATGCAGAAGGTATAAAACAAGCACAAAAATAGGCAAAAATGCACTGAGCATATATTCACTAAATTATGACACCCAACGCCATATGGCCTGCAAAATTTACCATAAATCACACGTATAGAATCGACCAAAACAATATAAAAGGCGTATGAAGTGCACTTGATTGTATAAGTAGTAAAATTAGTTTCATGTCAATAGAATTTCAGATTAGGGACTTATCATCATTTTAAATTAGCGATCAGTTGATGGAATTCCAGTTTCAGAACTGGAAGTCTAATTTTGCGCGCGGTTTACTAGGGATTGTGTTCAGATTCAGGTGTTTCCCCAGTTAAATAAAACCTATTTCTATCTGTTAGGTTTCCAACGCATCAAACAGATTAATAATAGCCTTTCTATATTAGGAGTTATGTCCTGTTTAATGTGAAGGTGTAAGAAATGTCACTGCAGAAATTGCAGAACACGTTGATATTCTAAAATACAAACAAAATATCAAACGACTATGAAACTGAACAAGATTAAGATCCATATGTTAGCGAACTAAATTATCTACATGACTATATAGTACTCCGCGCATTTTCAGTTTTATGCAGGGATGTGCAGGCCTTAAATTCAGGTATCCTCGAGGAATGCTGCCCCGGACTGCAGTCCAGAGCCGCATTCCCAGTCAATTCTCGTTATAGTGGCCTATCAGCAATGAAGGGTAAACTTTATAGAGTTCTATTTTATCGAGTCAGCTTTGATACGAGCCGTAGAATATCATATTCCAATCTGTATTGAATTTAATATATGTTTTACAACGTGACATGTGCGGTGCATTCCATTTTTAGCGTCGTCTTTAGGGGGCGACTTTACATGATTATAAACACGATATTTTACATCCAAATTTCTACGCGATATTCATAAACAGTAAAGAGATCTAACTATCGCAAATTCCGCCATATTATGATATGTTTCCGTTTATACTCCGCATCAAACACCTAGGGTAGTGTTTGGTAATCGGTCGAAAACACAAGATTTCCTTAACCAACAAGCAATAATCAATTCTTATAAATTCTAAATGACATCAATACGGGCTAACCAACCGAGTTGGGTTCGATTCATTTCTACCAACATGATGGCTCAAGTATAAGTGTCCGATTTATTACTTAACGTTATTTAGATATATAAATGTATATACCCACCCACACGCACATATATATACATATCTATTTATAATTATCTAACATTAGCATTAATCTATAAAATTATAATAGCATGAGTAGCAAGAGATGGGATTTATCTTGCCTTAGACGATAGAATACAACACGTTAGTGAACGACGACGGATGTCATAGGCTCGACGCACGCATAGGCAAGGCACGACACGACAACAGTGACGAGCTTGAGTGCTGGATGAAATGCCGGCTCGGCGGCGGCTCGCGGTGATGGCAATGATGTGGCGACGGCACGGGGCAGTGGGTTTGCAGTGATGGCGGCAAAGGTGGTGTAAGACTACGGTAGCGCCCCGGCCGTTTTTCCGAGGCCAAAATGTGGAAACGAAAATTTTTCTTAACTTGAAAACCGGCGCTATCGTATGCTTAAAACCCGGATCGAACCATTAACCTACAACTAGCTACTAGAGAAAGGGTTGGAAAGCTATACCGATCGATCCGTGTCCTTCGGTCTTTGGCCACCATCTCAAGCTCCTCGCGGTATCTCCGGTCTTGATCTCCTCATCGGAAAGTGCACCACATCTACGAGTCTTTTTACGGGCTCCCGCTTCATCCGAAGCAACTCGGGCACGAAGTGTGCTAGCCGACGTGTCCAAGGTGTTGTAGAGAATGTTTGTGATCACTTTGCCTCTTGCATCCATTGCTTGGATGGAGGTTGAAGGTGTTGCCATTAATGGAGGCTATGGGCTAGAGGAAGAAGAAGAAGAAGCTATTTTCTTTTGTTATGTCTTGTTTTGATAAAATGAGAGAGTGTATGAAAAAAATACAAGACCAAGCTCTCATTAGGCAGCCCCCCTCTCTCTCCTCTCATCATATCAATACAAATCCATCATATAATGTGACACATGCACAAGAAAAGAGACCATGAGTCACCACTTGTGCATGTGTCACAATAAATGCTCTAAATCATGATATCTAGCTCATAATTACCATTTACAAACATTAATCCAAATGTTTGCAACAATAAAATGATACGGCAACATCTAAAGTAAACTCGTGACGGATCACAAGGATACCCCTCACCTGTATATACATACCTGCATCCGCATTCCGACTGAATACGAATGCGACGAGACTAAAGTAATCCAACAAATCTAATACTAGGATCCGGCTTAAACCAAAGCCCACTAGTATGATCCGCCCGACTATGATCCGTGCACTACTGCACGTATATGATCGGACCCTGCCATATATCATACGGCCTCTACAACGTTTCGCCCAAAACTTGAGAAACTGTCTGTGGGGGACTCTAAAGACTCATTAATACTTTGGCCATGGATTTAACCACTAGCACATCAGAGGTATTAGCCGTACGTAACGGGCTACCAGGTATTGACCAAAAGAGAGGTCGATGAGCGAACTCATCCTGACACCCTACTGAGCCTGTCAGTGACAATATCCATACAGTCCGGTCCGTTCGTCTATGAGTATCGCATGGCGGGCCTAGGGGGTTGGTAAAAGTCAGACCCCCAAAAGCGGTACAAGTCGTGTCAGAGTGTAGCCCAGAACACTCTGAGATACTACTGGAATACCTACCAGTAAATCTCCTGCCTCGGCCGAGGGCTTTGTGTAATGGCTCTTCTAGACACAGCGCGATCTCACCCCCAATACCGGGAGAGACGAATCCCCTGCCGATCCGCTCACTTGCCTCCATGTGGCTCGGGACTGTACCCAACTAAAACCTGTTTGCACGACTCCTTTGAGCCGTGGTAGGGTAGTAATCAAAGCACAGTGGGAACTCACACGAGACAAATGACAATCTCAGGTCGATGAACTAACCTGTACACATGTCACCAGGGAACTGCTATCTGACGTCAGGTATAATACCAACTAGCATGTTCCCGGCGAGTCCTGTCTGGTGTACTCATAACCCAATGAGCACCTGTATACATCTTAGGTGATCCAACTGACACCAATAGCTTGTGAGACCAGCCACCGCCTCTTGTCGGGGTCTCGACTGTATACACTAGTCTACTAATAGAGTATCGATGCCCAGTCTCGAAAATCCCACGACTAGGGACCTTTTAAGGATGTGCTTATAGACCCCAGCTCCCACGTATATGATTGCCATCATACTGCTGGTAGTTAAGCAAGAATCCCAAGGGCTCTATCAACGTGTAATAGCGACCTGTAAGGTCACCTAAAGTAGTACACGATGATAAAGACAAACCATGGTAGCATACTATTCTCTATCAACGTGTAATAGTGAACTACAATGTCACCTAAAGCATGTACACGATGATAAAGACAAACCAGATAGTATACAAACCTCACGAGTAAGACCGTCCTGCCGGTATAGGTCCTCCCTCAATCATTGCAATCACGTGCCTGCGATCCACTAATTGACTTTGAGGGCACTATATCCAACAATCTCCCACTTGCACTCAAGGCTAATTATTGCGATGTCGCATACTCACAGCCCGTGTGATACCGAACACCCAACTCCTCTACTAATCAGTCTCACAAAGCTTGTTTGCGAAACTATTGCGTTCGAGGAATAGCCTCAGCTAGTGGATCCGCCCTGATGTTTCTTTCTATGTCTCTCTTTATCTCAAGTTCGCGGAGAAAGCCATCTCCCGAAATAAGCAATACCTGTCTTAGAATATGTCTGGATATCTGATGGGACCTAGTTCATAAATGAACTCGAAATCCAAATTTCTTAGACTGTATCGTTAACTGAAACCAATCAGTATCCTGCGCCATACCTCCCTCAGTATCCGCTTGGACCACCTGTCCAAAATACTGCCCCTCGTCAGAGGGAAAACTATAACTCTGACAGTCACTCTGTCATCCAGGTCACCTTGGAAGCCTGGAATGATAACCGTCCCCGAATGAGGCTGTCGTTATCATATCCCTAGAACATCCACTTATGTTCTAAAACTGCTTACGAATGTTTCTCCAGGATTGGATCAATATCAACTTATTGAATTTACTGCAAAAACAACATCTGGTGTGGTACTTGACATCTCATGATTGACTCAATTGCTTAAGCAAGTGATCTGCCAATCATGCACATCCCTCCCCCCTTTAGTCTGTAAGACACCTTTAGAGAGGGTGACTCCATCACCTGCAGGTACACTACCACGCCAGGAGTCGTCCATTCTAAAATACCTTTAGAATACTGTCTAAGTACCCTGATTAGGACACTTCCCAAATCTAGATCTAAAACCATAGATCTAGTAACTAGAATGTCTGATATAATATCCAATTCCTATGTGGAGAAACCACTGTGTGACAACCAAATTATAACCGATCGTAGTATAGGAATTTCACTTCCTACTCTGTGTATATCATCCAAATACCAAGACATCACATCCTACTACCTTCTTAACAGATCCATCCCCTATTCTGATGAAATCAAATCTATGACTGTCACATCAGAAATAGATGATCTATCTCCGCTATATCTGCTTTAGTCCATAAGCAGACATAAGCTACTTGTCCACTATGCTTCTGCTGCTCCCACTGACTACGCCAACCCTTTGGCAGAGTCATATACACGTGCATTTCTAAAGCCAGTTCAGAACGACGCTATATTCATCCTCCTGCCGGGTCTCATAGCCTGGAACAACAGTAGTGTCAGGTTTGGGTAAACAAGAACCTCCCTGTCACTGTCCTTGAGCATACCGAAGTACCTCTCGAGTGCCTGAGGTTACCCACCTTATCTGCGGAGTGGCCAATGGAATGTCAATCCAGATTGAATCTTTAGGTCCTATTAAATTTTCAGTAATCGTTTGCGGTTCTAGAATCATTTCCAGTTCTACCATACTCCCACTACTGTTTTCTGAAAAAATCCATTTTACTAAAACTGTGGCGAGTCAAGAACAATATCACTATTGATCTTCCAGATGGTAGAAAGTCAACCCTCGTCATAGCCCGGGTCAACCCACAAACAGCCATTACAGAAACGTGCCTTGAATTATCCAGAATCTGGTTTTAAGCATAAGCTGGACAACTCCCCGTACCTTAACATTGTTAAGATATGAACTATTCTATATCCAATATAGAAACAGAGGCACTGATTTAATTGGAACCAGATTCAAATCATGCAGCTGTCTCCAGTGCATGTCAACTAAATGGAGAGAGGCCGATCAGCATTACTCAACTTAGGAGTGCTTCCAATTATGAGTAACCTGAAAAAGAAGCAAGTTCTCTTAATCATTACTATCAACTGAATACCATACATAAGTATCTACATCTTCGACCACCTTGAAGAATCCTGTTACTTGCAATACCTGGTTCTTTACTTTATTCAAATACCTATAACTTCTCAAAACTTGGACCTTGCATTTCTACGAAACACATGTCTAAGAACTAGAGAAGTCACAAGTAAACAGAATATAGTACGAGTACCAACCCCTCTGTCCTAATGGACACTGGACAACATACAATACTCTGTATAAGTCCCCTGAGTGTAATAACTCATTCCCTGTGTGTCGTAAGTTGAAAACTGTACTTATGGTTAAGAAGAATTACACCGCTGTTTTAATGCTCCTTACCTAATCATCTACTGATATAGGTAAATGTTATAGACATAATTTCAAAAAGTTATATCTCACTTTATAAAAATAAACGTACAGATATATCAATTTGAAATTTGTGCATTACAACGGATATTCAAAACCAAATATTTGCCGTCCAGCAAACAACCCAGGCGATTTCCTCAAATATCACCAATTACAATGAATCCCGATATAATGAGGATGATCACCCAATTCCCAATAACTTACTCCCGCTCATCATCTGTAAAACCATACGGATGTGAGAATCAAACCTGGTAAATACATACCCTGGAGCAAGGGCTAATTGGGAAATCAGTTTTCTTTTAACAATACATAGTGAAACTGAAACATGCAAATGTTTCGGAGGGGTATCCGGGTATTCCTAGTAATGCCTCTTCCATTATCAGATTCACAACTGTAACCGTATATTTGTTTGCCATCTCTCCAAATCCCTTTATATGTCTTTAGTCATTACCTTCTGCACACCTTCGTTAGGCTAAATGGTTTTCTTCCTTCCCTACCGTTCGGCACCAGCCTATGGTTTGGAAGAAGACTATCCAATAAGCATAATGGGTGTACTGTCCTAATCCTAGAAGCACTCGCAACCCGAGAGAAGGTAAAGATAAAAGACAACTGAATAAAACCTTATTCCTATTTCTCCTGAACCAGAATCCATCCTCGAATTAGAACAAGTTCCTTCGAGTTCGTATATAACCATACGATGGAGTATCCAATAAACTGTGTATCTTCATAGTGATACGGAGTGTCCTGGAGAAATACAAAGGTGAAGTAGGAGTGGCGATGAAATACTTGGTTTGGTCGTGAATAGCAGTCACAATTTACTTTGCCCTCTTACTAATCCCTTTATTTGTCTTTGCTTAATACCTTCTGTACACCTTTTAGGCTAAATGGTTTTCTTCCTTCCCTACCGTTCGGCACCTGCCTATGGTTTGGAAGAAGACTATCCAATTAGCGTAATAGGTGTACTGTCCTTATCCAAGGAGCACTCGTAACCTGAGAGAAGGTAAAACGAAAAGACAACTGAATAGTCCTATTCGTTTTCTCCAGAACCGGAAACCATCCTCGAATCTGGAACAAGTTCCTTCGAGTTCGTATATAACCATACGATGGTTTTATCCAATGGAAGTGGATGTGGATGTTCGTAGTAATACGGGGTGTTCTGGAGAAAAGGGTAAAAGTAGGAGTGGCAATGAGGTATGCAACTCTGACAATCCAAAAGCCAGTGTTTTAAGAAGGTTCGGTTAACTTGGTCACTGAGTCATAGTCAAGAGTCGGGCCATGGTCACTGCCAAAGAGAGAGAGAGAAAAGAAACACTCTGCGTGCACTCTAACCTAGATCAGAATGGTTATCACTTTATCCAATCAGGAAACCTCTCACTGTAACCTTAAATTCTCCTCCAAACCTGAAAGAAGAATTAGTCGGGATCACCCGAGGAGTAAACCAACTCATCAGTGGGAATCGGGATCCAACTATCATCGCATGATAATATAATAGAATCCACTCACATTATCACACTCCAGAAGGTATGCGCATGCCTGGCAAGTTTCAGTTTCTTTAGAAACTCCCGATGTGTGTTTTTACCCCTAGGACCCAAGTGACCTTGACAATGCCAACTGTTCCCCTCCGAAAGACGGCCACAGACTGAACGTCTTGTCTGAGATTCGGGGCAGATGCTATTTGGTTTTATCCGTCTACCTCTCTGAAGATGCCAAGTTGATTTATGACACCGTGTATCGGAGGTTTAGACGGATGCGGCTGATGTAGCAGACTTCGTCAGATTCCCCCTCGCTTGAGGGATTTTTAATTGTGGGGACGCTCTTCCCTGCAGGCGCAAGCCCCTGCAGTTAATTACGCTACCGCATCGCGGTAACCACTTTCTCCTTCTCCAGAATTTCACTTCGTATCGTGTGTGTTTGTTTTGTTTGTAGATGCCCATGGATTGTATACGGAGACTAAGTTATGCCATCGCCCATAGGACGTGGATTAGTCCAAATCCGTATTTACTTAGATTTGGGTTTGGTGTTTTAGTTTAAGGATACGTTAGCCATATTGAGGCTAAGATCAACTTAAACGTTCGCTAAGGATACGTTAGTATGATTTGAGACTAAGATCAACTTAACGGAAAGAGCATTTAGAGGCTCTATTGTTCCGGTTTAGGGACGTAGTGGTCCATTTAATATATGGCCGTCGGGACCCGTCACCTCTCTGACGACGTTGAAGGATTACAACGACATGTGTCAGAGGAGTTCGGAGATGTACCCTTGAACCAAAGTTGATTGGGGGTCTTATAGTCCAATTTGGGACTAAAGTCTGTTTGAATGTTTAAGGATACGTTAGTCGTATTTGAGGCTAAGATCAACTTAAACGGGGTCGTTTAGATCCGACAAAAGAGCGTTTAGGGGCTCTATTGTTCCAGTTTAGGGACGTAGTGGTCCATAGGTAGTTTAAGGACATTGCGGTCCATTGCCAGTTTAGGGACAGGTAGTTTAAGGACATGGCGGTCCATTGCCAGTTTAGGGACATGGCGGTCCATTTCCAGTTTAGGGACATAGGGGTCCATTTCCAGTTTAGGGACATAGGGGTCCATTGTTCCCGTTTTGGGGACGGATATTAGTTTAAGGACGCATTAGTCCACGAGTTTAAGGATGCTTAAGTCCATGGGTTTAATGACCCCACAGTCCGTATAGATGTGTTTAAGGACGCATAAGTCCATGGGTTTAAGGACCCCACAGTCCGTATGGGTGTGTTTAAGGACGCATTAGTCCATTAGTTTAAGGACGCATAAGTCCATGGGTTTAAGGACCCCACAGTTCGTATTAATGTGTGGTTGTCGGGACCCGTCACCTCTCTGACGTCGTTGAAGGATTACAACGAAAGGTGTCAGAGGAGTTCGGAGATGCACCCTTGAACCGGATGCAAATTGATTTAAGAGAGCAGTCTTGCTCAGTTAATTTAATTTGAGAACTTACGGCCATGATTGGGCTAAGTCCAGTTGAGAATATTCAACGTTTTTATCTTTGGTCTATTAGGCCTGTGCTAGGGCTTTGCCCCTGTTTAATAATACACTGCATTTTCTTTTGGCCTGCTAAGCCTTTTTGATTTGGGCTCTGTCCCTTTTAAATGATGCACAGTATCTGTTTTTGTTTGGGCTTTACCCTTTTTAAAATAATGCATTGCATTTTATTAGGCCTGTTAGCCCCTTTTTAATTGGGCTTGGTCCTTCTGTAAATAATGCAGTGCATTAATCAAACTGACAGTGGCCATGTGGCCTGTCAGGCGCTTTGCACCAATTATTGAGCGCAAGCGCATATGGAAGTGACACGTGTCACGCTCTAGTGAGCGCAAGCGCAGTGCGCTGCGCTAGTGCGCTGCGCTGTTGCGCTGCTGACACGTGGCGCGCTCTGGTGAGTTACACCAATTTCAGAGAGCAATGCTCTATCTTAAAAGCGCATAGCGCAAGTTATTCTGGTGCTGACACGTGGCGCTCTCTGATGGCTTGCGCCAACCCAGGAGCGCAACAATGCAGATTTGCAAGTGCAAGGCACTGTTTTAATATCTTGATCCAATTTTGAATTCAAGAAAAGAATCTTTAAGATTCCAGAACCAATGGTTCATAAAAAGGGCAATGCCTTTGTTATTTATTGTATTTTTTTATTGAAGATCCTTGATCTTGTTCTTAGATCAATGATCTATTCAGAAGAAATCCTTCTTTTTATAAGGTTTTACCTTCTTTTTCCTTTCTGAATTCTTCTCAAAATTCTCTAGAGTTCTCTGAATTTTCTCTTTGTTTCTGTCTCTCTATTCTGTCTGTTTTAGAATTGGGGTCTAGGGGCCTTTATATAGTGCCCATTAATTTGTTAAATTTGTTAAAGGGATCATTCTCTGAGTGATTTGGGGATTTTTCCCCACCGTTGGATCTTTGATCCAAGGGCTTCTGTTTTACAAAAGACAATCTTCTTGTTTTAACAAGAACAGAAAGATTTTACTGGAATTTTAATTCTGTTTGGCGCAAACGCACCAGCGCTTGACACGTGTCACGCAGCGCAGGGCGTAGCGCAGGGCGCAGCGCAGCTGCGCTGACACGTGTCGCGCAGCGCAGGGCGCAGCGCAACTGCGCTGACACGTGTCGAGCAGCGCAGAGCGCAACGCAACTGAAGCGTTGCTTCCTTTAATTTTGTTTTAAATAGAGCCTTGCTCTGATTGGGTGCGCTGCCTTGGGCGCGGCACTGACGTATCAGTTTTTGACACGTGGCGTGTTGCGCACAGCGCAAGTAATTTGAAGCGTTGCTTCAATTTTTGAATTTTTGAAATTCAAACAAAGTTTTGCTCTGATTGGGGGAAACAAATGCCCCCCAACCGTTGCGCTCACGTGGTGCATACGTGAGTGCAGCGGTGGCAAGATCCTAGCCATTGGATCAACTGGTGAGTTGAAGGGGCGCAAGCGCCTATAAATAAGACCCTTGGTCCTCAGTAAATAGTTACCATTTTCAAGAACTTTGATTTTCAGAGCCTTGCTCTTGCTTTTAAGAACTTCAGAGCCTTGCTCTTGTTTTTCCAAGAACTTTAGAGTTCGGACTCTAGAAAAATCTTAGGTAAAATTTAACTTAAATTAAATTAAATTAATTTTAATCAATAGAGCCTTCCTCTCATAGATCTTTGATCTAAAGAAAACCCCTTTGGGATTTCACCAACAGAGCCTTGCTCTCAAGAATCCATAGATCTAAAGAGATCTTGTTTTAGGGTTTTTAACCCATGAACAGAGCTTTGCTCATGGACAAAAATACAGATCTTTTTGATCCAAAGATGATGAACTCTTAAGAGTTTTCTTGGATCTTTAAGATCCCAGAATTTTTAATTTTTTAAGAGTTAAATTTTTTCTTTTGATGATTTTTTTATCATTATTACAGAGCTAGGCTCTTTTGGGGAATTTTATCCCTTTGAGACCAGAGTTTGACAAGTGTCACTCTGTGACAGAGCTTTGCTCTGAAAGAGTAGATTTTCTCCTTGTCTCTAGGGATTTCTCATTAATGAGAATATTCTTTTGGGGATCTCCTCATTAATTGACAGTCTCATCCAATGATGGGGCTGTCTTATTAACTGATGCACTGTCATCCAGATTTTGTGGGTCCCCCTTTGGTCCCCTACCCACTGCATTGTAGTGTGGTATAAATTTTAAAATACCAAGCGTTGGAATTACAACATTGACGGCTGATTTTTGTCCCTCCGCAAGAAACATGTCTGCTGACCTGTCATTCCCGTTTGTTTGCTTGGAGGAAGGATTTTCGGCGGCACCAGTAGACCGAGAGGTGCTTGCTCTCATCAAGGATCATGACCCCGAGCATAAGAACCTTCACCTGTGGGGTAGGTGGTATATCGACATCATCAAGGGTCACCGAAGCTTCAGTTCCGCGACGCCGTCTGAGCCCATCTCTTCGATCCCCTATGCGGATGAACCCCCGGTGAAGGATGCCATGGAGGTCAAAGACTGGAATTCGGATGATCTTCTCCAACCTGCGGTTGGTGCTATTCCCGTGCAGCCGCCGGCAATAGACATTTTGGGGAGGCGAATATGTCAGGGTGAAGCACGCCCTTGGGGATAGGCCTATAACATTGGATTGACCCCGCGACCACCTGCCGGATATTTGCAGTGGGCCCGGTACATCTTATCGGCGAAGAGGACTCATCTGATGAAGATTGGTTTGTATTCGGCAATCTAAGTCTCGCTTTTTGAGTACCCCTCTCCTCCAACGTGGTGGATTAAGGCTTTTATCGAACAATGGAATATCCCCACTCACACCTTCCTTATGACGGACAGGGAAGTCTCCATCTCTCTGGAAGAGTTTGCTGAAATCTCGGGTCTGCCGATGAGGGGGGATCATTACGAGGAGCTGCTTCCTCCTGACGAATACGTCTTCGCCACCAAGCCGCTGGTGTTTGATCTGACGCCGGAGAATGCTATTCAGCACCAGTTTCCGGGCTTGGTGAAAGTGCTGGACATATATGAAGGGCTCTATCTGGAATCAGGGGTCCGGGGAGTCAGTTTCGCGGATTTTATCGCCCGCTTCATTCGACTGGAGTTTCTATCGGAGCGGAGCGAGAAGTTCGCCAAGCTTGATGACCCTTTCGGCTTCGGCTTGGACCGTCGACCAACATTGGTGGACGATCAAAAGGATTTTTATCTCCCCGGCGCCGCCGTCATGCCCTTGTCAGAAATCGCCGTCCCGGGCATGGATGAGGAGACCTTTTTTGTAGGGTTCCTGGGATTGTGGCTATGCAGCTTTGCGCTCCCCATGCACCTACGCCACATGCGTCCGTCCGTTTTCTACCCAGCGCATCGGATGGTGGCTGGCCTACAGTTGACAATAGGAATCGCCGGGTTGGCTCACCTATATAATGGACTTAGCGTGGCGGCGGACGCTAATGAACCTGGGGTGCAGCCTGCTAATTTCCCGATGCACTACTTTACCTCGTGGATGGAAATGCATGTGCATGGGGTGTTCGGCGTCTATAAGATCCCTCCGTTTTTGAGAAGTGCAGACTCCCAAGAGTCATGCGGCTGGTCGGCGCCTCGATCGTGGTTGCGCCTCCGCGGGAGGCTAGGGGGTTGCTCCTTCGTCCACACCTGGTCGGAGCGAAGGTTTCTTTTTTGGATAAAGTCATAACCATAGGCTCAGAGACCTCCAAGTCGGTGGTGGCGCTGTGCGACGACTTCAAGGACGGGGTCTCCGTCCTGAAAGCCCGGAAGATTCTTCACCTCTACTCTATTCGGCCGGGCTACCTGGTGTTCAGGCAGAACGAGACGGCACTTTTCATGAGGTATAACCCCCACTGGTTCGCTCAACAATCGAGCTATCACCACGGGATCCCGATGGAAGCGTTTTTGGAAGAGCCCATGGCCATCCAGGAGGGGATAAGGAGTGCGATGCACCATTTCATGCGGCTTAACACGGGCTCCTATTTCTTCATCAGCGAGCCGTGCTGCGTTCCCAAGGTCCTAAACGCGTACGTGGCTTGGTACGCGCATGTAATGGGTCCAGTTATCCATATGGAGAAGCGCATGCTGGTTGACCGCAAGGGTGCGCCTCCCGGCGGCGACCGTAAGGCTCCCCTGAAGCCAAGGACCCCGGTCATTCCTCCGCTGAAAGATGCCGGAGCTGGGCCACCGCGCGTGTTGAGCCCTCCGCGCGGATTGCCGCCTCCTGATACCGTGGATGCACCACCAGCGCCCCATGCTCCAGTGGAGACGGTAAATGTGGTTTCGCCGGAGTCTGGCGTGGGCGCGGATATTGGGACCCGCCGTGTAAATCCCCGTTCCCATCTCAATAAAAGTTTTCTATTTTTCCTAATTCCCCGAGTTTTTCCTTTCCTTTCCCTCATACTTTTGTAGGTGATTGGTTGCTTAAGATTAGTATTGGGAATTTTCCAACTAAAAATCAAAACAAAAATTTAATTTAAAACCCAAACAAAAAGACCAAACCTAAATTAGCAAAACTTCTAAATATAAAACAATTTAAATAAACGTTAGCCCAACAACAAAAATCAAATTTAAATTAACATTTAAAAAGAAAACAAAAATCCCAGCCCAACCCTTTTCCCCCGGCCCATATTTTTTCCCCTAACAATGAAATTCTTTTAAAAACCCCGGCCCACTTCCTTTAACCCGCAGCTGCCTTACCCGACCCGGCCCACTACCTTCTCCATCCCCAACGGCTATTTCTTTTCCCGCTCACCTCTTCTGTTCCCGATCCGCTTTCTTCGCCTCATCTCGCGTCCACGCCCACGCCCACGCTCGTGCGCCGTTACCCCACGACGCGCACCCCTCAACGTTCTCCCCTCGTCTCCCCTATCTCTCTCACACCCTCACTTCTCTCTCACTCTCAAAATTCCTCACCTCTCTCTCAAAAACCCACTCCCGCAGCCACTGCTTTCATCACCCACCACTCTCGCCGTCGACGACGACGACTTCAACCCCTCATTCATCCTCCCTCACCCTCTACATCTCCTCCTCCATCAGCCGAGAAGCCCTGCACACCCAACCCCCTACACACCCAAACTTCTCTGCACCCATTCGACCACCACCCTACACCCTCACGCCGGCGATCTCCCCACCACGTCGTCGACATCTACACCTTCTTCTCCCCAGCATCATCATCTTCACAACCAGCCCCAGGCCCGACCTCTCTCTCTCCTTCTTTCCAAAACCCAAAAACCCACACACACAACCCGACACCCTGTTGCTCATCGCCGGAGCGCCGCCGCCGACCGTCGTCGACCTCAGCGCACTCGCAGAGGACCACTGAGCACCCCCTCAGCTTCCAGTGACCGTGAAACGTCTCCGGGCAGCTCCGACGTCAAACCCGTATCGCGAGCCAAGGTCGTGCAAACCAATTCACGCCGTTCGTCGCACGTTCATGACGTTACCGCCGCCGTGCATCCACGAAACGTTTCCAGGCAAGTATTTTACTTGCTACATGCTAATATATTCGTGTTACAAATTTAAATCGTATAAATTGCAAATTTACAATTCATGATAACTTATAAGACATACCTGTTCGATGCACGATCTCAATGAAAATATTCATCTAATTTGATGGAATTGGATTGTCTACACTGGCCCATGTAGTGATGAATACCTTGTATAAATCTCACTGGAAAATACGATTGTTAGTGACTAAAATGAATACCCCCAAATATACCCGTAAAACTAGAAATTTTCCGTATCTTAAAGTTGTTAAAATCACCATAAATTATGTACATACTGGAATGGAGCGTTCGAGGGCTTAAATCGAAGCCGACTCGACGAACTTTAACCCTATGCAAGTTTCTAATGGTTTCTGTACTGAAACTGTGACGATATTTGGATCGGAGTACGACTCTAGACTGCAGTCCAGAGCGACTCTGGTTACTATTTACTGTCCCATAATGCGTGCCACTTTGTTTCCTGAATTTGTATGTTACGGAACTCTGTAGTGTATTAAAGGTGAATCTGTTAGCTAAACAACACAAGTGGTTTCATTCCGTTTCATCGTCGTTTGCTATTTAATTTGTAAATAAAAAGGGCAGGACGCATAACAGTCCAGAACAGATTCAGAAGTGACATACCAATGTTAAACAGTGTGTAACTTTCGACGTACAGATGCGATTGAGAATCCGTCTATTGAGTTGAATACCCTATTCAAAACCCTAGATTTTATTCAACTGTAGCATTGCTAGATTCGGATCTCAACTGGGTGAAATTCGTGTCGCGAAACGGACGTTCAGTTCAGAAACTGAATTTCCAGCCGCGAGCAATTAAAATGAAACTGCTGTAACTTGAATACCAGAAATCCGATCGAACTGAAACTAATTTTGATAAACTACTGACAGGGTCTGCTATTTATCTTATTTGTATCATTTCATTGAATTCTAAACATATGAATTAATGAAATTTTTTTAAGTTGATGACGTGCACATTGGTTCATAACATACATGACATGTTAATGGCATACATACATATATCTCACCCCATTTGCCATATATATAGTGTTAGTGCGTGTTAGTATTCAGTGGACACTGCATTATCGTGCGTGAATGATATTGGTTTAGGAGTGTCGAGTACACCAATGGAATGTGAACGATTCGTGACAGTGATTGATACAGTGAACAGTGATAAAACCGTGCCATTGGTATACATGTACACGACTAAATCAAAATCATAAATAGTGTAAACCTGGGAAAAAAGGGGAAATCGAAGTGGAAAGAGAATCGTATTTAGCGGGACCGTGTTTTAGAGGATGATCATTCGAGCAGTGATATATATATTAGGTAGGATCTAGCGATCCGGCTGACAGGGTTATGTCCCGGGCATGTGGGCCGTTGTCTCAGGTATGTACGAGACTCCTGTTAAACATGATCCTCCTTTCCACTATACGATTTCAAATATGACCTAGAGACTGATAGGGACACAGATCATACTTTGCATCATATAGCGACATAGTAATTACTCGCATTGTACTTTCACCGTTATCACTGTATTTACCTATTTCATATCATCATTATATAAATTGTTATTATGCCGCTCTGACGACCTGAGTATGCATGCTCAGATCCCGTGGAAGAACCAGCGCAGGAGACGGATTTATCTTTCGAGCTCACGGAGATCTAGTCTAGAGTACTTCTCTTTCTTTTCTGCTTTCCACAAAAGTGATCGTATAATTGAACTTGGTTAGTAATTCTTCATGTTTATTTGTAATTTGTGAACAATGGATTTTAATGTAATAATTTAGTGATGTAATTCCTTTACTGTTGTGCTTTATTTACTGATTACCATGTAATGCTAGAAGCCGAAGTGTGACTACGGCGGGATTATTCCTTGACTGTAGGAGCATGGCTGGCCTAGTCATCCCTCGTTTTCCGTATTTTGGGAAGCGGGGCGTGGCATGGTTTTGTTGGTATCAGAGCCAGGTTTAGTAACAAGGGATAACATTAACTATACTGTATTACATTATTTTTCGTTTCACTATTCCTAATTTTCATCCTTGAATCTGATCTTATCCTTTTGAATCTTCCAGCGGTACGACGTCCCCTCCTCGGACTCCAGCTCTCAGGACCGCACGGAAAGAATACTTAGTGCACTGACCTCTCTCGCGGAAGCTCAGGAGAGGAAGACAGACTTGCTCACCGAGGGACTCAGGACGATTACCGCTGCAGGAGGACCCTCCGCACCCATTACCGCCCTCGAGGGCGCTACCCCACCAGTCTATCATGCTAGGGCTGGTACCGTATCAGACTTTCGACGGTTGCATCCAGCTGCGTTCACAGGGCTAGCTGAACCCCTAGAGTCCGAGCAATGGTTAGTGAACATGGAGAACTTACTGACAGCCGCCAGAGTTCCAGATGAAGATAGGGTGGACGTGATAAAGATCCAATTGGAAGATGAAGCCCGTACTTGGTGGTCAGTGGAAGAAAGCAGGCTGGACAGGCCGATTGAGTGGGGCAAATTCAAAGAGTGCTTCCTAGATCATTATTTCCCTTCCACCGCCAAGGCAGAGATGGATGAAAGATTTATTCTTTTGAAGCAGAATGGACGTCCAGTGGACGTATATGCGGCAGAGTTCAACCGTTTGAGCCGCTTTGCTCCATACATGGTCGCCTCAGAGGCCACCAGGGCCAGACGCTTCTTGCAGGGGCTTGATTTCGAGTTGCAGCAGTTGATTGCATCACTGGAGTTGCAGACTTTCGCACAGGTACTCAACGCGGAAAGAGTTCAGGAGCAATTGATCAACAAGTTCAGGAAACCCCCAGTCGTTCCAGCACGTACCCATGCACCTTCTCGAGGAGCCATACCGGTTCACAGGCCAGGAACGACACAAATGAAGCGCCCGTTCATGCCACAGCATTGCCCCGAGAGACAGAACATAGTTTGCGGCTACTGCGGTAGAGATGGGCAAACCCAGAAGGACTGTCGCCGTGCCAAGGGATAGTGCTTGATTTGCGGATCCAGTCAGCACAGGATTAGCGGTTGCCCTGAGCGAGCAGAGATACAGGGAGGTTCTGGACCGCCGCAGCAGAGACCACGGGAGCAGAGGCAACCCTTTACAGGTCGCGGTCAGGGACGGGCTTTCACCTTGACCGCCGAGCAGGCAGAGACGTCAGGAGATGTTGTTACAGGTACTCTACTCGTACATTCCTTGCCAGCTAGAGTACTATTTGATTCTGGAGCATCGCACTGTTTCTTGTCGGAGCATTTCACTGATACACACTCCATACCACATGAACCACTAACCAAGGGATGGGAGATACATACGGGTAATGGCATAATAATATCTAGTCGAGAATGTAGATCATGTCCGGTTGTAGTGTGTGGCAGGGAATTCTATGCGAATTTCCTTCTGATTGGGACAGGCAGTTACGACGCAATTCTCGGGATGGATTGGATGAGTACCTTCCATGCAGTTATCGATTACCGTGCAAGGAATGTGATCTTCCGCATTCCCAATCACCCGGAGTTTATTTTCGAGGGCGGAAGTGAATCTTTGGAGCCAGCCAAGTACAGAGCTAAGCCCAAGGAGCTGACAGCTATGGAGATTGATGAGAGCCCAGCCCCAGTGATTCTTCGGGACTTTCTGGACGTATTTCCTGAAGATCTACCAGGTCTACCACCTCCTCGCATCTTGGAGTTCTCGATCGATTTGACTCCAGGTACGGCCCCAGTATCCAAGGCCCCATACAGAATGGCACCAGTTGAGTTGGCGGAATTGAAGAAGCAAATTGAAGAGCTATTGGAGAAGGGATTTATTCGGTCGAGCGCTTCACCGTGGGGTGCACCAGTTCTGTTAGTAAAGAAGAAGGATGAATCGCTGCGAATGTGTATAGATTATCGGGAGCTGAACAAAATCACAATAAAGAACAAGTACCCAATCCCGCGCATCGACGACTTATTCGATCAACTAAGTGGGGCCAAGGTATTCTCGAAGTTGGATTTACGTTCTGGATATCACCAAATCAGAGTAGCAGCCGAGGATGTATGCAAGACGGCTTTCAGGACCCGATACGGACATTACGAGTTCCTTGTGATGCCGTTCGGTGTTACCAATGCCCCAGCAATATTCATGGACTTGATGAACAGGGTGTTTGCAAAGTACTTGGACACGTTCGTCATTGTGTTTATCGACGACATACTTGTCTACTCAAAGACCCAGGAGGAGCATGCTGAACATTTACGCACGGTTCTACAAATTCTTCGGGAAGAGAAGCTGTATGCGAAGCTAAGCAAGTGTGAATTCTGGCTCGACAAGGTTCAGTTTTTGGGACATATTGTTTCGGGCGAAGGCATCTCGGTGGACCCGGAAAAGATAGAATCTGTCATAGATTGGCCAACGCCGAAGTCAGTGGCCGAGATCAGGAGCTTTCTGGGATTGGCGGGTTATTATCGGAGATTCGTCTAAGATTTCTCAAGAATTGCTGAACCATTGACGAGGCTGACATGGAAGGATGTGCCGTTTGCGTGGACAGAGGAGTGCACTCAGGCATTTGATACACTGAAGCAGAAGTTAACCATGGGGCCTATCCTTACAGTACCAGATGATTCCGGTGGTTTGGTGATACACAGTGATGCCTCAGGGAAGGGTTTAGGCTATGTTCTGATGCAGCACGGCCGAGTGGTTGCTTATGCCTCTCGACAACTGAGAAATCACGAGAAGAACTATCCTACGCATGACTTGGAGTTAGCTGCAGTAGTCTTTGTGTTGAAGATTTGGAGGCACTACCTATTGGGTGAGAAAGTGGAGGTATACACGGATCATAAAAGTCTGAAGTACGTCTTCACTCAGAAGGAACTAAACATGAGGCAGCGCCGATGGCTAGAGCTAATGGCAGATTATGACTTGGACCTTCAGTATCACCCGGGGAAGGTGAATGTTGTACCGGATGCGCTCAGTCGCAAGCCAGCGGTCATGATGTTGACCGGTCAGAGGAGCATTATTGAGGACTTCCAGAGACTCGAGCTTGAAGTCGTTACACCGGGCGCATTGAGTCAACTTTGGCAATTACAGATGCAGTCTTCTCTGGTGGATCGCATCAAGGCTGCACAAACGGATGATCCCCGATTGCAAAAGTTCAGAGCGCAAGTGGAAGCCGGGCTGAGAACGGACTTGATTATACATGAAGACGGTTCTCTGAGATTCGGTAGCAGACTCTACGTACCCAAGGGAGATGTTCGAGAAGAGGTACTGACTGAAGCGCATAGTTCAGCTTATTCTGTGCATCCGGGAGGTACAAAGATGTATCGGGATCTAAAACAGCACTTTTGGTGGAACGGAATGAAGCGGGAAATTGCGAGGTTCGTATCCAGGTGCTTGGTATGCCAGCAGGTGAAGGCGGAGCATCAGAGGATAGCGGGATTGTTACAACCACTGCCGATACCAGAATGGAAGTGAAAGCACATTACCATGGATTTCGTGACGGCCTTACCACGGAGCCCGAGGGGCAATAACGCCATTTGGGTTATCGTTGATCGCCTCACGAAAGCTGCACACTTCATACCATTCCGAGTGGGACAGTCGACAAAGTCACTGGCAGAAAGATATATGCAGGAGATAGTGCGACTTCACGGTGTTCCAGTCAGCATTGTGTCAGATCGGGACACCAGATTCGTGCCGCACTTTTGGAGGAGCTTACAGGAGAGCTTGGGTACCCGCCTCAAATTCAGCACAGCTTATCACCCGCAGACGGATGGACAATCCGAGCGTACGATTCAGACGCTCGAGGATATGTTGAGAGCCTGTATGTTGGACTTTCAGGGTTCCTGGGAGGACCATCTGCATCTAGTCGAGTTCTCTTATAACAATAGTTATCAGGCTAGTATTCAGATGGCTCCTTTTGAAGAACTTTACGGGCGGAAGTGTCGATCCCCAGTATGTTGGGATGATGTGGGAGAACGAAAATTACTGGGCCCTGAACTCATTGTTCAGACAGTCGACAAGGTCCAAATGATCAGGTAGCGTATTAAGACGGCTCAGGATCGACAGAAGAGTTGGGCAGATACCAGCAGGAGGGCACTAGAATTCGAAGTCGGAGATCACGTGTTCTTGAAAATTTCCCTTACTCGTGGAGTTATCAGGTTCGGAGGTCGGGGAAAGCTCAGTCCCCGTTTTATCGGACCTTTTGAGGTGCTAAAGCGAGTAGGAGAGGTGGCCTACCGACTTGCCTTGCCTC
Organism: Agapanthus africanus; assembly: GCA_030015575.1. Lineage (NCBI taxonomy): Eukaryota > Viridiplantae > Streptophyta > Magnoliopsida > Asparagales > Amaryllidaceae > Agapanthus > Agapanthus africanus. Next base: position 59,036,345 of record CM057348.1, read on the forward strand.
CATCGCTAGCTGGTGTGCACAATACCTTCCACGTGTCACAGTTGCGGCGTTTTGTTCGGGATGAGAGCCACGTCCTGGACTATTCGGAGCTAGTTTTGGGTACCGATCTATCATACGAGGAGCAGCCCACTACCATTCTCGACCGCAGAGAGAAAGTGCTGAAGAACAAGGTCATTCCGTTAGTCCGAGTGTCTTGGGACGGTCATTCCCCAGGAGAATCCACCTGGGAGCGGGAGGAAGATATCCGCGCTCGTTATCCACATCTCTTTGTTTAGTACCTTGTTTCTTTGTATCTTTGTTAAATTTCGAGGACGAAATTTTTGTAAGGGGGGTATGATGTAAATCCCCGTTCCCATCTCAATAAAAGTTTTCTATTTTTCCTAATTCCCCGAGTTTTTCCTTTCCTTTCCCTCGTACTTTTGTAGGTGATTGGTTGCTTAAGATTAGTATTGGGAATTTTCCAACTAAAAATCAAAACCAAAATTTAATTTAAAACCCAAACAAAAAGACCAAACCTAAATTAGCAAAACTTCTAAATATAAAACAATTTAAATAAACGTTAGCCCAACAACGAAACTCAAATTTAAATTAACATTTAAAAAGAAAACAAAAATCCCAGCCCAACCCTTTTTCCCCCGGCCCATATTTTTTCCCCTAACAATGAAATTCTTTTAAAAACCCCGGCCCACTTCCTTCAACCCGCAGCTGCCTTACCCGACCCGGCCCACTACCCTTCTCCTTCCCCAACGGCTGTTTCTTTTCTCGCTCACCTCTTCTGTTCCCGATCCGCTTTCTTCGCCTCATCTCGTGCCCACGCCCACGCCCACGCCTACGCTCGTGCGCCGTTACCCCATGACGCGCACCCCTCAACGTTCTCCCTTCGTCTCCCCTATCTCCCTCACACCCTCACTTCTCTCTCACTCTCAAAATTCCTCACCTCTCTCTCAAAAACCCACTCCCGCAGCCACTGCTTTCATCACCCACCACTCTCGCCGTCGACGACGACGACTTCAACCCCTCATTCATCCTCCCTCTCCCTCTACATCTCCTCCTCCATCAGCCGAGAAGCCCTGCACACCCAACCCCCTACACACCCAAACTTCTCTGCACCCATTCGACCACCACCCTACACCCTCACGTCGGCGATCTCCCCACCACGTCGTCGACATCTACACCCTCTTCTCCCCAGCATCATCATCTTCATAACCAGCCCCAGGCCCGACCTCTCTCTCTCCTTCTTTCCAAAACCCAAAACCCATACACACAACCCGACACCCTGTTGCTCATCGCCGGAGCGCCGCCGCCGACCGTCGTCGACCCCAGCGCACTCGCAGAGGACCGCCGAGCACCCCCTCAGCTTCCAGTGACCGTGAAACGTCTCCGGGCAGCTTCGACGTCAAACCCGTATCGCGAGCCAAGGTCGTGCAAACCAATTCACGCCGTTCGTCGCGCGTTCGTGACGTTACCGTCTCCGTGCATCCACGAAATGTTTCCAGGCAAGTATTTTACTTGCTACATGTTAATATATTCGTGTTACAAACTTAAATCTTTTAAATTGCAAATTTACAATTCATGATAACTTATAAGACATACCTGTTCGATGCACGATCTCAATGAAAATATTCATCTAATTTGACGGAATTGGATTGTCTATACTGGCCCATATAGTGATGAATACCTTGTATAAATCTCACTGGAAAATACGATTGTTAGTGACTAAAATGAATACCCCCAAATATACCCGTAAAACTAGAAATTTCCCGTATCTGAAAGTTGTTAAAATCACCATAAATTATGTACATACTGTAATGGAGTGTTCGAGGGCTTAAATCGAAGCCGACTCGACAAACTTTAACCCTATGCAAGTTTCTAATGGTTTCTGTACTGAAACTGTGATGATATTTGGATCGGAGTGCGACTCTGGGCTGCAGTCCAGGGCGACTCTGGTTACTATTTACTGTCCCATAATGCGTGCCACTTTGTTTCCTGAATTTGTATGTTATGGAACTCTATAGTGTATTAAAGGTGAATCTGTTATCTAAACAACACAAGTGGTTTCATTCCGTTTCATCGTCGTTTGCTATTTAATTTGTAAATAAAAAGGGCAGGACGCATAACAGTCCAGAACAGATTCAGAAGTGACATACCAATGTTAAACAGTGTGTAACTTTCGACGTACAGACGCGATTGAGAATACGTCTATTGAGTTGAATACCCTATTCAAAACCCTAGATTTTATTCAACTTTAGCGTTGCTAGATTCCGATCTCAACTGGGTGAAATTTGTGTCGCGAAACGGACGTTCAGTTCAGAAACTGAATTTCCAGCCGCGAGCAATTAAAATGAAACTGCTGTAACTTGAATACCAGAAATCCGATCGAACTGAAACTAATTTTGATGAACTGCTGACAGGGTCTGCTATTTATCTTATTTGTATCATTTCGTTGAATTATAAACATATGAATTAATGAAATTTTTGTAAGTTGATGACGTGCACATTGGTTCATAACATACATGACATGTTAATGGCATACATACATATATCTCACCCCATTTGCCATATATATAGTGTTAGTGCGTGTTAGTATTCAGTGGACACTGCATTATCGTGCGTGAATGATATTGGTTTAGGAGTGTCGAGTACACCAATGGAAAGTGAATGATTCGTGACAGTGATTGATACAGTGAATAGTGATAAAACCGTGCCATTGGTATACTTGTACACGACTAAATCAAAATCATAAATAGTGTAAACCTGGGGAAAAAGGAGAAATCGAAGTGGAAAGGGAATCTTATTTAGCGGGACCGTGTTTTAGAGGATGATCATTCAAGCAGTGATATATATATTAGGTAGGATCTAGCGATCCGGCTGACAGGGTTATGTCCCGGGCATGTGGGCCGTTGTCTCGGATATGTACGAGACTCTTGTTAAACATGATCCTCCATTCCACTATACGATTTCAAATATGACCTAGAGACTGATAGGGACACAGATCATACTTTGCATCATATAGTGACATAGTAATTACTCGCATTGTACTTTCACCGTTATCACTGTATTTACCTATTTCATATCATCATTATATAAATTGCTATTACGTCGCTCTGACGACCTGAGTATGCATGCTCAGATCCCGTGGAAGAACCAGCGCAGGAGACGGATTTATCTTTCGAGCTCACGGAGGTCTAGTCTAGAGTACTTCTCTTTCTTTTCTGCTTTCCATAAAAGTGATCGTGTAATTGAACTTGGTTAGTAATTCTTCATGTTTATTTGTAATTTGTGAACAATGGATTTTAATGTAATAATTTAGTGATATAATTCCTTTACTGCTGTGCTTTATTTACTGATTACCATGTAATGCTAGAAGCCGAAGTGTGACTACGACGGGATTATTTCTTGACCGTAAGAGCATGGCTGGTCTAGTCATCTCTCGTTTTCCGTATTTTGGGAAGCGGGGAGTGACACGCTGCCCTAAGGTGCCTGCCAAGCGCAAGTCGATCTCGGGTGCACCCAGGGCTGGCGGGCAGAAGAGGAAGAAGAAGTCGCTCCTCTCTCTCGATGCTATCCTCGGTTTAGAGCCTCAGGCCCCTCTTACCGAAGGTATAAGCGAGTATGGCAGCAATAAGGGCTTCTCGGTAGATCCAGCAGACACCGATCTGGCGGCCGCCATTGCGGCTTCTGAGCGGTCAGCCAGACTCGAAGCGTGGTTGGATAAACTCGCTCAAGCAGGTAATCATTAGCTGCACTCTTTATCATTTTATCGCATTCTTATCATTATCTTCGACTAATGCTTTTCCCCTTTTTTTTAAACAGGTGTCACTACTGAAGAAGCCATCGCTGCCTCTTTAAAAACCTTCCAGGAGGAGGAAAAAAAGCGCGCTTTAATGGGCGTTGGTACGTCTTGCCTTATTAAGTTTTTGTCCTCTTTTCTGATGGCTAACCTAACCTTCTTCCTTTGTCTCTTTGCAGGGGCTGCGCCAGCTGATGCGGGGACTTTCCCCGGGCCAGCTACCGAAGTCCCGGTCTCTTCGGGGCTGCCGCGAGAGCCTCAACTCGAAAAGTCGGTGAGGGATGCCTGGAAGAATTTGGAGGCATCTCTGTTCACGGACGATGACGCCTCAATGAAGGAAGCTTTGAAGAGCTCCGTCTTGACGGCTCGGGAGGAGAGAAAGCGGTTGAGGCGTGAGGCAAAGGTACGCAGAGCTGCTTTGGCCGTGGGAGCGGGCCCAAGCACCGTTCCTCGTGTTGATACTCCTTCGGAAGAGCCCCCGTTCACTTTGTCTACCGCTCACAGACAGGCGGTGCGTGCAGCTCGTGAGGCTAATGATCAGTCCACCTCAGGTAACGTGTCTTTCAAGATTTTGATGTAAGAATTGTGAACCTGTCGGTTCTTATATATCTTGTCCTGCAGGGCTAAGTCCAACCGAAGGGGAGGCGGAAACCGTCGAACCTAAGGTGACAGAGGAAGAGGCACCGGCTGAACCCGAGCCGACGGTGGGCGACGTCGCCGGGGTTGCTGGACCTGAGCCGGGGGCTGAGGGAACTGCTCCAGAGAAGGTCGTTGATGCCGAGCCTGGGGTAGCGGCAAATGAGACGACTGCTACAATCGAGCTTGGGGCAGCGGCGGATGGAGCACCTGAGACCGGCGACCCCATGGCGACGGCGGACGAGACAGCAGTGACTGCCGAGCCCGAGGGAGTAGCGGGTGAGACAAGCATGACTCCCGGGAACAAGCCAGCCGCTCTTTCTCAAGAGTCTGGCAATGCTCCAATCATCGCTCTCCCCGTTTACGGTCCTCCGCCGTCTCCTGGCCACGCGAGCACAACGACAGCCCCCGTTGAGTCGGGTGATGAGGCCACGGGAGGTGGACTCATGTCGTTGGAGGAGGGAGACGCCTCCGTTTCGGCTGGCGGCTCATCAGGTAAATTTCGGGTTACCGTCCCCCCTTTTTATTATCTTGCAATCCTTTCTGACAAGTTTATCTTTGTTTTTAACGCAGGTGCGGCCAGTGCCGATGCTCCATTGCTCTAGAGAGCGCCATCAGCTACTGCTTTGGCGGTGGCCACCTCTCAGCCTTCCCTTGTACCATCGCAGATGCTGGAAGGTATGGATTTGCAACCCATCAGTTTCATCTTTTGGCCGCATGATCTATGTACTGATGTTGTATTACTGCGTCTTTGCAGGAGTGCTTTTTGATCACCTCTACCAGGTGTTGCACCCGCACTTCTCCTTCCCATCTGAACTCGCTTCTTCCTCCAGTGGCGCTGGTGAGTATAGTTTCCAATTGATGTCTTTCTTTTTTCAGTAATGGAATTATTTCTGACTTTTCCTTGTCCTGATTGCAGTGCTACAAATCGAAGGAAGGGATGAAAGATCGGTCGCGCCACCGGCCCTCCCGGCTTTGCCGCCCGGTGCAGCTGGTATAGTAAACTATCCCATCGATGACTTTTTCACATTTCTTGAACCGTCATCTAATTGTATTTTGCTTTTTCAGCTGTCGTTTCGATTCCGGCGCTCTTTGAGTCTCGTGTCATAATGCCGGCAGGCCCCTTCCTGAGACGTCCGTCTTCAAAGGGTGCCGTGATGAGCTTGGGCATGCTGAGCGGATATGTCGAAGAGCTTGACGCGGACGCTCCCCCATCTGCTGCGGATTTCGCTGCGGAGGTTAACCAGATGTTGGCGGCGCTTGTAAATTTTCATGATGAAGGCGTCGTCGAGCTTTGGGTTAATCACTGCAGGGAAATCGAGGTCCGCCTGCATCAATCGGAGTTTATGCGCCCTGCTCCCAAGACCTTAGCCGCAAGCAATCAACGAGCAACATGGATTGAGCAAAGCGTTTCTTACTTCCGCCAGTTGGAACAAGAAGCGGCTTTAAGGCTGAGGGAATGCCAAGAGATCTCAAGCGAGACGACTCGTCTGCGCGCTAAGGTTGAGGCGAACGCTGCCCAGGTGAAGGCTATCTTCGAGGGCCTTCTGGAGCGTATTTCTAATGGGCTAAACTTGAAGCGGAAGCTCGATGCCGCCGAGCGTGATGCCCAAGGCCACGAAGCAGCTCAGCAGGCGGTTGGGGAGCAGCTTTCTTCCTTCTTGCAGCAGCGGGTTCAAGTGGAAGCAGAACTGGCGGTGGCGGCCGATCAGGAGAAGGCATGGAAGGAAGTGCGCGAACAACTGATAGGGCTATTTAAGACGCTTCCTTCCCAGTAGCTGCCCTTGTATTGATATACTTGTAAAAATTTTCTTTTTCGAATAAGATGTATCCATTCTTTATTCTTTTGTACGATTCACCTTGTACTTGATTGAATTAATAAATAAAGATACACATTTTTTCTTTGCAATGTCTTGTATCATTTCTTTGCTTTCTCCTTTCTCTTATTATCAGCATGCTGTCTTGATAAATATGGTTGATAGATAATAGAGTAAGTATCTTGGTTTCTTCAAGAGATAGTGATGGCTTAGGCCGCAGGTTCAGATCTGCTGCCTAAGACTTTTCAACTCTATGAGTCGTGAGGGTCTCATAGAGACTTTTCTCCCTACGGATCGAGAGGATCTCGTAGGTGGATTTTCTCCTTAGGAATCGTGAGGATTCCTAAGTGCGTTTTCTCTTATAAGTCGTAAGGATCTTATAAGAGAATTTTCCCTCTTACGAGTCGAGAGGACTCGTAAGCGGTTGTTTCCCTCTTTGTCGAGATTCGACTTTGGAGAGTGAAACCCGTGAATAGTATGCAAGAGACCGTTTTAGACCGACTTGCAGGGTCCCAGTGCTTAGGAAACAAGTTTTTTAATCCCTGCTGCCTAAGGCTTTATCTTGCAAGTCGAGACGAATAGGGAAGTCCTCGCGAAGTCACTAATTCCTCACGAGTCGAGACGAATCTAGCAGTTCTCGTCAAGGACACTAATTTCCCTGAGTTGAAGTATTTTGCCGAGGACACTGGTTTCCTCGAAGTTGAAACGAATCGAAGTACTCCTGCAAAGACATTGGTTTCTCCGCGGGTCGACGCGGATCAAGATGTTCTCGTCAAGGACACTGGTTTCCCTGAGTCGAAGTATTTTGCCGAGGACGCTGGTTTCCTCGAAGTTGAAACGAATCGGAGTATCCCTACGGAGACACTGGTTTCTCTGCGGGCCGACGCAAATCAAGAAGCTCTCATCAAGGACGCTAGTTTCCCTGAATTGAGGTATTTGTCAAGGACACTGGTTTCCCTGGGGTTGAAACGAATCGATGTATTCCTGCAAAGACGCTAGTTTCTCTGCGGGTCGACGCGAATCAAGATGTTCTCATCAAGGACACTGGTTTCCTTGAGTCGAAGTATTTTGCCGAGGACGCTGGTTTCCTCGAAGTTGAAACGAATCGGAGTATTCCTGCAAAGACACTGGTTTCTCTGTGGGCCGACGCGGATCAAGATGTTCTCGTCAAGGACACTGGTTTCCCTGAGTCGAAGTATTTTGCCGAGGACGCTGGTTTCCTCGAAATTGAAACGAATCGATGTATTCCTGCAAAGACGCTAGTTTCTCTGCGGGTCGACGCGAATCAAGATGTTCTCGTCAAGGACACTGGTTTCCTTGAATCGAGGATGCTGCCAAGGACACTGATTTCCATGGGGTTGAGACGAGTCGAGGTATTCCTGCAAAGACACTGGTTTCTCTGCGGGTTGACACGAATCGAGGGGCTCTCATCAAGGACACTGGTTTCCCTAAGTCGAAGTATTTTGCCGAGGACACTGGTTTCCTCGGGGTTGAAACGGATCGAGGTATTCCTACAAAGACGCTAGTTTCTCTGCGGGCCGACGCGAATCGAGAAGCTCTCATCAAGGACGCTAGTTTCCCTGAATTGAGGTATTTGCCAAGGACACTGGTTTCCCTGGGGGTTGAAATGATCTCTGGTGGTCTTTCAGGTTTTATATGAGTTACCGTCAAAACCGTGAAGCTAGAAATTTGATCTTCGCTTCGTTTGCTGGCACTGCGTCTGCTGTATCGAGACGAATGTCGCGGTTGTCTCTAGGTTGTTGGTGAACCGCCGAGATTTGGCTTCGCTTTCTGGCGGAGCCTGTTGGGAAGGTATGGTTCCCTTTTTGTTTGTGCCCTTGGATTGTATACAGGGATCGACGTGATCTCACCTGTAGGGCAAAAGTTTCATCATCATTTTTTATTATTGTTTTATTTCCGCGATGCTTTATTATTTCAGCTTTTATATCGCGAAGGTCGCGATTGCCCCATTATTTCAGCTATTTTTCGCGGTGCCCAATCATTTCGGCTGTTTATTTTATTTTTACTCGCTGTTTTTTTTATTACGAGTTGCCCAATCATTTCGGCTATTTTTCGCGGTGCCCAATCATTTCGGATGTTTATTTTATTTTTACTCGCTGCTTTTTATTGCGAGTTGCCCAATCATTTCGGCTATTTTGTATGCATACGTTTTTACTTGTTGCTTTTTATTGCAAGTTGCCCCATCATTTCAGCTATTTCGTATGCATGTGCGGCCTGCTGGCTTTCCGCTGTAAGCCTGGAATTAGACACCGATTTCGGCATCAGTACCGCTACAACTGGGATATTGCCAGGAGCGAATCATCATTTGCCTCTGTCTATGTTGAACAAAGATGGCTTAGCGAACAGGGTTAGGGTCCTGTCGGCTAAGGCTTTTGACTTCATGAGCCGTAAGGGTCTCACAAAGGTATTTCTCCCTACAAGTCGTGAGGATCTTGTAGATGTGTTTTCTCCTTAGGAATCGTGAGGATTCCTAAGTGCATGTTCCTCTGTAAGTCGTAAGGATCCTACAAGAGGGTTTTCTCCTTGTAAATCGTGAGGACTTATAAGGGTTGTTCATCATGCGAACATATCCCTAGTCACGGGTGTGACTTCGTTAGGGAAATGTTTATTCGCGCCCGTGGATTGTATACAAGGGTCAGTACTGAGCCACTTGTTGGGCCATATCGAAGGTTGTGGGGGGTTTGCTTAAGCACAGGTTTAGGTCTCTGTAACTTAAGACTTTTAAATCTTATGAGCCGTAGGGGTCCCATAAGAGAGTTCTCCTTACGAGTCGTGAGGATCTCGCAAGTGTATTTTCTCCTTAGGAATCGTGAGGATCCCTAAGTGCGCGCTCCCTTGTGAGTCGTAAGGATCTCACGCGGGTGGTTTCTCCTTACAAGGTCGAGAGGACCCTGCAAGTGTCTTTTAACGAGGTTGCGCCCTTTCGGGTATTCACAAAACTCGCCGGTAGCCCTGCTGTTTTTACTCACGGAGCCCTTTCGGGTTTTCATCCGTGCCCATTTTGCTTATGGACATACCGTTTTTTTTTTCTTTTTATATTTTTTGTTATGAGGTCGCGCCCTTTCGGATTTTCACGAACACTCGCCGGTAGCCCTGCTGTTTTTACTCACGGAGCCCTTTCGGGTTTTCATCCGTGCCCATTTTGCTTATGGACGTACCGTTTTTTATTTTTTTATTATTTATTTTTTTTTATTCTTTTTTTTATTCTTTATTCTCTCTTTTTTTATCTCGTCAGCCTGAGGATGCTGCGGTAGTAGTTTAAGGACGTTTCGGTCCTCAGCTAGTTTTAGGACGCAGTGGTCCGTCATTAGTTTCAGGATGTTTCGGTCCGTCATTAGTTTAAGGACGTTTCGGTCCGTGGTAAAGAAGGCCGGCTACTACTTATAGAGTTTAGGCTTAGGAAGATAGCGAGCGGACATAGTCGTCGTCATCTATCATTGACCTAGGCTGTGACTCGTTAGGCGTAGTATTTCTTCAGGAAGCGACCATTTATTGGCCTGAAAGGCCTTTCACCGTGCATATCCATGAGCAGATAGGCTCCACTCTGGTAGACCTTGTCTATGATGTACGGGCCTTCATAGTTCGGCTCGAATTTTCCCCGCTTGGCGCGATTGGGGATCATAGGTCTTTTGACTACTAGCACGAGTTCGCCTTGGCGGAATGTCTTCAGCCGGGTCAATCTTTCATATGAGTGCGTCATCTTTGCTTTATAAGCCTCCAAATTTTGTTGCGCTATGAGCCGTGTTTCATCAAGGGCATCAAGCTCCTCAAGCCGGAGGTGAGCATTTTCTTCGTCCGTCAGCTTGTAATGGACTGCCACTCGTAGAGAAGGTAGCTCTATCTCGAGGGGGAGTACTGCTTCTGTACCGAAGAATAACGCGTATGGCGTTGTGTTCGTGGCAGTCTTGAACGTAGTTCGATACGCCCAGAGAGCTTCTTGCAGTCTCTCGTGCCAGTCCTTCTTATTTCGGGACACCGTCTTCTTCACGATCTTTGTCAAGGTCTTGTTGAAGGCCTCAGCTAGACCGTTAGCTCGCGGATTATAAACCGATGAATATCTCCAGTCTATATTATGCTGTTGCGCGAAGTGACTGATCTTGTGGCTTCTGTAGGCTGGCCCGTTGTCGGAGATGATTCGTCTCGGCGTTCCAAACCGGTAAATGACGTGCGTCTTGAAGAAATGGAGGATATTCTCCGTCTTCACTTCCCTCAACGGTACTGCTTCCGCCCATTTGGAGAAGTAATCAGTCGTCGCCAGGATGAAACGATGTCCCCTGGACGATGCTGGTTCAATGGGGCCGACTATGTCAGTTCCCCATATTTCGAACGGCCAGCTAGCCACTGTTGGATGGAGTGGATTTAGATGCTGGTGGATGAAGTCCCCATGGATTTGGCATGAGTGGCACCGCTTCGCATATTCGAGGCAGTCCTGAATTATCGTGGGCCAATAGTAGCCCATCCGTTTAATCTTCAACTTCATCTTCGGGCCTGCTTGGTGAGAACCGCAGAGTCCATCGTGAACTTCCTGAACGACTCTTTTCGCTTCGTCAGGTCCCAGGCATCTCAGCCACAGAGAATCAAACGACCTTTTGTACAGGGTATTATTAATGAAGGCGAAAGACAGAGCTCGTTTCATAAGCTGATGTCTTGAGGACGCATCTTCGGGCGTTCGACGGTATTTGAAGTAGTCTATAAAGACTTCTCTCCAATCCTCAGCCTTTTCCTGGTCTTTTATTTGCAGGGTTGTCTGCTCAGTCGCTCCCTTTTCTTCGGATGATTCTGGAGATATTTCTGATGGGGAAAGTACTCGACGGCTTTGTACCACGATTCTGACGTCATCGAGATTCTCGTCAGCCAGTTCTTTAGCGAGCTTGGCTAATGTGTCTGCTTTGCTGTTTTCCGCACGCGGTATGTTTTCCAAAATGTAGAAGGGGATTTGGGTCAAGAGTTGTTGCACCTTTTCGCCGTACTTCACCAACTCTGGTTTGCACGTCTGGTAGTCGCCATTTACTTGACTAACGACCAGTTGGGAGTCTCCGTATATGAGGAGGTTTTCAATTCCCATGTCGATGCGATCTCGAGGCCTGCTATCAAAGCTTCGTATTCGGCTTCATTATTCGTCCTCGGCTCTATTAAGGAGAAGGCGAAGCGCATAATCCCTCCTTGTGGAGTCACGAAGATGAGGCCTACCCCCGATTTGATTATGGGCGTACTCTGTTTGCGCTTCTTCATGGAAGATGCTCCATCGAAATAAAGCTCCCATCGGGTATCACCTTCGTCGATCGCATCAAACGCATGTTCGTCTGGCAGATCGCAATTCAGAGGAGAATCAGCAGGTATCGGATGCTCAGCGAGGAAGTCGGCGATGGCCTGGCCTTTCACCGCCTTAAGAGGCTGATAGGTTATCGAGAACTCCATCAAGAGCAGGGTCCATTTAGCGAGTCGACCCGTCAATATGGCCTTCGACATTAAATATTTAAGGGGGTCCACCTTCGAAATGAGACGGACTTCATGCGCCAACGCATAGTTCCTGAGCTTTGTTATCGCAAAGATCAATTCCAAGCAGTGTTTTTCAATGGGGGAATAGTTGCTTTCTGCCCCCAGCAGAACTCGACTTAAATAGTAGAGTGCTCTTTCTTTCCCTTGATCGTTCTCTTACGCCCATAATGCACCTAAGGAACCTTCGAGGGCGGTTGTATAAAGAATGAGGGGTTTTCCCTTAACCGGAGCAGCCAACACTGGCGGGTTCTGCAGGTACTGTTTAATTTCATCCAGCGCGTCTTGGTATTTATGATCCCAAACGAAAGGGGTTCCCTTCTTCATCAGGTGGCTATAAGGGCGGCACTTGCCTAAAAGATTGGCTATAAATCGCCGGATATACGCGAGCTTCCCTTGGAGAGACCGCAACTGCTTAAGAGTCCTTGGCGGAGGCATTTCCATGATCGCCTTGATCTTTGACGGATCTATTTCGATACCCCGGTGTCGGACGATGAATCCTAGGAATTTGCCCGAGGAAACTCCGAATGTGCACTTGAGAGGGTTCATTTTCAAGTTGTATTGTCGAAGGCATTGAAATACGGTCTTCAGATGTTCTAAATGCTCTTCGTATGATTTGCTCTTAACCACGAGGTCGTCGATATAGCATTCGACGATTTCATGTATAAGGTCATCGAAGATCTTCGTCATGGCCCTTTGATAGGTGGCACTGGCGTTCTTTAGACCGAAGGGTATCACCTTGTAGCAGAATATACCCAAAGGGGTCCGGAAAGCGGTGTGCTTCTGGTCTTCGGGATTCATCTTTATTTGATTATATCCTGATGAGCCATCCATGAAGGAGAAAACCTGGTGAGTGGACGTGTTATCTATCATCAGCTCGGTGACTGGCACTGGGAAATCGTCCTTCGGGCAAGCTTTATTGAGATCCCGGAAGTCCACGCATATGCGCACTGTCCCATTTTTCTTCATCACCGGGATGATGTTGGCGATCCAGTCAGGATACTGAACCTCTTGGATGAAGCCAGAGTCGATTAACTTCTTGACCTCGACATTGATACTCATCTCAAGCTCGAGCCGCATTCTCCTCGGCGCCTGTTTGACTGGCTTGACGTCCGGGGATATCGCCAATTTATGCACAGCAATTTCTGGATCTAGTCCTGGCATTTCGGAATAGTTCCATGCGAAGCAATCTCTATGCTGCATAAGAACGTCTTTTAACGCAGCCACCATTTCTTCAGATAGCAGCTCGTTGACGAATGTCGGTCGCTGGTCGTTTGCCGTCCCTAACTCAATTTTCTTAAGGTTATCTGCAGTAGTATGTATTCCATCCTCCAGCTCTTTCGGTGCTGGTGGAAATTCTGAGATCACCTCGTCATTGCTGTTTTCGAAGCACCAGGGAAGGTCATCCATATTATCGAGCTCTTCTTTTGATATTGTTATCATATGACAAGTACGAGCTTGTTTCGAAGACCGATGTGGGTCTGGTTCTGCTTTCGTGGCTTTGGGTTTGTACTTCTATGGCGGCGTTACCCTTCAACTGTCAGATAGAGCGAACTTGCCGAGCTGATACTGATCTTCAACCCAGTTCTTGAAGGTGAAGCAGTCTTCGAGAGGATGCCCTAGTACTCGGTGATAAGAGCAATAGTTCGGGTGTGAGACTTCGCCTGCTTGCTCTGGGTGCTTGGACTCCGGCAGTGTAAGCATCTGGTATTTTATAGCTCGGTCAAGTATCTTCTTCGTCTTGTCCCGAGGAAAAGAGTACGCTCGACTCATCTTCTTTACAAGGGATAGATCGGAACGACCTAAAAGAGTACGCCCGACTGCGTGGCTTCTTAGTCCCGCTTTGTTGCTGTCGAGAGCCTTTTTCGCTTTTCGACTTGTTTCTGCCTCTGCGTCGAGCCTCTTTTATAACAGGTTGACAGGGAGCGGCACATTCATCTTTCACGGCCTGTTGTAGGAGGCGTTGCATTTTGGTTTTCTCGTAGATGGCCATTTCGCGGTTGTGGTCGTCTCGGACTTTTTGACCAGCTTCCCTTATAAGCCTATTCATTTGTTCTTCGAATGACGGACTGGACACCTTTGCATCAGGAACTTTTACTGGTTCAGGATTAGCGTCCTCCCATTGAGCATCCCCTTCTTTATTGAAGTCATGCACGACGTAGCAATTGCGGAGTAGCTCTCGTTTCTTGGACCGAATGTATCCGAGCCCGATTGTTTCCATTCTCCCATTAGGCAACTTGTGCTGAGTCCCGGGAACGTTCCAGACCCTGTCATAGAATTTGGCTTTTCGAGTGGTCTGTTTAAAGGGTATCCCCTGGCGCTTCAGCAGCCTCTTCAAGCCTTCTGTATAATATCTAGGCAAATGGATGGGCTGAAGCCTGTCAAGCGTAGGATCTGTGCCGTGCAAGATTTCTTTCTCCACTTTGGTTTCTTTAGAGCGGTAGAATAGAATTGCCTTTTCGCCTTTTCGCCTGGGAGGGACATAGAACATCCGCAGCTCCTCTACAGTGTAGGTATCGAGCGCATCCAGTTCTTTATGATGTTTAAGTGGAACCATGGCGATTTGCAGGCTTTGCTCTTCATCAGCGGATGTTTGTATTGAAGGCCGAGCAGAGAATACAGTATGGACCTCATCTTCCGAGTCACTACCAAAGATCAACGTAGGAGCGGATGGTCCCGGCTTGTTGTATTGGGGTGGACCCGAATAAACTATTTCCTCTTCCTCCTCAGTATCACTCCCGAAGACAGGGATGGTGGCGTTAGCTTTGTTTTCTGGCTTGTGACACCTCTCCGTGTCTTCGAAATCCGGCAAGAAGTATTTTGCATCTTCATATTTGCGGACTTCGTTCACGGAGAACGGGTTCAGTTCTCCCATCACGGTATACTCGAGACCATCCTTAAAATATTTCATACACTGATGTTGTGTAGAAGGGATGATGTTGTACTCGTGTAACCATGGCCGGCCGAGCAGAGCATTATAGCATGTCTTGGCGTCTATGACATGGAATTTAATGTCCGTGACGAGCAGCCCAAAGCGTAGCATCAGTATCACAGATCCAAGAGTCTTGGATGATTGGGAGTCAAACCCAGAGATGGTGATCTTATCCCGAGCGAGATGCTGAATGCTCATGCAGATTTCCTTTAATACCTGGACATTGAGGAGATTAACGGAGGATCCATTGTCGACCAGGATTTTGCCTATTTTTATGTCATGGCAGTATCCTGAGACATAGAGGGGCCGATTGTGTACGCACGTCCCAAGAAGGAGGTCTTCATCACTGAAAGTGACATCGGCTGTGTGTACTTCCTCCACCTCGTCCTTCATCTTTTCTTCGGCGAGAAAAGCTCGGAATTGTTCCAGCTCCTGTAGTGCCTTGATTAATGAATCTCTTGCCTCTTTTGATAGTAAAAGGGCGTCAAGAATGCTGAGCTGCGAGGGTAGCTTCCTCAGATGCGCTAGAACGTTGTAATCCACCTTATTTTTCTTCGACGGGTCCTTGGCGGCTAGCTCTTCCGTGACTTGGTCATCTAGGGAAATATCCTCAGAGACCTTTTCTTTCCCTTTATCTTTTTTATTTGAGGGTCCGAGATTCTTTTCAGGTAGCGTACGATTACACAGCCGGATGTTTTTGCAGACTTTCGGCTCTTCTTCTTTTCCCGAGGTGGACTCTTTAAAGAGGGGGCTAAGAGCCATTTCCTCGTCAGAGTCTCTCCCGAACGTGAGAACTTGTGATCCCCTGGCGTTAACCATGTGACAATCGCTGGTAGTTTTGTTAAGCCCCTCGGTCGTACCTTTCTGCTCCCGACGAGTTTTGCGCTTCTCCCGCTTAAAATGTTGTCGGTGAGCAACATATCCTTGCCACCATCTATTGAAAGCTTTGCACTCTTCGGTGGGGTGCGAAATCTTCCGATGATACAAGAAGTAGGAAGGGTGCATTTCCACTTCACCAGCAATGTTTCCTTCAGAGGGTGGCAGCTTCATACCCATTGATATGGCTTTAGCAAACCTTTTCTTCGTCTTGAATTTGCTTTTATCTGTGGTGGATGTATTTTGCTCCAGCGGGAGTGTCTCAACTCTTTCGTCAAGTCGCTGGCGCTTGGCCCTTTCAAATATGGCCATCTCGCGTTCCCGATCAGCTTTACTTTTCAACAGAGCTTCGTTGAGGAATGCGTCAATTGTTTTATCCGATGGCCCCAGAATTTCCGGTTTAGGATCTGCCCCCAGCTTCTCAGCGCAAGGAGTTTCCTCATCGTCTGTAAATGAGTGGGAGATCACATGACAGCTCACCACGTATTCCTCGGATTCATCCGATGAGCTGTCTCCTTCATCTTCCTCTTGAAAGATGTGGTTGAGGAACTCTTGGAGTGTGATGGGAGTCCGTGCTTTCTGGTTGTACTCCTCCAGTGCGTCAATTTGTTTTTGTAAGTCCGTGCGATTGTCGCCGGGCTTCACGGGCTTCTTGGATTTCTTCTTCTTCTTCTTTGAAGATTTTGACGGCTGGTTGTGAGTGCTTAGGTCACCACCATCGGTCTTTGGAGTTGGACGCGGCTTCAACATCCCTTCAATGATCTGAGGTTCCAACGGGTTCTTCCACCTGATCGCTGGGCATATTTGAATATCGTTCAGCATCCTCTTTGTTTTGGCTGATAGTACAACCTCCCATGGAGCTTCTTCAACGACAGAGCACGTTGCCCCCGGCGTATTTACCCTTTTAGGGGTGTGAGGCTGCGGCGGGTTCACCTTCCATCTTTCGGACAATGCGAACTTGCCCTGTTGGTACTGGTCTTCGATCCAATTTTTGAAGACGTAGCAATCCTCGATCGGATGACCCAATACTCGGTGGTAAGGATAGTAGTTGGGATCATTGACATCATTTGGCTGCGACGGACGTCTTGGATCCGGCAGATTCATGAGTCGGTTGCGCAATGCTAGCTCAAACAGTCTTCTCGTTTTATTTCGGGAAAACGAGTAAGGACGTCCTAGCCTCTCCTCAAGGGGTACGCGCGGACGCATATTATTTTGACGGACAACCGGTTTCAAGTTGATCGGCTGTTGTTGAGCATTGGCGACAACGATCGCTTTTCCCTTCCCCTTCTCATTTCGAGAGTCCGGCTTTGGAGGGGGCGGTCTATGACCCATTTGATCCATTTGAGCTAGCTTGTCGATCAGGGCCTGGAAGGTAGTCGGCTTGAAGAACATCATGAATTGGGATATGGTCGCCTGCGAATCGAGGGTTCCCACAAACATCCCTACTGCAGGAGCCTTTTCTATGCGTTGTTCGTATTTTGACCATAGGTTCCTCCACCGTATCGCATATTGGACCCACGTCTCGCCCGGCTTCACCCTGGCGTTAATCAATGCCGTTATCGGGATGCGTTCGCTGGCGCTTGCGAATCGCTGGGTAAACAGCAGCTCCATCTCCGCAAATGTCTTGATAGAGTTGTTTGGGAGCTCGGAGTACCACTCGAATGCTGTATCTGATAAGCTACCAACGAACTGGCGAAGCAACAATTTATCATCACCGCCGGTGTTGCCGCAAAGCGCCCTGAACTGGGCAACATATTGATGGGGATTGCCAGTCCCCTTATATACATGGAATTTCGGTATTGTATAGCCTGGCGGGTACTTGATCTGATCGTACCAGCTTGGATACGGTCGTCCCGTCTTGACAACTTGGCCGGCTGCCTCAGTCGCCTGATGAACCCGTATCTGCTGAGCTATATATTCGTCCAAGTCAGCTTTGGAGATTGTCTCCTCCTTGGCTGTTGACAGAGCCGGTGGAGAATTTGACGTTTCTCCCCTGTCATCTTCAAGGACGATCGGAGGATCTTCAGCAGGGGGATCTTGTTGGATCATCATGCCCACTATGTCCTGGAACAGAAGGGCCATCCGTTTTATATTGGCTGCTTGTTCCACAGCCTCTTTATCCTTCTTTTCCAGTATCCTGCGAAGGAATTCAGCGTCAATTTCTTGCTCCTGGCGTTGATCCGAGGACGCTTCGGGGCTTTCTTTTGGCCTAGTGAGTGCGGCCATCGCGTTCATCATTTCTTGGAGCTTCTGGTCCTCCTCCTGAGTTTTAGTCACTGACCGTGTAAGCGGTCTATGACCTGTAGACGTACGGCTGTCCTCTTTATCGGACGCCATGTAGACAGTATGGACTACAATGCCCCCGGACTTAGGGCGCTTGGGCTCACCGCCTTTGGAATTTGCCGCAGGCGTAGGGACCTTCTCCGGCCTTCTTCTCTTGTGGGCCGTTGAAGTTGAAGGGGCTGTTGCAGCGGGCACCCTGGCGGTTGTCGTCCTTTGCTGTTTGTCAGGACGGTTCTTTTCTTCCTGCACTTTCGCCCTTTTCTGCCGGCGAGAGTGATCTTGGTCGATTACAGAATCTTGAACCCTCCGCCAGACCTTGTAAATTTTGGAGGACGGCCGTTGAGGGGGCTGCTCCAGCTTCGTTTCTGTAACTCTCTCCGCAGGTGGAGGAGATCTTTTCAGTGTGGCAGTCGGAAAGTTCTTGCGTACCTTTCTTAGCGGTTCAAAGCTGTTCCCAGTTGGAACAGCAATATTAACTTCTACCACTGGAGCAGGTGGAGTTAGCCCTGAAGGGGAGTTGCCCCCGGCTTTCCTTACTCGGCGCCAGTGGCGACGTCGAGTATGTCGAGCTGTTGGGACTGGCTCGGCGATAGGGATAATTTCGTTTTGCCCCCTGTCCGGATGAGGCGCCGCTGGTGCCAGCCTCTTAAAGACTGATGTTGTCTTTTGAGTGGCGATGTTCAATCTGTCAAAGATAGACCCTCGAGTAGGAGCAGGAGCCGGAATAGTCAGTCTTGAAAAGACCGACTCTTTAACAGGAGAAGCCGCCTTGACGACTTCAGGAGAAGAGGTGGCTGTCTTCCTCGGGACGGCCATTTCAGGGTTCATGGGCTTATTGGCGGGCCCATCAGAGTTCTGGTTCAGCCTGGTAAAGACAGAGGTCGCTGGCTTGATATTGGACGACCCGTTGAAAGGGGCCGTTGTAGTAGTGAGCCGATCGAAGACCGACTTCTTTTGCGCTTCCGGTGCGGGCACTAGAATGGTGAAGCTTGCAGGCGGGAGCATGGTCCCGAAAAACAAACCGGTGGTGGCCTGAGTCACTTGTTCCACCGGCAAAGCAAGGATGGAGGCCGCTTGAGGCCCATAGGCTACACCTCCAGGTGAGGCAGAGCGTCGGTTGCATTGGCATTTGGACCAGCTCGAGCAGTTGGAGGCCATTGATGCTTGATTTCTATGCCAGGCAAAAGACCAAATCTTAGTAGCTTGAAACCCAAAGGCAACCATTAACAAACCGCGATTCGTTCGTGAAGACGACACATGAAGTGTGGAGTGGAAAGAGGAAAAGGTCCCACCGGGCGTGTCAGAATCTGTTCCCCTCCGAAAGAAGGCCATAGACTGAACGTCTTGCCTGAGATTCAGGGCAGATGCTATTTGGTTTTATCCATCTACCTCTCCGAAGATGCCAAGTTGATTTATGGCACCGTATATCGGAGGTTTAGACGGATGCGGCCGATGTAGCAGACTTCGTCAGATTCCCCCTCGCTTGAGGGGTTTTTGATTGTGGGGACGCTCTTCCCTGCAGGCGCAAGCCCCTGCAGTTAATTACGCTACCGCATCGCGGTAACCACTTTCTCCTTCTCCAGAATTTCACTTCTTGTCGTGTGTGTTTGTTTTGTTTGTGGATGCCCGTGGATTGTATACGGAGACTAAGTTATGCCGTCGCCCGTAGGACGTGGATTAGTCCAAATCCGTATTTACTTAGATTTGGGTTTGGTGTTTTAGTTTAAGGATACGTTAGCCATATTGAGGCTAAGATCAACTTAAACGTTCGCTAAGAATACGTTAGTCTGATTTGAGACTAAGATCAACTTAACGGAAAGAGCATTTAGGGGCTCTATTGTTCCGGTTTAGGGACGTAGTGGTCCATTTAATATATGGCCGTCGGGACCTGTCACCTCTCTGACGACGTTGAAGGATTACAACGACAGCTGTCAGAGGAGTTCAGAGATGTACCCTTGAACCAAAGTTGATTGGGGGTCTTATAGTCCAATTTAGGACTAAAGTCTGTTGGAATGTTTAAGGATACGTTAGCCGTATTTGAGGCTACGATCAACTTAAACGGGGTCGTTTAGATCCGACAAAAAAGCGTTTGGGGGCTCTATTATTCTAGTTTAGGGACGTAGTGGTCCATAGGTAGTTTAAGGACATTGCGGTCCATTGCCAGTTTAGGGACATGGTGGTCCATTGCCAGTTTAGGGACATGGTGGTCCATTTCCAGTTTAGGGACATAGGGGTCCATTGTTCCCGTTTTAGGGACGGATATTAGTTTAAGGACGCATTAGTCCGCGAGTTTAAGGACGCTTAAGTCCATGGGTTTAAGGACCCCACAGTCCGTATAGATGTGTTTAAGGACGCATTAGTCCATTAGTTTAAGGACGCATAAGTCCATGGGTTTAAGGACCCCACAGTCCGTATGGGTGTGTTTAAGGACGCATTGGTCCATTAGTTTAAGGACGCATAAGTCCATGGGTTTAAGGACCCCACAGTCCGTATTAATGTGTGGTTGTCGGGACCCGTCACCTCTCTGACGTCGTTGAAAGATTACAACGAAAGGTGTCAGAGGAGTTCGGAGATGTACCCTTGAACCGGATGTAAATTGATTTAAGAGAGCAGTCTTGCTCAGTCAATTTAATTTGAGAACTTACGGCCATGATTGGGCTAAGTCCAGTTGAGAATATTCAACGTTTTTATCTTTGGCCTATTAGGCCTGTGCTAGGGCTTTGCCCCTGTTTAATAATGCACTGCATTTTCTTTTGGCCTGCTAAGCCTTTTTGATTTGGGCTCTGTCCTTTTTAAATAATGCACAACATCTATTTTAGTTTGGGCTCTGCCCTTTTTAAAATAATGCATTGCATTTTATTAGGCCTGTTAGCCCTTTTTTAATTGGGCTTGGCCCTTCTGTAAATAATGCAGTGCATTAATCAAACTGACAGTGGCCAAGTGGCCTGTCAGGTGCTTTGCGCCAATTATTGAGTGCAAGCGCATGTGAAGGTGACACGTGTTACGCTCTGGTGAGCGCAAGCGCAGTGCGCTGAGCCAATGCGCTGCGCCAGTGCGCTGCGCTGTTGCGCTGCTGACACGTGGCGCGCTCTGGTGAGTTGCACCAATTTCAGAGAGCAATACTCTATCTTAAAAGCGCACAGCGCAAGTTATTCTGGTGCTGACACGTGGCGCTCTCTGGTGGCTTGCGCCAACCCAGGAGCGCAACAGTGCAGATTTGCAAGTGCAAGGCACTGTTTTAATATCTTGATCCAATTTTGGATTCAAGAAAAGAATCTTTAAAATTCCAGAACCAATGGTTCATAAAAAGGGCAATGCCTTTGTTATTTATTATATTTTTTTATTGAAGATCCTTGATCTTGTTTTTAGATTAATGATCTATTCAGAAGAAATCCTTCTTTTTATAAGGTTTTACCTTTTTTTTCCTTTCTGAATTCTTCTCAAAATTCTCTAGAGTTCTCTGAATTTTCTCTTTGTTTCTGTCTCTCTATTCTGTCTGTTTCAGAATTGGGTTCTAGGGGCCTTTATATAGTGCCCATTAATTTGTTAAATTTGTTAAAGGGATCATTCTTTGAGTGATTTGGGGATTTTTCCCCACCGTTGGATCTTTGATCCAAGAGCTTCTGTTTTACAGAAGACAATCTTCTTGTTTTAACAAGAACAGAAAGATCTTACTGGAATTTTAATTCTGTTTGGCGCAAACGCACCAGCGCTTGACACGTGTCACGCAGCGCAGAGCGCAGCGCAACCGCGCTGACACGTGTCGCGCAGCGCAACCGCGCTGACACGTGTCGCGCAGCGCAGAGCGCAGCGTAACTGAAGCGTTGCTTCCTTTAATTTTGTTTTAAATAGAGCCTTGCTCTGATTGGGTGCGCTGCCTTGGGCGCTGCGCTGACGTATCAGTTTTTGACACGTGGCCCGTGTTAGTGTATATGCCCTAGAGGCCATTACTGTATCATACTAGCTTGTATATTACTTAATGGAAGCTTGGGATATTCACAGTTGTATTGACAGTCTTGCTCAAAATGGTAGTATGCTACTTGGTTTGTCTCTACTTCAATATGTGCATGCGTTTCTTTTAGCATTTCGCTTATATACATATTAGTAGAGCTCTTAAGATCTTTGCTTGATTACCAGCGTTGTGATGGCAGTCATACTCGTGGGGGCTGGGTAATCCATAAGCACATCCTTATACAGGTCCCTAGTCGTAGGACTATCGAGACAGGGCATCGATACTCCGGAGTAGACTAGCGTATGCGCTTCTCATTCCAGCGGGGGAGACGGTCTGTCCCACAGCCGTCAGTACGTCGTACTTGAGATAGTATGCGGGTGCTCGTTAGGTTACGAGTACACTGGACAGGACTCGTCGGGGACTGTTGGTTGGTATTATACCTATCGTCAGTTATCAGTTCCCAGGTGACATGAGTACAGCTTAGTCCGCTGACTTGACACTGTCACTTCGCCTCGAGTGTGTTCCCACTGTACTTATATTACTACCCTACCACGGCTCAAAGGAGTCGTGCAAACAGGTAGTAGTTGGGTGCAGTCCTGAAGCACTTGGAGGCAGTGACGGTTAGACAGGATTCGTCTCTCCCGGTATTGGGGGTTGACATCGCGCTGTGTCTAGGAGAGCCATTACACGAGTAGTCCCTGGCCAGGGCAAGCGAGATATACTGGTAGGTTTCCAGTGTTATCTCAGGGTGTTCTGGGCTACACTCCGACACGACTTGTACCGCTATTAGGGGACTGACGTTCACCACCCCCTAGGCCCGCCATGCGATGTATCAGACGAACAGACTGGACTGTACGGAGATTGTCATATACAGGCTCAGTAGGAGTTCAGATGGGTTTACCTCATCGGCCTTCTTATCGACATCTACCTAGGGACCGTTACGTACAGCTAGTGCCGCTTGCGGTCTGTGGTTAAACCCACTGCTAGCGTAGTGTCGAGTCTTTAGAGTCCCACACAGAGAGTTTCCCTGCACTGAGCGAAACGTGTAGAGGCCGTATGGTTTTACGGCAGGGCTACGATCACTTACGTGCACTTGTGTACGTATGCTGTTCGGGCAGGCAATACTAGTGGGCTTTAGTTTAAGCCAGATTCTAGTATTGCACAGATGGATTTGTTTTGTCTTCTGTGCATTCGCATTCTACGGAATGCGGATGCGGGTGTGTATGCACAGTTTTGAGGAGTGATGAAGGAGGAGGTGCCCCATTAGGGTTTTGGCAGTTGGTTCGGCCAAAACCGTAATGTGGCAGGCTCATTAGGGTTTTGACAATTCGTTTGGTCAAAACCATTATGAGCCGGAGACATTGTTTACTAATCCTTTTAGTGATAGATTTGTGATGGCTAATTGCATTGACCATTTGACCACTTAGACCTCTCTTGACTTTGTTGACCCGTTGACCGTGTTGACCATTGACCTTCAAGAGAGGTCTACACTCTTCTTTGATTTTCCTTTTATTTCTTGAGTTATGAAAATGGTCAAGTCATTTGTGCCATCAACTTTATCATGATAGGATTAGTAATGATGGTTTTGGGTGTATTATTGCAACCATGGTTCATTTGCTTTAGTTAATCTTTTTCATTTATTCTCTTCTCATTCTCTCTCTTGAAGTGAGAAGAAAAGAAAAGATCCATGGTTGCTAAAGTTTCTCCTTCATCTTCCTCCTCTTGATAATTCTTTTGATCTCATGTGTTGAGAGAAAAAGAATCCACATAGACAAACACTTCCATCTTTCTCTTCTACACAACTTAGAGCATCTAGATTTGCGATCTCGTTGCCCTAGTAGTCTCGGCTTGAGCTGGAGCTTAGTGTACAACTCTCGGGTGGATCGTCTTCGACTCAAGAAGGCCGCGTAGGTGACCAAGATCCGGATCGACCCTCGGAGCGTGGATGGACAAGCCGGACAGCGGAGAGAAGACCCGAAGGACCGGTTCCGTGAGGTATATTTTCTACAGCATAGTAGTTAAAGCCTCTACTTGTTTGCTAGTTTCTAGTTTAGCCAAGATCCTTGCTTTGAGTCCATGTTGCCTTGCGCCAAATCATTGTTTTTCATCGTTTCCGCCTTCCCGTAAGAACCGGGATGAGCAACGTGGACTTACAGTGGTATCATAGACTAGCTAAACATAAACTAGTAAGTTAGCAAAGTGTTTAGATTATCGATCGGAAAAAAGTCGCAAAACACGTCCGCAAAACCTCAAGTTTCTGTCGATTTTTATACTGCTCAAAAAGTGATTTAAAATATATGAAAAATCATCTCAGGGTTTTTTAAAAACACTGCAGAAAAATGATCCAGTGATTCGATCAAACCGCCGCGGTTCCGCGGCAATGACATGCTTATTGCCGCGGTTCCGCGGTTGATTTAACTCGGCAGTGGATCGGGTTTTGTGTAGTGTTTTAGTTTGGCTGTTTTGGGATTTTTAAGACATGTTTTTTCTACCCAGATTTTCCAGAGAGCAAATTGACTTTTGGGGTGGTTAAAAATCTATTTTTTGATTGATATTCCGTAGACTTTGGCTAATGGATATTATCTGTGATGTGATATATGTATTGAACGTCCGCTAATCGCTATACGTCGATTAGTGGGGGTTATACATATCTGTGATCTGTAATGTTGATGGTTTGTGGATATGAACTCGGTGGATTGTCGCGGATGAATAGCCGGGGTGGATGTGAGATGAGAGTTTCTTTTTCTTTCATTCATGTAATATGTAATTTGATGTAATATTATTTGTATGGCCGCACAACCGGGTCGGGGTTGTAGCCGTCATTGTATAATTTCTTTTTACTGTTTTTGCTCCTAGGATAGACCCATAGTGGGGTGCACAAACTACCGGGTATCTCGAAGTGCCGAGTGGCCTACTCCCGTCGTTGAGGGAGGTTGCCTCGCTTCGGGTACTTGGCGGGTAGTTTTCCGCACCCGTAAGGGTCTTGGGTGGGGTATTGGCTATTCATCGCGACCGTGTAATCCGCTTTTCGTTGCAGGCTCGAACGAATCGCGGATTCCTAGTATATCCAAAGTGTTCATCTGTGATCTGGAATGGCTATCATTGCTATATATCTATATATGATATCTATTTAGGTGTTGCTTATGTTTTGCATCTGCGCTAGTCCAGCCCCCGCTCTGTCGTTAGTTAAGTAACCTAACGGGTGATGACGGGGCCCCGTGGTGAATGCGGATGGCATAAGCGTACACCATATTTTGGTTGTTTTCTGTAATGGTAGGATTAAATGATGGGACGCATTGGAATTAATGCAAGAAAATAAACCAAGTAAAAGTCGTTGGAACACTTTCAAAACCACTCGGTTCTTTTCAAAAACCAGCTTTTAAACTCGGAGCTTGAACCAATCCTTTTAAAAAGCTATCTCATTCCATAGATTATATCAAGTTCACTACGTTCACGGTTTCGCCAAAACCATCCGTAGCCCTCCGTCGTTTCATATGAATATTCAACAGTATTCAAGCTGTGTTTGTTGGCCTTAGTCAAGGCACAGTGTTTGGTAGCTGGTGGGTATTCATATGTTGCATAGATAGAATGCGTTGGTTTGGGACAGTCGTATTGCTTTGTTGGCCATAGTCAAGGGTATATATGGGTGGGTTCAAATCAACCTGGACAACGACGGGTAGAACTTGACATGTGACTTACGATTTGTTGGCCTTAGTCAAGGTCATAAGAGCATCGGGCAAAAAATCCACATCGGGAGTTTCATAAGCACTGAAACTTGCTAGCGCTGCATACCATTTGGAGTGTGATGATTTTGGTAGGATTCCTTCAGTTTTGTCACGCGATGATATTTGGATCCCGATCCTACTGTGAGTATATGCTACTCTCGGGAACTTTTTCACTTAACGATCAATGCTATAAACCAAGTAGGTGTCTATAAAGGTGTTAGCGGGGCTACGCCCACAGGGAAAAGAGGTTACTTAATTAAGGAACTTCGCGAAAGCGTTGGAAAACCTCCCTCAAAGTACCGACACTGGCCTGGCTGAACGGTTAAGCAAGAATTGTACGGTGAGATTGATCCTGACTAATTCTTCCTTTATAGTTTGAGGAGGGATTCGAGAGACAGTGGGAGCCATCCTGTTTAGATAAATTAAAAACCAATCTAAACATGCAAGAGCATCATGCTAAGTGTTTTCTTCTCTCTCTCTTAATTGCAGCGACCCAGTGACCGCACCTAGGTTACATCTAGATAATAAAATGATTGAATCTAACTGTTATGACTGGCAAAGGTCTGTCCAGATGTCCATTGCCCATAACAAGCTGGGACACCTCTTAACTAATCCCACCCCTGCCGTCTCAGGTCCAGCTTCCCCTGTCACGGATATTAATATCCGTAGGACATCGGAAGAAGACTGTGCGAAAGCCAAGTGCCTCGTGTTAGCCTCAGTTGATGGTACAAACCAGAGGCAGCATGAGAAGATGGACTTAGTTTCTATCTTCCTCCATAACAAGGATTTATATGGAGAGCAATCTCGTATCGCAAGATATGAGACCTCAAGCGAATTGCTTCCAGCGAGGTTGGCTATCGGGTCATCTGTAGGGGACAACGTCCTTACAGAGACCAGCTCTTTTGAGCTCACGGACCTGAAGACCACGTTGAAGAACGGGTCAGATGCTGACTTAGTTCAACAATCTCTACCTACTACCCTGAAGGAAACCAGGGAAGTAGAAAGAAAGGGAAGGGCAGAAGTTTCGGGAATGGATGTAGTAAAAGAGGGATGTTCCTATTGTTACGGGAATGAACATGGGCAGAAGGATTGCAGGGCTTGTAAAGCCAATAGCCAGAATTCGAAGCATGTTGTGGTTTCGGCTTCGGGTGTGTTTGTAATTGAGAACTGTATGTCAGTTAACCCTACTTCCTGGGTATTGGATACCGGATCAGGATCTCATATCTGTAATTCATTACAGGCTCTGAGAAACCGTAGGGTTATCAAGAAAGGTGATATGACTCTCAGGGTTGCTAACGGAATGAGCATGTATGCTGAATCCGTAGGGGATATCATCTAGGACTGACAACTGGGCAATATTGATTCTGCGTGACTGTTTTTATGTACCAGGTGCGACTTGTAATATCATATCTGTATCCTTACTTTCTAAGGAAGGATATGATTTTACTTTTGTAAGCGATGTAGTAAACATCCACCTAAATCAAGTTCTGATTGGGTCAGGTACATTGAAAAACGGTATATACGTTTTGAATCAAGCTCAGGTCTTCAGTGTCCAGAACACACTTAAAAGAAAGTCTCCGGAATTAAATCAGGCTTTCTTATGGCATTGTAGACTGGGTCACATCAATGAGACACGGTTGACAAAGTTACATAAAGAAGGATACTTGGATCCGTTCGAGTACCAGTCTTATGCCACTTATGAATCTTGTCTCATGGGAAAGATGACAAAGACCCCGTTCACTGGACACGGAGAAAGAGCGAGCGAGCTCTTGGGACTCATACACAGTGACGTGTGTGGTCCAATGTCTACACATGCGCGAAGTGGTTATTCATACTTCATTACTTTCACAGATGATTTCTCTAGATATGGGAATGTCTTCTTGATGAAGCACAAATCCGAGGCCTTTGAGAAATTTCGGGAGTACAAGAATGAAGTTGAAAAACAAACAGGCAAAAGTATCAAGACACTGAGATCTGATCGAGGTGGTGAATACTTAAGTGCCGAGTTTCTGGACTTCCTAAAACAGAATGGAATTCTCTCTCAGCTTACTCCTCCATACACACCACAACACAACGGTGTATCGGAAAGGAGGAATCGAACCCTATTGGATATGGTTCGATCCATGATGAGTAAGGCTGAGTTACCGCTATCCTTCTGGGGTTATGCACTAGAATCAGCTGCATATATTTTTTGAACCAAGTTCCTACTAAGTCAGTGCCTACCACACCATATCAGATTTGGAGTGGGAAGAAACCCAGTCTTAAACACTTTAAGACATGGGGATGTCCAGCTTTTGTAAAAAAGCAGCATGCGGACAAGCTCGAGGCACGTTCAGTACAGTGTAAGTTTGTGGGATACCCAAAGAACTCCAAGGGGTATCTTTTCTATTGCGCAGAGGAACAAAAGGTTTTTGTTTCTCGTCATGCCCGCTTCTTGGAAACTGAGTTTTTGGAAAATCAGATAAGTGGGAGCGCAATAGAACTGGAAGAAATTCCAGAACCACGAGCTATTACTGAAAGCTCAGTAGAACCAGAAGGTTCGAAAGAACAGGACATCCCAGCGCCACTCCACAGGAGTAGTAGGCAATCTCATCCACCCGAGAGATACTACGGTTTTCTCATAGACGGGGATAGAGAGGATTGCACTATGGATTATGGTGAGCCTACTAGCTTCCAGCAAGCCATTCAGAGCGGCGACTCGGTAAAATGGCTGGATGCTATGCGGGCCGAGATGGAGTCCATGTACACCAACAAAGTTTGGACTTTGGACTTTGCTCCAGAAGGGGTAAAACCCGTAGGCTGTAAATGGATCTTTAGAAAGAAGATTGGTGTAGATGGGCAGGTTGAGACCTATAAAGCTAAATTTGTTGCAAAGGGTTTTCGTCAAAGACCTGGTTTGGACTATGACGAGACCTTTTCTCCAGTGGCTATGCTGAAATCCATTCGGATCCTTCTTGCCATTGCTGCCTTCCACGATTATGAAATCTGGCAGATGGACGTAAAGAAGGCTTTCCTAAATGGAAATTTGGAAGAGTGCGTCTATATGGATCAGCCAGAGGGATTCATTCAGAGTGGGAGCAGTGGTAAAGTGTGCAAGTTGCTAAAGTCCATCTATGGACTTAAGCAGGCATCGCGGAGTTGGAACATCTACTTTGATGATACTGTCAAGGAATTCGACTTTATCAAAAACCCAGATGAACCATGCATTTACAGTAAGATTGTAGGGAGAACTGTGGTATTCCTCGTCTTGTACGTGGATGACATTCTCCTAATAGGAAATGATATTCCTATGCTACAGTCAGTCAAAGGATTCTTGTCGCAGAGGTTCTCCATGAAGGACCTGGGTGATGCCAACTACATTCTGGAGATCCAGATCTATCGTGATAGATCTAAGAGGATGTTGGGACTTTCATAGTCAAGGTACATCGACACCATACTGAAAAGATTCAGTATGGAAGATTCCAAGCGCGGTAATTTGCCGGCTTGTCACGGGATCACCCTCTCCAAAGAGATGTCTCCCAAGACTGATTTGGAAAGGGATCGCATGTCTATTATACCCTACGCTTCTGCGGTAGGCTCTATAATGTATGCGATATTATGTACCAGACCAGATGTAGCATACGCATTGAGCGTTGTAAGCCGGTATCAGTCGGACCCAAGGGAGAAACACTGCATAGCGGTAAAGAACATTCTCAAGTACCTGAGAAGGACTAAGGAGATGTTCTTGGTGTATGGTGGAAAAGACCTCCAGATCGAGGCCTTTGCTGACTCCAGCTTCCAGAGTGACAAGGATGGCTCCAAGTCCATGTCGGGTTATGTCTTTACCCTCAATGGAGGGACGGTTTGCTGGAAGAGTTCCAAGCAGGAGACCCTTGCTGACTCAACTATGGAAGCGGAGTACATAGCTGCTTGTGATACCGCAAAGGAAGCTGTCTGGATGAAGAAGTTCCTCACGGAGCTTCAGGTGGTTCCTACCATTGTTGATCCAATACCGCTGTATTGCGACAACAACGGAGCTATAGCTTTAGCGAAGGAACCCAGGTCCTATCAGAAGTCCAGGCACATTTTGAGGCGGTACCACCTGATCAGGGAGATCGTAGATCGCCGGGAGATCGAGGTGAAGAGAGTAAATTCGGAGAATAACACTGCAGATCCACTCACGAAGGCCCTACCCCAGACTAAGTTCGAGCGGCTGATCGAGATGATAGGTCTTCGATACGCCAGTACATGGACTTAGTGCAAGTGGGAGATTGTTAGTGTATATGCCCTAGAGGCCATTACTGTATCATACTAGCTTGTATATTACTTAATGGAAGCTTGGGATATTCACAGTTGTATTGACAGTCTTGCTCAAAATGGTAGTATGCTACTTGGTTTGTCTCTACTTCAATATGTGCATGTGTTTCTTTTAGCATATCGCTTATATACATATTAGTAGAGCCCTTAGGATCTTTGCTTGATTACCAGCGTTGTGATGGCAGTCATACTCGTGGGGGCTGGGTAATCCATAAGCACATCCTTATACAGGTCCCTAGTCGTAGGACTATCGAGACAGGGCATCGATACTCCGGAGTAGACTAGCGTATACGCTTCTCATCCCAGCGGGGGAGACGGTCTGTCCCACAGCCGTCAGTACGTCGTACTTGAGATAGTATGCGGGTGCTCGTTAGGTTACGAGTACACTGGACAGGACTCGTCGGGGACTGTTGGTTGGTATTATACCCATCGTCAGTTATCAGTTCCCAGGTGACATGAGTATAGCTTAATCCGCTGACTTGACACTGTCACTTCACCTCGAGTGTGTTCCCACTGTACTTAGATTACTACCCTACCACGGCTCAAAGGAGTCGTGCAAACAGGTAGTAGTTGGGTGCAGTCCCGAAGCACTTGGAGGGAGTGACGGTTAGACAGGATTCGTCTCTCCCGGTATTGGGGGTTGACATCGCGCTGTGTCTAGGAGAGCCATTACACGAGTAGTCCCTGGCCAGGGCAAGCGAGATATACTGGTAGGTTTCCAGTGTTATCTCAGGGTATTCTGGGCTACACTCCGACACGACTTGTACCGCTATTAGGGGACTGACGTTCACCACCCCCTAGGCCCGCCATGCGATGTATCGGACGAACAGACCGGACTGTACGGAGATTGTCACATACAGGCTCAGTAGGAGTTCAGATGGGTTTACCTCATCGGCCTTCTTATCGACATCTACCTGGGGACCGTTACGTACAGCTAGTGCCGCTTACGGTCTGTGGTTAAACCCACTGCCAGCATAGTATCGAGTCTTTAGAGTCCCACACAGAGAGTTTCCCTGCACTGAGCGAAACGTGTAGAGGCCGTATGGTTTTACGGCAGGGCTACGATCACTTACGTGCACTTGTGTACGTATGCTGTTCGGGCAGGCAATACTAGTGGGTTTTGGTTTAAGCCAGACCCTAGTATTGCACAGATGGATTTGTTTTGTCTTCTGTGCATTCGCATTCTACGGAATGCGGATGCGGGTGTGTATGCACAGTTTTGAGGAGTGATGAAGGAGGAGGTGCCCCATTAGGGTTTTGGCAGTTGGTTCGGCCAAAACCGTAATGTAGCAGGCTCATTAGGGTTTTGACAATTCGTTTGGTCAAAACCATTATGAGCC
This sequence comes from Agapanthus africanus, assembly GCA_030015575.1. NCBI lineage: Eukaryota > Viridiplantae > Streptophyta > Magnoliopsida > Asparagales > Amaryllidaceae > Agapanthus > Agapanthus africanus. Next base: position 59,067,509 of record CM057348.1, read on the forward strand.
GGAGACATTGTTTACTAATCCTTTTAGTGATAGATTTGTGATGGCTAATTGCATTGACCATTTGACCACTTAGACCTCTCTTGACTTTGTTGACCCGTTGACCGTGTTGACCATTGACCTTCAAGAGAGGTCTACACTCTTCTTTGATTTTCTTTTTAATTCTTGAGTTATGAAAATGGTCAAGTCATTTGTGCCATCAACTTTATCATGATAGGATTAGTAATGATGGTTTTGGGTGTATTATTGCAACCATGGTTCATTTGCTTTAGTTAATCTTTTTCATTTATTCTCTTCTCATTCTCTCTCTTGAAGTGAGAAGAAAAGAAAAGCTCCATGGTTGCTAAAGTTTCTCCTTCATCTTCCTCCTCTTGATAATTCTTTTGATCTCATGTGTTGAGAGAAAAAGAATCCACATAGACAAACACTTCCATCTTTCTCTTCTACACAACCTAGAGCATCTAGATTTGCGATCTCGTTGCCCTAGTAGTCTCGGCTTGAGCTGGAGCTTAGTGTACAACTCTCGGGTGGATCGTCTTCGACTCAAGAAGGCCGCGGAGGTGACCAAGATCCGGATCACCCTCGGAGCGTGGATGGACGAGCCGGACAGCGGAGAGAAGACCCGAAGGACCGGTTCCGTGAGGTATATTTTCTACAGCATAGTAGTTAAAGCCTCTACTTGTTTGCTAGTTTCTAGTTTAGCCATGATCCTTGCTTTGAGTCCATGTTGCCTTGCGCCAAATCATTGTTTTTCGTCGTTTCCGCCTCCCCGTAAGAACCGGGATAAGCAACGTGGACTTACAGCGCGTTGCGCGCAGCGCAAGTAATTTGAAGCGTTGCTTCAATTTTTGAATTTTTGAAATTCAAACAGAGCTTTTCTCTGATTGGGGGAAACACCAACATATCAAAGAGTCCTAGTCAAGTTCAACCCGTCATTATCTTGATTGCATTAAACCCACCCGTACGAGTCCTTGACAATGCCAACATAACCGTACGACTGTCCTAACCAATCCACTTATTCATGTGACAGAAAAGCATTACATAGCTACCGAACACTACGCCTCGGTAATGCACGACATACGTAGCACGAATACTAAGCAATACTAATCTGAAATGACGGAGGGCTACGGCAAGTTTTTGGCGAAAAACCTTTAACGTAATGAACTTGATATCGTTGAAGGAACCGGATAACTTTTTATAAAAATATAGTGGCAAAAACCTTTGCTAAAGAGGTCACTCCCGGTGAAGGGATCTCGGCTCTTTCCCCGTAGAATGAGGTGCAAGATATTCCAACTGAATACCACGACGCAAAGCAAAAAGTAATCGGCTATAGTGAAGTTATTACCCTGACGCAAACTTTTGTCCAAGGGGTCACTCCCGGTGAAGGGATCTTGGCCCTTTCCTCGTCGACTGAGGTGTTGGATATTCATAACCGAATACCACTGTGCAAAACAAAAGAGAACGTCCTTGCAATAACAACTTTTTGAAAAATGTTCCAACAACATCAGAATAGGTTTGTTCAGCTTGCATTGATCCGAATCAATGCAGTCCCATCAATTGATCACACCAATAAAGAACGAAAATACGATGTACGTATATGCCATCCGCATTCGCCACTGGGTCCCGTCATCACCCGTTAGGTTACTTAACTAACGACAGAGCGGGGACTGGACTAGCGCGGGTGTAAAACATATACAACATCTACTAGTATATATATCAATATATAATATTCGCTCATGGCGCGATAAAATGCAACATCACAGAAATGTAATAAGCATCACAGAACGATACAGATAATTTGGGATCCCCGGGTTTCATAGAGCCGCTACTGAAACCCGACGTTCCCCTGGTCGTGTGGATAGCCTGTGCAATGAAATCCTAGACCCCTATGGGCACGGTAAGTTACCCGCCAAAACCTGAAGCGAGGCAGCCCCCTTCAACAATGTGAATGGACCACCCAGCACTTCACGGAATCCGGTAACTTGAGCACCCCTCCTTGGGTCAACCTGTACCCCTACGAGTGCGGCGAATAGCCCGCCAATTCTAGAGTGAAGCCCCCTCCGTCTCAAAGCCATGAGATGCGGGCCCGTTGCCCTCTAGAACCCGGCTATCCGTGTACCCCACCGCGGGGTAATCCTAGTACAGAAAGTAAAAATATATATACAACGGTACATCGACCTCAGCCCGGTCGTGCCCCACAAAGAATAATATACAAACAGGCAGTGACGGCAGTCTACATGTCGGACGCTCGCCCCGCAATATCAAATGTACATAATACAACCAAACTGTACTAACATTGCATCCAGGCTATCCACCACGACAAATCCGCAACATCATAGCACAACACAGAACATCAACGTGAATGTCACGTTCGCAAATCCGTCTAAAAGGGCTATAGCAATCAGACAGCATTTACCGATCAAATGACATTCACGGCCGCAGATATAATGTAAATACTGTGAACTAACATATTTAAAATTTTCGATCGACAAAATTTTCCGAAGTGGCCCCAAGCACAATACCCAGTATTCAAATAAATCTGGGCCCAAAATAAAATTACCAGAAACCCCTTTTCCAAGTCAGAGACCAACTGAAGAAATTTGGTGCAGTGTTGCTACAGTACGGCCGCGGAACCGCGACCAAAACGTGGGTACGGCCGCGGTTCCGCCGCTCTACAGTGCAATCATCCCACCAAATTTTCTCAGTTCTCTTAAAAAACCCTGCACGAATTTCTGCAATACACCAAATAATTTTTTGACCACAGGAAAAATTCGACAGAAACTGATGACTTGGAAATGCAGTTTTTGAAAATTTCGTTCAATCGAAGTTCTAAACACGTTAGAGCAAACTAGTAAAGGTTAATAGTATGGCTCTGATACCATGTAAGACTATGGTAGCGCCCCGACCGTCGTTCCGAGGCCAAAATGCGGAAACGAAAATTTTTCTTAACTTGAAAACCGGCGCTATCGTATGCTTAAAACCCGGATCGAACCATTAACCTACAACTAGCTACTAGAGAAAGGTTTGGAAAGCTATACTGATCGATCCGTGTCCTTCGGTCTTTGGCCACCATCCTAAGCTCCTCACGGCATCTCCGGTCTTGATCTCCTCGTCGAAAAGGGCACCACATCTACGAGTCTTTTTACGGGCTCCCGCTTCATCCGAAGCAACTCGAGCACGAAGTGTGCTAGCCGACGTATCCAAGGTGTTGTAGAGAATGTTTGTGATCACTTTGCCTCTTGCATCCATTGCTTGGATGGAGGTTGAAGGTGTTGCCAATAATGGAGGCTATGAGCTAGAGGAAGAAGAAGAAGAAGCTCTTTTCTTTTGTTATGTCTTGTGTTGATAAAATGAGAGAGTGTATGAAAAAAATACAAGACCAATCTTTCATTAGGCAGCCCCTCTCTCTCTCCTCTCATCATATCAACACAAATCCATCATATAATGTGACACATGCACAAGAAAAGAGACCATGAGTCATCACTTGTGCATGTGTCACAATAAATGCTCTAAATCATGATATCTAGCTCATAATTACCATTTACAAACATTAATCCAAATGTTTGCAACAATAAAAAGATACGGTGACATCTAAAGTAAACTCGTGACGGATCACAAGAATACCCCTCACCTGTATATACATACCTGCATCCGCATTCCGACTGAATGCGAATGCGATGAGACTAAAGTAATCTAACAAATCTAATACTAGGATCCAGCTTAAACCAAAGCCCACTAGTATGATCCACCCGACCATGATCCGTGCACTACTGCACGTATATGATCGGACCCTGCCATATATCATACGGCCTCTACAACGTTTCGCCCGAAACTTGAGAAACTGTCTGTGGGGGACTCTAAAGACTCGTCAATACTTTGGCTGTGGATTTAACCACTAGAACGTCAGAGGTATTAGCCGTACGTAACGGGCTACCAGGTATTGACCAAAAGGGAGGTCGATGAGCAAACTCATCCTGACATCCTACTGAGCCTGTCAGTGACAATATCTGTACAGTCCGGTCCATTCGTCTATGAGTATCGCATGGCGGGCCTAGGGGTTGGTAAAAGTCAGACCCCCAAAAGCGGTATAAGTCGTGTCGGAGTGTAGCCCAGAACACCCTGAGATACTACTGGAATACCTACCAGTAAATATCTTGCCTCCGCCGAGGGCTTTGTGTAATGGCTCTCCTAGACACAGCGCGATCTCACCCCCAATACCGGGAGAGACGAATCCCCTGCCGATCCGCTCACTTGCCTCCATGTGGCTCGGGACTATACCCAACTAAAACCTGTTTGCACGACTCCTTTGAGCCGTGGTAGGGTAGTAATCAAAGCACAGTGGAAACTCACATGAGACAAATGACGATCTAAGGTCGATGAACTAACCTGTACACATGTCACCAGGGAACTGCTATCTGATGTCAGGTATAATACCAACTAGCATGTTCCCGGCGAGTCCTGTCCGGTGTACTCATAACCCAATGAGCACCTGTATACATCTTAGGTGATCCAACTGACACCAATGGCTTGTGAGACCGGCCACCGCCCCTCTTCGGGGTCTCGACTGTATATACTAGTCTACTAATGGAGTATCGATGCCCAGTCTCGAAACTCCCACGACTAGGGACCTTTTAAAGATGTGCTTATAGACCCCAGCTCCCACGTATATGATTGCCATCATACTGCTGGTAGTCAAGCAAGAATCCCAAGGGCTCTATCAACGTGTAATAGCGACCTGTAAGGTCACCTAAAGCAGTACACGATGATAAAGACAAACCATGGTAGCATACTATTCTCTATCAACGTGTGATAGTGAACTACAATGTCACCTAAAGCATGTACACGATGATAAAGACAAACCAGATAGTATACAAACCTCACGAGTAAGACTGTTCAACCGGTATAGGTCCTCCCTCAATCATTGCAATCACGTGCCTGCGATCCAATAATTGACTTTGAGGGCACTATATCCAACAGGTGGCTCAAGCGGTGGCGTGGTGGTGATTGTCGAAGAGGAGCTCAGTTGTGGCAGTGGGGTGCCGGCGGGTTTGTAGTGGCTCGGGTGAGGAGTTTGGGATGCGGTTGTGATGAGAAGGTGGTAGTAGGGGAGGTGTCGGCTGCGTCGCAGCGAAAGAGGGAAGCTCGGCTAATGGTGATGGAGTTGAGGAGATGAGGAGGTCGGGGCTCATCGTTGATGGAGGAGTTGGTGGTGGCTGGTACGTTGGTGGGGTTCAAGTTGGTCGCTGGAAGTTGAGGGAGATGGCGAGGTGGTGATGGGTTCGTGGTGGTGGTGAGCTCGAGCTGAAGGAGGAGGAGCTGGGAGTTTATTGGGGTTGTCGGCGATGATGAGTGAGGACGAGAGGGAGTGAGAAAGATAGGATAAGGAGTGAGAGGGGGCTCGGAGTTGTGACGTGGGCGAGAGCGAGGACGTAGGGGAGCGGGTCTCGCGGCGAGGACGAGAGAGGAGGAAAGACGTTGGAGGGAGCGGATTTGGTGGTGGGGATCGCGGGGAGTTGGCGAGCGGGGATGGCGTTAACAAGGGTTGGGTCGTGGGCGGGCGCGAGAAGAAGGGAGGAACGTTAGAAGGAGAAAGGGCGGGAAAAATAAAGGAAAGGAGAAGAAGAAGGGGGAGTGGGGAGTCGGGTAGGTTGGGTTGGGTTATTTTAGAGTTTAGATTTAGGAAATTAAAATAAAATAATAAAATATAATAAAAATATATATAAAATGAAAAAATTCTGGGAAAAAATACGGAAAAAATAAATATGGAAACCAGGGATTTACATCATACCCCTTACAAAAAATTTCGTCCTCGAAATTAAAGAACGAAAACAACGGAACAACAACACAACTCGAACAGGTGCGGAAAACGTGGACGGATGTCCTCCTCGCATTCCCAGGTAGACTCTCCTGGCGAACGACCACTGTCACGCCCCACTTCCAATACAGAGAGTATTGTTCGTTCTGGCCGAAGCCGCACGGTTTTGTCCTTCTGGGCGAACCGGACCCGACCAGGGGCCACACTTCTCAGGAGGTCACCCATCCCAGAACTTTCCTGGCTTGAGCACGCTTAACTACGGAGTTCTCAAGCTCCTGTAGTGCCGGTTCACTTAAAAGGCGTCTCTGTATTGAAGAGTGGTATCATTCCATTTATAGTACAGATCTGCCCTCTTTCGGAATGTATTCCGAAAATTCCCTATTGTTCTACAGTGGGTCCCACGGACTCAAGAGGTAGCCCCCACGGATTCAAGAGGTGGCCCCCGCCCCCTTGGCATGACACTTGGCGTGGCACTTTGTTCCGTGTGGCACTTTATTACGTGAGCAAGAACCGGGTCCCGACATCCTCCCCACCTTTGAACAATGGTTCGTCCTCGAACCATAGACCTACTATTGAGGGACCAGCTTTGATACCATTCAGTCACGCCCCACCTCCAATACAGAGAGTATTGTCCGTTCTGGACAAAGCCGCATGGTTTTGTCCTTCGGGACGAACTAGACCCGACCAGGGGCCACACTTCTCAAGAGGTCACCCATCCTAGGACTTCCCTGGCTCGAGCATGCTTAACTACAGAGTTCTCAAGCTCCTGTAGTGCCGGTTCACTTAAAAGGCACCTCTGTATTGAAGAGTTGTATCATTCCATTTATAGTACAAATCTGCCCTCTTTCGGAATGTATTCCAAAAATTCCCCATTGTTCTACAGTGGGTCTCACGGACTCAAGAGGTGGCCCCCACGGATTCAAGAGGTGGCCCCCGCCCTCTTGGCATGAAACTTGGCGTGGCACTTTGTTCCGTGTGGCACTTTATTCTGTGAGCAAGAACCGGGTCCCGACAACCACCCCAAGAAACTCGAACCAAGAGAATGACTTTGTTCTTTAGCAATTTTTCCCGACGATCGAGAATGATGGTAGGCTGCTCCTCGTAAGACAGATCGGTGCCCAACGTTAACTCTGAATGGTCCAAGATATGGCTGTCATCCCGAATGTAGTGTCTCAACTGAGAAACATGGAAAGTATTGTGCACACCAGCTAGCGATGGAGGCAAGGCAAGTCGATAAGCTACCTCTCCTATTCGCTCTAGCACCTCAAAAGGTCCGATGAATCATGGACTGAGTTTCCCGCGATTACCAAACCTGATCACTCCCTGAGTGGGCGATATCTTCAGAAATACGTGGTCACCAATACCAAACTCCAAAGACCTTCTGCCGGCATCTGCACAACTCTTCTGTCGGTCCTGAGCCGCCTTGATATGTTACCTGATCATCTAAACTTTGCTCACTGTCTTCACTATAAGCTCAGGGCCCAACAACTTTCGTTCACCCACGTCATCCCAACAAAGGGGGACCGACACTTCCGTCCATACAGAGCCTCGAACGGTGCCATCTGGATGCTAGCTTGATAGTTGTTGTTATACGAAAACTCTACCAGATAGAGGCGATCCTCCCAAGAACCCTGAAAATCAAGCATGCATGCCCTCATCATATCCTCGAGCGTCTGGATAGTACGCTCGGATTGCCCATCTGTCTGCGGATGATAAGCCGTGCTGTACTTGAGACGCATGCCCAAACTCTCCAGTAGGCTCTTCTGAAAATGGGAAATGAACCTGGTGTCTCGATCAGACACAATACTAACGGATACCCCATGCAGTCTCACAATCTCCTGCATATATCTCTCCATGAGTGACTCCATTGACTGTTAGACTTGGAAGGGTATGAAATGCGCTGCCTTCGGAAGACGATCAATAATAACCCAAATAGCATTGTTTCCCCTTGGACTTCGAGGTAGTGCCATCACGAAATCCATGGTGATGTGCTCCCATTTCCACTCTGGCACTGGAAGTGGTTGCAACAATCCAGCTATTCGTTGATGCTCGGCTTTCACCTATTGGCATACCAGACACTTGGAGACAAAGCGAGCAATCTCCCTCTTCATCCCGTTCCACCAGAAGTGCTGCCTCAGGTCTCTGTACATCTTGGTGCCACCTGAGTGCACTGAGTAAGCGGAATTATGTGCCTCAGCTAGAACTTCATCTCGAATACCCCCCTTTGGAACACACAGCCAACTGCCAAATCTCAAAGTGCCATCTCCATGAATCTGCAAATCTGTTCTCAAACCAGGATCAACTAACCCTATGAACTTCTGCAACTGAGAGTCACCAGCCTGTGCAGCTTTAATGCGATCTATAAGCGATGATTGAACTTTCAACTGCCAGAGCTGTCCGGGCACACCCGGAGTAACTACGTCCAACTCGAGTCTCTGAAGGTCATTGAGAATCCCCTTCTGACAAGTCAGCAATGCAGCTGATGGCCTGCAATTAAGAGCATCAGGAATGACGTTCACATTCCCCGGATGATACTGCAGATCAATATCGTAGTCTACCATCAATTCCAACCATCTGTGTTGTCTCATATTCAGCTCCTTCTGAGTGAACACGTATTTCAAACTTTTGTGATTCGTGAACACCTATACTCTTTCGCCTAGCAGGTAATGCCTCCAAATCTTTAAAGCGAACACAACGACCACTAACTCCAGGTCATGTGTGGGGTAGTTCTTTTCATGAGTTTTCAGCCGACGAGAGGCGTAAGCTACTACTCGACCGTGCTGCATCAAAACACAGCCTAAACCTTTTCCCGATGCATCACTATGAACAACCAAGCCACCGGAGCGGTCTGGCACAGTCAAGATTGGGGCAGTGGTCAACTCCAGTTTCAACAGATCGAACGCCTGGGTGCATTCCTCTGACCAAACATAAGGCACTTCCTTCCGTGTGAGCTTCGTCAAGGATTCTGCTACTCCGGCGAAATATTGGACAAACCGTCGATAATACCCAGCTAATCCTAAGAAGCTTCTTATCTCAGCAACTAATTTCGGTGTCGGCCAATCTTTGATAGATTCGATTTTCGTCGGGTCCACTGAAATGCCGTTACTTGAAATGACATGCCCCAAAAATTGCACCTTGTCAAGCCAAAACTCGCACTTGCTTAGCTTAGCATAGAGCTTCTCCTCCCGTAGAACCTGCAATACAATTCGTAGGTGCTCGGCGTGCTCCTCTCGACTTCTCGAATAGACGAGAATGTCGTCGATGAATACGACAACAAACTGATCCAAGTACTTGGAGAAAACCCTGTTCATCAAGTCCATAACTATGGTCGGTGCATTGGTAACACCGAACGACATTACAAGAAACTCATAGTGGCCATATCGGGTTCATAAAGGCGTCTTGCATACATCCCCTATCTTAACCATGACCGAAGGTATAGTTTAGAAAATACCCGAGCACCACCAAGTTGATCGAATAAGTCAATGCGGGGGGATGGGATACTTGTTCTTCACAATCACCCTGTTCAACTCCCGGTAGTTAATGCACATGCGTAAGGAACTGTCTTTTTTCTTCACCAGTAACACAGGAGCACCCCATGGGGAAGCACTTGGACCGGGGAAGCACTTGGACGGATAAATCTCTTGTCTAGAAGATCTTCTATTTACTTCTTTAATTCTGCCAACTCAACCGGTGCTATTCTGTACGGTGCTTTCGAGACTGGTGATGTACCCGAAATCAAGTAGATTGAGAATCCCAAGATGCGAGGAGGTGGTAGACCTGGTAAATTTTCAGGGAACGCATCAAGAAAATCCTGAACGATCTCTGGGGATGGACTCTCATCAATCTCCATAGCCGTCAACACTTTCGGCTTGGCTCTAAACTTGGCCAGCTCTAAAGACTCGCTTCCGCCTTCGAAAATAAACCCAGGGTGATTGGGAATGCGGAAAGTCACCTTCCTATCTCGGCAATCGATGATTGTATGGAAGGTACTCATCCAATCCATCCCGAGAATTGCATCATAGCTGCCCGTCCCGATTAAAAGGAAATTCGCATAGAATTCCCTGCCGCATACTACCACCGGACATAACCTACATTCTTAGTTGGACACAATAATTCCGTTACTTGTATGTATCTCCCAACCCTTGGTCAACGGATCGTGAGGTATAGAGTGTGTGTCAACAAACCGTGTAGAAATAAAGCAATGCGAAGCACCCGAATCAAAAAGAATCTAGCTGGTATAGAATAAACAAGGAGGGTAACTGTAACTACTTCACCAGAAGTCTCTTCTTGCTCGGTTGATAGGGTGAAAGCCCATCCTTGATTCCGACCCGTACCAGTATGCCTCTGATCGAATAACCGCTGCTGGGATCCCAGAGGTGGACCCCTCTGAGCAGAAGTGCCGTACGATGGTTGTCGTTGCTTGAACCCTCCCTGTAGCTCGGATCTCTGGGGACATCCGCTGACCCTGTGCTCGCTAGATCCACAAAGCAAACACCGCCCCTTAGCTCTGCGACAATCTCTCTGCATGTGCCCTGGCCCCTGGCAATAATCACAAAATAGGGCCCTCCGTTGCGGCTGCTGTGGTGAGAAAGTATGCTTCATCTGCGTAACACCCGACCTGTGAACTGGGATCGCTCCACGGGAGGAAATGGTAGCCCATGCTGGAACTACATGGGGTCTCCTGTCCACTGATCGTTAGCCCTTAGCCTTCTCCGCCAATCTTTCCTGTACTCAGGAAGCATTCAACACCTGAGCGAAGGTCGGTAGATCGAGGGATGCGATAAGTTGCTGCAGTTCAATATCGAGCCCCTGCTGAAATCGTCTTGCCCAGGCAGCTTCGGTGGCTACCATGTACGGTGCAAAACGACTTAGCCGGTTAAACTCTGCGGCGTGGACATCTACTGAGCATCCATTTTGCTTCAACATAATGAATTTCTCCTCCATCTCGGTCTTGGCAGTGGCAAAAAAATAGTGATCTAGAAAGCACGCGGAGAACGTGTCCCATCCGATAGGTTTCTTCAGCCGTCTTTCCTCTATGGACCACCACGTGCGGGCCTCGTCCTCCAGCTGAATCTTCACCACGTTCACTTTGTCATCATCAGGAACTCGAGCGGTCATTAAAAGGTTCTCCACATTAACGAGCCATTGCTCGGCCTCGAGTGGATTTGTTGATCCTGTGAAAACCGCTGGATGAAGCCTCCTAAAGTCCGAAACGGTACCAACCCTAGCCTGTGTAGTCGGTACGAAGGCGCCCTCAGGGGCGGCGGGAACAGCCGTAGATCTCTCCAGGGTGGTAATTGCGGTCTCCTTTACCGCCTTCAAACCCTCAGTAAGGAGATCGGTCTTCCTCTCTTGAGCCTGAGCTAGGGTTGTCAGTGTGCTGAGAATCTTCTCGGTACGATCGTGGGAAACGACACCTGAGGAGTTACCCGAGGAGTCCATATTTCTGAAAGATGATCAAGAAAGAAATCAGATTCAGTCAAGGATTTCATGATGATTCAACGAGGATTAGGAAGTGAAAAGAAATGTAATAAAGTACACATCAAGGGTATAACTCAAACTAGGGATCTCTTGACGGGAGTGTAATTTCATCCAAATCTGGCTCTGATACCAATAAAACCATGTCATGCCCCACTTCCCAAAATACGGAATACGAGGGGTGACTAGGCCAGCAATGCTCCTACGGTCAGAGAATAATCTCGCCGTAGTCACACTTCGGCTTCTAGCATTACATGGTAGTTAGTAAACAGTACTAGAGTAAAGGAAATCAAAGTTCACAACTTTATTACATTACAATAAAAGAGTTCGAGATACATTTATTTTACAGAAGAAAATAACTAACCAACGGAATACAATGTGATTAAAGCAAAAAGAAATGGCGCTGATGTTGCGGTCTAGACCTCCGCGATCTCGAATGGCAAGTCCTGCTCCTTGACTGGGTCCACTTCGTCCTCTGAGTATGAACACTCAAGTCGTCAGGGTGACACATATAGTAATAAATATATATCATGGGTATAATGCTATTAAACATGAAAGGTGCAACAGAATACAGAACATGAGAATAATGAACATCACTTGAATACGAACAGTGCGATACAAGTATCATGCCAGCAAACTAGGCAATGTGTATGTCACTATTTATCAGTCACTAAGTCAATGAAATCAATTGGTGAAAAGGATGCTTGTGTTTAACAAGGGTCTCGTGCATGCCCGAGACTACGGTCCACTGTTGCTCGGGACATAACCCTGCAGCCGTGCCGCTAGGACCATGACCTAATGTGTGTGTGTGTGTGTGTGTGTGTCACTAATAGCGAATGATCATCCTCTAAGTCACTGTACCTCGCTAAATACGAGTTCAATTCCACCTTGATTTCTACATTCCCCAGGTTATAGTATGTATTCAAGTATTAGATAGGTTGTGAACAAATACGTATCGCTTTCACTTTCAATCACGTTTCCACTTATCAATATCACTTTCGTACTTGCCACAACCCAATCTCTAACACTTATATATCAACATTGCACAACAGTCACTAGGTCTCAATGTAAATGATCACTATGCAGAAGATATAAAGCAAGCACAAAAATAAGCAAAAATGCACTGAACAGATATTCACTAAATTATGACACCCAACGCCATATGACTTGCAAAATTTACCATAAATCACAAGTATAGAATAGACCAAAACAATATAAAAGGCATACGAAGTGCACTTGATTGTATAAGCAGTAAAATTAGTTTTATGTCAATAGGATTTCAGGTTAGGGAATTATCATCATTTTAAATCAGCGATCAGTTGCTGGAATTTCAGTTTCAGAACTAGAAGCCTAATTTCGCGCACGGTTTACTAGGGATTGTGTTCAGATTCAGGTGTTTCCCTAGTTGAATAAAACCTATTTCTATCTGTTATTTTTCCAACGCATCAAACGGATTAATAATAGCCTTTCTGTACTAGGAGTTATATCCTGTTTAATGTGAAGGTGTAAGAAATGTCACTGCAGAAACTGCAGAACACGTCGATATTCTAAAATACAAACAAAATATCAAACGACTATGAAACTGAACGAGAAGATCCATATGTTAGATAACTAAATTATATACGCGACTATATAGGACTCCATGCATTTTCAGTTTTATGAAGGGATGTGCAGGCGGTTAAATTCAGGTATCCTCGAGGAATGCTGTCCCGGACGACAGTCCAAAGCCGCATTCCCAGTCAATTCTCGTTACAGCGGCCTATCAGCATTGAAGGGTAAACTTTATAGGGTTCTATTTTATCAAGTAGGCTTTGATATGAGCCATAGAACATCACATTCCAATCTGTATTGAATTTAATATATGTTTTCCAACGTGACATGTGCGGTGAATTCCAGTTTTAGTGTCGCCTTTAGGGGGCAACTTTACATGATTATAAACACGATATTTTACATCCAAATTTCTACACGATATTCATAACCAGTAAAGGGATCTAACTATCACAAGTTTCGCCATATTATGATATGTTTCCGTTTATAGTTCGCATCAAACACCTAGGGTAGCGTTTGGTAATCGGTCGAAAACACAAGATTTTCTTAACCAACAAGCGATAATCAATTCTTATAAATTCTAAATGACATCAATACGGGCTAAACAACAGAGTTGGGTTCGATTCATTACTACCAACATGATGGCTCAAGTATAAGTGTTCCATTTATTACTTAACTTTATTTAGATATATAAATGTATATACCCCCTATATATATACATATCTATTTATAATTATCTAACATTAGCATTAATATATAAAATTATAATAGCATGGGTAGCAAGAGATGAGATTTCTCTTACCTTAGATGATAGATGACAACACGGCAGTGAACGATAGCGGATAGAACGGGCTCGACACATGCACGGGCAAGGCATGGCACAACAACAGTGACGAGCTTGCATGCTTGATGAAATGTCGGCTTGTCGGCGGCTCGCAGCGATGGAAATTGTATGGCGACGGCACGGGGGAAGAGGGTTTGCAGTGATGGCGGCAACGGCAGCTCAGGCGGTGGCGTGGCAGTGATTGTCGAAGAGGAGCTCGGTTGTGGCAGTGAGGTGTCGGTGGGTTTGCAGTGGCTCGGGTGAGGAGTTTGGGATGCGGTTGTGATGAGAAGGAGGAAGTAGGGGAGGTGTCGGCTGCGTTGCAGCGAAAGAGGGTAGCTCGGCTAATGGAGATGGAGTTGAGGAGATGAGGAGGTCTGGGCTCATCATCGATGGAGGAGTTGGTGGTGGCTGGTATGTTGGTGGGGTTCAAGTTGGTCACTGGAAGTTGAGGGAGATGGCGAGGTGGTGATGGGTTCGTGGAGGTGGTGAGCTCGAGTTGAACGAGGAGGAGCTGGGGAGTTTGGTGGGGTTGTCGGTGATGATGAGTGAGGATGATGGGGAGTGAGCAAGATAGGATAAGGAGTGAGAGGGGGCTCGATGTTGTGACGTGGGTGAGGGTGAGGACGTGGGGGATCGGGTCTCGCGGCGAGGACGAAAGAAGAGGGGAGCTGTTGGAGGGAGCGGATTTGGTGGAGGGGATCACGGGGAGTTAGCGAGAGTGGGCGGTGTCGACAAGGGCTGGGTCATGGGCGAGCGCGAGAAAAGGGGAGGAACGTTAGGGTGGGAAAAATAAAGGAAAGAAGAAGAAGAAGGGGGAGTGGGGAGTCGGGTCTGGGTCGGGTAGGTTGGGTTGGGTTGGGTTGTTTTAGAGTTTAGATTTAGGAAATTAAAATAAAATAATAAAATATAATAAAAATATATATAAAATGAAAAAAATATGAAAAAAATCTGGGAAAAATACGGAAAAAATATATATGGAAACTGGGGATTTACAGAATTTTTCCTCGTTTTGCTGCACACTTGGTGAATTCCATTCTCACAGATGACTAATGCGACACGGTGATGTACGAGCTCCTGACTCATAGAGGGTCTCCTCTTCCCATCAGCTCCATTTGGCTCCAGATGATCTTCATGTCCATGCTTGCTGACATTCCCCCTCATCTAGCGGAGATAACTCCGGCGATGCTCGACACGACGGAGGACAAGATCGAGTGCTTTCATGAGGCAGATTTGATTACCCAGACTCTGAGGGATTGCTCTGTTCAGTTGCTAAGCCAGATACGGGCTCAGCGGGCCATCATGTCTGTCTTCGCTGATGTGCACGACGTTGACCGATGGAGAGCGACTCCTCGCGAAGATCGCCGCTTTGATATGGTGGAGAAGACTAAGAGTGATTTAGAAAATTTTATTCATAGTTTTGTAAACCCATGTACTTTTGATCTCGTGTTTGGTGATCTTTTTCCTGTGGAATAAAGTGTTTGTTTAAATATGTTTCTTTATCGTTGACCGCTGAATGTTTCACCCCCAGCACATATCCATGTGGGCATCTTGCCTATGCACATATCCATATGGGCATCTTGCCTACTTTGCACTTTACCCTTAGAAGTTTCTGCTGCGTACGAATGCCAATGATGCGCGCATATGTGGTGCACACAAACGCACATATAAATGAGCATACTTTCAACGCTATTTCTTATTCAAATATGCATCTAGATATAGGTGAACACTGGACTGATGTGAACAAATGCTTCACCCGACTACCTTGCTCACGGAGGTATACCTGTGAGTGAAGTAGGGTAGAGTAATGTATAGTATATGGTTGGTTTCGGGTTGGTGTATCGTATATAAATTTTAAAATTTTGACCTTTCTGTTTCTTGATGTCTTGATTTGGTGCGAAATAGTTTATGCACTCATTTCGGAGTTTGTAGTTTATTCACTCGTTTCAGAGTCTCTAGTTAATTTACTCACTTCGAAGTTTGTAGTTTATTCACTCATTTCGGAGTCTCTAGTTTATGTACTCATTTTGGAGTTTGTAGTTTATTCACTCGTTTCGGAGTCTCTAGTTTATATATTCATTTCAGAGTGTTTTTAATTTACCTCACTTGGGTTTATAGGCAAACTTGTCCTAACGTTGTATGTAGATAACCCCCATTCTTTATGACAGGGGTCCGTTAGGTTTGTGGTACTAGGGTTTTAGTCTGTGGTACCGTCGTGTTGGTTGATATATTTCTCGATATGCAGTCTTTAAGCCGTTGTTCGAGTAGCCCCACGACTGTCGTGTCTCTGATCCCTTCGAGGGTTGGACAAGATGTCTTCAAGTAATTTCCTTAAGTCATATTACCGTCGAAAGAGCAAGCGTTAAGAATTTTCCATGACGCTTTTTACCTGAGGTTAGGCTCAATTTGGAGCCCCGATGAATCATAACCGCACCTTTCTGGGGTGGGATGATCTCCAATGGTCTTTTAGATTTTATATGAGTTGCCGTCAAGACCCAAAGCTGGAAATATGCCGTCACTTCGTTTTTTTCTTTGACGATGTTGCACCGATTCTTTGCTAAAGTAGGGTATACATCTGTAGGACCTCTATGCTGTATGTATTGCAATTGAAGTCCGGAACTAGGAATATGCCATTGCTCCAATTTCATTTGATAGCTGCGTTCGCATCCTGCTGAAATGAGAAGGAACGCCGGGATAGTCTCTAGGTTGTATATCTACCGCCGAGACTTGGAGCTAGGATTTTGCCATTACTCTATTTTTTACTTTGACCCTTAGGTCTCTTGTTGATGTTGCATCTGTTAGTTGTATGTATGCCCTAGAGGCTATTATTGTACATGATTGTATATTATAATGGATGGTTGGACATATACATGGAGGACTTTCTTGCTCGACATGATAGTATGCTATCTGGTTACTCTTTATCTTAACATGTAGATTAGTATTGTGATACTGTCTTGCTCTCACATGTTGGTAAAGCTCTTAGGATGTATACTTGACTACCAGGATTATGATGCAGATCATACTACTAGGGCCAGGGTAGTCCACAAGTTCATCATTTAATTGTTCCTAGTCGTGGGTGTATCGAGATGGGGCATCGATATTCCAGAGTAGACTAGCGTATACGTTTCTTGGCCCATTTAATGGGCGATGGATGATCCCATATCCATTGGTGTTTGACATCAAAGATTGTATACGGGTGCTCAGTGGAGACTGGATACACTGAACAGGTCTCGCCGAGAACTCCTAGATAGTATTCTACTTAACGTTAGATAGCAGTTCTCTGGTGATACTGGTACAGATTAGTCTACAGACTGAGATCGTCATAGAGTCTTGTGTAATTCCCACCGTGCTTTGATTTCCACCTACCTGTTCAAGAGAGCGTGCAAAACGGTGGTTTTTGGGTACAGTCCCGAGTCACATAGAGGCAATGAGCGATAGGAAGGGATTTGTCTCTCCCGGTATTGGGGGTTGATGTTGCGCTATGCTCGATTGGCCATAAAAGGAAGTCCCTGGCCAGTGCTGATACTGAGATTTACTGGTAAGTGTTATCAGTGGTTTGTCGACCCATTATGAGCCTCACATTGGCATGACTTATCAAGTTATTAGGGTCTGACGTTTACCATCCCCAAACTCAATACACAGCATATCAGACGAAGAGACCGGAATGTACAGTAGTGTTACTTACTGGATTCACGGGAGTATAAACAAGCTTGCTTGTTGATCTTCTGATCGCTCAATACCCGGGTAGCCGTTACGTCCAGCTAGTACCGCTGACGGCTTGTGGGTAACTGATATGATCATTACCTACTGCCGGCGTATTGACGAGTCTTTAGAGTCCTACACAGAGATTTCCTGGCTCAAGCGAAACGAAGTAGGGCACATATGTGATATGTGCGGGAACGAGATTAATACGTGTATGTGATACCGTATTCTAATCTCGCGATATATGATATTAGTCGGTTGTATGTGATATTGCCGGATTATTAAATCAAGTGTTGATTTAATAATTTAATATATAATTATATATTTGATATATTAATATATATTAACTAATATTATCTCACTTAAGAATTTCTTTTCCACTTATACATTTAATATATATGTGATATATGTTAATGTATTTATTGTGTTATGCTTGATGATACATTGGACATGGGCGTATGAGACTCATACCATACTTAAGATAATTAGGGTGATTATTTATTTAGGGAATAAAAAAAATTAGGTGGAAAATGGCTTGGTTTGGATGCTTTTAGAAGCTTGTGGAAACCTTTACTTAGTCCACTAATTTTGTTTTACTCTAGATATTTATTAAGCTAACCATTATCTTTAGCCATGATTAAGTCTCTACAAATATCATATATGATATTTTCTCATCCATGGTTGCCATAATTCACCACTTCTTCTTCATCTCATTTGAGCTCACTAGGTTTTCTTGAGTGAAGAAAAGAAAGAGAGAAAAATAATTCTAAAGTGAGAAAAATTCCTACTTCACCAATCTATACCAAACTAGCCATTTAGTATAGGTTGTTTCATTCATTAATTCTTAATTAGTGAAGAGGTAGCTCGAGTTAGCGATTTTTCGACGTAGATCATTTTCGGCCTCGAAGATCTTTGAGTAAACTCGTTCTTTTCGCCTAGTGGAGCCTAAGGAGAGTCCGGGACACCACTACTTGGAGCTAAGGGACTACTACACGGAGCTTTAGAAGCGAAGGACCGGTCTACAAAGGTTGTATTCCTATATCACTTAGTATAAATTTTGTTTACATGGTATTAAAACCCTAATTCTCTAGTTAGATCCTTGGTCGGGCTCGCTCGGCATCCTAATTTTTTTAAAAATAGCATACTTGATGCGTGCCGAAAATCGTCGGGGGTGCTAGGCGAACCCAACAGTGGTATCAAAGCCTTGCTAGAACATTAGGAGTCGTCTAGGCGAAGTTAAAGTGTTCGATCGACTTTTCAAAACCCGTTTTTCCCACTCTCTGGAAATTTTTTCAAAAGTTGGAATTTTTCTAATTAAAAATATTCAGAAAATTGTGCAGGGTTTTTTATAGACCCACAAGAAAAACGACGGCCCAACTCGACCAAACGACTGTGGAAGTGCGGCCAAAGCATGCCTTTGGTGGCGGTTCCGTGACACCGTTAGTGAGGCAGGGAGCGTGCCTTCTTGTGTAGGTCCGTAGGTACTTGGGGCACTGTCTGGGTATTTTTAAATGTGACTCAAGTGTTGAGGTCTCTGGGAATTTTGGGTGTTTGATAAATCGATCGAAATGTTTAATATCGTCTAGATATCTGTGATTTGTGATACAATATTTGGAATTCAAAATAATTAGTTTTGTGAAAACTAATTAGTTCTTTATGAATCTAGCAATTTAGTCTCTTTTGATCGGTTGCCGCGAGGTTTTGATTCGGATCAAAACACCATCGCAATCTCGTATAGTACGTGAATGCTCACCGGGTAACGATACTGGATAGCCATGCCCATAGCCCCGACCAAGTGACTGTAGGAAAACCCCATAGCCAAAAGCATCCGTTCGGGTGCTTACGGCCGTGGTGTTCTGCCTAAGTGCACTTCGTCGACGGTATCGGGGTGCGGCCGTCTATAACGTTTCCAACGAGTATTCGATCATTTGTCGGGAATCTTGTTGAATTGCCTGACTGGTTATTGAAAAGTGTTTTCAATTTGAGACTAAAATGCCGGGTTTATAACGTTAGGCATGAAATCCGAAGTATATGATATTTCGGGTTTATGATGTCTAAGAATGTTGTGCATTCCAATTATTGTAGTTTTCACTTTCTTTTCTGCGACCGTAAGTGTAATATGTGGTGTATCGCCGGTTTCGTTGCTATACGTCAACGACAATTGGGATACGCATATTTACTTACGTTGATGACATGTGATATTATATGTTGCTGGGATATGTTATATTGGATCGTCGTGTTTGAATAGCCGGGGTTTTTTTTGTGTGAGATGAGAGCTTTTCATTTTCATTCATATAAAAACTTGTATGTAATATTCTTTTATTGGGACACTTCCGGGTTGAGGATGATGTCACCACTGATATATATTATTTACTTTTCCGCATTAGGATAGACCCAAGGCAGGGAGCACAAGTAACAGGGTTCTAGAGTCCAGTAGGAGACCATCTCGAGGAGTCGAGACCGGGTCTCCTAACTCTAGAATTGGTAGGGTTGCTTGCCGTTCTCTTAGGGGTCTAAGGATATGGGTTTGGCTATTCATTGCGACCGTAGAATCCGTTTTTTGTAATGGCTTATTTTAAAACACGGATCTCCTAGTATATCCAATATTTCATATATTGACTTCTGCTGCAATGTTCTGTGATGCGATCATATAACTGCGTGAGAAGAATGATTTATATTATAAATATGATATATAATAAACATTGCTTATATTTTGCATCCGAGCTAGTCATGCCCCCGCTCTGCCGTTAGTTATTTAACCTAATGGTGCATGACGGGACCCGTGACGAATGCGGATGGCATAAGCGTACATTATATAAATATTTTCGTTTATTTATCTGTGATGCTTAGGAAGCATAAATGATGGAACTTCATTAATGAGATTAATGAAAAGGAAAGAAACCCGATGATGTTGTGGAATCAAATTTTCAAAAGTGGTAGCTCTTGTTCTTTCTTTGCATAGTGGTTTTCCTTGATGAATATCTAGCACCTTATTCGATGAGGAAAGAGCCTAGATCTCTTCACCGAGAGTGACCTCTTTAGCGAAAGCTAGCAGATGCTACACCCACTTGGTTTATTTTGAAAAACTTGATTTTAAAAAGCAGAGCTTGAACCACTCCTTTTCAAAATCACTTGATTCTACAACGATATCAAGTTCATTACGCAAAAGGTTTTCTTAAAAACCTGTCGTAGCCCTCCGTCATTTCAGATAAGTACTATTTAGTATTCGTGCTACGTTTGTTGGCTTCGTCAAGACGTAGTGTGCGGTAGATGATTAGTGCTTATCTGCTGCATATGATGTGATTGGATTAGGGTAGTCGTACGACTTTGTTGGCCTTCGTCAAGGGTCGTGCGAGTGGGCTTAATTCAATCACGAAATGTACGGGTTGAACTTGACTAGCGGCTTGTGGTATGTTGGCCTTCGTCAAGGTCATAAGACGTTAGGGGAAAAATATTATCAGGAATTTCAAGTGTTGAAATTTGCAATGAGATTATATACCTTTTATGAGATAGTCGGATCCCGATACCTACTGCGAGTAAAAGTTACTCCTGGGAGAGTTTTGCACTTTATAATTAGCCGATCAAAGTAGGTGTTTAGAAAAGTGTCAACGGGGTTATGCCTCGGGGAAAACAAGGTTTATTTTAATTAGGTCCGTGCGAAAACACGGGGAACCTCCCTCAAAATACCGACACTGGCCTAGTCGAAAGATTAGCGAACTTGTAGGGTGTAATTAATCCCGGCTAGTCTTACCTTTTAGGGTTTGAAGGAAGATTTGATAAAAACAGTAGGAGCCATCCTGATTAGATAAGATAATAACCAATCTAATCTTGCAAGAGCATATACAAAGTGTTTTCTTCTCCCTCCCTCTCTAGGTAGAGACCATGACACGCCTTAATCAAGATAATAATATTGATGTATTGACCGAACCCGCTTGTTATACTGGACGGGGGAACGTTGGTTCCGCTCTATCTTATAATTGTTATAAGTCCGAGCAGGAAATATGGGAATATCCGGATTCCCATGCGACCCGAACGAGAAATGTGCATGTTGATGTATCTTCTTCGGGTGTGTTCGTTATCGAGAACTGTTTCTCAGTACACTCTACGTCCTGGGTATTAGATACCGGATCAGGATGCCACATATGTAATATGTTACATGGGTTAAAGAAAGGTATAGAACTGGGAAAAAGGTGATCATTCTCTAAAAGTAGGGAATGGTGCAAATGTTGTAGCCAAAACAGTTGGTGAATATTACCTTGTATTACCAAATGATAATACATTAATTCTGAATGAATGCTATTACAAACCGAACCTGATATGCAACATTATATCAGTCTCTTTATTAACTAAAGAAGGATATAATTTTGTATTGTAGGATAATGTTAAGAACATTTTCCTGAATCAAAAGTTGATTCGATCAGGCACGTTATATAATGGCATATACGTTCTAAATTAAACTACATTTCTTAACGTACAGAACACACACAAGAGGAAAAGTTCAGAAATGAACGAATCATTCTTATGGCATTATAGACTAGGTCATATCAATGTGACATGACTCGCTAAGTTACATAAAGATGGATATTGAATCCGTTCGAATTTACATCTTATGAAACTTACCAGTCATGTTTCAAAGGCAAAATGACCAAAACACCGTTTACTGGACACGGAGAAAAAGCTACCGAACTCTTGGTACTAATACATAGTGATGTATGCGGTCTTATGTCTTCACATGTCAGGAATGGTTCCTCGTACTTCATTACATTCACCGATGATCTCTCATGATTCGGACATGTGTTCCTGTTGAAACACAAGTATGAAGCTTTTGAGAAATTCAGGGAATATAAGTGCGAAGTAGAGAACCAAATGGGTAAAAGTATTAAAATCCTTCAGTTTGATCGGGGAGGAGAATACTTGAGCACGGAGTTCTAAGAGTATCTAAAAGAGAATGGGATTCTCTCTTAGCTTACTCCTCCGTATACACCACAGCACAACGGTGTATCGGAGCGGAGGAATCGTATCCTATTAAATATGGTGCGCTCTATGATGAGATTGCTGAGTTACCTATTTTCTTTTGGGGTTATGCGCTTGAGAAGCCTCATACCTATTGAATAGAGTTCCGACCAAATCAGGGCCTACCACTCCATATGAGATATGGAATGGGAAGAGACCATCTCTTAAACGAGTTAAGATATGGGGTTGTCCGGCCTATGTTAAAGCAAAATCCGGACAAGCTCGAGACAAGGTCAATACTGTGTAAGTTTGTTGGATATCCCAAACATTTGCGAGGGTATATCTTCTACCACACCGAGGAGCAAAATGTGTTTTGTTTCTCGGCATGTCACCTTTTTAGAAAAGGAATTTCTTATGGAAGAAATTAGTGGTCATGAGGTAGAACTGGAAGAAGTTCTAGCTAGACAAACTAACAGCTGATGATTTGGTAGAACTGGAGGATTCAATAGTTCCCGACAAACCTCAGCCTCTTCGCAGATCTAGTAGGGTTCTTCATCCGTCTGAGAGATACTACGGTTTTCTCAATGATAGTGGGAGCGAGGATTGCATCATGGAAGATGATGACCCTACTAGTTTCGAGCAGGCCATCACTAGTGGGGACTCTGTGAAATGGCTCGATACTATATAATCTGAGATGGAATCCATATACACAAACAAAGTATGGACTTTGGTAGTTGCACCTGAAGGGGTAAAACCCATCGGGAGCAAGAGGATCTTGAGAAGATTCATGGTGTAGATGGAAAAGTAGAGACTTTCAAAATTAGACTTGTAGCGAAAGGTTTTCGTCAATGACCAGGTGTGGACTATGATGAAACCTTTTCTCCAGTGGCTATGCTTAAGTCCATCCAGATCCTACTTTCCATTGCTGCATACCATGACTACAAAATCTGGCAGATGGACGTCAAGTTCGCTTTTCTGAATGGTGATTTAGAAGAGAGCGTGTACATAACACTGCCAGAGGGTTTCGTAGACAGTGGGAGCAGCGGAAAGGTGTGAAAGTTGCTTAAATTAATATACGGGTTAAAGCAGGCATCGCGGAGTTGGAACATCTGTTTTGATGTAGCATTCAAAGAATTTTACTTCATCAAAAAGGTAGATGAACCTTGTATATACAAGAAGGTTGTAGAGAATAAGGTTGTCTTCCTTGTATTGTACGTGGAAGACATACTCTTGATAGGAAACGATGTTCCTATGCTACACTCGGTCAAGCTCTTCTTATCACTAAGTTTCTCTATGAAGGATTTGGGTGATGCCTCTTACATCCTGGGGAGAAACACTGGACAGCTGTGAAGAACATTCTTAAGTACTTGAGAAGGACTAAAGAAATGTTCTTGGTGTATGGTAACGGTGGACTCCATGTCGAGTCCTTTACCTATTTGAGCTTCCAGAGTGATAAGGTCGACTGTAAGACAGTCACGGGTTTTGTCTTTACCCTTAGTGAAGGGACGGTATGTTGGAAGAGTTCCAAGCCAGATACCATGGCAGACTCGATGATGAAGGGTGAATACATCGCTACCAACGATGCTACCAAAGAGGCTGTCTGGATGAAGTTCATGAGATGAACTTGGCGAGTTTCCTACCATTGTGATGACAATGGAGCTGTGGCTTTGGCCTAGGAACCCCGGTCCCATCAGTAATCCAGACATATTCTTAGGCAGTATCACCTGATTAAGGAGATGGTTGATTTCCGGGAGATCGAGGTCAGGAGAGATTAGACGAAGAATAACACGACGGATCCACTCACGAAGACCATATCCCAGATACAATTTGAGAGATTTTGGGATGTTGGGTATGAGATACTACAACTGGCCTTAGTGCAAGTGAGAGATTGTTAGTTGTATGTATGCCCTAGAGGCCATTATTATACATGATTGTATATTATAATGGATGCTTGGACATATAGAGGGAGGACTTTCTTACTCGACATGATAGTATGCTATCTAGTTATTCTTTATCTTAACATGTAGACTGGTATTATGATACTTTCTTGCTCTTACATGTTGATAAATCCCTTAGGATGTATACTTGACTACCAGGATTATGATGAAGATCATACTAGTGAGGCCAGGGTAGTCCACAAGTTCATCCTTTAATTGTTCATAGTCGTGGGTGTATCGAGATGGGCCATCGATATTCCAGAGTAGACTAGTGTATACGTTTCTTGACCCATTTGATGGGCGATGGATGATCCCATATCCATTGGTGTTTGACATCAAAGATTGTATACAGGTGCTCAGTGGAGACTGGGTACACTGAACAGGACTCGCCAAGAACTCCTAGATGGTATTATACATAACGTTAGATAGCAGTTCTCTGGTGACACTGGTACAGATTAGTCTATAGACCTGAGATCGTCATAGAGTCTTGTGTGATTCCCACTGTGCTTTGATTTCCACCTTACCATGTTCAAAAGAGCGTGCAAAACGGTGGTTTTTGGGTACAGTCCTGAGTCACATGGAGTTAATGAGCGATAGGAGGGGATTCGTCTTTTCCGGTTTTGGGGGTTGATATTACGCTATGCTCGATTGGCCATAACAGGAAGTCCCTGGCCAAGGCTGATATTGAGATTTACTGGTAAGTGTTATCAGTAGTTTCTCGACCCGTTATGAGCCTCACATCGGCATGACTTATCAAGTTATTGGAGTCTGACGTTTACCACCCCCAAACCCGATATGAGACATATCAGACGAAGAGACCGGACTGTACAGTAGTGTTACTTACTGGATTCACGGGAGTATGAACAAGCTTGCTTGTTGATCTTCTGATCGCTCAATATCCGGGTAGCCGTTACGTTCAGCTAGTACCGCTGACGGCTTGTGGGTAACTGATATGATCTACTACCAGCGTATTGACGAGTCTTTAGAGTCTTACACAGAGGTTTCTTGGTTCAAGCGAAATGAAGTAGGGCACATATGTAATTTGTGCGGGACCGAGATTAATATGTGTATGTGATACCGTATTCTAATCTCACGATATATGATATTAATCGGTTGTATGTGATATAGCCGGATTATTAAATCAAGTGTTGATTTAATAATTTAATATATAATTATATATTTGATATATTAATATATATTAACTAATATTAGCTCACTTAAGAATTTCTTTTCTACTCATACATTTAATATATATGTGATATATGTTAATGTATTTATTGTATCATGCTTGATGATACATTGGACATGGGTGTATGAGACTCATACCATACTTAAGATAATTAGGATGATTATTTATTTAGGTAATAAACAAAATTAGGTGGAAAATGGCTTGGTTTGGATGCTTTTAGAAGCTTGTGGAAACCTTGATTTAGTCCACTAATTTTGTTTTACTCTAGATATTTATTAACCTAACCATTATCTTTAGCCATGGTTAAGTCTCTACAAATATTATATATGATATTTTCTCATCCATGGTTACCATAATTCACCACTTCTTCTTCTTCTTCTTCATCTCATTTGAGCTCACTAGGTTTTCTTGAGTGAAGGAAAGAAAGAGAGAGAAATAATTGTAAAGTGAGCAAAATTCCTACTTCACCAATCTATACCAAACAAGACATTTAGTATAGGTTGTTTCATTCAGTAATTCTCAATTAGTGAAGAGGTAGCTCGAGTTAGCGATTTTTCGACGTCGATCATCTTCGGCCTCGAAGAACTTTGAGCAAGTTCGTTCCTTTCGTCTAGTGGAGCCTAAGGAGAGTCCGGGACACCACTACTTGGAGCTAAGAGACTACTACACGGAGCTTTAGAAGCGAAGGACCGGTCAACAAAGGTTGTATTCCTATATCACTCAGTGTAAAGTTTGTTTACATGGTATTAAAACCCTAATTCTCTAGTTAGATCCTTGGTCGGGCTCGCTCGACACCTTAAATTTTTTTAAATAGCATACTTGATGCGTGCCGAAAATCGTCGGGGTTGCAAAGCGAACCCAGCAACATCTTCATCCTGATGGAATGAGAAGGAACGCCGGAATAGTCTCTAGGTTGTATATGAACCTCGGGACTTGGAGCTCCTTTTGACGAAGCATGGTGGGTAAATATGGTTTCCCTTTTTTATTTGTGCCCATGGATCATATACAACAGTCAATATGGACATACTTGCAGGGCAGAAAAGTTTCATTTTCATTTTTTTATTTTTTTAATTTTTCCGCAATGTTATCATTTCAGTTTTTTATATCGCGAAAGTCGCGATTGCCCAACCATTTCAGCTATTTATTTTATATTTTTACTCGCTGCTTTTTTATTGCGAGTTGCTCAAATATTTCGGCTATTTTTTTAATTTTTACTCGCTGCTTTTTATTGTGAGTTGCCTAAACATTTCGGCTAGTTTTTCTTGAGTTATGGATTTGAAATCTGATACCAGTCTTGGTATTAGCATCGCTATCACTGAAATATTACCATGAGCGAATCATCATTTACCGTGAGAGGACTTGAAATTTGATACCTATTTAGGCATCAGTATCACTACAACTGGAATATTGCCAGGAGCGACTCATCATTTGTCGTGAGAGGACTTGAAATTTGATACTTATTTAGGAATCAGTATCACTACCACTGAAATATTGCCTGGAGCGAATCATCATTTGCCTTTGTCGATTTAAACAAAAGCGGCTTAGCAAACAGGGTTCGGATCCTGTCGACTAAGGCTTTTGAATTTATGAGCCGTAAGGGTCTCATAAAGGTGTTTCTCCCTACGAGTCGAGAGGATCTCGTAAGTGTATTTTCTCCTTAGGAGTCGTGAGGATTCATAAGTGTGTTTTCTCTTATAAGTCGTAAGAATCTTACAAGAATATTTTTTCTTTGTAAGTCGAGGGGATTTATAAGTTTCGCTCACTATATGGGGACTTTCTCTCCATTGGTGGAACTTGGTGGAGAATATTTATTTGTGCCCGTGGATTGTATACATGGGTCAATATTAGACCGCCTATAGGGAAACTTGGGGAATATGATAGCTTATGAACAGGTTTAGATCCTTGCAACCTAAGACTTTTGAATTCTATGAGCCGTGAGGGTCTCATAAGGGGGAGTCTCCTTACGAGTCGAGAGGATCTCGCAAGTGTAATTTCTCCTCAGGAATCGAGGGGACTACCAAGTGTGTTATTCCTTTGTGAGTCGTAAGAATCTCACGCGTTTTTTTAACGAGTTTGCGCCCTTTCGGGTTTTCACTAGCTCGCTGGTTGTCTTGCTGTTTTTACTCACGACGCCCTTTCGGGTTTTCATCCGTGTCCATTTCACTTGTGGACATACACCTTTTTTAGGCGGCCCGTAAGGTAACGCACCATTAGCTGTAGACCTTGGTCTTCTTCAAAGGACTACATCATGTGAGACCCGAGAGAGTTATGAATCGTTTATGCCCATGGATTGTATACGGTAATCGATATGGGGATTTACTGTAGGGCTAAATGTGTGAGTTTAAAGACATGACAGTCCTTTATCGCCATATTTTGGGGCGAAATGCTAGTTTAAGGACGTTCTGGTCCAACATTTCCGTTTTGGGGACGAACATTAGTTTAAGGACGTTTTGGTCCAACATTCCCGTTTTTGGGACAAATATTAGTTTAAGGACGTTTCGGTCATGTATTAGTGTAGGGACATTTCGGTCTAGCATTAGTTTAAGGACATTTTGGTCCATTATTAGTTTAGGGACATCTTGGTCCATTGTTAGTTTAGGTACATCTCGGTCCATTGTCACCGTTTTTGAAGCAACGGAGCTTTTTGGATACTACTCTCAGAGTTTTGACTCAAGAAGATAGCGAGCGGAAACAAGCGTCGTCATCTATCATTGACCTAAGTCATGACTCTTCAAGGTTAGTACTTTTTGAAGAATCGTCCGTTTATTGGCCGGAAGGGTCTTTCTCCATGCATATCCATGAGTAGGTAGGCTCCATCTTGGTAGAGTTTGTCTATGATGTATGGGCCTTCATAGTTCGGCTCGAACTTCCCTTTTTTTGCATGATTGGGGATCATTGGTCTTTTGAAGACTAGCACGAGTTCACCTTGGCGGATGTTCTCGGCCTGGTCAATCTTTCGTATGACCATGTCATCATTGCCATATAAGCATTCAGGTTTTACTGTGCTATAAAGCGAATTTCATCGAGGGTGTCGAGCTCGTAGAGCCTAAGATGAGAATTTTCTTCATTTGTCAGCTCGTATCGAACCGCTACTTGTAGATAGGGGAGTTCTATTTCCAACGGGAGCACTGCTTCTGTGCCGAACACCAATGCGTATGGTGTTGTATTCATAGCCGTCTTGAATGTTGTTCGGTACGCCCAAAGAGTTTCATGCAGCCTTTCGTGCCAATCTTTTCTGTTTCTGGATAATATTTTCTTTATAATCATTATCAGGGTCTTATTCAAAGTTTCAGCTAGACCGTTGGCTCGAGAATTATAGACTGAAGAGTATCTCCAATCTATTTTATGTTGTTGTGCGAAGCAGCATATTTTATGGCTTCTGTAAACTGGTTCATTGTCCAAGATTATCCATCGCGGAGTTCCGAACTGATAGATGACATGGGTTTTGAAGAAATGGAGGATATTCTCCGTCTTCACCTCCCTTAGTGGTTCTGTTTCCGCCCACTTAGAGAAGTAATCGGTCGTTGCCAATATGAACCGATGTCCTTTAGAAGACGCTGGTTTGATAGGGCCGATTATATCGGTTCCCCACATTTCGAACGACCAACTAGCTACTCTTGGGTGTAGTGAATTCGGATGTTGATAGATGAAGTCCCCATGAATTTGGCACGAATGACACTGCTTCGCATATTCGAGGCAGTCCTGGATCATCGTGGGCCAATAATAACCCATTATTTTTATCTTCAGCTTCATCTTTGGTCCTCCTTGGTGAGAACCGCAGAATCCGTCGTGTGTTTCTTGGACGACTTTCTTTGCTTCCTCCAGCCCTATTCTCCGACGAACACAGGGACGAAACCGCGTAGGTCCGTCTTGCCTGAATTTGGGGGCAGATGCTATTTGGTTTTATCCGTCCACCTCTCCGAAAATGCCAAGTTGATTTATGGCACCGTATATCAGAGGTTTAGACGGATGCGGCCGATGTAGCAGACTTCATCAGATTCCCCCTCATTTGAGGGTTTTTTGATTGCGGGGACACTCTTCCCTGCAGGTGCAAGCCCCATGCAATTAATTACCCTACCGCATCGCGGTAACAACTTTCTCCTTCTCCAGATGGTCACTTCGTGTCGTGTATGTTTGTTTTGTTTTTTGGTTGCCCGTGGATTGTATAGGGAGACTAATATATGTTATCGCCCGTAGGGCGTGGATTAGTCCAAATCTGTATTTTCTTAGATTTGGGTTTTGGTTTGGGTTTAGGGATCGTTAATCTCATTTGAGACTAAGATCAACTTAAACGCTCGTTGAGGATACGTTAGTCTAATTTTGGACTAAGATCAACTCAACAGTTTGTTAAGAACACATTAGTCTAATTTTAGACTAAGATCAACTTAACGGGATCATTTAGATCCAACAAAAGAGCATTTGGGCTCTATTGTTTTAGTTTAGGGTCTTTGCGGTCCAGTTTAAAGACATCTTAGTCTGTAAAGTTTAAGGACATCATAGTCCATGAGTTTAAGGACCCCATAGTCCGTGATAGTTTAGAGACATCATAGTTTGTAAAGTTTAAGGACATCACAGTCCATGAGTTTAAGGACCCCACATTCCGTAGAATGTCTGGTTGTCGGGACCCGTCACCTCTCTGAAGATGTTGAAGGATTACGACATATATCAGCGGAGTGAAGAGATGTACTCTTGAACTAATATTGATTGGGAGATCTGTAGTCCAATTTGGGACTAAGATCAAAGATTTATGAGCATATGGGCTCAATTAATCTGAATGAGGGTTCTGTGGCCACTTTGGGCTCGGCCCACTCAGTTAAAATGTTGAACATTTAGCAATTCTGAGCATTGGTTTGGATTCTGACAGCCTTTTTGTCTTTTATTGAGTGCTGAACACTCATTATAGCTCTGGGGCCTTTTTTTATAGAACAGTTTATGTTCATTTAGCGCACACATGAGAAGTATGTGGCGCGCTTGGCGCTGTGCGTCAGACAATGAGCGCATTGCGCTTCTGGTGAAGGAGCGCACACGTGAGGAGCATGTGGCGCGCTTGGCGCTGAGCGCCAGTCAATGAGCGCATTGCGCTTCTGCTGAAGTAGCGCACACATGAGAAGCACGTGGTGCGCTTGGCGCTGAGCGTCAGATAATGAGCACATTGCGCTTGTGGTGAAGTAGCGCACACGTGAGGAGCACGTGGCGCGCTTGGCGCTGAGCGCCAGTCAATGAGCGCATTGCGCTTCTGGTGAAGTAGCGCACACGTGAGGAGCACGTGGCGCGCTTGGCGCTAAGTGCCAGTCAATGAGCGCATTGCGCTTCTGGTGAAGTTTGGAGCGCTAAAGCTCTGCAACGCTATGCGTTAATTTTGGAGTGCTGAAGCGCTTCTTTTGATTGGATCGCTGTGGCTCTTTTTAGGCAGCTTTGCGCCCTGAGAATTAAATTCTCTTTCTTATAAGAGACTTTGTCTCATGGATCTAAGAACAAAGTTCTTATTATATTTTTTTTATAGGAGATGTTTCAATCTCTTATGTTTTTTGATGAAAGGCTCTGCTTTTATGGATCTAGGATCCTAAGAGAATTGAATTATTCTCCCCCCTTTTATAATGAGATATTATAATCTCTGAAAGACAATTTGCCTTATAGATCTATGATCTGAAGAAGATTAACTTCTTCCCCTTTTTTAATATTGTGATACTTTGATCTTTGTTGTGAAAGACCTTGGTCTTATAAATCTATAATCTTAGAAAAAGAAATAAATTCTTCTTTTAATATGAGATGATTTTATCTCTCTGTTCTTTTTTTACCTTGAAGAAAATTTTCTTCTTCTGAGAGCTTGCTCTTTGTCTCCGAAATTTCTCAAAGTTTATGGGGGGTTCCTCTATATCAGACTTGAAGTCTTGGGGCCTTTATATAGGGCAAGCTGAATTGTTGAATCAATTGAAGAGATCTTTTCTCTAATTGATTTGGGGATGTTTCCCCCGTTGGATTTTTGATCTAAGGGCTTCTGATTTACAGAAGGCAATCTTCTTGTTTTTAACAAGATTAGAAAATCTTTTCCCATATAGAATTTATTCTGTATTTTGGTGCTTTTTAATCACCATTGAATCATTGATCCAACGGTGCTCTGATTTTCAGAGCACAATCTATCTTGTTTGAAAAGATTGTGAGGAATGTTTCCTTAACAGAATTTTACTCTGGTTAATTGATGATTTTTAATCATGTTCGTTGGATATTTGATCCAACGTTTGGGAACATTTAGTTCCAGCACTAACGCTCTCGTGCTTTGCACGTGGTGCGCTGCTTAGAGTGCAGCGCACTTAGCGCTAGCGCTTACACGCTTTGCACGTGGTGCGCTGCTTAGAGTGCAGTACTCTTAGCGCTAGCGCTCACGTGCTTTGCACGTGGTGCGCTGCTTAGAGTGCAACGCTATTAGTGCTAGCGCTCATGTGCTTTGCACGTGAGCGTTATCTCAGAGTCTTTGACTCTCTCAGCACTGGCGCTGCTATGAAGCATTGTTTCATTTCAAAATTTGAAATTTGAATAGAGCTTTGCTCTGATTAGGGGAGACAAATGTGTTAGTTATATGTATGCCCTAGAGGCCATTACTGTACATTGGATGTATATTGTAGTGGATGCTGGGACATATATAGGTAGGACTTTCTTGCTCGACATGATAGTACGCTATCTGGTTGCTCTTTATCTTAACGTGTATACTTTCTGTCTGTCTGTTATATGTTGATAAAGCCCTTAGGATGTGTACTCGACTTCCAGGACTATGATGCAGATCATACTAGTGGGGCCTGGGTAGTCCATGAGTACATCCTTCAATGTTCCTAGTCGTGGGAATATCGAGACGGGGCATCGATATTCCAGAGTAGACTAGCGTATATCTTCTCGACCCATGTGATGGGCGATGGATGATCCCATATCCATTGGTGTTTGAAATCAGAGATGGTATACGGGTGCTCAGTGGAGACTGGGTACACTGAACGGACTCGCTGAGAACTCCCAGATGGTAGTATATCTCACGTCAGATGGCAGTTCTCTGGTGACACTGGTACAGCTTAGTCTGTTGACCCGAGATCGTCATAGAGTCTTGTGTGTCTCCCACTGTGCTTTGATTTCCACCCTACCACGGCTCTACCGAGTCATGCAAACAGGTGGTTTTTGGGTACAGTCCCGATTCACTTGGAGGCAAAGAGCGATAGGAGGGGATTCGTCTCTCCAGGTATTGGGGGTTGATGTTGCGCAATGTACGACTGGCCATAACAGGAAATCCCTGGCCAGGGTTGCTGTGATATACTGGTAAGAGTTATCAGTAGTTTCACGAAAGTTATGGACCTTACGTCGGCATGACTTATCAAGCTATTGGGGTCTGACGTTTACCACCCCTAGGCGAGATATGCGACATATTAGACGAACAGACCGGACTGTACGGTAAGTGTTACTGGTTGGATTCACAGGAGTGTGAGCGGGCTTGCTCGTCGATCTTCTGATCGCTCAATACCCGGGTGGCCGTTACGTTTAGCAGACCGCTTGCGGCTTGTGGATGTTTGATATGATCATCATCTGCTGCCGGCGTATTGACGAGTCTTTAGAGTCCTACACAGAGATTTCCTAGCTCAAGCGAAACGAAATAGGAGCGCATATGAGATATGTGCGGGACCGAGAATAATTCGTGTATGTGATACCGTATTCCATTCTCGCGACGAATGTCTCGATTGGTTATATGCGATATAACCTGGTTATCGAATCAAGGATTGATTCGAGAAGCCGATACATTGAATACTAGTCGGTTATATGCGACATGACCGGATCATTGAATCAAGTGTTGATTTAATGATTTAATGCATAATTATATATATTTGATATATTACTTTGCATTAACTAGTATTGGTTCACTTTAAAAGGATTTTCTCACTTGAATTGTGCAAGTTGTATATGTGATATACTTTTGTGCACATGATTGTATCATGTTTAATAATACATGCTTATTTGGTTAAGTGTAAAGAATTAAACTATGGTTAAGTTAATGATTAGGGTTTTGTTTACTTAATTACTTATTCATTTATCTTATTTATTTATTCATTTTGGAAAATGAAAAGGATAAATGAATGGTTACTTGTTTTGTTTTTAGTTGAACATTCATGAAGTTTTGACTTAGTCTCCATTCTTGTCTTATACTTAACCCTAACCATTTAAACTAACCCTAATTCATTCTCTACACTTAACTAAGGTTAGAAGATGATAAGAATTAATTCTTTTTCATTTTTCTAAAAGACTTATCATATCTTCTTCTTCTTCTTCATCTTCTTCTTCCATGAAGAAAGCTTGCTACATCAATGGTGATTGATGAAAAAGTGTGAGAAATCCAAATCTAAAGTCTACCCACTTCCTATTTCTTCATCCTCTACCTCTTGCCAAGTAGTATAGGGTGTTTCCTTCACAAGTTTTCTTGACTTGGTGAAGTTGGAGCTTGATCTAGCGATGCCTCGACGTAGATCATCTTCGGCATCGTCGTCGATGACCTAGCCCGCTTTTTCTCCGATGAAGCCGACGCTAGAGCCCAAGATCCGATTTGTACAGCGAGGAGACTTCATCACGGAGCCATGGAGGTGGTGGACCGGATCTACAAAGGTTGTAGCCACTTTCCTTTAGCATTTAAATCGTTTACATGCTTGCATCGCCTCATTATCTAGTTAACGATCCGTATTAGGGTTTGTAGGCACCCGTAAAATTTGAATTAGCCATGTTTGATGCCTTGTGAGACTCCACTAGAGTGCCTAGGAACCCTACAGTGGTATCAGAGCCTAGCTAGAGCCTTAGGCGATACGTAGACGGAGTTAGAAGTCCGATCGACCCGTAACCCCGACTTTAAAATGCTCTCTGGAAAATTTTGTAAAATATGGATTTTTGTAAATTAAAAATATGCAGAAAAATCAGCAGGGGATTGTAATGGTTACTGTAAAATTCGATGGCCTGATTCCTTAAAGTCACCGCGGATCCGCGGCATGAACACTCTCATGCGGCGGTTCCGCGGCACTTTTGTCCTTTTGTGCCTCTAATTTGGCACAGTAATTCTTAGTTTTCTGTGCTGGTTTTCCTGGGAATGTTTAATATTTATTCCAGAGTTGTATTTTCAGGGTTGTATTGGGGATTCGGAGATTCGATCGGACTGTCTAATTTTGTCTATGTGGCTTTCCGGATAAATTTTAGAATATGTTAAAAAGTTCGACCGGATATAAATACCAAGTTTTCCATTGTTGGGAAATTTCCAAGTGTTGGATTTTTTCGTAGTTTAACGACGTTCTAAGTAGTGCAAGTAACGCGATGGACCCTCTAGAAGACAACAAATCTTAACTCGATTATGTGACCGTCTTGAACTGCCCTTTGAACCTTCGGGTTTGGGGCAGTACGGCGTGCCACATGTGAGGCGTTGGCTTGACCCTTCTACGGCTGGACCGTTGGTACTGAGGCACGAACTGAATGTTGTTAGACTTATTTCATGTGTTGAGCTGTTTCGGGAAAACTTGGGTGTTCGAATGTTCAATCGGAAAGTTTAACATTTTCTGTTTATCCGGAATGTGATACAACTATTGGAATTCACAAAAGTTATGTGATAACTGAATGAATGTTATAAACATAGCAGTTTAGTCTCACTTGATCGGTTGCCACGGAATTTTGATGTGATCAAAAGTCCGTCGCAATCACGTAGCGTACGCGGATACTCGCCGGGTAAACTTAATAGACAGCCTCGCCTCATAGCCCCGACCAAGTGACTGTAGGAGAACCCCGTCGCCGAAAGGATCCGTTCGGGTGCTCGCGGCAGCGGTGTTCCGCCTTGGTGCACTTTATCGACGGCGTCGGGGGTGCGGCCGCCTACTAAAGTTTGCGACGAGCATTCGATCAGAATGTCGGGAATCCTGTTGAATTGCCCGACTTGGTATTGAAAAGTGTTTTCGATAATGAGACTAAAATGCGGGGTTTATAATTGTTAGGTATGCGATGTCTAAAGAATTCATTTGGTCAGGCATGCAATGTCTGAGGTGGTTGCGGATTCCAACTGTTGTAGTTTTACACTTTCTTTTCTGTGACCGTAAGTGTAATATGTGTTATCGCCGGTTTCGTTGCTATATGTCAACGACAATTGGGATACGCATATTTACTTACGTTGATGACATGTGATGTTATGTGTTGCTGGATATGTTATATTGGATCGTCGTGTTTGAATAGCCGGGGGTTTTTATGTGAGATGAGTGTTTTTTCATTTTCATTCATGTAAAACCTTGTATGTAATATTCTTTTATTGGGGCACTTCCAGGTTGCGGAAGTTGTCACCGTCTTTGTATATTATTTACTTTTCTGCACTAGGATAGACCCAAGGAGGAGGGCATAAGTAACCGGGTTCTAGGGTCCAGAGGGAGACCAACTCGAGGAGTCGAGTCCGGGTCTCCTAACCCTAGAATTGATAGGGTTGCTTGCCGCTCTCGTAGGGGTCTAGGGGTGTGGGATTGGCTATTCATCACGACCGTTGAATCCGTGTTTTATACTGGCTCGTATTGAAAACACGGACGTCCTAGTATATCCAATATTTCATATGTTTCTTCTGCTGTGATTTATCTGTGATGTGATCATGTGATGTTCTGTGACAGATATTATATATAGTATATATGATATATTATATAAACGTTGCTTATGTTTTACACCCGCGCTAGCCCTGCCCCGCTCTGCCGTTAGTTACCTAACCTAACGGTGCAGACGGGACATCGAAGCGAATGCGGATGGCATAAGCGTACGTTATATTTATCTGTGATGTTTAGGTGGACTTAAATGATGGGAAATTCATTAATGAGATTAATGAAAGAAAATAAACCTAATTGATGTTGTGGAATCGAATTTCAAAATAAAAACAGGTAGCTACAGTTCTTGCTTTGCATCGCGGTGTTCATTGTAGAACATCCTGCACCTTATTCGATGGGGAAAGGACCGAGATCCCTTCACCGGGAGTGACTCCTTTAGCAATAACTGGCAGATGCTACACACTCGGTTTGTCTTTTGATCGCTTCTATAGTTTCTGCTTTGCACAGTGATATATATGATATATCCCGCACCTCATTCGACGAGGAAAGGGCCGACGATCCTTTCACCGGGAGTGACCCCTTTAGCAAAACTAGAAAAGCCTCAAAAACATTCCATTTAAAACCATTTGATTCCGCAACGAGATCAAGTTCAAAGCGTTAAAGGTTTTCATAAAAACCATTCGCAACCCTCCGTCATTTTAGGAAGTAGAGTACTTAGTATTCGTGCTGTGTTTGTTGACCATAGTCAAGGCACAGTGTACGGTAGCTAAGTGATGTCTTCCTATACCGCATATGATGCGATTAGTTAGGACAGTCGCGTGACTTTGTTGACCTTAGTTAAGGGTCATATGGGTGGGTCTAATTAATCACGAAATGACGGGTAGAACTTGACTAGTACTTATTATTTGTTGACCTTAGTTAAGGTCATAAGTGCTAGGGGTAAAAACCTTTATCGGGAGTTTCAAGTGTTGAAATTTGCAATGAGATTGCATACCTTCTATGTGATAGTTGGATCCCGATACCCACTGCGAGTAATTGTTACTCCTGGGAGAGTTTTGCACTTTGCAATTAGCCGATCAAGTAGGTGTCTAGAAAGGTGTCAACGGGGTTACGCCTCTGGGAAAACGAGGTTTACTGTAATTAGGTCCGTGCGAAAGCACGGGAAACCTCCCTCAAAGTACCGACACTGGCCTGGCTGAAAGATTGGCGAACTTGTAGAGTGTAATTAATCCCGGCTAGTCTTTCCTTTTAGGGTTTGAAGGAAGATTTGATAAAAACAGTGGGAGCCATCCTGATTAGATAAAATACATAACCAATCTAATCTTGCAAGAGCGCACGCTGAGTGTTTTCTTCTCTCTCTCTCCTGGTAGCGACCATATCACGCCTTAATCAAGATAATAATATGGATGTATTGACCGAACCCGCTTGTTATACTAAGCTGGGGAACGTTGGTCCCGCTCCAACTTATAATTGTTATAAGACAGAGCAGGAAATAGGGGAATACCAGAATTCCTATGCCGCCCTAACGAAGAAAGTGCATGAGATGCATCTCCTTCGGGTGTGTTCATTATAAAGAACTGTTTCTCAGTATCCTCTGCATCCTGGGTATATGATACCGGATCAGGATCCCAGATATGTAATCTGTTACATAGGGCTACAAAAAGGTAGAAATACTGAGAACGGGTGATAAGTTTCATGAGGCAGAAAACGGGGCAAGTGTTGCAGCCAAGTCTGTTGGTCACTGTCACCCTGTATTACCAATACATTGATTCTGAACAAATACTATTAGATACCGAACCTGATATACAAAATCATATCAGTCTCTTTATTAGTAAAGAAATGATATAATTTTGTATTGTTGGATAATGTTTTGAACATTTCCTATATCAAAAGTTGATCGGTTCAGGCACGTTATCTAAAAGCATTGACGTTCTAAATCAAACTACAGTTCCTTGTATACTGAACACACACAAGAGGAAGAGTTCAGAAATGAACAAATTCTTCTTGAGGCATTGTAGACTAGGTCATATCAATGCGACCCGACTGGCTGAAATTGCATTTTAGATGCATATTTAAATCAGTTTGAATTTACATCTTATGAAACTTGCGAGTCATGTCACAAAGATATAATGACCTCAGCCCTGTTTATTGGAAACAGAGAAAGAGTTAGTAAACTCTTGGGACTAATACATGATGATGTATGTAAAGTCTCCTGTCTACAAATGCCAGGACCGGTTCTTTATACTTCATTACGTTCTCTGATGATCTCTCAAGATTCAGACATATGTTCCTGTTGAAACACAAGTCCGAACCTTTTGAGATATTCACAGAATATAAGCTAGAAGTAGAGAACCAATAACCGGGTATAAGTATTATATCCTATGATGAGATCAGGGAGGATAATACTTGTGCATGGAATTCCTGGACTATTCTAAAAGAGAATGAGATTCTCTCTCAGCATTACTCCTCCGTATACACCATAGCACGATGGTATATCGGGGCGGAGCAATCACACCCTATATGATATGGTGTGCTCTATGATGAGTACTACTGAGTTACCTGTTTCCTTTTTAGGGGTTATGCACTTGAGAAGCTGCATACCTATTGAATAGGTTCGAATCAAATCAGTTACCTACCACTTCATATGTGATATGGAAAGGGAAGAGCCCATATCTTAAGTTTTTTAAGATTTGGGGTTGTCTGGCTTATGTCGAAAGCAAAATCCGGACAAGATCGAGGTAAAGTCAGTTGTGTAGAACTGGAAAGGTTCCAGCTATACAAAACTGCAACTGATGATTTGACAGAACCAAAGGATTCAATAGTTCCCGACGAACCTCAGCCTCTCCGCCGATCTAGCAGGGTTCCTCACCTGCTTGAGAGATACTTCGGTTTCTCGATGACAGTGGGAGCAAGGATTGCATCATGAGATGATGACCCAACTAGATTCGAGCAGGCCATCAAGAGTAGTGACTCTGTAAGAATAGCTGGATGCTTAGCGATCTGAGATGGAATCTATGTACACCAACAAAGTATGGACTTTGGTTGCTATATCTGAAGGGTTAAATCCCCATCAGGAGCAAG
Source organism: Agapanthus africanus (assembly GCA_030015575.1). NCBI lineage: Eukaryota > Viridiplantae > Streptophyta > Magnoliopsida > Asparagales > Amaryllidaceae > Agapanthus > Agapanthus africanus. The sequence goes on from CM057348.1 coordinate 59,106,606, forward strand.
TATATCTTGAGAAGATTACTTGGTGTAGATGGAAAAGTTGAGACTTTCAAAGCTAGACTTGTTAAAGGTTTTAGTCATCAACCAGGTGTGGATAATAAGAAACCTTTTCTAGGGACTATGCTTGAGTCCATCCAGATCCTACTTGCCACGGCTACATACCATGACTACGATATCTGGTGGTTGGGTATCATGACTACTTTTCTAAATGATGTTTTAGAAGAGAACGTCTATAAGAACACAGCCAGAGGGCCTCGTAGACAGTGGGAGCAGCGGAAACGTATGCAAGATGCTTTATAGGATAAAGCAGGTATCGCGGAGTTGGAACATCTGTTTTGATGGATTAGTCAAAGAAGTTGACATCATCAAAATGGTAGATGAACCTTGTATAAACAAAAAGGTAGTATGGAGTATGGTGACGATCCTCGTAGAGTACGTGGATGACATACTCTTGTTAGGGAAGGAGTTTCCTATGCTACGCTCGATCAATCTCCGCTTATCACAATGATTTTCCATATAGGATCAAAGTGATACCTCCTAAATCCTGTGTTTTCTTCTATGAGATAGATGTAATTGGATGCTAGGATACTCACTAGTTGTAGTGAGATGGTATCAATCGATCCTGGGGAGAATCAATGGAAGGGTTCTAGAGTGATAAAGACGACAGAATGTCAGTCACAGGCAGCGTCTTTACCCTTAGTAAAGGGACGGTATGTTGGAAGATTTCCAAGCTAGATACCGTGACAAACTAGACGATAAAGGCTGGTAACATCGCTATTAAAGATACTACCAAAGAGGAAGTTTGGGTGTATATTGGTTCATAAGATGAACTAGGTTCCTGCCATTGTATGACAATGGAAGTGTGGCTTCGGCCCTAGAACCCTGGTCCCATCAGTGACCCAGACATAATCTGAGGCAGCATCACCTGATCATGGAGATAGTTGATCTCCAGGTTGATCAAGGTTAGGAGAGTAGACTCAGAGGACAACACGGCGGATCCACTCACGAATGCCTTTTCCCAAAGAGAGACTTTTAAGGGATGGTTGAGTATGTGATACTGCAACCACTGCTACAGATGGCCCTAGTGCAAGTGGGAGATTGTTAGTTATATGTATGCCCTAAAGGCCATTACTGTACATTGGATGTATATTGTAGTGGATGCTGGGACATATATAGGTAGGTCTTTCTTGCTCGACATGATAGTACGCTATCTGGTTGCTGTTTATCTTAACGTGTATACTTTCTGTCTGTCTGTTACATGTTGATAAAGCCCTTAGGATGTGTACTCGACTTCCAGGACTATGATGCAGATCATACTAGTGGGGCCTGGGTAGTCCATGAGTACATCCTTCAATGTTCCTAGTCGTGGGAATATCGAGACGGGGCATCGATATTCCAGAGTAGACTAGCGTATATCTTCTCGACCCATGTGATGGGCGATGGATGATCCCATATCCATTGGTGTTTGACATCAGAGATGGTATACGGGTGCTCAGTGGAGACTGGGTACACTGAACGGACTCGCCGAGAACTCCCAGATGGTATTATACCTCACGTCAGATGGCAGTTCTCTGGTGACACTGGTACAGCTTAGTCTGTTGACCCGAGATCGTCATAGAGTCTTGTGTGTCTCCCACTGTGCTTTGATTTCCACCCTACCACGGCTCTACTGAGTCGTGCAAACAGGTGGTTTTTGGGTACAGTCCCGATTCACATGGAGGCAATGAGCGATAGGAGGGGATTCGTCTCTCCCGGTATTGGGGGTTGATGTTGCGCAATGCACGACTGGCCATAACAGGAAATCCCTGGCCAGGGTTGCTGTGATATACTGGTAAGAGTTATCAGTAGTTTCACGAAAGTTATGGACCTTACGTCGGCATGACTTATCAAGCTATTGGGGTCTGACGTTTACCACCCCTAGGCGAGATATGCGACATATTAGACGAACAGACCGGACTGTACGGTAAGTGTTACTGGTTGGATTCACAGGAGTGTGAGCGGGCTTGCTCGTCGATCTTCTGATCGCTCAATACCCGGGTGGCCGTTACGTTTAGCAGACCGCTTGCGGCTTGTGGATGTTTGATATGATCATCATCTGCTGCCGGCGTATTGACGAGTCTTTAGAGTCCTACACAGAGGTTTCCTAGCTCAAGCGAAACGAAATAGGAGCGCATATGAGATATGTGCGGGACCGAGAATAATTCGTGTATGTGATACCGTATTCCATTCTCGCGACGAATGTATCGATTGGTTATATGTGATATAACCTGGTTATCGAATCAAGGATTGATTCGAGAAGCCGATACATTGAATACTAGTCGGTTATATGCGACATGACCGGATCATTGAATCAAGTGTTGATTTAATGATTTAATGCATAATTATATATATTTGATATATTACTTTGCATTAACTAGTATTGGTTCACTTTAAAAGGATTTTCTCACTTGAATTGTGCAAGTTGTATATGTGATATACTTTTGTGCACATGATTGTATCATGTTTAATGATACATGCTTATTTGGTTAAGTGTAAAGAATTAAACTATGGTTAAGTTAATGATTAGGGTTTTGTTTACTTAATTACTTATTCATTTATCTTATTTATTTATTCAATTTGGAAAATGAAAAGGATAAATGAATGGTTACTTGTTTTGTTTTTAGTTGAACATTCATGAAGTTTTGACTTAGTCTCCATTCTTGTCTTATACTTAACCCTAACCATTTAAACTAACCCTAATTCATTCTCTACACTTAACTAAGGTTAGAAGATGATAAGAATTAATTCTTTTTCAATTTTCTAAAAGACTTATCATATCTTCTTCTTCTTCTTCATCTTCTTCTTCCATGAAGAAAGCTTGCTACATCAATGGTGATTGATGAAAAAGTATGAGAAATCCAAATCTAAAGTCTACCCACTTCCTATTTCTTCATTCTCTACCTCTTGCCAAGTAGTATAGGGTGTTTCCTTCACAAGTTTTCTTGACTTGGTGAAGTTGGAGCTTGATCTAGCGATGCCTCGACGTAGATCATCTTCGGCATCGTCGTCGATGACCTAGTCCGCTTTTTCTCCGATGAAGCCGACGCTAGAGCCCAAGATCCGATTTGTACAGCGAGGAGACTTCATCGCGGAGCCATGGAGGTGGTGGACCGGATCTACAAAGGTTGTAGCCACTTTCCTTTAGCATTTAAATCGTTTACATGCTTGCATCGCCTCATTATCTAGTTAACGATCCGTATTAGGGTTTGTAGGCACCCGTAAAATTTGAATTAGCCATGTTTGATGCCTTGTGAGACTCCACTAGAGTGCCTAGGAACCCTACAAAATGCCCCCCCACCGTTGCGCTCACATGACACATACGTGAGTGCAGCGGTGGTAGCATCTCTGCCATTGGATCAACTTAGGAGTTGAAACGGCTCTCAGTGCCTATAAATAGGACCCTTGGCCCTTTAGATGATCTCTGTTCATCTTCTTACTTTTTTCCTTCTGAGAATTATTTCTCTTTCAGAGCATAGCTCTTCCCTTTAAGAAATTTCTTAAGAGTCAAAACTCTGCCCAATTTAGGTAAAAATTAAACTTTTTAACAGAGCTTTACTCTCCTTAGATCATAGGTCTAAAAATATATCTTTAGGGTTTTACCCATTAACAGAGCTATGCTCATTTCCAAGATGTAATATTTTTTTAGGGTGATTTTAACCCATGAACTGGAATATAGTTCATGAAGAACTTAAGGGTTTATTCACAGATCTTGAAGATCTTGGAGTTTTTACTCTGTAGAAGCTTTGCTTCTTAGGGTTTCTTGATGGATTGTTTCATCTTCCTTACAGAGTATTGCTCTTTAGAAATTTTAGGGGGGAATTTTATTCCCCTCATGATTAATTATGACAGTTGTCTGTCTGTTGCAGAGCACTGCTCTTAATAAGAGATTTACTTCTTGGCCCGAGGGATCCTCATTAAATGTGAATCCTTTGAGGATTTCCTCGTTTAATGACAGTCTCATCAGATGATGAGACTGTTTTATTAATGATGAGTTATCATCTAGATTGTGTGGGTCTCCTTTGGCCCCTTTTTACTGCATTGCAGTGTGGTACGGATTTAAAGCACCAAGTACCGAACTTGACTTGTAGCATTGACGGCTAACTTTGTTCTTTTCTACGCAGGTACTATGTCTTTCGATACTTTGTTTCCCTTTGTCCGTTCAGAAGGCGGATTCCCTATAGCGCCAGTGGATAGGGAAGTCTTCGCATTGATAAAAGATCATGACCCAGAGCACAAGAATCTTTATTTATGGGGAATATGGTACAACCAGATTATCAGGGGTCGACGGAGCTTTTCTTGCGCGACACCTTCGGAGCCTATCTCGGCGATCCCTTATGCAGATGCACCCCCAATAAAATATACCGTGGAGGAGGTCAATTGGACTTCGGAGGGTCTCCTTCAGCCTTCTATGGCTGCAATACCCATACAGCCGGTGGAGGCTTTGGATACTCTAGGACGGTGTATATGCCAGGGTGAGTCACGTTCTTGGGGATAACCATATAATATAGGCTTAACTCCCCGTTACCCAGCCGGATATCTGCAATGGGCCCGCTATATTTTGTCGACTAAGAAGTCGCAACTGCTGAAGCTTAGGTTGTATCCCGCAGTTTATGCGTCTCTCTTCCAGTATTCCACGCCTCATGCCTGGTGGGTCAAGGCTTTTCTGGAGCAATGGAATATTCCGACCCACACCTTTCTCCTGTTGGATCGAGAAGTTTCAATTTCTTTAGAGGAGTTTGCCGAGGTTTCCGGCTTACCGATTAGGGGAGAACATTATGAGGAGCTGCTTCCTCCGAATGAGTATATCTTTGCCACCAAATCAGTGGTAATGGGTCTTACCCCAGAGAACGCCATTTAACACCAATTCCCGAGTTTGATAAAGGTGTTGAATATCTATGAGAGCCTCTTTCTCGAATCCGGAGGCCGCGGGGTTAATTTCACAGATTTCATCGCCCGTTTTCTCCGCTCGGAAGTCCTGTCGAAGGAAGTCGCGAAATTTTTCAAACTCGACGATCATTTTGGTTTCGGTTTGGACAACCAACCGGCAGCGGAGGCAGATTAGAGAAATTTCTTTCTCCCCAACACCCCGGTCGTCTCTTTCACAGAACTTGCAACTCCTGGAATTGACAAAGAAACATTCTTTTTGGGGTTCCTCGGGTTATGGCTAAACTGGTTTGCACTTCCGATATACCCTCGCCATATGAGGCCATCCATTTTTTTATCCAGCTCACCGAATGATTGCTGGGATGCAAATGGCCGTCGGGATCGCTGGATTAGCCCATTTGTATCACGGCCTCAGCTTGGCAGTAGACACTGCTGAACCAGGGGTGCAGCACGTGAACTTCTCGATGCATTATTTTATGTCATGGATCGAGCTACATGTACTTGGCGTCTTCGGTATCCACAAAAGGCCTTCCTTATATGATAAGTGTAAGTTCCCTCGGATCATGCGGCTAGTCGACGCATCCATTATAAATCCGACACCGCGGGAAGCTAGGGCTTTGCTCCTTCGTTCGCGCACTGTTAGAGATGGCATGACCTTCACCGATAAAATTCTGACCGTCGGCTCGGAATCCGCAAAAATGGTGCAGCCATTGCAGGACATCTTTAAAGACGGGGCCTCTGTCTTGAAAGCTCGGGATATTCTTCATTTATACTCTATCAGGCCGGGCTTTCTCGTGTTTAGGCAGAATAATTCGGCGTTGTTCATGAGATACAACCCGCATCATTTCACCCAGCAGTTAAGCTATAACCAGGGTTGTTCTCCTCCGAAACACAGAGATGCGACCGTGTAGGTCTGTCTTGCCTGAATTTGGGGGCAGATGCTAATTGGTGCTATCCGTCTACCTCTCCGAAGATGCCAAGTTGATTTATGGCACCGTATATCGCAGGTTTAAACGGATGCGGCCGATGTAGCAAACTTCGTCAGATTCCCCCTCATGATGAGGGGTTTTTGATTGTGGGGACGCTTTTCCCTGCAGGCGCAGGCCCCTGCAGTTAATTACGCTGCCGCGTCGCGGTAACCACTTTCTCCTTCTCCAGATGGTCACTTCATGTCGTGTGTGTTTGTTTTGTTTTTGGTTGCCCGTGGATTGTATACGGAGACTAATTTATGTTGTCGCCCGTAGGGCGTAGATTAGTCCAAATCCGTATTTTTTTAGATTTGGGTTTGGGTTTAAGGATACGTTAGTCTCATTTGAGACTAAGATCAACTTAAACGTTTGTTAAGGATACGTTAGTCTAATTTTAGACTAAGATCAACTTAATAGTTTGTTAAGGACACGTTAGTCTAATTTTAAACTAAGGTCGACTTAACCATTTGTTAAGGATACGTTAGTCTAATTTTAGACTAAGATCTACTTAACGGGATCATTTAGATCCAACAAAAGAGCATTTGGGCTCTATTGTTCTAGTTTAGGGACTTTGCGGTCAATTGCCAGTTTAAGGACATAGTGGTCCAAGGTTAAGGACATCATAGTTAGTGGGTTTAAAGGGACCCCACAGTCCGAGGTTAAGGAAATCATAGTTCATGAGTTTAAGGACCCCACAGTCCAGTTTAAAGACGTCATACTCTATGAAATGTATGGTTGTCGGGACCCATCACCTCTCTGAAGACGTTGAAGGATTACAGCGACAAATATCAGAGGAGTTCAGAGATGTATCCTTGAACTAAAGTTGATTAGGAGATCAGTAGTCCAATTTGGAACCAAGATCAATTAATTAGATTATGAGCACATTGACTCGGTTAAATCTGAATTGAGGACTTATGGCCAATTTGGGCTAGGTCCAATTAAGTTTGAAATGTTGGCCCTTTATTGGACTATTGAACATTTGTCTGGGTTCAGCCCTTCATTATTTAGCAATGCTAAACAAGTGTTTGAGGGCTCTGATAACATTTTGTCTTTGGCTGAGCACTTAAACAATATAGCTCTGGATTTTAAGGCCCATTTGAAGGGGAGATTTGCCTCTGGAAAACTTAGCCAATTTGGCCTAAGCTTGTTTTAAAATAGTGTTAAACACTAGAGGACATCTGGCGGTCACGTGTCCTCACGTGATGTATTTAAAACAGTGTTAAACACTGGAGACAAAATGCTCAAAATAGTGTTAAACACTAGAAAGGAAGGGGTCATGTGAGGCGTCTGAAAATGGGGCCAGACCTCCTTTATTTTATTATCAGAATATTCAAATAAGTGTTAAACACTTTTAATCTTCAGGCCATCACGTGTTGGCACTTCATGGGTGTCCATGTATTGATTATTAAAGTGTTTATTAGGGGTCACATGGGGACACGTGAGGGCGCCTAAAATCTATTCTGCATTTGGCTTTGTTCCCTTTATTTTAAGGGTCACGTGTGAGCACGTGAGGCATTGCCTCCAAGTTTTTCTTTCTCATTTTAAGGGATCTGTCTTAGGGGTCACATGGGAGCACGTGACCTAGTTTTGTTCTTTCTTTTCTGATCATTGAGGATAGGGGTCACGTGTCACCACGTGACCAAGTTCTTTTCATGCATGGAGGGTTTCGAGTCTCTTTGTTTTAAGAATTAAATTCTCTGTAGGGTTAAACCCTAATTCTGTTTTAGAGGAATTAAATTCCTATGAATTTGGAAGAATTAAATTCTCATATAGGGTTAAACTCTAATTCTGTTTTAGAAGAATTAAATTCCTATGAATTTGGGAGAATTAAATTCTCATATAGGGTTAAACCCTAGTTCTGTTTGGAGGAATTAAATTCCTGTGTATTTCGGAGAATTAAATTCTCATATAGGGTTAAACCCTAGTTCTGTTTGGAGGAATTAAATTCCTGTGTATTTGGGAGAATTAAATTCTCATATAGGGTTAAACCCTAGTTCTGTTTGGAGGAATTAAATTCCTGTGTATTTGGGAGAATTAAATTCTCATATAGGGTTAAACCCTAGTTTTATTTGGAGGAATTAAATTCCTATGTATTTGGGGGAATTAAATTCCTTAAACTCAATTCTCCCTCTAAGTTTTGGATCTGCATGGCAGAATCTCCCCGATGAGAATTAAATTCTCAACTTGTGGGGAGATCTGCTTCTGCAGATCTTCAACCAAAGAAAGAACTAAGTTCTTAATCAGAAGAGTTAAACTCTTAAATTTGAGAATTAAATTCTCTTTTATTTTATGGAGCTTAGATCTCTTTCCTATTTCTCACCTAGGGTTTCTTTTTTTGAGAATTAAATTCTCCTCTCTTTTCTCTTTGTTGTTGTTGTATCCCCCAAAATAAATAGATCTCCCTCCCTTCTCTTCTTGGCTCCTATTTATAGGAGAAAGAAAAGAATCAATTTGTTTTGTCAATCTTTCATTGAAAGATTTTAGTTGTTTTTTGTAACCATCATGATCTTTTAGATCATCCAGTGAATTTTATTCACCATTGGATTTTTAATCCAAAAGATATTTTATCTATTATTCCTGGAAAATTTCAGGGAAATCTTTCCTTGTATAAAATCTTTCCATAAATTGGTGATTTTTAATCACAATTGGATTTTTAATCCAACGGTGCTCCATTTTACAGGGCACCGTCTTTTTTGTTCGGAAAGGTTTAGAGAAATATTTTTCCAGTTAGGGTTTTTGATTCTCTCTTAATTAGAATTTAATTCTATTAATTCATAGATCTTTAGGAACCCATCACGTGTTGGCACGTGACCCCCTGATTAAGTATTTTACCAGAATTTAATTCTGTTGTTTTAAAGAACTCAGGAATTATCACGTGTCAGCACGTGACCCTTGGTCACGTGTTGGCACGTGATGCCCCATTGGGGTTTTTCCTTATTATTTTATTATACCTTTAATTCTTTTCAGTGGGTTTAAAGGCCCATCACGTGTTGGCACGTGACCCCACTGATTAATTATTTCCAATTATTTATTTTATTCAGTGCTTATAGGCTTTGCCTGTAAATGGTCACGTGTCTGCACGTGATGCCCGGTCACGTGTGGGCACGTGATGCCCGGTCACGTGTGAGCACGTGATGCCTCATAACTTTTGATCCCGGATGAATTATGAGGCCCATAATATATCAAATCGAAGACTTTTTCGAGACGCTTTCGATACCATCAAAATTTAGCTGTTTCTCATTAGGGAGTTTGTCAAAATGCAGCCCGGATAATACTGGTTCTCATTTTCTTCCTTAGATTACACGTGCATAGCATATTTGCTCATAACTTTTGATCCCAGATGAATTATGAAGCCCATAATATATCAGATCGAAGGTTTTTTTGAGAAGCTTTCGATACCATCAGAATTTAGCTGTTTCACATTCGGGAGTTTATCAAAATACAGCCCGAAAAATATTGGTTCACATTTTCTTAAACGTATTGCCACCATTAGATACCTTGGGCTCTTTTGCGCAGAAAATTTTCTTGCAGGAACAAATGCGCCCCGCTACTTTACCCACGTAAATATATACGTGGGTGAAGTCGTGCAGAGTAATTCATAGCATATGACCAGTTTTGGGTTGGTATATAATTTTCAGAATCTTGATCTGAGAAGATAACGAGCGGACACAAGTGTCGTCATTTATCATTGACTCAAATCTCGACTCTTAAGGGATATAGTTCCAAACGCTCAGCTCCATGAGCCGCACCCTTCTATTTCTTTATGTTTTACTCTGGAGTGAAGTAGTTTATATGCTCATGAGTAACTTCTCCATTTCAGTGGCATGTAGCTTTGGCAAGTGTGGCCCATAGATGGTAGATAACAGTTCATCTTGAACTCTTTATAAGGTGGAGATGGCTTAGGAAACAGGGTTAGGATCTGTTGCCTAAGACTTTTCAACTTCATGAGCCGTGAGGGTCTCATAAAGATTTTTTTCTCCCTACAAGTCGAGAGGATCTCGTAGGCGTATTTTTTTCTTAGGAGTCGTGAGGACTCCTAAGTGCGTTTTCTCCTGAGAATCGTAAGGATCCCACAAGAGAATTTTTTTATGCGTAGGGACACTAATTTCCCCGCAAGTTGAGACGAATCGAGAGATTCTCGCAAAGACATTGATTTCCTTGCTGGTCGAAACGAATCGAGAGGTTCTCGCCAAGGACGCCGATTTCCCTGAATCGAGATAAGAAGCGATGGCTTAGGAAACAGGTTCAGATCTGCTTCCTAAGACTTTTCTATTTTATGAGCCGTGAGGGTCTCATAAAGATTTTTTTTCTCCTTACGAGTCGAGCGGATCTCATAGGTGTATTTTCTCCTTAGGAATCGTGAGGATTCCTAAGTGTGTTTTCTCTTGAGAGTCGTAAGGATCTCACAAGAGAATTTTCTTCCTTACAAGTCGAGAGGACTCGTAAGTGATTGATGAGTTGACCTACTCCAGAGTCAAAGCATTGCTTCAACAGGGAAGTCGAGTGTTGACTTTGGTTTGTCTGTGCACCGCCGAGTCATGGAACAGGGAACTTGCTACGGCTCCGCTTTGCTGACGTCGTATATTCCTGCAGAGACACTGATTTCTCTGCGAGTCGGCGCGAATCGAGATGTTCTCGTCAAGGACGCTGATTTTCCTGAATCGAGGTATTTTGCCAAGGACGCTGATTCCCTCAGAGTTGAGACGAATCGAGGTATTCCTGCAAAGGCTATGATTTCCTTGAGGGTCGACGCGAATCGAGATGATCTCATCAAGGACGCTGATTTCCCTGAATCGAAGTATTTTCCCAAGTACACTGATTTCCACGGAGTTGAGATGAATCGAGGTATTCCTGCAAAGAGTTGATTTCTCTGCGGGTCGATGCGAATCGAGATGCTTTCGTCAAGGACGTTGATTTCCCTTAATCAAGGTATTTGCCAAGGACACTGATTTCCTCGGAGTTGAAACGAATCGAGGTATTCCTGCAAAGACGCTGATTTCTCTGCGGGTCGATGCGAATCGAGATGCTCTCGTCAAGGACGCTGATTTCCCTGAATCGAGGAGGTTGCCAAGGATACTAATTTTCTCGGAGTTGAAACGAATCGAGGTATTCCTGGAAAGACGCTGATTTCTCTGCGGGTCGACGCGAATCGAGATGCTCTCGTCAAGGACGCTGATTTCCCTGAATTGAGGTTTTTGCCAAGGAAACTGATTTCCTCGGAGTTGAGACGAATCGAAGTATTCCTGCAAAGACACTGATTTCTCTGCGGGTCGACGCGAATCGAGGTGCTCTCGTCAAGGACGCTGATTTTCCTGAATCAAGGTTTTTGCCAAGGACACTGATTTTCCTGGGGTTGAGACGAATCGAGGTATTCCTGCAAAGACATTGATTTCTCTGCGGGTCGACGTGAATTGAGGTGCTCTCGTCAAGGACGCTGATTTCCCTGAATTGAGGTTTTGCCAACAACACTGATTTCCTCGGAGTTGAGATGAGTCGAGGTATTCCGGCAAAGACGCTGATTTCTTTGCGGGTCGATGCGAATCGAGATGCTCTCGTCAAGGATGATGATTTCCTTGAATCGAGGAGGTTGCCAAGGACACTGATTTCCCTGGGGTTGAGACGAATCGAGGTATTCCTGCAAAGACACTGATTTCTCTGCAGGTCGACGAGAATCGAGATGCTCTCGTCAAGGACGCTGATTTCCCTGAATCGAGGAGGTTGCTAAGGACAATGATTTCCCTGTGGTTGAGACGAATCAAGATATTCCTGCAAAGATGCTGATTTCTCTGCGGGTCGACGCGAATCAGGATGCTCTCGTCAAGGACGCTGATTTCCCTGAATCGACGTATTTGCCAAGGACACTGATTTCCTTGGGGTTTGAGACAAATCGAGGTATTCCTACAAAGATACTGATTTCCTTGCAGGCCAACGCGAATCGAGATGCTCTCGTCAAGGACGCTGATTTCCTTGAATCGAGGTATTTGCCAAGGACACTGATTTCCTCGGAGTTGAAACGAATCGAGGTTTTCCGGCAAAGACACTGATTTCCTTGCGGGTCGACGCGAATGGAGATGCTCTCGCCAAGGACGCTGATTTTCCTGAATCGAGGTTTTGCCAAGGACACTGATTTCCCAGGAGTTGACATGAATCGAGGTATTCCTGCAAAGACGCTGATTTCTCTGCGGGTCGACGCGGATCGAGATGCTCTCGTCAAGAACACTGATTTCCCTGAATCGAGGTATTGCCAAGGACACTGATTTCCTCGGAGTTGAGACGAATCGAGGTATTCCTGCAAAGACATTGATTTCCTAGCGGGTCGACGCGAATCGAGATGCTCTCGCCAAGGATGCTGATTTCCCTGAATTGAGGTTTTGCCAAGGAAACTGATTTCTCTGGAGTCGAAACGAATCGAGATATTCCTGTAAAGACACTGATTTCTTTGCGAGTCAATGCGAATCGAGGTGCTCTCGTTAAGGATGCTTATTTCCCTGAATCGAGGAGGTTGCCAAGGACACTGATTTCCTGGGGGTTGAGATGAATTGAGGTATTCCTGCAAAGACGCTGATTTCTCTGCGGGTCGACGCGAATCGAGATGCTCTCATCAAGGAGGCTGATTTCCCTGAATTGAGGAGGTTGCCAAGGACACTGATTTCCCTGGGGTTGAGACGATCGAGGTATTCGTGCAAAGACACTGATTTCTCTGCGGGCCGACGCGAATCGAAGTGCTCTCGTCAAGGACGTTGATTTCCCTGAATCGAGGTTTTGCCAAGGACACTGATTTCCCTGGAGTCGAAACGAATCGAGATATTCCTGCAAGGACACTGATTTCTCTGCGGGTCGACGCGAATCGAGGTGCTTTCGTCAAGGACGCCGATTTCCCTGAATCGAGGTTTTTGCCAAGGACACTGATTTCCTCGGAGTTGAGATGAATCGAGGTTTTCCTGCAAAGACACTGATTTCCTTGCTGGTCGATGCGAATCGAGATGCTCTCATCAAGGACGCCGATTTCCCTGAACCGAGGTATTGCCAAGGACACTGATTTCCTTGGGGTTGGGACGAATCGAGGTATTCCTGCAAAGACGCTGATTTCTCTGCGGGTCGACGCGAATCAAGATGCTCTCGTCAAGGACGCTGATTTCCCTGAACCGAGGTATTGCCAAGGACACTGATTTTCTTAGGGTTGAGAAGAATCGAGATATTCCTGCAAAGACGCTGATTCCTCTGCGGGTCGACGCGAATCGAGATGCTCTCGTCAAGGACGCTGATTTCCCTGAATCGAGGAGGTTGCCAAGGACACTGATTTCCCTCGGGTTGGTTGACTTGTTTCCGAGACAGAGTCATTGGATAACGTATTTCTGAGACGGGGTCATTTGATGATGTGTTTCCACGGCGGGGTCATTTGATGACGTGTTTCCGCGACGGGGTCATTTGCTGACGTGTATCCGAGACGGGGTCATTTGATGACGTGTTTCCGCGGCGGGGTCATTTGATGACGTGTTTCCACGACGGGGTCATTTGCTGACGTGTATCCGAGACGGGGTCATTTGATGACGCTGGGTTGTCTGTGAACTGTAGAGTCTTGGAACTGGGGACTTTGCCGTGGTTTCGTTTGTTCTTGTTGTGTCTGCATCCGACTGGAGGGAGGAAGAACGCCGGTGTTGATCTCTAAATTGTCGATGTTGACATCGAGACCCTGAAGCTAGGGATCTTCCTTCGTTTCGTTTGTTGACATTGTGTCTGCAATATTGCGACGAATGTCGAGATCGTCTTTAGGTTGTCTATGAACCGTCGAGATTTGGAACAGGGACTTTTCCATGGCTCCGCTTCGTTGCGACTCTGAGGTCGGTTGTTAACGTCACATCTGTATCTGGTTGGAGTGAGGAGAAATGCCGTTGGTGATCTCTAAGTTGTCGATGTTGACGTCGAGACCCAGAAGCTAGGAATCTTCCTTTGCTTCGTTTATTGACATTGTGTCTGCAATATTGCGACAAATATCAAGATTGTCTCTAGGTTGTCTATGAACCGTCGAGATTTGGCTTCGCTTTCTGATAGAGCCTGGTGGGAAGGTATGGTTCCCTCTTTGTTTGTGCCCCTGGATTGTATACAGGGATCGATATGATCTCACCTGTAGGGCAAAAAGTTTCATTCTTTCATTTTTTTTATTTCCGCGATGCTCTATCATTTCAGCTTTTATATCGCGAAGTTCGCAATTGCCCAATCATTTCGGCTATTTTTCGCGGTGCCCAATCATTTTGGCTATTTGTTTTATTTACTCGCTGCTTTTATTGCGAGTTGCCCAATCATTTCGGCTGTTTTTGTATGCATACATTTTTACTTGCTGATTTTGTTGCAAGTTGCCCCCATCATTTCGGCTATTTCATATGCATTTTTGGCTCGTTGACTTTTTGCCACGAGTATGGAACTTGGAATCTGATGCCAATCTTAGCATCAGCATCGCTGCGACTAGAATATTGCTAGGAGCGAATAATCATTTGCCATGAAAGGACTTGGAATTTGATACCGATTTAGGCATCAACATCGCTACCACTGGGACATTGCCAGGAGCTAATCATCATATGCCATGAAAGGACTTGGAATTTGATACCGATTTAGGCATTAGCATAACTACCACTGGGACATTGCCAGGAGTGAATCATCATTTGCCTTCGTCGGTTCGAACAAAGGTGGCTTAGCAAACAGGGTTAGGATCCTGTCGACTAAGGCTTTTAACTTCATGAGTCGTAAGGGTCTCATAAAAGTATTTCTCCCTACGAGTCGTGAGGATCTCGTCGGTGCGTTTTCTCCTTAGGAATCGTGAGGATTCCTAAGTGTGTGTTCTCTTATAAGTTATAAGGATCTTACAAGAGTGTTTTCTCCTTATAAGTCGAGAGGACTTACAAGGGTCGTTCACCGTATGAGCATATCCCTAGTCGCTGGTGGGACTCTGTTAGGGAAATGTTCATTCGTGCCCGTTGATTGTATACAAGGGTCAATATTGAACCGCTTGTAGGAAAAAATCGGGGGGTATGACTGTTTAAGAACAGGTTCAGATCCCTGTAACTTAAGGCTTTTGAATCTTATGAGCCGTGAGGGTCTCATAAGAGGGTTCTCCTTACGAGTCGTGAGGATCTCGCAAGTGTAATTTCTCCTTAGGAATCGTGGGGATCCCTAAATGTGTTTCTCCTTTGTGAGTCGTAAGGATCTCACGTAGGTGGTTTCTCCTTACAAGGTCGAGAGGACCTTACAAGTGTCTTTTAACGAGATTGCGCCCTTTCGGGTTTTCACAAAACTCACCGGTAGCCTTACTGTTTTTACTTACGGAGCCCTTTCGGGTTTTCATCCGTTCCCATCTCGTTTGTGGGTGTACCGTTTTTTTTACCACGTCATCCTGGGGACACCAAAGTTTGTAGTAGTTTAACGATGTTTCGGTCATAGGTCCGAGATTTTTCGGGCAATATACGATTACGCAGCTAGATTTTCTCGCAAATCTTCGCATCTTTTGTGTCGGAGGTGGATTCCTTAAAGAGTGGGCTGAGGGCGATTTCTTCGTCAGGGTCGCTTCCAAAGGTGATGACTTGCGATCCCTTGGTTTCGACTATGTGACAGTTGCCAGCGGCTCTTTTGCGCTCATCTGTCGTGCTTTTCTGTTCCCGACGAGCCTTGCGCTTCACTCATTGAATGTGTTGTCAGTGGGCAACATATCCCTGCCACCGGTTTTTAAAGGTTATGCACTCCTCGATAGGGTGTGCAATCTTCTGATGGTATAAGCAGAAGTTAGGATGTATGTCCGCTTTATCAAGATGTATACCGCCAGGAGAATTTCCTCTGAAAGAGGGCAATTTCATTCCTATTAACAAGGCCCTAGGGAATCGTTTCCTTACTTTAAGCTTGCTTTTCCTGGCGATAGGGATGCTTCGATCCGGTTGGGGTGCCTCGACCTTTTCATACAGTCGTCGGCGTTTGGCTTTTTCGAATATAGCCAGTTCGCGCTCTCGATTGGCTTTGCTTTTCTGACGGGCTTCATTCAGTAGCAAGTTGATCATGTCGTCAGACGGTTCTAAGGGTTTTGGCTTCGATCCTGCCCCAGCTCTTTTATGCTATCTTCTATCGCCGAGTGAGCTTCTTCGTTAGTTAACGCCGAATGAGAGATCATGTGGCAACTTGCCACATAGTCCTCAAATTCTTCTGACGAGTCATCTCCGTCGTTATTGTCGTTATCTCCACTCTCAAGGATATTGTTAAGAAATTCTTGGAGTGTGACCGGGGTTCGCGCCTTCTGGTTATATTCCTCCAGCGCGTCAATATGCTTTTGCAGATCCGTGCGCTTTTCATCAAACTGCGTGGGCTTTTTGGTCTTCTTCTTTTTCTTCGAAAACTTTGACGGCTGGGCCTGAATGTTTTGTCCACCATCACTATTAACTCCCAATGTTGGGCGTGGTTTCAGCATCCCCTCGATAATCTCCGGTTCTTGTGGACTTTTCCACCTTATCGCCGGACATGTTTGAAGATCTTTCAGCATTCTTCTAGCTTTTGCTGAAAGAACAACTTCCCATGGAGCTTCCTTTATGAATGAGCACGATGCCCCCGACATGTCCATCTTTTTCGGAGCAGTTGTGGTGGATTTACCTTCCAGTTTTCAGACAGCGCAAACTTGCCCTGTTGATACTGGTCTTCAACCCAATTTTTGAAGACGTAGCAGTCTTCGATCGGATGGCCTAATACTCGGTGGTAGGGACAGTAATTGGGATCGTTGACGTCGTTCGGTTGCGGTTGGTGTCTCGACTCCGGTAGAGTAATGAGCCCATTCGCACTGCGAGTTCAAACAGTTTCCTTGTTTTATCCTGGGGAAATGAGTAAGGACGTCTCAACTTTTCATCGAGAGATTGCCGCTTGTTGCTTTGGTGAACAACCGGTCTCGGGCCACTCGGTTGTTGTTGAGCGTTGGCGACAAAGGTTGCTTTCCCTTTGCCCCTTTCATTCCAAGGCTCCGTCTTTGAAGAGGAAGGCCTATGGCCCATCTGGTCCATTTGGGCCAGCTTATCAATCAAGGCCTGGAAGGTGGTCGGCTTGAAGAAAATCATGAATTGGGATATGGTCGCCTGCGGATCGAGGGTTCCCACAAACATGCCCACTGCAGGAGCCTCTTCGATGCGCTGTTCGCACTTTGACCATAGATTCCGCCACTGTATCGCGTACTGGACCCAAGTCTCTTCCGGTTTCACCCTGGCATTGATCAGCGTAGTGATTGGGGTACATTCGCTAGCGCTTGCGAAACGTTGGGTAAATAGCAGCTCCATCTCTGCAAATGTTTTGACAGAGTCATTCAGGAGTTCAGAATACCACTCGAATGCTGTCTCCGACAAGCTGCCAATGAATTGGAGAAGCAGTAGTTTATCGTCACCTCCAGTGTTGCCACATAGAGCCCTGAACTGGGCGACATGCTGGTGGGGATTTCCCTCCCCCTTATATACGTGGAATTTGGGGATCGTGTATCCCAGCGGGTACTTTATTTAGTCATACCAGCCCGGATAGGGTCGTCCAGTTTTAACGATCTTCCCGGCCGTTTCGCTTGCATGGTGAGCTCGTATTTGCTGAGCGATGTACTCATCCAGAGCGGCCTTGGAGATGGTCTCCTCCTTAGCTGCTGAAAGAGCCTGAGGAGGGTTCGATGTCTCCCTTCTGTCATCTTCAATTATTACTGGAGGATCTTCGGCTGGGGGATCCGGCTGGATCATCATGCCCACCATATCTTGGAATAAAAGGGCCATTTGTTTTATATTGGCCGCTTGTTCCGCGGCCTCTTTGTCCTTCTTCTCAAGCATTCTCCGAAGGATTTCAGCATAAATTTCATGCTCACGGCGCTGCTCCGAGGATGTCTCCGGGCTTGCTTTTGGTCCTGTAAGTGTGGCCATAGCTGTTAGCATTTCTTGGAGCTTTTGTTGTTGTTGCTCCTGAGGCTTAGTCACTGATCGCGTAAGCGGTCGATGACCTGTGGAGATACGGCTATCCTCATTTCCGGATTCCATATAAATGGTGTGCACCACCATGCCCCCAGACTTGGGGCGTTTAGATTTAGTGTTCTTAGGATTCATCGCAGACGCCGGGATTTTCTCCAGCTTTCTCCTCTTGTGAGCGGTCGAGATTGAGGGGGCCGTTGCAGCGGGCACCCAAGTAAACGACACCTTCTGCGGTATAGTAGGGTGATCCCCTTCTCGCTGAATTTTCATCTTTTTCTGTCGGTGGGGGTAGTCTTGATCAATCACGGAGTCTTGGACCTGTCGCCAGACCTTTTGAATTTTAGAGGACAGCTGCTGAGGGGGCTGCTCCAGCTTCGCCTTTGTAGCACTCTCCACAGGTGGAGGAGATCTTTTCAGCACGGCCGTCGGAGAGTTCTTGCGCACCCTCCTAAGTGGTTCAAAGCTGTTCCTAGTTAGAACAACAACATCAACTTCCACAGTTGGAGCTGGCGGAGTCAATCCAGAAGGAGAGTTGCCCCCAGCCTTCCTTACTCGGCTCCAGTGGCGACGTCGAGCGTGTCGAGCCGTTGGGATTGTCTCAGCTGTAGGGGTGACTTCCTCATGCCCCCTGTATTGGTCAGAAGTTGTCGTCGTCAGCCTATTGAAGACTGATGTCCTCTGAGTGAGGATAACCAACTTATCGAAGGCAGACTTCCGAGCAGGAGAAGCAGCCTTGATGATTTCGCCTGGAACAGGAGCTGAAACAGTCAGTCTTATGAAGACCGACCCTTTGGCAGGAGAAGACGCCTTGACGACTTCATGAGCAGGAATGGCTATCCGCTTAGGGATAACCCTTTCTGGTATCGCAGGCTTCTTCATAGGCCCAAATGAGCTTTGGCCCAGTCTGTCAAAGACTGAGGCGTTGGAGCCGGTCGACCTGTTGAGAGGGGCCGCAGTAGTTGTGAGACGATTAAAGACCGAGCTTTTTGGGGATTCTTGCAATGGTACAGGGGCGTTGAAGCTCATCGGTGGGAGCATGGTCCTGAAGAACAATCCAGTGGTGGCCTGAGTCACCTGTTCCACCGGCATAGTGAAGATGGAGACCGCTTGGGGCCCGTATGTCACTCCTCCGGACGGGACGGAGCGAGAGTTGCAGTTGCAGTTAGTGCAGTTTGAAGCCATTGATCTTCTGTTTTCTGCACGGAGCAAGACACCAAATCTTAGTACCTCGTATCCACAGGAAACCATAGCAAACCGCGATTTGTTCATGAACACGACACACGAAGTGTGGAGTGGAAAGAGGAAAAGGTCCCACCGGGCGTGCCAGAATCTGTTCTCCTCCGAAACACAGAGACACGACCGCGTAGATCCGTCTTGCCTGAATTTGGGGGCAGATGCTAATTGGTGCTATTCGTCTACCTCTCCGAAGATGCCAAGTTGATTTATGGCACCGTATATCGCAGGTTTAAACGGATGCGGCCGATATAGCAGACTTCGTCAGATTCCCCCTCATGATGAGGGGTTTTTGATTGTGGGGATGCTCTTCCCTGCAGGCGCAAGCCGCTGCAGTTAATTACGCTAGCGCGTCACGGTAACCACTTTCTCCTTCTCCAGATGGTAACTTTATGTCGTGTGTGTTTGTTTTATTTTTGGTTGCCCATGGATTGTATACGGAGACTAATTTATGTTGTCGCCCGTAGGGCGTGGATTAGTCCAAATCCGTATTTTCTTTGATTTGGGTTTGGGGTTTGGGTTTAAGGATATGTTAGTCTCATTTGAGACTAAGATCAACTTAAACGTTTGTTAAGAATACGTTAGTCTAATTTTAGACTAAGATCAAGTTAATAGTTTGTTAAGGACACGTTAATCTAATTTTAAACTAAGGTCAACTTAACCATTTGTTAAGGATACGTTAGTCTAATTTTAGACTAAGATCTACTTAACGGGATCATTTAGATCCAACAAAAGAGCATTTGGGCTCTATTGTTCTAGTTTAGGGACTTTGAGGTCAATTGCCAGTTTAAGGACATAGTGGTCCAAGGTTAAGGACATCATAGTCCGTGGGTTTAAAGGGACCCCACAGTTCGAGGTTAAGGACATCATAGTCCATGAGTTTAAGGACCCCACAGTCCAGTTTAAAGACGTCATAGTCTATGAAATGTATGGTTGTCGGGACCCGTCACCTCTCTGAAGACGTTGAAGAATTATAACGACAAATATCAAAGGAGTTCAGAGATGTACCCTTGAACCAAAGTTGATTGGGAGATTTGTAGTCCAATTTGGAACTAAGATCAATTAATTAGATTATGAGCACATTGGCTCAGTTAAATCTGAATTGAGGACTTATGGCCAATTTGGGCTAAGTCCAATTAAGTTTGAAATGTTGGCCCTTTATTGGACTATTGAACATTTGTCTGGATTCAACCCCTCATTATTTAGCAATGCTAAACAAGTGTTTGAGGGCTCTGATAACATTTTGTCTTTGGCTGAGCACTTAAACATTATAGCTCTGGATTTTAAGGCCCATTTGAAGGGGAGATTCGCCTCTGGAAAACTTAGCCAATTTGGCCTAAGCTGGTTTTAAAATAGTGTTAAACACTAGAGGACATCTGGCGGTCACGTGTCCTCACGTGATGTATTTAAAATAGTGTTAAACACTGGAGACAAAATGCTCAAAATAGTGTTAAACACTAGAAAGGAAAAGGTCACGTGAGGCGCCTAAAGATGGGGCCATACCTCCCTTATTTTAATATCAGAATATTCAAATAAGTGTTAAACACTTTTAATTTTCTGGCCATCACGTGTTGGCATGTGATGGGTATCCATGTATTGATTATTAAAGTGTTTTTTGGGGTCATGTGGGGATACGTGAGGGCGCCCAAAATCTATTCTGCCTTTGGCTTTGTTCCCTTTATTTTGAGGGTCACGTGTGAGCACGTGAGGCATTGCCTCCAAGTTTTTCTTTCTCATTTTAAGGGATCTGTCTTAGGGGTCGCGTGGGAGCACGTGACCTAGTTTTGTTCTTTCTTTTCTGATCATTGAGGATGGGGGTCACGTGTCACCTCGTGACCAAGTTCTTTTCATGCATGGAGGGTTTCGAGTCTCTTTGTTTTAAGAATTAAATTCTCTGTAGGGTTAAACCCTAATTCTATTTTAGAGGAATTAAATTCCTATGAATTTGGGGGAATTAAATTCTCATATAGGGTTAAACCCTAGTTCTGTTTGGACGAATTAAATTCCTGTGTATTTGAGAGAATTAAATTCTCATATAGGGTTAAACCATAGTTCTGTTTGGAGGAATTAAATTCCTGTGTATTTGGGAGAATTAAATTCTCATATAGGGTTAAACCCTAGTTTTATTTGGAGGAATTAACTTCCTATGTATTTGGGAGAATTAAATTCCTTAAACTCAATTCTCTATCTAAGTTTTGGATCTGCATGGCAGAATCTCCCCGATGAGAATTAAATTCTCAAGTTGTGGGAAGATCTGCTTCTGCAGATCTTCAACCAAAGTAAGAACTAAGTTCTTAATTAGAAGAGTTAAACTATTAAATTTGAGAATTAAATTTTCTTTTATTTTATGAAGCTTAGATCTCTTTCCCCTTTCTTACCTAAAGTTTCTTTTCTTGAGAATTAAATTCTCCTCACTTTTCTCTCTGTTGTTGTTGTATCTCCCAAAATAAATAGATCTCCCTCTCTTCTCTTCTTGGCTCCTATTTATAGGAGAAAGAAAAGAATCAATTTGTTTTGTCAATCTTTCATTGAAAAATTTTAGTTGTTTTTTGTAACCAACATGATCTTTTAGAGCATCCAGTGAATTTTATTCACCATTGGATTTTTAATCCAAAACATATTTTATCCGTTATTCCTGGCAAATTTCAGGGAAATCTTTCCTTGTATAAAATCTTTCCATAAATTGGTGATTTTTTATCACCATTGGATTTTTAATCCAACGATGCTCCATTTTACAGAGCACCATCTTTTTTGTTTGGAAAGATTTAGAGAAATATTTTTCCAGTTATGCTTTTTGATTCCCTCTTAATTAGAATTTAATTCTATTAATTCATAGATCTTTAGGAACCCATCACGTGTTGGCACATGACTCGCTGATTAAGCATTTGACCAGAATTTAATTCTGTTGTTTTAAAAAACTCAGGAATTATCACGTGTCAGTACGTGACCCTTGGTCACGTGTTGGCACGTGATGCCCCATTGGGGTTTTTCCTTTTTATTTTATTATACCTTTAATTCTTTTTCAGTGGGTTTAAAGGCCCATCATATGTTGGCACGTGACCCCACTGATTAATTATTTCTAATTATTTATTTTATTCAGTGCCTACAGGCTTTGCCTGTAAATGGTCACGTGTCTGTATATGATGCCCGGTCACGTGTGGGCACGTGATGCCCGGTCACGTGTGGGCACGTGATGCCTCATAATTTTTGATCCTTGATGAATTATGAGGCCCATAATATATCAAATCGAAGGCTTTTTCGAGATACTTTCGATACCATCAGAATTTAGCTGTTTCTCATTCGGGAGTTTTTCAAAATGCAGCCTGGAAAATACTGGTTCGTATTTTCTTCCTTAGATTACACGTGCATAGCATATTTGCTCATAACTTTTGATCCCGGATGAATTATGAAGCGCATAATATATTAAATCGAAGGTTTTTTTGAGACGCTTTCAATACCATCAGAATTTAGCTGTTTTACATTTGGGAGTTTTTCAAAATACAGCCCGGAAAACACTGGTTCACATTTTCTTAAACGTATCGCCGCCATTAGATACCTTGGGCTCTTTTGCGCAGAAAATTTTCTGGCGGGAACAAGGGCGTCCTGCTTGAGGTCTTCTTGGTAGAACTGACTGCTGCTGAAGAGGGTATCCGGAGTGCGTTGCATCATTTTATGCGGTTGAACACCGGCTCAAATATTTTTATTAGTGAGCCGAGTTGCGTTCCAAAAGCCCTAAATGTATATGTGGCGTGGTACCAGCATTCGATGGGCGCCGTTATTAGAGAGGAAAAGTGATTGCTGCTTGATCGCAAGGGTGCAGCCCCGGCTGGTAATCCGATCGTTCCCCTAAGGCAACGGACCATCGTTCATCCTCCCTTGAGAGAGGCTGCTGCGATTGTGGTCCCACGCACCATATCTGAACTTCCCTTTCCTCGTGCTCCCATGAAAGTGGTGGCAGTGTCGTCTCTCGAGTCTGGCGTGGGTTCGAAGATCGGGACTCATCGTCCAAAGATGCCCACCAAGCGTAAACTTATGCTAGCGGCTACCGGCACTCGCTCGCAGAAGAGGAAGAAGTCAATACTCTCTGCAGACGTTGCATACGGCCAGGAGCCTCATGCTCCTTACAGCGAGGGCATAAGTGAATACGGGACCAATGAAGGCTTATTCATGGCGCCGGATGATACTGATCTAGAGGCTACTATTGCAGCTTCCGAGCGATTAGCTAGCCACAAAGCAGAACTGGTCACCCTTGCACAGTCAGGTAGACTTCAGTCATATCTTTTCACTGTTACATTTTTATTATCATGCCTTGACTGACACTTCTTCTTCAACATGCATCTCCACTGAAGAAGCTCTCGCGGCTTCTCTCAAGACTTTTGAAGAGGAGGAAAGGCTTCGTGCTTCCTTAGGCATTGGTATATTTTGGCTCACTGTGCCTCCATTCCCGTTTTTATGGGTAAACTAACTCTTCTTTTCCATCTTATTGCAGAGACTACCTCGACTCAGATTATCCCAAGTGCAGTGCCGATCGCGAGTGGTGACGCGGCGACGCTCCCAAGGCCGGCTGCCGAAGTCCCAGCTCCCCCAGTATTTCCGAAAGAAGCTTCGCTCAAACAGCCGATGACGGACGCCGTAGAGACTCCAGAGGCAGAACTTGGTTCAGATGATGACATCTCCTTGACGGAGGCTTTGAGGAGGTCACTTCTCTCTGCCAAGGCCGACAAGAAGCGTAGAAAGCGCGCAACTAAGGAACATGATGCTGCTTTGGCTATAGGTGCAGGCTCAAGCGCTATTCCATCCGTCACTATTTCCTCCGAAGATGCTCTAGCCGCCTTGTCTACCGTTCGTAGACAGGTTTTGCGCGCGGCTCGGGAGGCAATCGAAAAGCCGTCTCAAGGTAACGTAACAATGGGTCATTTTATTAGAGTTTGATCTTCAGATTCTCATATATCGTATCCTGTAGGGTTAAGTCTTGGCGATGAGGAAGCAGGTGAGATAACGGCAACCGCTGAGCCTGAAATGGCTACTCTCTCCCAGGAGTCCGGGTCTGCTCCACTTGCCGCCCTTTCCCCTTGCGGTTCCCTGCCATCGCCCGGCATTGCGAGTGTCACGATGGCTCTCGTAGAATCAGGGGATGAAGCCACTGGTGCCGAAACTGTCCCCCCAAATGAGATCGAAGAAGTCGCGACGCTTGGTGATGCTTCCGTCGCAGTTTTGGCTGATGACCAGTTTGGTAGGTCTCAGATCGCTGCATTCTTTTCGTTTCTCAATCCCTTTGGGTCCCTTCTAATGAAATTTTGTTCTTTTCGAGTATAGGTGTGGTGAGCGCTGAGGTCGTGCCATCTGAAGAAGCACCACCAGCTGCCGCTCTGACAGTCGCTGCCCCTTCGTCTCCTCTTATATCCTCTCGAATGCTGGATGGTATGGGTTTGCGATTAATTTAAATCGGGGACAAAATCTTTTATGTACTGACCATGTATTCTCGTAATCTGGAAAGAGTTCTCTTTGATCATCTATATCAAGTGCTGAATCCGTATTTCTCCTTCTAGTCGGAAGTTACTCTGCCTGCTGGTGCCGGTGAGTATAGTTTTTAAACCGACGTCCTTTCCTTTCTTAGAAGGGCGACCCAGCCGTTGCTAATTTTGAATTGATTGCAGCACTACAAATTGAAGGAGGGGATGAGAGAATCGTCGCGCCGCCGATACTCCCAACTCTGCCCTTTGTTGCAGCCGGTATAGTAGACCCTATTGTTTGTGTATTTTCTTTATTTCTTGAGCCGATATCTGACTATGATTTGTTTTGCAGTGGTTGCACCGATTCCAGCTCCGTTCGAGTCCCGCATCATAATGCCGGTAGGGCCTTTTTCTAGACGTTCATCTTCAAAAGGCGCCGTGACCAGTCTGCGTATGTTGAGCGAATATATCGAGGAGCTTGACGCTGAGGCCCCTATATTCGCTGCAGATTTTGCTGCCGAGATTAATCCAATGTTGGCGACGCTTGTGCACTTCCATAACGAAAGCGTCGTTGAGTCTTGGGTTAACTACTGCAGGAAGATTGAGGCCTGCCTGCATGAGCTTGAGCTTAGGTGTCCTGCTCCTGAGATTCTGGCCTTGAACTCCCAGCGGGCTGCGTGGGTTGAGCAAAGAGCCATTTTCCTTCGCCATTTCGAACAAGAATCGACCTTGAGGCGGAAAGAACGCGAGGAGACTTCAGGTGAATCTACCCGGCTGCACGCCCAAGTTGAAGCGAATGCCGCGCAACTGAGAGCCGTCTTTGACAATTTGCAGCGATGTATTTCGGATGGGCTGGCACTGAGGCGGAAGCTTGACTTCATTGAGCGGGTTACGCAGAGTCGCGAAACTGCCCAACGGGAAATCGATGAGAAGGTTTCATCGTGCTTGCAGCAACGGGCTCAAGTTGAAGCGGAGCTGGCCCTGGCAGCCGATCATGAGAAGGAGTTGAGAGGAGTGCGCGAGCAGCTAACTGATTTATTGAAGACGCTTCTTTCTCAGTAGCATTTTTTTGTATAGATTGAACATTTGAGATCTTTGAATAACATGCCTTTATTCAATTTTTTATTCTTTTATATGATATATCTTGTACTCAATTGAACTCATGAATAAAGACACATTTTTTTATCCCCTATTGTTGCTTTCTTCTCTTTGCTGTGTTGTTGCCATGTGATTTTAGCAAGTGTGTCCTGTAGATAGTATGTAGCTGTCCATCTTGGATTCTTTGCAGGGTGGTGATGGCTTAGGAAACAGGGTTAGGATCTGTCACCTAAGCCTTTTTCAATTTTATGAGCCATGAGGGTCTCATAAAGTTCTTTCTCCCTACGAGTCGTGAGGATCTCGTAGGTGTATTTTCTCCTTAGAAATCGTGAGGATTCCTAAGTGTGTTTTCTCTTGAGAGTCGTAAGGATCTCACAAGAAAATTTTCTTCCTTACAAGTCGAGAGGACTCGTAAGTGATTGTTTCCCTCCTTGCCGATGCTCGACTTCGGGGAATATGGCCCGTAGATAGTCTATCTTGACCTCCCTGCAAAGTAATGATGGCTTAGGAGACAGGGTTAGGATCTGCCACCTAAGACTTTTCAACTTTATGAGCCGTGAGGGTCTCATAAAGATTTTTTCCCTACAAGTCGAGAGGATCTCATAGGTGCATTTTCTCTTTAGGAATCGTGAGGGGTCCTAAGTGTGCTTTTCTCTTGAGAGTCATAAGGATCTCACAAGAGAATTTTCTTCCTTACAAGTCGAGAAGACTCGTAGGTGATTGATGAGTTGACCTGCTCCCGAATCAAAGCGTTGCTTTGACGGGGTGGTCGAGGGTTGACTTTAGATGTTTTCCACGGGATCAGGATTGACTTTAGCCGTGTTCCACGGGGTCAGGGGGTTGACTTTAGCCATACGGGGTCAAGATTGACTTTGGCCGTACGGGGTCAGGGGTTGACTTTAGCCATACGAGCTCAGGATTGACTTTGGCCGTACAGGATCAGGGGTTGACTTTAGCCATACGGGGTCAGGATTGACTTTGGTCATACGGGGTCAGGAGTTGACTTTAGCCATACAGGGTCAGGATTGACTTTGGACGTCGGGGTCAGGGATTGACTCTCGGTTGTCTGTGCACCGCCGAGTCCTAAAACTGGGAACTTTTCCGCGGCTTCGCTTTGCTGACTTTGCGCTTGTTGTAATGAGACGAATGTCGAGGTAGTCTCTAGGTTATCTGTGAACCGTCGAGATCTGAAACTAGGGACTTTGCCATGGCTCCGTTGGTTGATGTCGCGTCTGTATCCTGCTGGAATGAGGAGGAACGCTGTTGTGAGTCTCCAGGCTGTAGATGTGGCCATCGAGACTTGGAACTAGGGACTCTGCCGTAGCTCCGAGATTGATTGTCGCGTCTGAATCCTGCTGGAATGAGGAGGAACGCTGTTGATGATCTCTAGGCTGTAGATATTGCCGTTGAGATTTGACTCTTCGTTTGAAAGAGCTTGGTGGGATGATATGATTCCCTCTTTATTTGTGCCCCTGGATTGTATACAAGGATCGATGTGAGCTCATCTGTAGGGCAAAACGTTTCATTTTATTATATATTTTTTTATTTCTTTCCGCGATGCTCTATCATTTTAGTTTTTTGTATCGCGAAAGTCGCGATTGTCCCATCATTTTGGCTATTTTGCGCGGTGCCCAATCATTTCGGCTATTTTTTTGTTTTTACTCACAGCTTTTTATTGCGAGTTGCCCAATCATTTCGGCTATTTCTGTATGCATATATATATTTTTACTTGCTGATTTTGTTGCAAGTTGCCCCATCATTTCGGCTATTTCATATGCATTTTTGGCTCGCTGATTTTTATCGCGAATGTGGAACTTGGAATCTGGTGCTAATCTTAGCATCAGCATCGCTGCGACTAGAATATTGTCAGGTGCGAATCATCATTTGTCGTGAAAGGGCTTGGAATTTGATTCCGATTCAGACATCAGCATCGCTACAACTGGGACATTGCCAGGAGTGAATCATTTTTTGACTTTGTTGATTCGAACAAAGGTGGTGTAGGGTGTTTTTCGTCACCCCGTTGAGATGGAAATACGCGCGCGCTTGTCAGGCGTACTACAGATTCCCCCTGCCTTGGATAGACCGGGATTTATTGATTGTGGGGATCCGAGTCTCCGGCAGCCGCGGACTAAGCTGCCGTTAATTACCCCTCTCCTTTGGAGCGAGGGAATCTCTGATTGACGGGTTAAACTGGTCATGCAAACTCAATGTGCAGTGTACGTGTGTTTTGTTTTGGAGGGGGCTTGGATATATCAGGAGCCACGCAGAGTTTTTATAAGGGTCCCGCTACCCGGATAGCGGGCTGGGGGTCAAGGGGGCTAGCAGCCCCCTTGCGAGGTGCGGGGCAACGCCCCGTTAGAAATTTTTTCTAACGGAGGACAGTGTCGTGGAGTGTGTGTGTGTGTATATATGTATACGTATGTGTGTGTATATATATATATATACATATGTGTGTATATATATATATAAAGAAGGGGGAAAGGCATCCAAAGGATGCGTGGGGCCAGCGCCTCACGTGCCTAGCACACGAGCGCTAGGCGCTAGCACACTAGGCGCTGGGCGCTGGGCGCGCCACTTGTCGACACGCGGGCGCAAGCGCTCTGGGCGCAGGGCGTGCCACGTGTCGGCACGCGGGCGCAAGCGCTCTGGGCGCAGGGCGCGCCACGTGCTCGGCATGTAGGCGCAAGCGCTCTGGGCGTTGGGCGCGCCACGTGTCTGCATGTGGGTGCAAGCGCTCTGGGTGCTGGGCACGCCACGTGTCTGCACATGACGCAAGCGCTCTGGGCGCTAGACGCTGGGCGTCAAACAGAAAGGGGACTTTGGTCCCCTTCACTGGGAGCTGTGCTCCCGATTTGTGGAGTTAAACTCCCAACAGTTTTAGAAATGATCGTAAGGGGCTTATTTGTTTCTCCCTTTGGTTCTGGATCTTCCCAAGGTGGGATTTTTGGAGATGGGTCTCCTCCTTCCTCCTCTGTTGGCTGAGTCTTGAAGAACAAGAAGTATGAGATTTTAAAAATCTCTAATTTTTAAGATCTGACGGGAGATCTGTGTCCCCCTTTGTGGGTTTTGTAGTGAAAAACTATTTAGTTTTGGAAAAGAAAGAGTAAAACTCTTGATTTAATTCAAAAGAAATGAGAAGGTTTAGAACCTTGGAGAAGGAGCAGGAGGCACAAAGAACACTATTTTTTGGGGGGAATGAAAAATTGTATCTTTATTCATCATCATGTTGCCTTATATAGGCTTACATATTTACATATAGCCCCTTGGGCTTTGCAAAATGGCATTTTGCCCATCCCATGGCTCATGTGCCATTTTTTTTTGCACATAAGCTATGGGCTTACAAAAATTTGGCTTTATGCCCATTAAAAATACATTAAAATTATTTTTTACATGATTTGCATGGGGAGGCCGGCCGCTTCTTGTTCCGGCTCGACTCGGGCATGGGCCCACTTGATCTGGGCTTGGGCCCACCTGGCTTGGGGGTTGACCTTGACTTTGACTCGGTCAACCGGGGTGCAAATTTTTACCCCAACAAATTGCCCCTTATCAATAAATGCACACAGCATATGTGAGTTGTGTGCATGAAATTGATGGATCTTCTTTCACGTGGAGGCGACTTGCTTTGGTTCCCACTTTTTGGGATGCACTGCCCTTTTTACGACATGGACGGTCGACGCTTGACGCGTCTCCGAGACGGAGTGTCCGTAGTATACCTTTCCCTGGCCCGGAACAATTTGGTTCCCGATTCGTAAGAAGCCTGCCTGCCCTTTTTACGACATGGACGGTCGACGCTCTGATCCGGAGCGATTTGGGTTCCCGATTTGTGGGGAGCCTGCACTGCCCTTTTTACGACCTGGACGGTCGACGCTCTGATCTGGAGCGATTTGTGTTCTCGATTTGTGGGGAGCCTGCACTGCCCTTTTTACGACCTGGACGGTCGACGCTCTGGTCCGGAGCGATTTGGGTTCCCGATTTGTGGGAAGCCTACACTGCCGTTTTTACGACATGGACGGTCGACGCTCTGACCCGGAGCGATTTGGGTTCCCGATTTGTGGGGAGCCTGCACTGCCGTTTTTGCGACATGGACGGTCGACGCTCTGATCCGGAGCGATTCGGGTTCCCGATTTGTGGGGAGCCTGCACTGCCCTTTTTACGATCTGGACGGTCGACGCTCTGATCCGGAACGATTTGGGTTCCCGATTTGTGGGAAGCCTGCACTGCCGTTTTTGCGACATGGACGGTCGACGCTCTGATCCGGAGCGATTTGGGTTCCCGATTTGTGGGGAGCCTACACTGCCGTTTTTGCGACATGGACGGTCGACGCTCTGACCCGGAGCGATTTGGGTTCCCGATTTGTGGGGAGCCTGCACTGCCCTTTTTACGACATGGACGGTCGACGCTCTGACCCGGAGCGATTTGGGTTCCCGATTTGTGGGGAGCTTGCACTGCCGTTTTTGCGACATGGACGGTCGACACTCTGACCCGGAGCGATTTGGGTTCCCGATTTGTGGGGAGCCTGCACTGCCATTTTTGCGACATGGACGGTCGATGCTCTGACCCGGAGCGATTTGGGTTCCCAATTTGTGGGGAGCCTGCACTGCCGTTTTTGCGACATGGACGGTCGATGCTCTGATCTGGAGCGATTTGGTAGACGTGCTCCCGGCACGGAGTGTCGATGGTCGACGTTTCCCCCAGGCGGAGTGTCTGCTTGACGTTTCCCCGTTACGGAGTGTCTGTGTTGACGTTTCCCCGGCACGGAGTGTCGTTGTTGGACGTTTCCCTGATGCGGGGTGTCTGTGTTGGACGTTTCCCCGATACAGAGTGTCGCTGGTTGACGTGTCCCCGGCACGGAGTGTCTGCTTGACGTGTCCCCGGCACGGAGTGTCTGCTTGACGTTTCCCCGGCACAGAGTGTCGTTGTTGATTCTGAGTCGAAACATGATTTCGACATGGAAGGCAGATACGCCTGAGGCGAAGCATGATTTCGACACGGGGTATATTTTGGGACGAAGCATGATTCCGCCGCAGAGATTGTTGGTTTGATTTGTTTGATTCGAGTTGACATCAGCATCGCTATACTGGGATATGGTACCAGGAGCGAATCATCATCTATCTTTGAAAGGATTTTGGGATTGGTTTTTTTTGTCGGCATCTGCATTGCTGCACTGGGATAATGCCAGGAGCAACTCATTATTTGCCCCTGGAGGATTTGGGAATTGGTTTTTGCTTGGCATAAGTATCGCTACACTGGAATATGGTACCAGGAGCGAATCATAATTTGCGCTTGTTTATCAGAAAGCGATGGCTTAGGAGACAGGTTTTAGGTCCCTATCACCTAAGACTTTTCAATTTTGTGAGCCGTAGGGGTCTCACAAAGTATTTTCTCCCTACGGGTCGTAAGGATCCCCTAAGTGTATTTTCTCCTTAGGAGTCGTGGGGACTCCTAAGTGTGTTACTCCTTATGAGTCGTAAGGATCTCACGCGGGAATTTTCTCCTCACAGAGTCGAAAGGACTTTGTGAGTGAATTTCATCTCTTTTTTACGAGTTTGCGCCCTTTCGGGTTTTCACAAACTCGCTGGCAGTCCTGCTGTTTTTACTCACGGAGCCCTTTGGGGTTTTCATCCGTGCCCATTTTGCTTGTGGACATACCCTTTTTTTTAATTTTTTTTTAATTTTTTTTAATTTTTTTTATTTTTGGTAGGACTTTGAATGTGGTCTCATCGGTAGGCTTGGGAGAGATTGGGGTTGTTTTACGCCTGTGGATTGTATACGGTTTTGCAGGATGTATGATCCAGACCGTAGGGCCGGAAGAATTTCGGGACTTTGTGGGCGTCTGCATCGTTGCACTGGAATATGGTATCAGGAGCGACTCATCATTCGCCATTGGGTATGGGATTTTGAATTTGGTTGGCGTCTGCATCGCTGCACTGAAATATGGTACCAGGAGCAACTCATCATTCGCCGTTGGGGTATGGGATTTTAAATTTGGTTGGCGTCTGCATCGCTGGACTGGAATATGGTACCAGGAGCGACTCATCATTCGCCGTTGGGGATTTGGATTTTGGCCGGCGTCTGCATCGCTGCACTGGAATATGGTACCAGGAGCGACTCACCATTCGCCACTTTGGGATTAGGGAGCGATGGCTTAGGAGACAGGTTTAGATCCCTATCACCTAAGGCTTTTCAATTTTATAGGCCGTGAGGGTCCCATAAAAACATTTTCTCCCTACGAGTCATAAGGATCTCGTAGGTGCATTTTCTCCTTAGGAGTCGTGAGGACTCCTAAGTGTGTTTTTCCTTTGTGAGTCGTAAGGATCCCACGAAGGTTTGTTCTCCTCATGCATCGTGAGGATACATGAGTGGGTCTTCCCAAGGGAGCATAATTCCAAGGGCGGAGACCAGCCGCGTAACTGGTGATTACAGCGGGGCATGGGTATGATGAGAATCATTTGAGCCCGTATATTGTATACGGTACTCAATTTGGTGACTAACCGTAGGGCCGGAAGAATTTTGGGAAACTGGATTTTGGTTGGCGTCTGTATCGCTGCACTGGAATATGGTACCAGGAGCGACTCATCATTCGCCACTATTTTTGTTTTGTTTTTTTTGTTTTTGTTTTTTGTTTTGTTTTTGTTTTACCGCGATTGCTCTATCATTTTAGCTTTTCTTATCGCGAAGGTCGCGATTGCCCTATCATTTCGGCTTTTATTCGCGGTTGCCCCATCATTTCAGCTTTATTTTCATTTTTATTTTCACTCGCCGATTTTTATTGCGAGTTGCCCCATCATTTCGACTTTTCTTTATTTTTCTTTTATTTACACATTTTTTGTTTATTTACATATATACATACATATATATATATATATATATATATATATACATTTACATTCCCAGTTTAACGACTTATAGGTCGATTATTCCCAGTTTAAAGACTTGGTGGTCTGTCATTCCCAGTTTAACGACGTGGTGGTCAGCGGTTCCCAGTTTAAAAACTTAGAGGTCTATCATTCCCAGTTTAACGACGTGGTGGTCCTTTTTGCTTATCCCAGCTCCTTGAACTTTGATCTTGGCGGAGCTGCATTGATGACCGTAGCTCTGTGGCTTGCCGATACATCCGAGGACTGTGAGGCTTTTCCAAGCTTGTACTGGTTCTCCACCCAATCTTTAAAAACATAGCAGTCTTCAATGGTATGACTCACCATTCTATGATATAGGCAGTATATGGGATTGCCGGTCATGTTCATTTCATGTGGCCTCTTTGGAACAGGCAGTTGCAGACCGTTGTTCAAGGCGTCCACGAATATTTTGCGGACTTCATCCCTCCTGAAGGAGTATACATTCTTCTTTCTCTCCATTGGAGTAGGTGCCTTTACTGATGCTGGTCCTCAAGGCCGCTCAGTCTTTGGTTCACCCTTTTCAGATAATGGCACATGTCTGGGAGGATTAGGTTCCCGAGAGGCTTCGGTCTCCATTTGTATGAAATCGGCGGTTGTAGCTTGACTGTTTGCTAGCACACCTTTAGACAGTTCTATCTCTCCCGTCTTGTATTGTCTTTCGACCCAATCTTTAAAGACGAAGCAGTCTTCAATGGCATGACCTATCACTCTATGATAGGGGCAATATTTTGGGTCGTCGGTCATATTCGCTTCTTGCGGTCTCTTTGATTCTGGCAGTTGTAAACCGTTTCTTAGGGCGTCCCTGAATATCTTGTGGACTTTTTCCCTTTTGAAGGAATAGACTTTTTCCAGTTTCTCTTCCAGAGGCGATTCCCCCCGGCGTATGTATCGGAGGGATTAGAGGCTGATTGCGGCCGTTTTTCGCGAAGGCGCTCCGCTCTTAGGTTGAAGGGGGTATCAGTTGGCTGCCTCCGGGTATCAATCCCTGGCTCATGAACCAAAATTTAATTCCGCTGTAATTGCAATCGGGCGACCTGGGTCGTGAGATCTACCGCGACGTTTACCAATTCGTCGACCTTGGACTGTACCTTGGCTAACTTCTCGTCCCTGTCCTGAAGCTGCCTCTGAAGCCATCGGAATAACGCTTGTTCTGTAGTTCCGGCCATGACGACCGGGTCATCTTTATTGCCTGAGCTCAATTCCGCGGGAACCATGGACTCCTCTGGTTTATTAGCCTGGGCGGGCTCTTCATCACTTAGATTGAGCCGATGCTGGGTAGCGTCAATTATATCATCACCATGGCTGTGAAGAAGAGGAGGATTCATTTTTTCATGTCCGACCATGTAGACAGTGCGGACCACATACCCAGCCCTCTCTTTATCTTCGGCGGCTGATTTCGCGGAGCGGTCCGGGCTTTGGAAATTCATAAATTTTAACATGGTCAGAGCCCTAGCCCTTCTGTTGGCTCTGTATCTTAGCCGCTTCTGCCTCAGCTTCTCTGCCTTGAGCACTTGGCAGGCTTTTGCTCTTCTGGAAGCCGCCATAGGCTGAGTGATGGGGAGGCTTGAGAAGACACCCAATCGAGCAGTTGTCAGAGGCGTCGCTAGAGCTTGCCCGAGATGCCTTGTTGCTTTGTTGGTGTTGATGGCCTTGCCCCCAGCTGGGACCAAGGAAAGTCGTTCAAACACCAACTTGCGTTTGAGTTGGGGTATCTTCGAGACCACCACATTTGGCCTCTTGCCTTTCGAGACCGGTTTGTCTGTCACCGGGGCTTGAGGAGCTGGGATGGCGTTAGCGGACACGAACAGAATAGAGCCAAATGGTAGCGGCGGCTCTTCCCATTGTCGCCCGAGACTGGCCGGAAGGACCGTCCTGGAGTCCATCTTCATCGTGTAGGAGACGGGAGTTGTGTCGAGAGCTGAGATTGTCCTTGGAGACATTTTTGCTGCGACCGGAGATTGCAATTTGAAATTTGTTAACCTGTACAAAGAAGCATGATTTCAGTACAGGCAGTCGACATGTATATTGATTGGGTTCGCATGAACATTTAACCCGAAATATGGGAGGAGAGATTGGTCCCACCGGGCGTGCCAGAATCTGTAGGGTGTTTTTCGTCACCCCATTGAGATGGGAATACGCGCGCGCTTGTCAGGCATACTACAGATTCCCCCTGCCTAGGGTAAGCCGGGGTTTATTGATTGTGGGGATCCGAATCTCCGGCAGCCGCGGACTAAGATGCCGTTAATTACCCCTCGTCTTTGGAGCGAGAGAACCTCCGATTGACGGGTTAAACTGGTCATACGAACTCAATGTACAGTGTACGTGTGTTTTGTTTTGGAGGGGGCTTGGATATATCAGGAGCCACACAGAGTTTTTAAGGGGGTCCCGCTACCCGGATAGCGGGCTGGGGGTCAAGGGGGGCTAGCAGCCCCCTTGCGAGGTGCGGGGCAACGCCCCGTTAGAAATTTTTTCTAACGGAGGACAGTGTCGTGGAGTGTGTGTGTGTGTGTATATATGTATACATATGTGTATATATATATATACATATGTGTGTATATATATATATATAAAGAAGGAGGAAAGGCATCCAATGGATGCGTGGGGCCAGCGCCTCACGTGCCTAGCACGCGAGCTCTAGGCACTAGCGCACTAGGTGCTGGGTGCGAGCGCTCTAAGCGCAGGGCGTGCCACGTGTCGGCATGCGGATGCAAGCGCTCTGGGCACAGGGTGCGCCACGTGTCGGCACGCGGGTGCAAGCGCTCTGGGCGCAGGGCGCGCCACGTGTCGGCACGTGGGCTCAAGCGCTCTGGGCGCAGGGCGCAGGGCGCGCCACGTGCTCGGCATGTGGGCGCAAGCGCTCTGGGCGCTGGGCGCGCCACGTGTCTGCATGTGGGCGCAAGCGCTCTGGGCGCTGGGCGCGCCACGTGTCTGCATATGGCGCAAGCGCTCTGGGCGCTAGACGCTGGGCGTCAAACAGAAAGGGGACTTTGGTCCCCTTCACTAGGAGCTGTGCTCCCGATTTGTGGAGTTAAACTCCCAACAGTTTTAGAAATGATCGAAGGGGGGCTTATTTGTTTCTCCCTTTGGTTCTGGATCTTCCCAAGGTGGGATTTTTGGAGATGGGTCTCCTCCTTCCTCCTCTGTTGGCTGAGTCTTGAAGAACAAGAAATATGAGATTTTAAAAATCTTTAATTTTTAAGATCTGATGGGTGATCTGAGTTCCTATTTGTGGGTTTTGTGGTGAAAAACTATTTAGTTTTGGAAAAGAAAGAGTAAAACTCTTGATTTAATTCAAAAGAAATGAGAAGGTTTAGAACCTTGGAGAAGGAGCAGGAGGTACAAAGAACCCTATTTTTTTTGGGGAATGAAAAATTGTATCTTTATTCATCATCATGTTGCCTTATATAGGCTTACATATTTACATATAGCCCATTGGGCTTTGCAAAATGGCATTTTGTCCATCCCATGGCTCATGTGCCATTTTTTTTTGCACATAAGCCATGGGCTTACAAAAATTTGGCTTTATGCCCATAAAAAAATACATCAAAATTATTTTTTACGTGATTTGCATAGGGAGGCCGGTCGCTTCTTGTTCCGGCTCGACTCGGGCATGGGCCCACTTGATCTGGGCTTGGGCCCACCTGGCTTGTGGGTTGACCTTGACTTTGACTCGGTCAACCGGGGTGCAAATTTTTACCCCAACAGGTGGCTTAGCAAACAGGGTTAGGATCCTGTCGACTAAGCCTTTTGACTTAAAGAGCCGTAAGGGTCTCATAAAGATTTTTCTCCCTACGAGTCGTAAGGATCTCATAGGTGCATTTTCTCCTTAGGAATCATGAGGATTCCTAAGTGTGTGTTCTCTTATAAGTCGTAAGGATCTTATAAGAGTGTTTTCTCCTTGCAAGTTGAGAGGACCTACAAGTGTTTGTTCACCGTGTGAGCATATCCCTAGTCGCTGGTGGGACTCTGTTAGGGAAATGTTTATTCGTACCCATGGATTGTATACAAGGGTCAATATTGAAACGCTTGTAAGGAAAAATCGGGGTATATGACGGCTTAAGAACAGCTTCAGATCCCTGTAGCTTAAGGCTTTTGAATCCTATGAGCCGTGAGGGTCTCAAAGGGGAATTCTCCTTACGAGTCGTGAGGATCTCGTAAGTGCGTTTTCTCCTTAAGAATAATGGGGATTCCTAAGTGTGTTGCTCCCTTGTGAGTCGTAAGGATCTCACGCAGGTATTTTCTCCTTACAGAGTCGAGAGGACCTTGCAAGTGTCTTTTAACGAGATTGCGCCCTTTCGGGTTTTCACAAACTCGCCGGTAGCCCCTGCTGTTTTTACTCACGGAGCCATTTCGAGTTTTCATCCGTGCCCATCTCGCTTATGGACGTACCGTTTTTTTTATGTCAGCCCTGGGATGCTGCGGTCCGTAGTAGTTTATAGACGTCTCGGTCAGTTGCAAGTTTTAGGACATTGCGGTCCATCGTTAGTTTATGGATGTTTCAGTCCGTTGTTGCAACGGTTTCGTTGGCTACCACTTATAAAGTTTGGGTTTGGGAAAATAGCGAGGGGACTTAGGCGTCGTCATCTATCATTACCCTGGGTCGTAACTCGTCAGGCGTAGTATTTTTTTAGGAACCGACCGTTTATCGGCCTGAAGGGTCTTTCACCATGCATATCCATGAGCAAGTAAGCCCCACCCTGGTAGACTTTGTCTATGATGTACGGGCCCTCGTAATTTGGCTCAAACTTCCCCCGTTTGGTATGATTGGGGATCATAGGTCTCTTAACCACTAGCACGAGTTCACCTTGGCGGAATGTTCTCGGCTTAGTCAATTTCTCGTACAAGCGCGTCATTTTTGCTTTGTAAGCTTCCAAGTTTTGCTGCGCCATAAGCCGGGTTTCGTTAAGGGCGTCGACCTCCTCAAGCCGAAGATGAGCATTCTTTTCGTCTGTTAGCTCGTAGTGAACTGCCACTCGCAGAGAGGGTAACTCTATCTCTAAGGGAAGTACTGCTTCAGTGCCGAATACCAATGCATACGACGTTGTGTTTGTGGCCATTTTGAACGTAGTTCGATATGCCCAGAGAGCTTCATGCAGTCTCTCATGCCAGTCCTTCCTATTTCGAGACACCGTCTTCTTTATGATCTTCGTCAAGGTCTTGTTGAAAGCCTCAGCCAAACTATTAGCTCGGGGATTGTAGACCGAAGAGTATCTCCAGTCTATATTATGTTGTTGTGCGAAGCAGCTAATTTTGTGGCTTCTGTAGGCCGGCCCGCTATCGGAGATAATCCATCGCGAAGTGCCGAACCGATAGATGACATGTGTCTTGAAGAAATGGAGGATATTCTCTGTCTTCACTTCTCTTAACGGCACTGCTTCTGCCCACTTAGAAAAGTAATCGGTTGTTGCCAATATAAACCGATGTCCCCTGGACGATGCTGGCTCGATGGGCCCGATTATGTCAGTTCCCCGCATTTCGAACGACCAGCTCACCACTGTTGGGTGTAGCGGGTTTGGATGCTGGTGAATGAAGTCTCCATGAATCTGGCACAAATGGCATTGCTTCACGTATTCAAGGCAGTCCTAAATCATCATAGGCCAATAAAAACCCATTCTTTTAATCTTCAGCTTCATTTTTGGCCCGGCTTGATGAGAACCGCAGAGTCCGTCATGAGTTTCTTGGACGACTCTCCTTGCTTCTTCAGGTCCCAGGCATCTTAGCCATAGGGAATCAAATGATCTCTTATATAGAGTGTCATTGACGAAGGCGAATGATAGAGCTTGTTTCATGAGCTGATGTTTTGAAGACGCATCTTCAGGCGTTCGATGGAATTTGAAGTAGTCTATAAAGACTTCTCTTCAATTCTTAGCCTTTTCTTGGTCTTTTATTTGTAGGGTCGTCGGCTTGGTCGCTCCCTTTTCTTCGAACGACTCCGGAGATATTTCGGCCGGTGCAAGAACCCGACGGCTTTGCACGACGATCCTCACGTCATCGAGGTTTTCATCGGCCAGTTCTTTAGCGAGCTTGGCTAATGCATCCGCCTTGCTATTTTCCGCGCGCGGTATGCTTTCCAGGGTATAGGCAGGGATTTGAGTCAGCAATTGTTTTACTATCTCGCCGTACTTTACCAACTCTGGTTTGCACGTCTGATAGTCGCCGTTCACTTGGCTAACGACCAGTTGGGAGTCTCCGTATATAATGAGGTTTTCAATTTCCATGTCAACAGCAATCTCAAAACCTGCTATCAAAGCTTCATATTCGGCTTCATTGTATGTCCTCGGCTCTGTTAAGGAAAAAGCAAAGCGTATTATCCCTCCTTGTGGAGTCACGAAGATAAGGCCTACCCCAGATTTGATTATGGGGGAATTGTGTTTTCGCTTCTTCATAGAAGATACTCCGTCGAAATAAAGTTCCCATCGGGTATCACTCCCTCCTTTCTCCCCGTCAATCGTGTCTAACGCATGCTCGTCTGGCAATTCGCAGTTCATGGGAGAGTCGGCAGGTATTGGATGCTCAGCGAGGAAGGCGGCGATGGCCTGGCCTTTCACCGCCATGAGAGGTCGGTATGTTACCGAGAATTCTATTAAGAGTAGGGCCCATTTAGCGAGCCGTCCTGTTAGTATGGATTTTGACATTAAATACTTGAGAGGATCCACCTTTGATATGAGATGGACCTCATGTGCCAAAACATAGTGCATGAACTTCATTATCGCGAAGATCAACGCCAGGCAGTGTTTTTCAATGGTAGAGTAATAGTTTTCTGCCCCCAGAAGAACTCGAGTCAAATAGTAGAGGGCTCTCTCCTTCCCTTGGTCATTCTCTTGTGCCCATAATGCACCTAGAGAACCCTCAAGGGCGGTTGTGTACCGAATGAGGGGCTTTCCCTTGACCGGAGTGGTTAATACCGGCGGGTTCTGCAGGTATTACTTAATTTCGTCGAGTGCGCTTTGGCATTTATGATCCCAGACGAACGGGGTTCCTTTCTTCATCAGGTGACTTGTCACGACCCGAAAAGTACGGAACATGACCGGCACTTAAATTATGAACGTCTCGAGGTGTACGTAATCTAAGTAAGCCAAAACCCAGAAATCAAAACCAAAGAAGCAGTAGAGTGAAGGAAAAACCAATTGAAAGCAAGTAGTTTTAATCAACATAGGCCGAAGTATGTATTTTTAAAATTTCAAGTATTTTCTGAAAATTTCAGCAGAGTCCCCTTTGTAAATACTGGCCCCCAAACGAGATACAACATGAATAGTATACGAAATCAATAAAAAGGCATCCCTAAGCGGGAGCTAGCTCTTCGTCAATCGACGGTCACAACCACACAAGCAATATAATATACAACGCCAAGGGCGATGATCAAAACTTAAAAGAAACTCAAAGTAACATAAAAACCATAATAATACAACGCGCGACTCTAAGGTCGAAAGAATAACAAACTGGTCTTCTAACTCTTTCAAATATACAATCTGGTTGATGGAGTTTCTAGATACAACTGAAATAATAATAAACAATGGTGGTCCTGATGCAAAGAACCCACCTGCCAAAGCAATCACCCGGAAAGAACAGTGTGCCAGCAAAACCGCGAAGAACCTGTACGGCAAAACCTGCAAGGAACTGTGTCACAACGGGGGTGAATTGCCAACTCGTGAGTAGAAAACATCTATGAATAGAAATCGCATACACAACGCTATCCTCGGTAATATCAGGTAATATCCACAATAAAATCCTGGTCCAGCTATGTATAGTGTAATACTATATGCTCGTGTCAGTGCCTCAGATAGCAACATATCACATGTATGAGGTATGAATGTAATGTAATGAAATGAGTGGGACAACTGTTTTCTTTAATTTAATGGGATTTCTGTATGTATATAAAATGAGTATCCTCAATGAAATCAACAGAGAAATCCGTGTCAAGTATCGACACAAAACATAAATCCCAATATCTCAATATCTCAGGTTCCGGCTGCCCGGCCAAACCTGTATCATCAAATCTCAATGCCTCAGTATCTCAAATCTCAAATATCAATATCTCAGGCTCCGCAGAACGGATCAGCCTATAACCATCTCATGACTCCGGCCGGTATCCTCCGGATAGCCGACGGGTCCAAATAATATCACCGGTAGGTAGTGCTCCCCTGCCAGGCTCATTGAATATAACTCGAACTTCTTGTCCCGGGGTACCTTACCGGGCCCACCATGTACCCGAGACGGTTCATCCAACTCCTCGAATCGGGTCTCGAAATCCAACAGAAATCATGAAAACTCATGGTGGACGACTCATACATCATGGGAAAACCGCGCTTTTCATTTTAAAAAGGGAAAGAAGTTTATACATAATCTTGCGGTTTTCCCCCAAATCCCGGAAATCTCATGAAAATCCGAAATCCAATCATCAATAGTAAGTAAACAGTGAATAATAATATGCATGAAGTAGCAAGTAAACAGTGAATAATAATATGCATGAAGTAGCAAGTAAACAGTGAATAATAATATGCATGAAGTAGAAAGTAATAACTGCATTGTCTAAACTAGCATATGAGGCAAGTACATTAATATCATGTCGAAACTATCAGCTAACAAGCTATATCAATGAAATAATCTTCTCTAAAGTGTAGGTGACATGGCAGTTACCGATGATGATGTGTGTGAGACGGCAAGTAAGTGTACGTGGAACATACGCATCATCGGTAATAGTGTTGGTGTCCTAACAACATGATATCAATAATGGTATATGAAAACACAATATAAGCATGCGATGCGAAGCGAATCGCAATAATGTGCGGGAGCTGAAAGATAAACACCTATGATAACTAAACAGCATTTATATAAATATAAGTCATACGATGGTGCCATTTGAAATAACACGAATCGTGGGGTTTTGAAAATAAGGGCTACGGTGTTTTAAAAAAAGATACGTCCTTTGAAATATCCGTAGAATCCCTTGTCCCGTCTTTAAAATACACACGATTCGTTAGTTTTTGAAATAGGTATGAGTCGAATTTAATCTATCATATACAAGTACACTACAGGGCCAAACTATACAGACTGATCAAAGGTAAGGAAACCGCCTAACATCTGAGTCGATATATATATATATATATATAATATAACAGTCGGCTATCCCGCCTCAATAGTATCATATACGATCAAATATCTATAATATGACATCCTCAAGTCAAGAGTGCAGATCTATCATCAATATATAGCTCGTACGGTACATCCGTCGTACGGGCTCCCAAATCTGGGTACGGGTCAATGTCCCATCAATCACATTATTCATCTGGTATCCTCTTTATCAACCATCATGATCCAGGGTACTGACCTACGTCTAGTACAATACTGATATCATCTATGTATGCATGCGTGTGTATGAAACACTACGTCAAAGGACCCGCTAAAACATCATATTGTATCTCAATTACGAACCCTGTCATATCACCGATCTCACGGCCTCAAATCCAATCTCATCGACTCATCTCAAATCCCAAGTACTATCCTCATAATCCAGTATATGTACACATAGTCCCATACCCATGTGTAAATATATGCATCCCCATATACACACAGGTAAAAGAAAGAATGTATGCAAGTATGTGTGTGCATGTGTGGGTGCAACCATTACTCTAGGGTTTCACAACTAACACTAAACCAATCCAAGAACACCTAGAATCCATCTTTATCAGCAATAAACTCAAATCAACCTATAATAAATATATGTGTGTATACGTATTCGTATACATCACCACGAATTGCGGGGGTGCTATACGCCATCCACCCGACTTCCTCCGTAGATATAATCTACTCACCTGATCTTCGCTCGCCGGTGCCGACGTCGCCATACGCTTGCTTGTCGTCTCGAAGTCCACATGGGATACCTACATATCATAACGTACCGTATCGCATTAAAATCCGACTCATGACCAAAACGACACACGAATCTCACAGAGGTCAAAACCTATGGTTTGCTTTCACAAATCAACCCAAAAACCCTCGACATCCGCGTACAAACGCCGATTGATCGAGAAAAACACCAAACGTACCAATCATGGTTTCAAAACTCACTAACTGTATAAGAAATAGGGTTTAATTCATCAAAACCATAAAATTAAACAAATCGTTTTATTTCCCAAAAACCTAGTTAGCACAAATTCCCATTTCGGTTCAAAACTTGATGTTTTAACCAATCTACATATTTTAACGATTCAAATGTCCAAAATGCTCATTAAATATCATAATTAGGTCATACAAACCATTTCCACAATTTAATCTCATCAATTTGCATTAATTCCAAATTCCTAGTTTGCAAAAATAACCGATTTTAACTCTTTTTAAAGTAAAATTCACAATTTATCAATTAAGCATGGTTTTGCATGATCTAAGTTTCTAAACAACAAATTAAAATGTTAATAAAGTCATCAAAACCTTAATTAGATTTTAAATCTCAATTTTATAGGTATTTCACTAAAACCTAGTTTGCAAATTACATAATTAATACAAATTTAAATTTAACAAAAATGCAAACTAGCAACTAGATTAGTTTTAGCATAATATTAACATGTTGAACTACACATTTATCCCATGATCAATTTATAAAAACCCCAACTTGAATTCACAAACCCTATTCTAGAATTTTCCAAACCCTCACTTTAAATTTTCAACTTGAATTTAGAAACCCAATTAACATTTAACTACTTTAGCTTATTCAAAATACCAACAAATTAACCATTTGGATAAGATTATACCTCCAAGAATTGTTGATTTGCATGCATCTTAGCCTCCCAAATTAGCTTCTATGCCCCAAGATCCATGCTAGATGGGCTAAAGAATAATGGGTAAGTGTTGGATTTGGATTTAGCTTTGATTTTGTGTTGATTTTTGAAGCATTTTGTGGATTTTTGATGCAAAATGAGAAAGGGAGAAAGAGGGGCTGTTGTTGATGCAGGGAACGGGGAGCTCGGCTAGAAATGAGGGGAGAGGAGAGAGAGTGATGTAGAAAATTTCAAAGTCAAAGACCCCCCATATCACCTAATACCCATACTCAAATTAATATATTTAAATCCCTTTCAAACCATAACTTTTTACATGAATTGAAGGCCAAAAGGGAGGGGACATTTCCTGCTGTAGTGGGGCCAGCCAAGGAGGGGTGCTGGAGTTGTGGGAGAATGTATAAAAAATTCTATGCAAAAAGCCCCCCACAAGCTCAAAAATTGCAAGTTTTAGTTTAATTATTTAAATTTTAGTTTTCCCTTAATTATAACCAATTAGAACTTGAAATAAATTGCTAAAAATTTATATTACTAACTAGATTTTAGTTGTCATGGTTCTATAGTGTGTAATTAGCCTATTCAAATTTGCATTTATCGCTAATTTAATGTATTTTTGACGGCTTAAAATAATATTAAAATAATTAATTTCGGAAATTTTTTCAGAAAATTAGAAATTTTACCAGTGGCTCAATAAACACCAAATACTTGCAATTATAAAGCTAGAATATGTATATTTAATTTTATATTAAAAGATATTTATATTCTGACTTTTTACGGAAAACCCCCTTATTTTACCGATTTTCCGAA
This sequence comes from Agapanthus africanus, assembly GCA_030015575.1. Taxonomy (NCBI): domain Eukaryota; kingdom Viridiplantae; phylum Streptophyta; class Magnoliopsida; order Asparagales; family Amaryllidaceae; genus Agapanthus; species Agapanthus africanus. The sequence goes on from CM057348.1 coordinate 59,150,710, forward strand.
ATTTCACCGAAACGATTTTCAAAACGTTACATGACTGTAGGGACGACATTTGTCGAAGAGGTTAGCTATGAACCGTCGGATATACGCGAGCTTTCCTTAGAAAGACCGCAGTTGTTTGAGAGTTCTTGGCGGGGGCATTTCCATGATCGCCTTGATCTTCGATGGATCTATTTCGATGCCTCGATGTCATACGATGAATCTTAGGAATTTTCCCGAGGAAACTCCGAACGCGCATTTCAGAGGGTTCATCTTCAAGTTGTATTTCCGAAGGCGCTGAAACACGATCTTCAGATGCTCCCAATGCTCTTCGTGCGATTTGCTTTTCACCACAAGGTCGTCGATATAGCATTCGACGACTTATTGTATGAGGTCATCGAAAATTTTCGTCATGGCCCTCTGATAGGTAGCGCCGGCGTTCTTCAGACCGAACGGTATCACTTTGTAGCAGAATATGCCCAAAGGGGTCCAGAAAGCGGTATGCTTCTGGTCTTCGGGATGCATCTTTATTTGATTATACCCTGATAAGCCGTCCATGAAAGAGAAAACTTCATGAGTGGACGTGTTTTCTATCATCAGCTCGGTAACCGGTACAGGAAAATCATCGTTTAGGCAAGCTTTGTTGAGGTCTTGAAAGTCTATGCAGGTACGCACTGTCCCATTTTTCTTCATCACTGGGACAATGTTGGCAATCCGGTCAGGGTACTGAACCTCTTGGATGAAGCCGGAGTCGATTAGCTTCTTGACCTCGGCGTTGATACTCATCTCAAGCTAGAGCCGCATTCTTCTTGGTGCTTGTTTGACTGGCTTGATGTTTGGAGATATCGCCAATCTGTGCACTGCTATCTCTGGATCTAGTCCCGGCATCTCGGAGTAGTTCCATGTGAAACAGTCTTTATATTGTATGAGCACGTCTTTGAGTGTAGCCATCTGTTCTTCAGACAACAGCTCACTGACGAACGTTGGCCGTGGGTCGTTTTCCGTTCCCAAGTCGATTTTTCTGAGGTTATCTGCAGTAGTGTGTATCTCATCTTCCAGCTCTTTTGGCGCCGGTGGAAACTCTGATATCACTTCATCATCATTTTCGAAGCACCAGGAGAGGTCATCAATATCTTTGTGTACTCCTTCTCCTGACAGCGTTATCGTGTGACAGGTACGATATCGCTTCCAAGACCGATGTTGATCCGGCTTTACTCTTGCTTCATACGTGGCTTTCGATTCATGCTTCTGTGGTGGGGTTACCTTCCAACTGCAGGATAAAACGAACCTGCCTTGCTGATACTGGTATTCTACCCAGTCTTTGAATGTGAAGCAGTCTTCGAGAGGATGTCCTATCGCTCGATGATAAGAGCAACAATCCGGGTGATGAACCTCGTTTTCTTGATCGAGGTGTTTGGATTCCGGGAGTGTCATCATCTAAAGTTTTATGACAAGATCGAATATCTTCCTTGTCTTCTCTTGGGGAAAAGAGTATGCTCGACCCATCTTCTTTACAAGAGACGAATCCAGGCTGCCCAATTCTCGATCGCGTGGCTTCTTAGACCCACTTGACCGCTGTCGGACATTTTTTCCATTCTTTAGTTTGTTTTTGCCTCCGCGTCGGGTCTTTTGTATGACGGGCTGGCGACGAAGGGCATCGTCATTCTCCGTAGCCTGCTGAAGGAGGCGCTGCGTCCTGGCTTTCTCGTAAATGGCCATTTCGCGGCTATGGTCATCCTGGGCCTTTTGACCCGCTTCCCTTATTAGCTTATCCATCTGTTCTTCGAACGACGGACTTGGCACTTTTATGGCAAGACTTTGTTTTGGTTTAGGGTTAGCATCTTCTATCAGAGCATCTCCTTCTTCATCAAAGTCATGTATAACGAAGCAGCCATAGAATCGCTCCCGTTTCTTGGATTGAACATATCCAAGCCCGATCATTTCCATTCTCCCATTGGGCAACTTTCACTGAGTTCCGGGGACGTTCCAGATCCTTTGTAGAACTGAGCTTGTCGCGCGGTCTGTTTAAAGGGTACGCCTTGGCGTCTTAACAGCCTTTTTAATCCTTCTGTGTAGTATCTAGGCAGATGGATGGGCTGGAGCCTGTCAAGTGTAGAATCGGCACCATGCCAGATTTCTTTCTCCATTTTAGTTTCCGCGGATCGATAAAAGAGGATTGCTTTTTCATCTTTTCGCCTGGGAGGGACGTAGAACGTCTGCAGTTCCTCCACACTATAGGTATCAAGTGCGTCGAGCTCTTTGTAATGCTCTTGCGGAACCATAGCAATTTGCAAACTCCGTTCATCGCCAGTGAAGGCTTGTATTGATGGCCGAACAGAACATACTGTATTAACCTCATCTTCAGAGTCGCCGCCGAAGACTAGAATAGGGGTGGACGATCCCGGCTTGTTGCATTGGGGCGGTCCTGAATAGACTATCTCTTCTTCCTCTTCGGTATCGCTCCCAAAGACCGGAATATTGGTGATAGCTTTCTGCTTATTCTCCGGCTTATGGCACCTTTCCGTGTCTTCGAAGTCTGGCAAGAAGTATTTTGTATCTTTGTATTTTCGGACTTCATTCACGGAGAATAGGTTCAGCTCCCATGTCACGGTATACTCGAGACCATCCTTAAAATACTTCATACACTGATGCTGTGTAGAAGGGATGATGTTGTACTCGTGCAACCAAGGCCTGCCGAGCAAAGCGTTGTTGCAAGTCTTGGCGTCAATGATGTGGAACTTGATGTCCGTGACAAGCAGCCCAAAGCGCAACGTCAGTATCACAGACCCGAGTGTTCGTGATGACTGAGAGTCGAAACCAGAGATGGTGATCTTATCCCGAGTGAGGTGTTGAACGCTCATGCAAATCTCTTTCATCACTCTCACATTAAGAAGGTTGATGGAGGATCCATTATCAACTAGGATTTTACCTATCTTGATGTCATGACAGTATCCGGTGATATATAAGGGACGGTTGTGCTCGCACATCCCGAGGAGGAGGTCTTCATTGCCGAAAGTGATGTCAGCAGTGTGAACTTCTTCCAGCTCGTCCTTCATCTTTTCTTCAGCAAGGAAAGCTTGAAACTGGTCAGGTTCTTATAGTGCCTTGATCAGAGAATCTCTCGCCTCTTTAGATAGCAGAAGGGTATCGAGAATGCTTAGCTGCGAGGGTATTTTCTTCAGGTGTGCCAGAACATTGTAATCCACCTTGTTTTTCTTTGGCGGGTCTTTGGCTGTCAGCTTTTTGACGACTTGATTATCGAGGGCGATATCTTCAGGGGCTTTTTCCTTCCCTTCATCTTTTTTATTCGACCCTTTGTTTGTGGGTCCGAGATTCTTCTCGGGTAACGTGCGATTGCGCAGCTGAATGTTCTCGCAGGTCTTTGTCTTTTCTGTTTCAGAGATGGATTCCTTGAAGAGAGGGACGAGGGCTATTTCTTCATCAGAATCACTCCCGAAGGTGAGAACTTGCGATCCTCCGGAATTAACCATGTGACATTCATCGGCTGTTCTTTTATGCCCATCCATCATACCCTTCTGCTCTCGACGCGTTTTGCGCTTCATCCGCTTGAAATGCTGCCAGTGAGCAACGTATCCTTGCCACCAATTTTTAAAAGCGTTGCATTCTTCAGTAAGGAGTGTGGTCCTCTGATGGTACAAGCAGTAGTTTAGATGTGCATTCTCTTCGTCAAGGTGTATCTTGCTGGGAGTGTTCCCTTTGGAGGGTGGCAACTTCATTCCCATTGACAGGGCTTTAGCGAATCGCTTCCTTGTCTTGAACCTGTTCATGTGGTTTGATTTGGTGGGAGTGTTTTTACCCTTTCGTCCAGTCGCCGGAGTTTGGCTTTTTCGAATATGGCTAGTTCGCGCTCTCGATCAGCTTTGCTTTTCTGACAGGCCTCATTCAGGAATACATCAATCACCTCGTCGAATGGTTTTAGGAATTCAGGCTTAGGATCTGCCCCCAATTTCTCTGCATCCGGAGTTTCTTGGCCGTTTATCAACAAGTGAGAGATCACGTGGCAGCTTGCCACATGATCCTCAGGTTCTTCTGAAGAATCGTCTCCTTCATCAGCATCATCTCTATCTTTAAGGATGTGGTTGAGAAACTCTTGAAGTATGACCGGGGTTCGCGCCTTTTGGTTATATTTCTCCAGTGCGTTAATATTTTTTTGCAGATCCATGCACTTGTCATCAGGCTTCATGGGCTTTTTGGTCTTCTTCTTCTTCTTTGAAGACATTGACGGCTGGGCCTGAGCGTTTTGATTATCGCTACCAATTCTTTAAGTCAGGCGCGGCTTCAGCATTCCCTCAATGACATCGGGTTCCAGCGGATTTTTCCACCTGATCGCCGGGCATGTTTGTAGATCCTTCAGCATTCTTTTCGTCTTTCCTGAAAGAGCGACCTCCCATGGAGCTTCTTCTATAAAAGAGCATGATGCCCCCGGTGTGTCCCCCCTTTTAAGAGCGTGCGGCTGAGGCGGGCTCACTTTCCAATTCTCGGACAATGCGAATTTGCCCTACCGGTATTGGTCTTCAATCCAACCTTTGAAGACGAAGCAATCTTCGATTGGATAGCCTACCAATTGGTGATAGAGGCAATAATTGGGATTACTGGCCTCACCGGGTTGCAATGGGCGTTTTGGATCCGGCAAGGTGATGAGCCTGTTGCGCACCGCCAGCTCGAACAGTCTCCTCGTTTTATCCCGGAGAAACGAATAAGGGCGCTTCAGTTTCTCATTGAAGAATCGCCGTCTTTCATCTTGGAAATCAGTTGGCTTTGGACCACTGGGCTGCTGCTGAGTATTGGCGACGAAGGTCACTTTCTCTTTCCCTTTCTCATTTCGAGATTCCAACTTCGAAGAAGAGGGTCTATGACCCATCTGATCTATTTGGGCCAGTTTATCAATCAAAGCCTGGAAAGTAGTTGGCTTGAAGAATATCATAAATTGTGAAATGGTCGCCTGCGGATCGAGGGTTCCCATGAACATGCCCACTGCAGGCGTTTCTTCGATGCGTTGTTCGTACTTCGACCATAGATTCCGCCACCGTATCGCGTACTGCACCCATGTTTCACCTGGCTTCACTTTGGCGTTAATTAACGCGATGATCGTGGTGCACTCGCTAGCGCTTGCGAACCTCTGTGTAAATAGTAATTCCATCTCCATAAAAGTTTTGATGGAGTCGTTGGGAAGCTCTGTGTACTATTTGAACGCTGTCTCCGACAAGCTGCCAATGAATTGGCGAAGCAGTAGCTTATCGTCCCCTCCAGTGTTGCCGCAGAGAGCCTTGAACTGAGCGACATGTTGATGGGGATTGCCTGTCCCCTTGTACACATGGAATTTAGGAATTGTGTATCCTGGCGGGTACTTTATCTGATCGTACCATCCTGGATATAGTCGCCCAGTTCTGATGACTTGGCCGGTTGCTTCATTCGCTTAATGAGCTCGTATTTGTTGAGCTATATAATCATCGAGCATGGCTTTGGAGATGGTCTCCTCCTTGGCTGCTGACTGAGCCGGCAGAGGATTAGATGTCTCTCCTCTATCATCTTCAATTATTACTGGAGGATCTTCGGCTGGAGGGTCTGGCTGGATCATCAGGCCTACCATATCTTGGAATAAAATGGCCATTTGTTTTATGTTGGCCGCTTGTTCCGCGGCCTCTTTGTCCTTCTTCTCAAGCATTATCTGAAGGAATTCGGAATCCGTTTCTTACTCATGACGCTACTTCGAAGATGTCTCCGGGCATGCTTTTGTTCCAGTGAGTGCAGCCATAGCTGTCAGCAATTCTTTGAGCTTTTGTTGTTTTTGCTCCTGAGCCTTAGTCACAGACCGTGTAAGTGGTCGGTAACCCGTAGAGATACGGCTAGCCTTTTTTTCGGAAGCCATATAAACAGTATGCACCACTATGCCCCCAAACTTGGGGTGTTTAGATTCAGCGTCCTTGCGATTTGCCAAAGACGCAGGGGTCTTCTACGGCCTCCTTCTTTTGTGGGCAGTCGAAGTTGAGGGAGCCGTTGCAACGGGCACCCAAACAGATGACACCTTCTGCGGCTTGACAGGATGGTCCTTCTCTTGCCGAGCTTTCATCTTCTTTGGTTGGCGAGAGTAGTCTTGATTGATCACCGAGCCTTGGACCTGTCGCCAGACCTTATGAATTTTGGAGGACAGCCGTTGAGGGGGCTGCTCCAGCTTTGCCTTTGTAGCGCTCTCCACAGGTGGAAAGATCTCTTCAGCACAGCAGTTGGAGAGTTTTTGCATACCCTCCTAAGTGGTTCAAAGCTGTTCCCAGTTGGAACAGCAGCATCAATCTCCACCATCAGAGCTGGTGGAGTCAATCCAGAGGGGGAACTGCCCCCAGTCTTCCTCACTCGGCGCCAGTAGCGACGTCGAGCATGGCGAGCGGCTGGGACCACCTCCATTGTTGAATCATTTTTTTCATGCCTCCTGTTCTGACGAGAGTCCGTTGTTGGCGCCAGCCTGTCAAAGACAGACGTCCGCTGAGAGGGAATGGTCAACCTGTCAAAAGCTGACCTTCGAGTAGGGAGAGCAGCTTGGGCGACCTCGACTGTAGTAGGAGTTGCTTCTCTGGTATTGTGAGTCTCTTTCCGGGCCCACTTGAGCTTTGACCCAGCCTGTCGAAGACTGAGGCATTAGAGTTGGACGACCCGCTGAGAGGGGCCGTGGTGGTTTCAAGCCGATCAAAGACTGACTTCTTCGCAGCTTCCTGTGTCGGCATCTGAACGCTGAAGCCCATTGGTGGGATCATGGTCCCGAAAAATAGTCCAGTGGTGGCTTGGGTCACCTGTTCCACCGACATTGTGAAAAGGGAGGCCGCTTGGGGCCCGTAGGTCACTCCTCCGGCAGGATGGAGTGAGAGTTGTTGCAGTTGTTGCAATTTGTGCAGTTGAAAGCCATTGATCTTATATTTTCTGCACGGAGCAAGACACCAAATCTTAGTAGCTCGAATCCAGGGGCAACCATAGCAAACCGTGATTCGTTCGTGAAACATGACACACGAAGTGTGGAGTGGAAAGAGGAAAAGGTCCCACCGGGCGTGCCAGAATCTGTTCTCCGCCGAACACAGGGACGAAACCGCATAGGTCCGTCTTGCCTGAATTTAGGGGCAGATGCTATTTGGTTTTATCCGTCCACCTCTCCGAAAATGCCAAGTTGATTTATGGCACCGTATATCGGAAGTTTAGACGGATGCTGCCGATGTAGCAGATTTCATCAGATTCCCCCTCATTTGAGGGATTTTTGATTGTGGGGACGCTCTTCCCTGCAGGCGCAAGCCCCTGCAGTTAATTACGCTACCGCATTACGGTAACAACTTTATCCTTCTCCAGATGGTCACTTTGTGTCGTGTATATTTGTTTTGTTTTTTGGTTGCCCGTGGATTGTATACGGAGACTAATGTATGTTGTCGCCCGTAGGGCGTGGATTAGTCCAAATCCGTATTTTCTCAGATTTGGGTTTTGGTTTGGGTTTAAGGATCGTTAATCTCATTTGAGACTAAGATCAGCTTAAACGCTCGTTGATGATACGTTAGTCTAATTTTAAACTAAGATCAACTCTACAGTTTGTTAAGGACACATTAGTCTAATTTTAGACTAAGATCAACTTAATGGAATCATTTAGATCCAACAAAAGAGCATTTGGGCTCTATTGTTTTAGTTTAGGGACTTTGCAGTCCAGTTTAAAGACATCTTAGTCTGTAAAGTTTAAGGACATCATAGTCCATGAGTTTAAGGACCCCATAGTCCGTGGTAGTTTAGAGACATCATAGTCTGTAAAATTTAAGGACATCATAGTCCATGAGTTTAAAAACCCCACAGTCCGTAGAATGTCTGGTTGTCGGGACCCGTCACCTCTCTGGAGACGTTGAAGGATTACGACGACACATATTAGAGGAGTGAAGAGATGTACCCTTGAACCAATATTGGTTGGGAGATCTGTAGTCCAATTTGGCACTAAGATCAAAGATTTATGAGCATATAGGCTCAATTAATCTGAATGAGGGTTCTATGGCCACTTTGGGCTCGGCCCACTCAGTTAAAATGTTGAACATTTAGCAATGCAGAGCATTGGTTTGGATTCTGACAGCCTTTTGTCTTTTATTGAGTGCTGAACACTCATTATAGCTCTGGGGCCTTTTTTATAGAACAATTTATGTTCAATTAGCGCACACATGATAAGCACGTGACACGCTTGGCACTGTGCGCCAGACAATGACCGCATTGCGCTTCTGGTGAAGTAGCACACACGTGAAGAGCACGTGGCGCGCTTGGCGCTGAGCGCCAGTCAATGAGCGCATTGCGCTTCTGGTGAAGTAGCCTACAAATGAGAAGCACGTGGCGCGCTTGGCGCTGAGCGCCAGACAATGAGCGCATTGCGCTTCTGGTGAAGTAGTGCACACGTGAGGATCATATGGCGCTCTTGGCGCTGAGCGCCAGTCAATGAGCGCATGGCGCTTCTGGTGAAGTAACGCACACGTGAGGAGCACGTGGCGCGCTTGGCGCTGAGCGCCAGTCAATGAGCGCATTGCACTTCTGGTGAAGTTTGGAGCACTAAGGCTCTGCAACGCTATGCTTTAAATTTGGAGCGCTGAAGCGCTTCTTTTGATTGGAGCGCTATGGCTCTTTTTAAGCAGCTTTACGTCCTGAGAATTAAATTCTCTTTCTTATAAGAGACTTTGTCTCATGGATCTAAGATCAAAGCTCTTATTATATTCTTTTTATAGGAAATGTTTTAATCTCTTATGTTTTTTGATGAAAGGCTCAACCTTTATGGATCTAGGATCCTAAGAGAATTGAATTATTCTCCCTCCTTTTATAATGAGATATTATAATCTCTGAAAGAAAATTTGTCTTATAGATCTATGATCTGAAGAAGATTAAGTTCTTCTCCTTTTTTTTATGATGAGATACTTTGATTTTTGTTGTGAAAGATCTTGGTCTTATAGATCTATGATCTTAGAGAAAGAAGTAAATTCTTTTTTTAATATGAGATGATTTCATCTCTCTGTTCTTTTTTATCTTGAAGAAAATTTTCTTCTTCTGAGAGCATGCTCTTTGTCTCCGAAATTTCTCAAAGTTTAGGGGGGGTTCCTCTATATCAGACTTGAAGTCTTGGGGCATTTATATAGGGCAAGCTGATTTATTGAATCAGTTGAAGAGATCTTTTCTCTAATTGATTTGGGGATGTTTCCCCCGTTGGATTTTTGATCTAAGGGCTTCTGATTTACAGAAGGCAATCTTCTTGTTTTTAACAAGATTAGGAAATCTTTTCCCATATAGAATTTATTCTGTATTTTGGTGATTTTTAATCACCATTGGATCATTGATCCAACGGTGCTCTGATTTTCAGAGCACAATTTTTCTTGTTTGGAAAGATTGTGAGGAATGTTTTCTTAACAGAATTTTACTCTGGTTAATTGATGATTTTTAATCATGTTCGTTGGATCTTTAATCCAACATATGGGAACATTTAGTTCCACTGCTAGCGCTCTCGTGTTTTGCATGTGGTGCGCTGCTTAGAGTGCAGCGCACTTAGCGCTAGCGCTTACGCGCTTTGCACGTGGTGCGCTGCTTAGAGTGCAACGCTCTTAGCGCTAGCGCTCACGTGCTTTGCACGTGGTGCACTACTTAGAGTGCGGCGCTATTAGCGCTAGCGCTCATGTGCTTTGTACGTGAGCGCTGTCTCAGAGTCTTTGACTCTCTCAGCGCTGGCGCTGCTATGAAGCATTGCTTCATTTCAAAATTTGAAATTTGAACAGAGCTTTGCTCTGATTGGGGGAAACAGGCCCCAGGCATATTATCCATAGACAGTCGAACATTCTCTTATATAGAGTATCATTGACGAAGGGGAACGACAAAGCTCGTTTCATGAGCTGATGTCTGATGATGCATTTTCGGGCATTCGTTGGGATTTGAAGTAGTCTATGAAGACTTCCCTCCAGTCGATGACCTTTTCTTCGTCTTCTATTCGAAGGGTTACTTGTTCGGTTGTTTCTTTTCCTTCGGATGGCTCTATTAGGTCTTCCGAAGACATATCTGTTAGCGCGAGAACCCTGCGGCTTTGCACAATGATCTTCAGGTCATCAAGATCTTCATCGGCCAATTCCTTAGCCAATTTGGCCAATGCATCTGCCTTGCTGTTTTCCGCACATTGTATACTCTCCAGGGTATAATCAGGGATTTTTGTCAGCAGTTAATACACTCATTTGCCATACTTTATCAGCTCTGGCTTGCATGTCTGACAGTCGCCATTTACTTGGCTGACAATCAGCTGGGAGTCTCCATATATGAGGAGGTCTTTGATTCCCATGTCGATAGAAATCTCAAGACCTGCTATCAAAACTTCATATTCAGCTTCTTTATTAGTCCTTGGCTCTGTTAACGAGAGGGCATAACGTAATATCCTTCCTTGCGTAGTCACGAAGATAAGGCCCACCCCGGATTTGATTATAGGGTGTTTTGCTTTTGCCTCTTCACGGAAGATGCTCCATCGAAGTAGAGTTCCCATTAGAAATCATTTTCTTCTTTCTCTTCTTCGATTGCGTTGAACGCATGTTCATCTGGCAACTCGCAATTTAATAGGAAGTCAGCTGGTATCGGATGCTCCGCGAGAAAGTCGGCGATGGCTTGCCCTTTCACTGCTTTGAGGGGACAATACGTTATTGAGAACTCCATCAGGAGGAGGGCCCATTTGGTAATCCTTCCTGTTAGTATGGCCCTTGACATTAGATATTTGAGAGAATTATCACGACCTGGAAATGGCATGTGACTAGCACTTGAATCATGTGAAGTCTATAGGACCCCACCTAATTCAAGTAAGCCAAAAGCCCAGAAATCTAAACCTTTTCAAGGAAATAGTGGACGTGCAGTTTTGAAATAAGGTTTACTGAAATCAAGTTTATTCTTATATGTATACTTGAGGAGTAATATATGAAAACACTATATTTGTAACTAACTTGAAAACCTTTTTTGTCATTCGAAATTTGGGCAGCACCTCCTTTGTATATTTTAACCCGAAAACGGTACAAGCAATAATAATAAAAGGCACCCTAAGCGGGAGCCAGCTCTTCACCAATTGGCGGAAATAACCACGCAAGTAATATAAATATACAATGCCGAAGGCGATGATCAAAACTCAGAAATAAAGTAAAGAAAACGAGCATCATCAAGAAAACAGGAATAATAGTAAATACATAATCATGACTCAATGCCCAAAAGAATATACAAAGTCTAGTTAATGGAGCTTTAAACTAGATACAACTAAAATGAATTATACAAGTATAAAATGGATCTTTAAACTAGATACAACTAAAATGAAATTCTAAGTCTACAATATACAAAGTCTAGTTACTGGAGCTTTAAACTAGATACAACTAAAATGAAATATACAAGTATAAAATGGCAGTCACGAAGCAATGTGTCCCACCTACCAAAGCAATCACCCGGAAGAAAAATGGTGTGCCAGCGAAGCCGCTACGGAACCTGTACGGCCAAACCTGCAAGAAACTATGGCACAACGGGGGTGAGTTGCCAACTCGTGAGTAGAAAACATCACCGAGTAGAAACCGAATTTATTAATATCTCCTAGGTCATCCAGTACAATACAATAATAATATAATGACGTCGAGTAATAACAAGGATGACGGCATAAGCATAAGTGTAAACTAAGGTAATCGTGTCAGATTCATAAGTGGTAGCAGAAATATGTAAATATATGCATGAATGTAAATGCATCAATGAATGTGTGCCCAGCAACGACACACTAAATCAAGATAAAACCTGAGTCCCAGCATCGACACTCGAAAACAGAAAAGTCATGTCCGTCCGTGATACAATATCCTCATATATCTCGGGCGCCGCATCCTCAGATCGGCCCTCAAATCCATTTTATGACTCCGGTTGGTATCCTCCGGATAACCGCCGGGTCCAAATATCACCGGTCGGTATTGCTCCCATGTCGGGCTCAATGTCTCTCTATACAGCCTTCTTGCCCTGGGGTACCGCACCGGGTCCACCATGTACCCGCAGATGGCGTCTCATCACTCCTCGAATCAGGTAATCATATATCATATATGCTCCAGAACCGAGAAATCTCATGGTGGACGCCACACATCATATCAAGGAAAACCGCATTTCTTTTAAAAGAAGCTTAAGTTTTTAATTTCACATGAGGTTCCCAAATCCAGAAATCTCATGAAAATCGAAATCAACGAAATCATAAGCTAACAAAGAACAATGAATATTAGCATAGAGCCCAACTGCAATATATAATCAGAATGTAGGTAAACAAATGCATGCGGTATCTAAGTACGAAATACAATGTCTAAACTAGCATAAGAGATCATGTATGCTAACAGTACTATTAACTACAAGCTATCAAGTTATATCATGGAGTAACGGTTACTACAGTGTGCGTGATATGGCAATTACCGATGCTGATGTGTGTGAGCCGGCAAGTAAGTGTACGTGCAACATACGCATCATCGGTAATAGTGCAGGTGTCCTAGCGGATGAGATCATAACAGAAAGTAAACAGTGAAAGCAACAATAAAGTATATAAACCTATATACGAGCCATACCGTTCATCGTGTTTAAATAGCACAAATCGTTGTTTTTAGAAAAGTAGGGATTACGGTGTTTTTGAGAAAAGAGATGTCTTTTGAAAATCCGTAACGTCCCTCGATTTATTCTTTGAAAATGCCTACGATTCGTCAGTTTTGAAAGCCTAAGCTAACATATATCTAGGCAAACTAAAGAATAACTAAGAACCTAGTCGATGGTGATAAGAAATCTATAATATTCCGAGTCGATATATCTAATAGTAGGCGATCCAGCCTCATATCATCACGTACGGTATAGTCCATCTTACGGCATCCTCGAGTCGAGAGTGCGGATCAATCATCATATACATCTCATACGGTAAAATCCATCGTAAGCATTCTCAAAATTGAAGGTACGGGTCAAAATATCCCGTTAGTTACCTGTCAGGTCTGGGTATATCATATAGTTTGCATGGCATCAATCGTCGTACAATATCATAATCAGGGGTATGGATCTAAGGTCTCGTACAATCTATTATTTCATCAAGTCACATGCTATCGCATGTTTGCATATATATGGCCCAACGATCCTTTATTATATCTTATCATAAACGGTGTCTCGACTCAATCACATATCATAACCTCACGGTATCATGCCCGATCATATCGACTCATATCCATATAACATATACTATTCTCATCTCACGTGTATATGTATATATATGTATATATATATATATAATCAAACACACACACACACACATATACACACATCTATCATATACCAAGTGTATGTGTGTGTGCGTGTGTGGGTGTATGTAGTAACGACATATAACCTAAGGTCTCCTAGAAACTCTACACATAATCTATTCTACGGTTGCGGGGGTGCTATACGCCATCTACCCGACTTCCCCCGTAGATATACATCTACTCACCTCGATTCTCGCTTGCTGAAGTCGATGACACTTGTTTTTCCTTGTCGTCCCGAAGTCCATGCGAAGGTACCTACATATCGCAACACATCGTATCGCAACAAAATCCGTTTCAAAAACCGACACGACACGCGAAGTGCTCATAGGTTAGAACTTATAGCCTACGCATGCAAAAACAATCAAATCACCCTCGTCGTTGGCGTTCAAACGTCCAACCACAAAATCCAAATTCAAATACCAAAACCCAAGTTTTAAAAATCGGAAAATCATAGCCAAAATCAACTCAAAATGCTCTCAGATTTTTGTTCAGGTATACAGGGACAAATCTAACAATATAGGGACTAAGTTATAAGGTAAGTGAGCTACAGGCCAAACCGCTACACCAGTGCTCAAAATTGGCCCGGCGAGATGAGCTAGAATACCGGCGCCACCGGTCCCAATGTGGAATTGGTGTTTTGTCTTCTTGTGGTGGTTTTCTAATAGTCTATTTAGGTCACTGAAATTGTTTGATTTTTCTAATAACACTCCAAGTTGCTCCAGATTGCCTGTAGTCCTCACAATTTCACAAAACCGACATTGGAAAGATCTAAACTCAAGTTTTGGTTTTAGTCTCTGGTTTAGTCCAAAAATACCAACACTACAGGGGTTTAGACACTATCTAATCCTCAATTTCACCTTCATACATCAAAATATCATCTAAACCTCAACTAGGAATTTTCAAAGATCACCAAACCTCACAAGTTTAACTCTAAACTACACTAGAACATAAGAAACACTAAAATCTTAATCAAAAGTGTAAGGATATATCTCATTTGGTGACTCAAGAATTTTCTTGAGTTGCTCAAAGTTTTCAAAATCTCAACTTGTTCATACTATCATGCTTGTAGTAAGCTTGTGCACCATTTTGTGAAGGAAGTATAAGGTTTTAGTATGGATTTGGGATGGTTTTGAGGGTGGTAGAGGGTGGAGGAAGAGGAGGAGGAGAAGGAGAAGAAGAGAAGGAAATGAAGATGAAAGAAGAATGAGTCATGGTCAATGAAGACCCTTCTCCCTCCCTCTCTCTCTCCCCTCACATGCCCATACCTACATGTTTCCCATGCCACAAAATATCTCACATTTCTATTTTTTTTTTTTAAACAAAACAAAAACTATATATATGCAAGTAATGACTTAAAGCCATGGTTCATAGAATGTAAAAAATGTTTTGAAACATGACATGGTGCATGTCATATGCATAACCAAACTTAATGCATAATTAAAAAATATTAATCAAGTTTAGCAATAAACTTGTATATAATTAATTATATAAAAATTTATAAAATGTCTAAATCACATAAATTCTTTCAAAATCAATATTTGATATAAAATTTCCAAATATTTTCCAAACTTTCGGTATATAATTATACCCTTTTATTAAGACTAATTTTCATACTTAATAATATTCATGAAAATTATTACTTTAATTGTTTAAATTCCCAAAAACAATATTTTATTTTTCCGAAATGTTACAAGGATCCACCTTCGATATGAGATGGACCTCATATGCCAAGGCATAATATCCGAGCTTCGTTATTGCGAAAATTAGCGCCAGGCATTGATTTTCGATGGGGAAATAGTTGTTTTCTTCCCCTAGGAGAACTCGACTTAAATAGTACAGAGCTCTCTCCTTTCCCCGATCGTTCTCTTGTGCCCACAATGTGTCTAGAGAACCTTCAAGGGCTGTTGTATATAGGATAAGGGGGTTTTCCTTAATCGAAGCGGTCAATACCAGCGGGTTATGCATGTATTGCTTGATTTCGTCCAGTGCGTTTTGACATTTTTGATCCCAAATGAACGGAGTCCCTTTCTTCATCAAATGACTGTAGGGACGTCATTTTCCGGAGAGGTTGGCTATGAACCTCCGGATATACGCGAGCTTTCCTTAAAGTGATTGCAACTGTTTGAGGTTTCTTGGCGTGGGCCTTTCCATAATCGCCTTGATCTTTGAGGGGTCGATTTCAATATCTCGGTGGCGTATGATGAATCCCAGGAATTTTCCTGAGGAAACTCCAAATGCGCATCTTAGAGAATTCATCTTCAGATTATACTTCCGAAGATGTTGGAACACTATTTTTAGATATTCCCAATGCTCTTTGTGAGATTTGCTCTAGGCCGTCAATGTAGCATTCGACAATCTTATGGGTGAGGTCATCAAAAATATTTTTCATGGCCATCTGGTAGGTAGCGCCAGCGTTCTTCAGACCGAAGGGTATCACTTTATACCAGAATATGCCCAATGGGGTCCGGAAGGCGGTATGCTTCTGGTCTTCAGGATGCACTTTTATTTGGTTATACCATGAAGATCCATCCATGAAGGAGAAGACCTCATGGGTAGATGTGTTATCGATCATTAGCTCGGTAACAGGGACCGGGAAGTCGTCCTTCGGGCAAGTTTTGTTAAGGTCCCGAAAGTCCACGCCGATACGAACCATCCCGTTTATCTTCATCACTGGAATGATGTTAGCGATCCAGTCGGGATATTGAACTTCTCAGATGAATCCGGAGTCGATTAGTTTCTTTACTTCAGCATTGATACTCATCTCAAGTTCGAGTCGCATCCTTCTTGGCGCTTGTTTGATCGGTTTTATACCTGGCGATATAGCCAGTTTATGTACTGCCACTTTTGGATCTAGACCCGTCATTTCAGAGTAGTTCTAGGAGAAACAATATTTATATTGCATAAGCATGTCTTTTAACGTGGCCACCTGTTTTTCATATAGTACTTCACTGATGAACGTTGGCCTCGGATCGTTTTCCATCCCAAAGTCAATTTTTCTTAGGTTATCCGCCGTGGTGTGTATTCCAGCTCTTTTGGTGCTGGTGGAAACTCTGAGACTATCTCGTTCTCGTCTTCATTTGCGAAGCACCTGTAGAGATCATTCATAGTTTCATTCCCTCCCTCTTTTGAGAGAGTTATCATATGGCAGGTACGAGTTCGCTTCCATTCTTGATATTGAGCTGGTCCTATCCTAATGGTATAGATCCTTTTTGGCTCGTGCTTTTGCAGCGGGGTTACCCTCTAACTGTCGGATAACATAAACCTACCTTGTCGATACTGGTTTTCGACCCAGTTTTTGAAGGTGGAGCAGTCTTCAAGGGGATGACCTATTACTCAGTGATAGGATAAATAATCTGGATGATAGACCTCGTTTATTTGTTCGGGGTGCCGAGACTCCGGAAGTGTCATCATTTGGTGCTTCATGACAAAATTGAATATTTTTTTGTCTTGTCTTAGGGGAAAGAGTATTTCCGACCCATCTTTTTATAAAGGACAGGCTCCAATCGAGCTTTTCTCGATTGAACGGCATCTTGGATCCCCTTTGTTGTCTTCGAACGTTGTTTGCGTTCTTGGCCCTGTTTTTGCCTCCGTTCCGGGGTTTTTGTAACATTTCAGAAATATAAAGTATTATTTTTGGAAATTTAATATTAAAATAATATATTTCGCGAAAACTATTCGATTTGCGAATAGAGATTTTTCGTAAAATGGTATAAGTATATACCAATATTTGGAAATTAATCGGAGATTAAAATGATTTATTTATTTTAATGATATTTTATCGGATTTTAGATAAAATCCGTGTTTTTAAATTTTTCATGATTTTGCACCATGTCATGTGCATGTGTGCATGGCTGTGTATGTGAGATAGTGAGTAGAGAATGAGAAAGAAAAGAGATGGGAAAAGAAAAAGAAAAAGAAAAAGAAAAGAAAAGAGAATGAAACAAAAAAAGAAGAAAGAAAGAGTTGTGTGTGAATTGAGTTTGGATAGAAAACAAAATAGATATTTGTTGAGGGGTGAGTGTAGGAAGGGATGAGGCTAAGAGAGAGAGGGTTACTTGGCTGCCCAACCCCTTCATCCTCCATTGTTTCTTCATGTTTTCTTCATCTCCTTCAATTCCTCACTACTACAATGCACCATCTCCAATTCATATTCAAAACCCTATGCACACTTCACTAAAAATATGCACACACCCATTCTAAACCCTTAGAACCAATCAATTTCGGATTTTGAAAACTTTGGACAACTCAAGATCTTTCCTAGGCTGCCAATGAGGTAATCCATACCCTTTAGTTTAGAAATTTTGTTAAATATCGTATTTTTAGTTAGAATTCGAGTTAATTAGGTTTGTGATTTTAGAAAATTGAAAGTTGCTGTCTAGTGGCCAATTGAGGTGTAGTGAGTGTTTACAAGACCTTAGGGATTGATTCCACGGCCTGGAATTGAGTTTAGAACCCAAAATACGAATTTTGAATTTTCCATGTCGGTTTTGTGAAACCTTATAGCCTACAGGGAATCTGGAGCTATCTGGGATTTTTCTAAGAAAATCAAAGAAGACCATTAACCTAGATAGACCACTAGGAGACCACCACAGAAGTACGAGCACGTTTGGGGATCATTTAGCCGGCGAGATCGGTTTTTGAGGTAGTGTCGCCGGATTTTTGGTGAGTGCTGGTGTTGAGGTTTTTCCTGTAGCTCACTTACCCTATAACCAATCCTCTATACTTGCTTGTTTAGTCTAATTTGACCTGAGGAGAAATCTGGGATAGTTTTCCTGAGTTGCTGCTTAAGGTTTTGCGATATGTGAAATCTTGGTTTTTAATAATTAAGATTTGAATTGATCGTTGGACGTTTGTATGTCAACGGACGAGGGTTATTTGGTTGATTTTGCATGCAAAGCTATAAGTTCTAACCTATAGGCAATCCATGTGCCGTATCGGTTTTCGGATATTAATTGTGTTTGTGTTTCGATGTGTATTGATTGTAGGTACTGTAGGGTGTTTTCATCACCCCATTGAGATAGGAATACGCACGTGTAGGTATAGTGTTGTGTTGTGATATCTCGTTTGAGGCGAGTGTTCGGTTTTGCACCGGATGATCGGGCCATTGATAGAGGCTACCGGATTGAGAGGACTGTTGATGTACAGCATACCTCAGAGATCGTGATGTTGTCTACCGTGTAGACAGGTGACACAGCTGTTGCTGAGATTGATGGGATGTCGTTTCCAGAGCTTATGAGCTAAAACCGCTGAAGCTTCCAGGCAGAGATGTGAAAAGAGGTAGCTAGTCTATCTCGAGTGGAGCTACTGTTATGATTCGTCAGATTTGATGTGCAGATGCAGGCTCAGTTGAGTTGAAGAATTCCAGTTGAAGGATCTTACTTGGATCTAGAGTAGATCGACCAAGAGAGGACGTTGTTCATCGGGTGCTCCAATGTGAGATCAGTAAGTTGACCAGTTTCGGATAGAAGGACCTCACCCAGATGCGTTGTGAGTTTATCAAGGACGGATGAATAAAGTGTATTCCTCCGATGATTTGGACGAGTTCCCGAGAACGTGTTCGGCTAGATATCTTCTACGGAGTGGTGAGGATACCGAGTTATGATTTCGAGTCCGTGTGAGAGACTCCAGAATGACCATAGCCGAGAACGAATTGCAATATGCAGACTGCAAGAGATGACGTCGAAGTGGACGATAATAAAGACGAGTGGAACAAGTGGTGGTTACGTCGAAGAGGTTCGTGCGAGATGATAACAAGTGATGGTTACGCTCCATTGATGCCAGAGGAGCTGAGGCGTTAGATACAGCCAAATTTCAGAGGAAAGCCGTGCTGAGGACACAGCTGTCCCGTTATGAGAAAAGAGTTACGCAAGAGTGCCAACCTTCGTATAGTTCGGTATAGGTGAGATCGGAAGAAGCCATGAGCAAATTTTTTCCAGGACACCGCAGCAATAGAGACTTGCACCCAGGATCAGTTATAGCGTGCATATTCAGAGGGCTAGATGCCGCCGTCAGTAATGTGCCGTTTGAGAGTGGTCATGTTAATTGGCCAAACGGTGATCAAAGGAGTTCTAGAGCGGGATTATTCGGTTAGTACACCTGACCAGGCCGACGAGCAGGAGAGTCGTGAGATTTATAATCTAGATAGGAATAGAGAACGCAGTGATCGGAGATGCCAGACTGTGAGCAGGAGGCAAGTAAATGATCTTGCTCTGCCGAGTTTGGGTGCACCGGCATTTCGACATTGTAGGAGGTGTACCTCGATATTAGTTATTGCGATTTGTGTTTTGTGATCCGATTATCATACTTTTATCGTTTGGATTGGAGTTTTGATGATGGGTTTCGTGATTTATGTGTTGGTGCACCTTGGTTGCACCTATTGGGGAATTATATTGCGCACAGTTATTGCACTCGACTTATGTTTTATACACCGCTATATTGAAATTATGATTTGTGCATATCTATTGCACTTGATATCGATTTGTGCCTTCGTTGCACATACTTATGATTTCGTGGATTTCGATGCCGTCGATTTGATTTTTTTTTTATGCGTGACGTACGCACTCGATTTAATTTTTGCACTCGGTATAGTTTATATATGCTTGCAGTGCAGTGATATATGGTTATGTGCATGTAATTGCCCACATTTATGATCTTATACACCTTGGCATGCTCGGTGTTATTTTGTGATCATTGAGATGTTGATGGGTTTTCGTGCATTGTTGCACTAGCTTGAGATTTTATGCATTGGTTGCACCGGAATTGTATTTCGTACGTTGTTGCATCAGATTGATATTTTCGTGAGCGTCTGCACTTGATGTTCATTATCGTGCATACTATTGCACTGGATGTTTTATACGGAGCAGACGCACTTGATTTGGATTTTCGCACATGTTGGGCGCAGGATATGAGATTTTGCGCACACCGGATGCACTTGATTGGGATTTTTATCCGTGTATGTTGGATGCACATGATGAGATTTTATTCGCGCATGTTGAATGCACTTGATGGAGACTTCATTCGTACATGGTTGTTGCGCTTGATTTGAGATTTCCATGCACTATGGATGCATTTGATGTTATTGTCGTGCAAACCTGTTGCACTGGACAAATACTTTCGTGCACACCCGTTGCACTTAATTTTTCTTTTGAGCATATTGTGGCATTTTTGTTGGATTGGATTTCCGTGCGCACCAGACACATGTGATGTTGGATATGTCTTTTGAGGATGATTTTATCTATTAGTATTGCATTTTGATGATGGATACTATATTATATAGTAGCCGAGCAGGACTGGTCTGAGGACAGTACCAGAGTACTTTTGCATGCATAAAAAGTTACCAAAGGTTTTCAAAAAGGAGCTATAGTCTCGCTATTTAATACGTGTCCGCGAGTGACACGAAATTTTATAGAGAGAACCTTCTGGAATTTTTCATAAAGGCGGGAGATATAAATTGAGCAAAACATATATAAGTATATATTCACTACTTTACAAATGATCGTCCGCCACTTGTACCGTGAGCTAAGCATAGCACGAGCATTTGAGAAAGATTTAGCATGAGTTATTCAGCTTTTTAAAATGGTTTTATAAGAATGCGTGCTATATACGTGTTATAATTTAAATAGTGCATTTGAATTCCAATGGTGGAATTCGAGATTTGTATTTCCATTTTAACTCCGATGATTGCGCGATACTTCACGGAGTTTGATTTGAGTTTCGTACTCGTTTTCTTGCGCATAGGCTGCGCTATGATATTTCTATGTCTTCCGTGATTTCGGAACCCCGTTGGTTTGAATGGATTATTGAAATGTTTTAGTATTTGGGGATTTAAATTTAAATTCGGGAATCGAATTTATTCAGGGGAGAAGACTGTAACATTTCAGAAATATAAAATATTATTTTTGGAAATTTAATATTAAAATAATTTATTTCGCGAAAACTATTCGATTTGCGAATAGGGATTTTTCGTAAAATGGTATAAGTATATACCAATATTTGAAAATTAATCGGAGATTAAAATGATTTATTTATTTTAATGATATTTTATCGGATTTTGGATAAAATCCGTGTTTTTACATTTTTCATGATTTTGCACCATGTCATGTGCATGTGTGCATGTGTGTGTATGTGAGATAGTGAGTAGAGAATGAGAAAGAAAAGAGGAGGGAAAAGAAAAAGAAAACAAAAGAGAATGAAACAAAAAGAGAAGAAAGAAAGAGTTATGTGTGAATTGAGTTTGGATAGAAAACAAAATAGATATTTGTTGAGGGGTAAGTGTAGGAGGGGGTGAGGCTAAGAGAGAGAGAGAGGGGGTTGCTTGGCTGCCCAACCCCTTCATCCTCCATTGTTTCTTCATGTTTCCTTCATCTCCTTCAATTCCTCACTACTCCAATACACCATCTCCAATTCATATTAAAAATCCTATGCACCCTTCACTAAAAACATGCACACACCCATTCTAAACCCTTAGAACTAATCAATTTCGGATTTTGAAGACTTTGGACAACTCAAGATCTTTCCTAGGCTGCCAATGAGGTAATCTATACCCTTTAGTTTAGAAATTTCGTTAAATATCGTATTTTTAGTTAGAATTCGAGTTAATCAGGTTTGTGATTTTAGAAAATTGAAAGTTGCTATCTAGTGGTCAATTGAGGTGTAGTGAGTGTTTACAAGACCTTAGGGATTGATTCCATGGCCTGAAATTTAGTTTAGAACCAAAAATACGAAGTTTGAATTTTTCATGTCGGTTTTGTGAAACCTTATAGCCTACAGGGAATATGGGCATTGACTAGATTGTTGACATATATGCATTTGTGGTCACCCTAGATATTATAGTATTACCTTCAGAATATAGTGACCTAGGAAATCGTTATTTTATTCGATTTCTACTTGTAGATGTTTTCTACTCACGAGTTGGCAACTCACCCTCGTTGTGCCACGGTTCTTGCAGGTTTGACTGTTTGGAATCAGTTACGGTGTTGCTAGCACACAGCTTCATCCAGGGTGTTTGCTTTGGTAGGTGGGACACATGTTAGATCGTGCCCACTCTCGTACCGTTATATTCTATTGTATCTAGATAAACTTCATCATATCACATCGGATCAGATCAGAAACTAGAACTGTATATTGGTAAACTAGAAAGACTTGGTTGTGCGAGACTTAAAGAGATGGGTTTATGTTCGCTTCTCGAGTTTGATGTCTTGCTCGTTTATTGTTCTTTCTGGGTTGATTCTTCACCGTTGGGCGCCGTATATATGTTCTTGCATGGTTGTGTTTCCACCAGTTGACGTAGAGCTAGCTCCTGCTTGGGGATGCCTATATATTGTTGTATATATGTTTTTGGATCAAAATATACAAGAGAGGTGCTGCCCGAATCTTTAAAAGACAACATGATTATTATATCTTATTTCAAAACTGCACCCCACTATAAAAAAAAAGGTTTAGATTTTCTAGGCTTCGACTTACTTGATTTACGTTACACCTTTTGACGTTGCGTGATTTAAGTGCCGGTCATGAACTAAATTTCGGGTCGTAACAATTTTCCCCTTTCGTGAGAATATATATATCGGGCCGGGGATACAGAGAATTATGGTCTACTTTCTCCGTAGATTGCTGACTGAGACACTGCGTCCTGACCTTTCCATAAATGGTCATTTCGTGGCTGTTGTCACGCCCCGCTTCCCAGTGTACGGGTAAGGAGGCGTGACTGGCCCGCTACGTATTTTACTCAGAGGTAAAACACGCTAAGCGTAACTAAGCAATATAATGTAATTATACACAAGAAAACATGAAATGTAAATGAATAGCAACTTTTATTTATTGAACATTTCTTTACAATACAACTGAAAAGTAAATACAATGATGAAAGCAATGCCTAAACAATGGCATAAACATGAAAGTAAAGTATATACAAGAGTCTAAAGCTCGGGGTCCTCGCTGAACTGATCCAATTCTTCTGAACTAGGCTCTATCTCTAGTGAGTCGGATACACCTAACAACATTCCAAAGAAAAAAGAGAGAAGAAATGTCGTCAGCGAACAATCGCTCGGTATATCCCAAAGAAAAGTATGAATAGAATAGACAGATGAATAGACAAATATAAGAATATAACTGGTGTATTGTGAGTTTGTTATGTTAATACAGTTGTTTGTAGTTTGGTACAGAATATGCCAGTGTATACGAGAGGAGTCCAACTATTCCGTAGACTAAGGTATACGGAGCACAAGGTACTGTTAAGCCACGGAACAACAGCAATGGATATTCAAGTTAGGTGTATTAAAGTGACAGTCTCGTGCCACTTCTAACACATTTTGCACCAGTCTACCACTTTAAAACCCCGTAATGTATTTTGTATTGTTTTGTTTAATAGATGTACGACTTGCCGAAACCATGATATCATGTAAATGGAATGGATATAAATGGATAGTCATGTAATCAGAGTATATCCATGGTTCGGTTCGGTCGAGTCATGTTGATATAGATTGAATTCTGGTATAAATGAATTCATGTTGAATTAGAGTTATACTTGAATCATATTCAAGGATAGATTGATTGATTTCATATTAGACTGAGACTCTGTCTGAGTCAGACACTTTAAAACAAATTGAAGTCGTGAATTAGTTTTGATGTTATCGGTAAGTGCTACACATAGACGGCAGGATTTGTGTCTTTTTCCAAGACACTTACCGTATTGATAACACCGTTTTTAGGTTTTCTATCTTAGATAGGTAAGCACCCATATTCTCCGGCTCCCTGAGGCTCAAGAGAACCGGTCCCGCTTAAACCTATGTTTACTAGAGTCCTTATTGTAAATTAATATAACTTGAGGGGGTTTTCTGAAAAATAGTTTTGATATATTTTCAAAATAAAGCTCAAGTAGTTATTTATCGTCTTTAGGCTTTTCATAGTTGTAATTTTTATAAAATGAAATATTCTAATGGATATAAACCTAACTTTGAATAGTATATGGTATTTTCTTATAATTTGACTTGTATTGAAATGGGATGGTATTTTCATGATCTTTTGTGATTCTTTTCTTTTGATTAGAAAACATGGAATATATATTATATTTAAAATAGATATTTTGATTATATATATATATATATATTAGAATTTATTCATTAAATAGAAATCACGTTTTCTTAAAAAATTGTAATAAGAATTCCATCGAGATCGAATGCTCCGTGAGGAGGTCTGCATCTCGCTCTACTAGGTCCGAGGATGTGCGATAACCCACACCATCCTGATCGGGGCCCCAAAATGGGTTGTAGAAGAGCATTTGCAAGGAATTAAACAATACACTTTTAAAGAAAACGGTTTTTGAAAGTTTATGGTATTTAAATGTAATTTCGTATTTTATCCCACAAACTAATGTTCCAAAAGCCATCGTGCTATATCAAGAATGAGTGTTGTGATGAGATAGGCCATTAGCTCATGAGTTTTCTAAAGGTAATATGAGCAAAAAGATAAGGTAATGTCGTACGCAAACTTAAGGGTATTTTACTGTAAAAGTGAAATAGAATTTGTTTAACATAATATTTTGAATTGAAACTTTGTCCAATTGTTGTTTAATGGTTACTAACCAATATATAATTAAATGGTTAATTTTTTGTTTAATAAAAATTAAGTTTTTAAAGAAATGAGAATCGGAAGTTGGATTAACTCCGCTTCTGACGAGTTTTAAAAATAGAATTCTTTTTAATAGAGAGATGAGATGGAAGAGGGGACTTACTAATTAAAAGAAGAGGGGGGAGGCAGAGAGAACTTTCGTAGGCGTCGTGGAGTCGTTTCATCGCCGGGTTTGTCCCGAATCGTTACCGGAACTTTGACCTTGAGCTAACTCCACTTGTACAACTTTTGGACTTAGAAATTTAGAGAGTTTTGACAAAGTAGTTTTGAATGAGGAGGGCCAAAGTGTAGGGTTGTATTTATAGGAGAAATTAGGGTTTAGGGTAATGAATTGAGAATTAAAAAATGCATTAAAATTTTGATTTAATGGCGATTTTTAATTCTCTGGATAATTGCAGAGAAAACAAATAGATCAGGGTTAGTGGGGGAGTCTAAGGGGTGCTAGGGTTAAAAAAAATTTGCATTACCTTCGAATACAACCAGCAGCGGTAGCCTCTTCACCAATCTCGCTGGTCCATTGTTATATGTTGGGATCTGGATGAATGCCACGTTTCCTTGACTGTTTGTATATCATTTTCCACATGTTTGTTTTTAGTGTGAGTTTTCATTTTACGTGCAGTGCACGTTCAAACTTTTGGGCTTCTAAAAGTTTAAAAGAAAAATCAATAAAAAAATAATATATGGCTGATGGGATTCGAACACAGGGGCTACATCACAGCAGTGCATGGCTTTACCAATGAGCTACAATTGCTTTCTTCCAGTTCAAAAGCAAATTAAATACTTATAGCATACACGGGATTGCAAATACTCCATTTGTACATTAACTTTTAAACAAATTTTCTGTATACTGAAACAGAGTCGTTTCGTTCTACCCTCCTTAAAAAAATTTCGTCCTCTAAATTTACAATTATTTTAAGGACTAATTTACAAACAAGTGAGGGTATCTTGCACGCATATCGTCTTCTCTTTCCCGCGTTGATTCTCCTGGTGTGTCTTTTCTCCACATCATCCGGACCAAGTTTACTTCCTTGTTCCGAAGTGACTTCACCTTTCTGTCTAGGATTTCAACAGGTTATTGCTCACAAGATAGATCCGTCTGTACAATGAGCTCGGAGTGATCAAGAATGTGACTGGGGTCACTCACATACTTTCTGAGTTGGGATATGTGGAACACATTATGCACTCTTTCCAATGAGAGTGGAAATGCCAAGAGATAAGCCACTTCTCCGACTCATTCTAGTATGTCGAACGGTCCAATGTACCTCGGACTTAGCTTACACCTCCTTCCAAAGCGAATCACTCCACGGTTTGGTGAGATCTTCAAATAGACATGATCTCTCGGTTGGAACTCCAAGTGATGGCGCTTTGCATCAGCCCAGTGCTTCTGTCGATCTTGGGCTATGCGCATTCTTTCCTTGATAGTGTGAACCACATCCACTGTTGCTACTTTCATCTCAGGTCTAAGGAGTTCTCTATCTCCGATGTCGTCCCAACTTAATGGTGAACGACACTTCCTTCCATATGGAGCTGCAAAGGGTGCCATTCCAATATTTGCTTGGTACCTGTTGTTGTATGAAAACTCCACAAGGTGTAGGTGATCTTCCCACGATCCTCCGAAGTCTAGCATACAAGCTCTTAGCATGTCTTCTAAGATCTGAATAGTTCACTCAGACTGTCCATCTGTTTGTGGATGGTAAGCTGTGCTAAAGTTCAGACTTGTTCCCAAGCTAGCTTGCAGACTCTGCCAAAATTGCGATCGAAATCTGGTGTCACGATCGGAGACAATGTAAACTGGTACTCCATGTAATCTCACGATCTCCTGCATGAATTCATGGGTATCAGAGATAGTACATATTGAAGAGTTTGTAACAACCCTAATTTTCCTATACAAAATTTTTTTGAATATTTTTTTTCAAAAATCCATAAAGAGGTATTTTAGCCTGAGCACAAGTTATAAGTAATTATTTTACTTTTTAATTACAAGTTAAAGGAATGTAACAACTCCATTTTTAGTGTACAAAAATTTGCTTAAAAATTAATGTATACATGGGGTATTTACATTTTCTGTAACTACTTTAAGTAATTAAATAACTCCATAATTACAAGAAGGAGCATGTAGCTCATTGGTAATACCTTGCACTACAGAACCAAACCACCAGAGTTCAAATCTCATACCCCACATTATTTTTAATATTGTTTTTTTAAAACCTTTAGAATACCAAGGGTTTACACGTGCATATCTCACAAAAACCCCACTACACCCAAAGATGTAACATTGCCAGAGGGTATATGAACCGTCGGGGGGATCCCGGCGGCCTGACTTGGCCGGGAATCGGCCAAATCGGCCACGACTCGGCCGACTCAAGCCTCCGACCGAGTCACGGCCGAGTCGGCCGATTCCGGCGACGACCCCAACATGAAAGTTATGTCTTTTCGTATTTCCTATACACCTGCAAAATTTCAGCCTCAGACCATTTACAGAGCTCTTTTAAAACCCAAATCACTCCACTTTTAATACATTTTATCTCATTTTTCATTTTAACCTTTCATCTACCCTAACCCTATAAATACCACCCCTACCCTCTACCCTCTCACCCCAAACTCTGAGCCAACTCTCTAGAATTTTCAAGAAACTTTTGTGTGCAATCGAAGTGAGCGAAAGGCGAAGCACCGGCGAATTCTTCGGCGGATTTTCCGGCAACGTCCGTAGGAACTCCCGGCAACGAAACGACGCACCGCCGACTCCTTCCAAACCATCTCCCTCTTCTAATTGTCCTAAACCCGTAAGTCCCAATTCCTACCTATCTATTCTATCTAAAATACGGATTTACAAAACCCGACGGAATCGAAACAAATCCGATTTCCGATTCGGTTTTCTATAAAATTCCACTTCTCACTAATACAATCATACTTAAACTTTCTCATGTTGACTATTAAACACTAATCAAATAAATTGATCAAGTTTCATTACATAAAATGATAGCTATTTCCATTCATCGTATTTTTCACATAAATACCACATTGTTTCAATTATACATTTAACTTCATTAAACCTTGCTATATCTTTAAGTAGATCACGAGGTAATGACCTACCTCCTCACACACTCATATGCAACATAACACGATACCCTCGAGAACCTAGAATACGAGAAAACAAACATTTTTATTTAAATTCCCTTTACTTAATAAAACCATTTCTAAAAGATTTAGTATTAATACACTTTTTAAATAAATAGCACTTATTATGAAAATAGGATAAGTTGTAGACATCAGTCGTTTATCTAAACCTGACTTTGTGGTGTCTAGGCTAGGCAAGTGAGAAAGGTAATTTTAAAAGGCCCGTCTCACGGTGATTCGTGAGCGGATCCCACCTTTCTTCACTTGTACTTATCTGGCCACAATTGGCGGTGAAGAGGCGATTTGAGATATCTCACAACTTGTCGTTTTGGACCAGTTAGGAATAGTCTAGTTGACTTAGGAAACCCTAGAACATAAAATACGGAAAATTAACATCTTTACAAATAAATACCACTTACTTCATAAAACCGTTTTCTAAAAGATTAGTATTTATACAATCTTTGCAAAGCGCCGCTACAACCCATTTTGGGGAACCCGTTCTGGATGGTGCGGATTATCGCACATCCTCGGGCTTAGTAGTGCGAGATTCAGACCTCCGCAAGGAGCATTCGGTCTCGAAAGATTTAAAATACGACATCTTAAGAAAATGAGATTTTTAGAATATAAAAAATATATATTAAAATTATTTTTGTATAAATATATGTATATTTATCATTAAAATACCTATTTTGTTATGATATAAATATTCCACCTTTTTTCTAAAAATCACGAGAATCAATTTTACACTAAAATACCATGAATTCCATACAAATCAATATTACAAATAAATACCTTATTTCTGAAATTAGGATATTTCCACTAAAAATATCACAATATAAAATCTATATTCATTATAACTCTAAAGACGAATAATAAGTACTTGGGGTGTATTTTGAAAAGTATATAAAAGTATTTTTACATAAAACCCCCTCAAGTTCTATAAATTACCCTAAGGATCCTAGTAAACATAGGTTTAAGCGGAACCAATCTCTTGAGCCTCAGGGAGCCGGAGAAGTGGGTGCTTGCCTATCTAAGGTAAACAAATTAATAAAAACAATCAGGACTTCAATTTACTTTGCTAATTGTCTGACTCAGTTTGAGTCTCGGTATAATCTGACTTGAATATGATTCCAGTACAAGCTACAATCTACAATCTTCAATATTACAATTCAACATGAATGCATAAATCCAATTATCAATCTATACAACTTGACTGAACTGAACCATGGATATACATTCTATTTACATGGTTCTCCAGTTATTCCATTTACATGATTCTACGGTTACATCCGTTTACTGATATCATAGTTTCGGTCAGTCAACCAATTATATAATCAATACAATTTACAAGACAAATAATACAATCAAAACACTACGGGGTTTAAGGGGTAGATTGGTACGGAAGGTGTTAAAAGTGGCATGAGACGGTAAGATTAAGACACCTAACCTATATTCCGTTGCTGTTGTACCGTGGCCCAACGGTTCCTTGAGTTCCTGATACCTTAGTCTCCGGGGCAAGTGAGACTCCTCTCGTATACACTGGCATCCTTCTGTACCAAGCTACAAACAACAGCGTTAACACTAAATACAACAATATAAAAATATAATACAACTGTAAAAGATACCTTCTTATTCTGTCTATTCTACCTTCCTCTTATCTTTAGGACTTACCGAGTGACTTGTTTGCTAACGACATTCTATTTCTTTCTTCTTTGAATGTCGTCAGGTGATTTGGACCCAGCAGAGATCGAGCCAACTGCAGAAGATTTAGATCAGTACAGCGAAAACCCTGAGCTCTAGACATTGTACATTTTCTATTCGGTACCTTTAATTTCCTGTTCTGCCATTGTTTAGGCATCGCTTTTATTTCAGTTGTATTTCCTCTTCATGCATTATACAGAAGAATGTTAATAAATAAATTTGCTGTTCAGTTTATATATCTTGTCTCTTGTGATTTTACTTTATATTGCTTAGATACACTTAGCGTATTTATTTCTGAGTAAATACGTAGCGGACCAGTCGCGTCCCTTTCGCCGTACACCGGGAAGCGGGGCGTGACAGGTTTTGTTGGTGGCCCATGCAGGTCAGAGCTGTATGAAACCCTATTATGCAGTTCTGTTCTGCGTGAACAAACCTAAGAAATATAACACAAGAACCAGCAACTAAAACATTCTTTACAATTCATGTTCCTTGAATCTTACAATTTCATATTCCTTGAATCTTATCATTTCATATACTTTGAATGTTACAATTTCATATTCCTTGAATCTTACCATTTCATATACTTTGAATATCTCCTAACTTAAATTTTTCATTCAAGGTTATGGATTCACCAAACAACACCAGCACCAATGTCAACAACACACCTCCACCACTACCTCTCACACCTGCTGTTCCTGCGCCACTCAACGAGCAAACGGTTCTGCTTGAGGCAATCCACAGCCTCCTAGAGGGACAACAGCAGCTCTTAAACCGTTCCGAGGCTGAAGTACCTGGGGTGAAGCAATTCAGAGCTTTACATCCCAAACAGTTCTCAGGAAAAGGGAGCCCACTGGAAGCTGAGGAATGGGCTCAAAGTATCGAGGATGATCTGGCAGCAGCACAAGTGCCAGAAATAGTTTGGGTCCGAGTTGCGAAGCTGCAACTCACGGACAATGCACGGAACTGGTGGAAGGCAAAAGAAAGCCGTCTTGATCAGCCCATTGAATGGAAGACTTTTCGCGATAAGTTCGATGCGAAGTACTTCCCTGTGACTGTCGGGTTTGCTATGGAACAACAGTTCATTCATCTACAACAAGGTTCGATGTGGGACAAGTCAGTAGATGAGTATGACGCTGAATTCACCATGCTCAGTCGATAAGATATGTCACAATATTTCAAATTTTTAATATCACATACTACACAGCTAACAAAAGACTGTAACAGATTTGCAGCACATTTGATACCGACGGACGAGATCAAAGCCCGTCGTTTTCAACAAGGTTTGGACACGGAAATTCAGGCTGCACTAGCCACAGGGAATTTCCAACTCATGAGGATGCTCTGGAAGCTGCCCGCAGTTATGAGGTAGTGATAAAAGCAAGGGGCAGACCTCAATCTGCTGGTTTGAAACGCCCTGCCACTCAAATGGCAGGAGGAGCCTCTTCCAGGCCAATGTTCGAACCCAGGAGAACTAAAGAACCCAATAACCAGCCAAGACCATATTTCTGTTTCCATTGCAAGAGAGATGGACATTTGATAAAGGACTGTACGAGCGCAAAAGGCCTGTGCCTAGTTTGTGGCGCGTCCAATCACAGAATTGAGACCTGTCCATATAGATAAAACTCAGCTCACACACCTACCAACTACCCACAGCGGCCAGCTATTCAGACTCCTGCAACTCATCCTGCACTCCCAGTACCACCTTCACATAGAACTCCTGCACAGCCTACTCGCCAATTCCAACAGGCAATGAGGGACATACCTCGAGGGCAGAGAAACAGGCCTCAAGGACAGAATGTGCCTCCAGTTAGAAGGAATGTACCACGGCGACAGACATTCACCTTAGCAGCCATAGAACCTGAGACTGTGAACCAAGGTAACTCAAGTAACTCCCTCACAACTTTGACCAAAATTTTTTTACAATCTTTAGTTCTGTCACCAAACTGTTACACTTTCCTTTTAAAAATTTCGAGAACGAAATTTTTATAAGGAGGGTAGAATGTAACAATCCTAATTTTCCTATACAATTTTTTTTTCAAATATTTTTTTTCAAAAATCCATAAAGGGGTATTTTAGCCTGAGCACAAGTTATAAGTTATTATTTTGCTTTTTAATTACAAGTTAAAAGAATGTAACAACTCCATTTTTAGTGCACAAAAATTTACTTAAAAATTAATGTATACTTAGGGTATTTACATTTTCTGTAACTAGTTTAAGTAATTAAATAACTCCATAATTACAAGGAGCTTGTAGCTCATTGGTAATACCTTGCACTGCTGAACCAAGCCACCAGAGTTCAAATCACATACCCCACATTATTTTTAATATTGTTTTTTTTAAAACCTTTAGAATACCAAGGGTTTACACGTGCATATCTCACAAAAACCCCACTACACCCAAAGATGTAATATTGCTAGAGGGTGGATGAACCGTCAGGGGGGAACCCGGCGGCCTGACTCAGCCGGGAATCGGCCAAATTGGCCCCGACTCGGCCGACTCAGTCCTCCGACCTAGTCACGACCGAGTCACGGCCGAATCGGCTGATTCCAGCGACGACCCCAAAATGAAGTTGTGTCTTTTCATATTCCCTATGCACCTGCAAAATTTCAGCCTCAGACCATTTTCAGAGCTCTTTTAAAACCCCAATTACTCCACTTTTAATACATTTTTAATACATTTTATCACATTTTTCATTTTAACCTTTCATCTACCCCAACCCTAGCCTAACCCTATAAATACCACCCCTACCCTCTACCCTTTCACCCCAAACTCTGAGCCAACTCTCTAGAATTTTCAAGAAACTTTTGTGTGCAATCGAAGTGAGCGAAAGGCGAAGCTCCGGCGAATTCTTCGGCGGATTTTCCGGCAACGTCCATAGGAACTCCCGGCGACGAAACGACGCACCGCCGACTCCTTCCGAACTATCTCCCTCTTCTAGTTGTCATAAACCCATAAGTCCCAACTTCTACCTATCTATTCTATCTAAAATACGGATTTATAAAATCCGACGGAATCGGAACAAATCCGATTTTCGATTCGGTTTCCTATAAAATTCCACTTCTCACTAATACAATCATACTTAAACTTTCTCATGTTGACTATTAAACACTAATCAAACAAATTGATCAAGTTTCATTACATAAAATGATAGTTATTTCCATTCATCGTATTGTCACATAAATATCACATTGTTTCAATTATACATTTAACTTCATTAAACCTTGCTACATCTTTAAGTAGATCACGAGGTAATGACCTACCTCCTCACACACTCATATGCAACATAACACGATACCCTCGAGAACCTAGAATACGAGAAAACAAACATTTTCATTTAAATACCCTTTACTTAATAAAACCATTTCTAAAAGATTTAGTATTGATACACTTTTTAAATAAATACCACTTATTATGAAAATAGGATAAGTTGTGCGCATCAGTCGTTTATCTAAACCTGACTTTGTGGTGTCTAGGCTAGGCAAGTGAGAAAGGTAACTTTAAAATGCCCGTCTCACGGTAATTCGTGAGCGGATCTGTAAGACCCGGTTCTTTTTATACGCCTAAAATCCGTATTTCTTTTTTTAAACCAAATTTTGTTATTTAATTATTTTAATAAAACCCACTCCCTATATTTATCCCCATTTAATTTCCTATTAATCCCAGCCCAGCCCATCACCTTTTATTATTTATTCCTAATTTTTCCCCCAGCAGCCCACCAAGCCCGGCCTCACTCTCTTTTCCTCACACTTCTTTTAATTTCCAAAACCTAACTAATTTCCCTCAGCCCATTTGTTTTCCCTCAGCCCATTGGTTTTAAATAAAAATCCTTAAGCTCCTCCACCCAAGCCCAGCAGCCCTCACACTAATTATTATTTTATTTTATTTAAGCCCCGGCCCAGCATTCATTTAACCCAGCCCGCTTCTTTTTCCACATTTAAATTCTTTCATATATTTCTTTGGCCCAACTCCCCGGCTTCAAACCGCGCCCGCTTCACCCCCGACCCGACCCGCTTCTTCCATTCTCTTCCCTAACGGCTCTCTTTCCCGCCTCCTCCGCTCACGCCCGCGCTTCTCGCCTCCGCCGACGCCCACGCTCGCGCGCGTTATCCCCACGACGCGCGTCTTGATCCCTACTCGCGATCACCCCCACGCTTCACTCTCATCTCATTCTTTCTCTCTCTCCCTCTGCTTTCTCTCTCTCTCTCTCTGTTTTCTCACTCTCTCTCTCTCTAATCCCTCACTCCCCTCTCTCTTCCTCTGTCTCACTCTCTCTTCCTCTGTCTCTAATTCTCTGTTCTCTCTCTCTCTAATTCTCTTTCTCTCTCTCTCTCTACATTTCTCTCTCAGACTCTTCTCTCTCTGACTCTTTCTCTCTCAATATCTCCCACCCTCTGCAATCTCTCGCCATCGGACGCACAGCGCCATCACCTCCCCAGTCTCACGAGCTCTAGCCGTTGCCGAGACGGAACCCCATAGCCGAGCCCAAGCTTGTGGTCATCGTGTCGCGTTCGTGACGTTACCATCACCGTACATCTCCGAGACGTGTCCAGGCAAGTATTTTACTTGCTTACATGCTATTTACTTAAGTTACAATCGTTAAGTACATAGATTATAAAGTTACAAGTTTAAACCAATTATGTGCCATACCTGTTCGACGCGTGTTCCCAAAGAAAATACTTTTCTAAATTGACGGAACTGGATTACTTACATTGGCCCTTACTGTGATGAATACCTTGTGCAAGTTTCGCTGGAAAATATGACCGTTAACGACTAAAACAACTATCCCCAAGTTTAACCGTAAAACTGGAATTTTCTTGTACCTGAAAACTATTAAAATCACCATAAATTATATACATACTGGAATGATGCGATCGAGGGCTCAAATCGAATCCAACTCGACGAACTTTAACCCTATGCAAGTTTAGAATAGTTTCTGTACTTAAACGGTGTCGATATTTGGATCGGAGTGCGACTCTGGACTGCAGTCCAGAGCGACTCCATTTGTTGCTTGCTGTTCCGTAATGGGTACCACAAGTTTTCCTTAACTCGTAGGTTGTGGAACTCTGCTGTTTATTATAGGTAAATCTGTTATCTAGACAACTCAAGTGGTTTCGTCCTATTTCGTTATCGTTTGTTAATTAACCTGTAATTTAAAAGATGGGAACGTATAACAGTGTCAGCTGAATCAGAACTGACATATTGGTATTGAACAGTGTATATCTCCTGACGTACAGATGCGATCGAAGATCCGTCTATTGCGTTGAAAACCTTACTGAAAACCCTAGATTTCATCCAACTGTAGCGTCGCTAAAATCTGATCCCAATTGGAATTAAAATGCGTTGCAAAACGGACTTCCGATTCTGAAACCGGGATTCCAGCCGTAAACGCTTAAAATGAAATGACTATAATTAATGATCCTGGAACCCGATTGGCATGAAACTAAATTCAATGGATAGATAACTGAACATATTATTTATTCCCCGTTCATTGTTTCATTAAACTGTAAACATATGACTTATGATAAATCGTGCAAGGGGTAGAATACTGTTTCATAACATCCTAATCATGCTTATATACTGTTCACGCATCATATCATACATATGTCATTGCATCGATAACCAGTGATAACGTGCATTACCCAGTGTTAGGTATTAGTGATGATTGTGGCAAGTACGTTAGTGTTCGTGTATCAGTGATTAAGTGAAAGTGATACGTACTTGTACACAATCAGTGAACCTTATTATTATATTGCATTGTCGACGTCTGTGGGACACGTGTACGTGTGACTATAAGTGGTATGGGACACTTATGGAAGCACTTGCACGGATGTCACAGATAAGGCACCAGACACTGCCATTTATCTTAGGTATTAGTCGGGACGTGCTTAATGGAGGTCCTGCCTCCAGTTCTCGCGCAGACTTGTCACCGACCGATTGGTATTTAGGGTTATGGTTAGCGTTTGATGTAGACCACGGGGTGTGGGGTAGTTTGAGTGTGAGTTCAACAGAATCTCGAGAGTCCCATACCGGCTTATATATTTAGGGAGTTATATGGAGATTTACAGGGTATGTGATTATCACCGTGATATACATGTTGGGCCCGTGGTCCCTTGCCCTTGGGTTCTACCCTTGGGTGGAGGACACTCGCGAGTGGTTGACTCTCACACTTGAACTGACGATAGATTT